>OX940806.1:13208289-13868396 GCA_954870605.1 Acer campestre
CGATCGTGTTTTTTCAGGGGCAAACTTGTCTTTTTACATGCCTTGTTCTTAATGTCTATAAATATACCACTTTCTCATTCTCTAAAGACTAGTTCTCTGACTCTAAGAACCCTAAAGTTCAAAGAGAGATATTTGAGAGAAAATCAAATCAAAAACTCATTTTTAACACTCAAAAACCATTCTCATATGCATCAAAATATCATCTAGCATTTTCTAGCATAGTTAGGATGCTTGCTTGCATGGGTTTTGCTCAACACATTTCCCTTGGTATGTTCTTCACTATTATCATATATAATTAGTGTTTTATTTATCAAGGCATCTCTTTATTTACTTGTATGTTCTTAGTTCATATGTTATTATACAAGATAGAGATTGTGTGTTGTATTGTGATGGCTATCTAGGTTTATTTAATCTATGTTTAGCTAAACTTTATGACATGTCATTTAGCATTTGATATCTAGGAATGATTCCTAGGTAAGCATCTAGTGTACCCTAGCTCCATTTATATATTTGGATATCTTTGTATATTCACTTAGGGTGTTAATCTCTTCATTGAGAACTAAGTCTTGTGTAGCTTCCGGGATTAGGTTGCGTAAACCACAAGCAATTGGACTATGTTCACTTATAATGGGATTAGGTAGGTGTGTGATTATATACCAGGATTAGGTTGTAATCTTTATTACATTTAGTGGATTCAAGGTTCGAGTGTGCGCACTTATTAGCACGTGGTTTTTCCCGTGAGGGTTTCCACATAAATATCAAGTGTTATTTAATATTCCGCACATATTACACTATTTTATATTGACTAGAAAGGGGTATTTTCGTGTAAATTGACTTAACGCGAAAATTGGGGAAATTGTTAAAATCTATTCCCCCCAGATTAATATTAGAACACACCGTGCATAATTTGTTTCATATGTGTTGTGATATAAGCTATCTTGAGGGACAAACTTTTGTTTGTTTCAAAGGATTGTAAAAGGTGTAAAAACCTATTCACCACCCCCCCCCCCCCCCCCCCCCCCCCCATGTATGCTTTAGGCAATTTTACCGCGTTTGTATATTTCAAATTTCTTTGGAGACTATGCTTTAGGAATTTCATTCATTTAATATTTCTCATTAATAATAAGTGTTTCCTTATCATATGAAAGAGAAGTATGAGAAATTGATTTTTACTTTATCCTTGATCTTGAAATGATATTCTTGATTTACTTGGAAGAGCAATTGAGATTATTTAATGAAAATATTTGGATGTTGCGAATCGTATCTTTGCTTTTATATGTATATTTTGATGAGAAGTTCATGCATTGACAAGTGTTATAATGATAATTTGAGTTTTTGGATGTTTGATTAAAATGAGGTTGACACTGTGCTTCGAATCATAATGAGTATGTTTGTGTTGATCGATGATCTTAGAATAACATGCTCAAATAGTTAGAGTTGGTTTGCTTGTATATGTTTCAATTTTTCTAAAGGCCTATAGCAAGCATTCATGATAAATAATTTTATACTCCATTTATTCATAACTTATTTCCTTTCTTCATGAATGGTTGAATGAAATTTTTGAAATTATTTGGTATTCATCCTTTTTGGAAGAATTTCATTCATGTGCTAAATGATTATGAAATTTTCTTGTCTTATGAAATTATAGAAATTGATTAAGATTTATGTAGGTATAATTTTTGCAAATGAGATATCATTATATGATTGTGTTATATTGATGTACATGAATTGAAGTGAAACTTATGCATTGACAAGTGATTTTATTCACTTTAAAGTAGTGTGGCTCGAGAGCAGCTAAAAAATTGTTCGAGCCACCAAATGCTTATTTAAGCCACATTTGGTGTGGCTGGAACGTTGTTCGAGCC
Organism: Acer campestre; assembly: GCA_954870605.1. NCBI lineage: Eukaryota > Viridiplantae > Streptophyta > Magnoliopsida > Sapindales > Sapindaceae > Acer > Acer campestre. Next base: position 13,210,155 of record OX940806.1, read on the forward strand.
ACCAAAGGCTTATTCAAGCCGCATTTTGTGCGGCTGAAGGAGCGGCTCGAATGTTCGAACTGCACTTTCAAGATGATATTGATACAGTAGAACCCCTGTAAATTAATCTCCTATAAATTAATATCCTCTATAAATTAATAAAAAATCTCGGTCCTGACTCGGGCCAGTGTAAAAAAATTAATAAACCTCTTTATCATAATAATTAATAATTTCTTTTTGAAACCTAGTGTAAAATTTCGGTCCCGACTGTCGCATAAATTAATAATTTCATAAAAGTATAAAATATATTACATAATATTCAAAAACTATAAAAGTACTTCAAAATGCTAGTTTGCACAAGGTCACCATGTTTGATATTTTTGACTTTATCTTTCATCTTTTGAATTGTCCTTAAGAAGTTATTGCGATCATCTTCTTGTTGTAGCCAAAAGGTTTCAACAGCCTTACTTGTAGAGATTTTAGGTACCTCTTGACTATCGTTGTCGTCATCATCTATCTCAACCACACCATCATTATTCTGTATTGTGATATCATTGATGATATCCTCTTCGGTTGGAGTGTAACAAATATATCTTAAACAAGGGTTCTTGAAAAAAGGAACTTTCCGTGAAGAAGAAAACCGACTAAACAAGTAATTTCAAAAAGGAACCTCCCCTAAACAAGAAAGCCGACTTCCACACGTTTTCTAAGACAAAATAATACTTTACAATGTAAAATCCTTCAAATTAATAACCCCTCTAAATTAATACTCAATGATGGGTCCCAAGAATATTAATTTAGAGGGATTCTACTGTATTATGCTTTAAATTGCTTGTGAGTATGTTTGTGCTTGATTTGTGATCTTTAACGTGCTCAAATATCTAGAGTACAATTACTTCCATATTATAAATATTTCAAAATACAATTAGCAAGCATGAATGTCAAGCATAAATGTTCTTAAACGCTTATATGCACAATTCATTCATGAATCATACTTTTGAACGGAAATATCTTTTATCATGATTGAATAAATTCCTTGAACTTTAGTGGTAAATGATTTCTTTGAAAGGAATTTCATTTACATGTTTTTCTTAAGTGATATTGGAAATTTCTCATCTTTTGAATGATGGAGAAACATGAGAAATTGATGAAATGGATAAATGCATACCTTGAAGGGGAGCATATCCTATCATATGAGCTATGATTTTTGATTACTTGATATTATTGATAAGTCATTTTTATATGATTGAGTTTTCAAATGCATATTTTGAGGGGGAGCTTGTGCTTTAATTTTCTTGATTTTGATGATTAAATATATGTTCTCATAGATGAAAAAGTGCATATTTTGAATTAGTAAGGGGGAGCATTCATACAATATATCTCCCTAACAGGCCGTGCCTGGCACAGCCCATGATGCAAGTGGGCCTAATGGGCTAGGTTGGCCTGTTTTGACACCACTATATCTCATTGACCAACTTTTCTTATAAAAAAAAAATGATTACTATCCTCTTACTTCTAAAAAGAACAGCCATGGAAGTGTAAATTTAATATCATCATTACTTCTAAAAATGAACATTTACGGAAAGAGTATTACAAGAATATATTAAACTTTGACAACACCAATATTTTGTCAAAATTCATGGAATTCAACATGAAAACAAAAAAAAATAATTGAATACTTACTTCATGATTATTGCTTGTTTCTTGTTGCATATCATTCTCTATCACTTTAAAATTTGTTTCTCGTTGCATATCATTCTCCATCACTTCAGAATTTTCTTCCAGTTGCAAATCATTATGCATCACTTTAGGATTTTCTTCTGGTTGCATGTCATTCTCCATCACTTCTCAATCAATACAAATTTTAAAATATTGGAAAAGAAGAAGAATATATTTTAGGGTTTGTAAAAAAAGAAAAGAAAAATACACACAAAAGAAGAAAAAAACATTATTTTCTAAAACAACACTAGTTTAGAGTGTCTTTAGAATTTTTTTGTCTTGTTTAGTAATTTTAGTTCGGGTTAAAATTGTCATTAAATAAAAAAAATTGTAGTGTAAATAGATAATTTATAAATTGTAAGGAGAAGCTCTCTATTACCTAATGCATAATAATCGCAATCGATGGTATCATGCTGTAGTGGACTAAGCATATGACTTTTTGTTTTTGTTTTTATTTCTTTCTTCCTTTTTCTTCTCAATAAATGATGATGTTGGTCTGATGATTAACCCTTCACACATATACCATGAGGTCAAGGGTTCAAGGTCATGGGTTATGTAATATTTCAATATATATATATATCTCAACACCTTATTCTTTTAATTTCTCTTCCTTTTCAACTAATATCAGCCCCCGATGAAAAATGAAAATCACTATGTTACAAAAGCTATCTTAGGGGGTTGTATTGAATTAGGATTCTCAAGGACATTTAAAGACTTTATAAATCCTAGTGTATTCAATTCGGATATTTAAAGACTTTAAAATAGTCTATATTAATCCAGTGGTATTCAATTCAAATTTTTATGGACTTTTAAAAAATCCTTCCAAATCCAGGTGAAAATATATATAAAATGAGTCTAAAATAATCTAGAGTGGGGGTGAATAGATTTTTAAACGATTATTACCCAATTTTCGTTATTAGTCAATTTTACGAAAATACCCCAAACTAGTCACAAAATAAAATCAAGTGTAAAAATGCAGAATATAAATGACACATGATTTTTAATTGGAAACCTTCAACAAGGAAAAACCACGGACTATTATATGCGCCACACACGAACCATGAATTCACTAAATGCAATGGTGTTTACAACCTATGTTGACCACATCAAACCTTACGGTCACTAACTCACCACTACTACCCACAAACCTTTAAAAGTGAACCTAGTTCATTGCTTGCAAACTACCAAATGGTAAATACAAGACTTGACTCTTAAAGAGAAGAGATAAACAAACTAAAGTGAATATGTGCAATATTCAAAGTGCATAAATGCAAGGTCAAACATTTAAGTTTATCTAGGCATGGATGAATATGTTAAAGACATTCTTAGATATCATGTAACTATATGACATGCATACGACTTAACTATATGTGCAAATCAAACCTCATATGCAATAGCTATCACAAGCAACTCACAAAACACAATAAAAATGAAATCTTGAAACTAGTCAAGTAATAAAAATGCTAGCTTGTAAAGTAAGAACATGTGAAGAGATGCAAAAAAATTGTTCTAACTACAAGTCACGTGAGTAATAAAGAAAAACCATGAGAAATCATACCTAGAACATGCTAGATGATGTGTGAAGATGATGGGTTTTGGATTTGGATGAGAAAAGATGGGATTTTGGTCTCTCTCTTGAAATTTTTTTTTCTTATTTTTTTTCTCTCAATTTTAACAAAGTGAAGAAGAGAAAAAAAAAAAACAAAATATATATATATATATATCAGTATTTCTATTGTTAGTTCGTCCTGACAATAAATATATCAGAACAACTAATATGGACCACAAATTATGAATAAGTTTTGACAAGTGCATACACTTTAAGTCAAAGTATATAAATCTAGTGATCCACATTCTTCGTCCTGATATATTTATTGTCAGAACAAACTAATAATAGAAAATCTATATATATATATATATCTAGGAATTTTAAACAAAGCTGCACGTTTTACATATATATATTTTAACAAACAAAAACGCACCGTATTTGGATGTTAGGTGTAAAAGACAAAATGAGAGTAATCTAGTGTCATGAGCTCACGTGAAAGGCTACAAGAGGTCCAATTATTTAACAAAATTAAATGTATGTGTTGCAGCACAACAAGAGGTTGCATGTGAAATCAACACACACAATAAAAAGACAATGAAATAAAAAAAAATAAAAAAATAAAAAATAAATAAAATAAAAAGAAAGCGTGAGGTTGGCATGAGGCTTGCATGACTGTGAGGTGCATGCGCCTCTCACGCCAACCCTCTCTTTGTGTGGCACACCAAACCGGCTTCCGTTCTGAGCGTTCTTCGGTCCAGTTTTGACCTTGGAATTCGGAATTCGATTCCGTCTTCAGAATATAGACCCGAACTCAATCACAAATATGGAAAATTACATAACTTTCCACTCTAAGCTCGGAATTGAATTCCGGTTTTTGATAAAAATAAGGAATGTCCCAAATGTCTCAAAAATCATCTGAAACACATAGACAAGTCTCTGAATCGCTCGTAACTCATATAGGGACAAATCCACACATGGTTGGACTTGTAAAAAAATAAAAAATCTCAAAAATATAATTCTTTGAAATACAATGAGATTTTACCAACCATACCAAAACAAACATAAATGCTAAAATGCATGAGTTGTGTGTGTGTGTGCAACTAATCTCTTCAAGAAAGAGTCAAGACAAGTAAATTGCCTTCCTTGAAGGTCTTGATGTCCACAATGAGGTCCATTAGCGTTTAAGGAGATTTCTTCAATCTTAAACTACCCTTACATAGTTGAACCCCATTGTGGTTTTGTCAACGAAATAAGTCAATCAAAAAGTGAGGCACTTATAATCTCCCCATTTGGCTATTTCGTGACAAAACCAACACTCATATAGCAACCTCACAGAAACAAAAAATTGTTGGTCAACAACATTTTTCTACATTTACAATAAAGCTCATAGTCTAAGTCTTGAACATCTTCAAGTCAATTCCAACCTTGTAGAAAAATCCAACCTACACACAATCAATAAGAAATATACCTTCCAAGACCAAGTGTGTGAGAGGTGCTTATAACAAGAGTAGTTGTCATCATGCAATGCAATGCAACTCCCCCTAAATGCAATCTCCCAACATGGGTTACTCTCTCTCTCTCAACTCCCCCTAAATGCAATCCCAAGAATGGCACAATTGCTCCCCAACTCCCCAACCTTACTCCCCCTCTTTGTCATGAGATAGGCATAAGGAGTCTCCCCTAATAGGTAAGCACTTATCAAGGAGAGCTTGTAGCACAAACACATATGCATAATCATATAAGCAACTTTATGCAACTCAATTAAGTAAGAGAGATTTAAGGGGTTTTCTTTTAAGAAAATGTGTGACAAGGATGCTTTGCATACAAGACATGTTGCATTCAAGTTCAAAAGCAATGGTATTTGGCAAAGCAAACAACAAAGGTTTCCAATAGAATTCAAACCAATTTCACCCTTTGTCAAGGATTAAAGCAAGGATATAGAGATTAAGCATTTCAATTTAAAGAGCAACTATATCCAACTTTATAAGCAAAACAAGACATGAGCGACTTTGCACCCTATTTAATTTTTCTAGGTGAGATACCTATATGATAGTAGCCTTGTTCTACCAATAAAGAAAGAGAGAATTTGGATTTTAAGATCCTTACTTATTTGAGTCTCAATATTGCTTTTACACACATATTTGCTTTCAAGATTGAGCAATCAAATATTTCACATTTTTCAACTCATACTTTTCATCTTAAGCATGTCACTTAGAAGAAATCATCAGGCCATGGAAATCAATTATAGGTCACTCAAAAAGTACTCCCAAAGTACATCTCTTATTCCTAAAATACATGTTTGAGCATAAATATGACATGGATTGCAAGCAAGGCATTGTAGCACACTTGTTAAGAAAAATACATATAAGCATGTACAACCAATGATCTCAAGCAATTAAATAAGAGGCATAAAATATATTAATGTAGCACAATGCATAATCAAGCAACTTTGCTCTCTTTGCTTGAGCTCCCCAAATGAAGTCAAGACATACCATTTCAACCTAAGTGATAAATCTCAATAGACTTGCTAAGGTTCCCAAATCTAAGTGTGTCTGAGGGCTTTGTAAACAAATCCGCTAGTTGGTCATTTGTTCCCACATGTTCCAATGCAATGGTTTTGCTATCAACTAGCTCTCTTATGAAATGGTGTCTAATGTCAATGTGCTTTGTCCTAGAATGTTGGACAGGATTTTTGGAAATGTTAATGGCACTCATGTTATCACAAAATAAAGTAAGAGTACCTTGCTCCAAGCCAAAATCGGCTAGTATTTGTTTCAACCACATCAATTGAGTGCAAGCAGTACCAACAGCAATGTATTCCACTTCGGCCATGGATAAGGAAATTGAGTTATGCTTTTTGCAAAACCAAGAAACCAAATTGTTCCCAAGGAAGAAGAAACCGCCTGATGTACTCTTCATATCATCACAATTTCCCGTCTAATCGTTATCACTATATCTAACAAGACTTGGATTAGTGTCAAAGTGATGAGGTCATTTTGGTACTCAAAAAAATGATGTTTTAATTTGATTTTTTGAAAACCATTTTTTAGCCACTTAAAATCCTTTAAGATATAAATTTCTAGTAAGTGGTAAGCAAGTTCGTTCCACAGGGAGATGGAGTGATATGTTAGATAAATTGAATAATCTTAAATGAAATAACATAAATCATTGAATGTGGATAGTTGTGTGGTTTCATAAACCACCAAATTTGCTACTAAAATAAACATAAAAAAATGATAGGAAAAAGAGAAGACTCAACAATCTTGATAAGTGAAATGGTGAAAACAATTAATAAAGATGCTAGGTGATAGATTGAGTTACTAGTAAATGTGAGTAACGCCTTCAAAGCCTCATTAATGGACAAAACTCATATATGATAACCATTTGATTTCTAGATTGTGTTTAGGTCATTACTAAACAACTTCCCACCAATATGCCTAACCGATTAAGAAGATGGGGTCAAGGTGGGATTGGTTGGTTTCAAATAGAGGTTTAGACTAGTGTGGTTGATATACCCTCCACTAGTCTATCCTAATCACTAAGTTTTTTAACCAATTAAGGGTGTCAATCCAAGATTAGTTTCACAACTAATTATCCCACATAAGAGTATGATCTACTAGTGATATACAATGCAAATCATATAATATGTAGAATCTAAATATAAGTGAATAGAAAACATATAAAGATTCAATTACAAAAGGCTTAGCAAAATACCCACAATCACATGTTCCTCAAATCTATCCCCTAGATTAGGGGTTTAGTTACACATAGTTACAATCTAATAAAAAGAAGTGATAGGTAAGGAAATCATCCTTAGGTCTCCTTCTTTAGTGCTTGCTCATTCTTCTCATCAGATTGCTCATTGAGCAAAGAATGGTGGAGCAGGGATGTGTCTTGATAGATGGTGTCTAATGGTGAGTGACAAAGGTATTGAAATGGAGAGAATGGAAATGGAGGAGTGATTTGGTGAAGTAATCAAGATATTGTGTTAAGATTTGGGATGAAAAAGGTAGTTCAAGATGAGAAAATGGAGGAAGTTGAAAGATGAACTATGGAAGAGAAAAACTAGATCTAAACTCTATAAATTCATGCTAAATATTATGCTTGGATCCCTCTTCAAGTTGGAGAGCAAGAGTATATATAATGGCTCTTGGACATGTACTAATAACTGCTTGAAACGATGATGTGGCGCGAATGTCGCTATTTTGTCGCCATGGCGACCTTGTGGCATGAAACAATTAGCATTCTAAGATTCACTTGTCGCCACCAAACTCATCTTTTTCACCCTAGGCAAATGGTGACACTGAGTAATTTTAGTGATGTCGCCACCAAACTCATCTTTTTCACCCTAAAGCAAATGGTGACACTGAGGAATTTTAGTGATGTTGCCATTTTCCCTTGAATGTCGCCATGGCAACATGTAAATGACGACACACTTGAAGCTTGAATAAATCCTCTGTCGCCATGGTGACCATATGGCGACATGGGGGCGACATCTTGCTTCTTTGAAAAGCCATCCTTGTTGCCATAGCAACCTACTTTTGATCAAATGGGGAGAACACCCTGTTTCACATCTTTATGTGCCTTTTTGAACCAAAGTCCTTCTCTTCTTCCCAAATGCCCTTGAGGCCTAATAAAACCTGAAACACTTGATTTAACGATATTAAATACAGGGAACCGCCCGAGAATCAAGCATAAAGAGACGGGAATGAGGGCCAAAATCATACCAATTTTGGGTTGATCACAAAGGAGTACCAAATCCCATAGTTTGAGGTAACATTCACAAATTGAATGATCCTCTTTACTGCAACAAGGTGAGATTCCTTGGGATTAGCTTGGTACACCCATACTAAATGATATATGGGGCCTACTTACGGTTAAGTAAAGCAAGTTACCTATCATGCCACGATATAAACTTTGCTCAACACCCTTTCCATTAGCATCTTTGCTTAGTTTCAAGGTGGTGCTCATAGGTGTGTCACAATGCTTGCCATTCTCAAGGCCAAACTACTTCGCTAGGCTCTTAGCATACTTAGCTTGGGATATGAAGATCTCATCATGCATTTGCTTAATTTGCAATCCTAGGAGTAATTTAGTTCACCAACCATGCTCATCTCAAACTCATGAGACATGACATCAATAAATTGTTGAACTTTCAAGTTATTGGTGAAACCAAATACAATGTCATCAACATAAATTTGAGCTATGAATACATCTTTAGTGCACTTGATGAATAATGTCTTGTCAACACTACCTCTAGAGTAGCCATTGTCAACAAGATAAAGAGTGAGGTGCTCATACCAAGCCCTCAGTGCTTGTTTCAACCCATATAAAGCCTTCTTGAGGTGATAGACATTAAAGGGATGATATGGATCCACAAGCCCCTTGGGTTGCTCAACAAACACTTCCTCATGTAATAAGCCATTGAGGAAGGCACTCTTGACATCCATTGGTTTAATTTGAACTTGTACACACAAAAAATGGATAAGAGAAGCCTTATGGACTCAAGGCAGGCAACGGGAGCAAAAGTCTCCTCAAAGTTCATACCCTCAATTTGAGAGTACTCTTAAAAGTATACAAATAAGGTTAAATTGCTTAAGGCGTACCTAGAGGCGGGGTGAATAGGTTTTTCGCCTAATTTCAATCCCTTGAACAAACTTATGTTTGTCCCTTAAGGTAGCTTTACATATAACATATAAACGGAACATTTCTATATAGACAAGATATGCATATCATCATTTAAGCAATGTGTACATATAACAAGTTGTTGTATGAGGTATGATATCACTAAAATACAAAAAACAAAGAACATCTTGTATATCAATATTGTTCAAAGTTATTGCAAGAGTGATTAAATATATCTATATACAAGAATAACAAAATATGAAAGATTACAAATACAAAATAATTTAATGAGGATTGTTCTACAAATCACTATTTGCAAGTACTTGTTCAAATATGCAACACAAGTAAATGATATTCAACAAGTTAACACATACATATACACAATATAAAAGAGATAGAGAAAGAGACAATGAACACAACATTTTTACGTGGTAAACCTCCGAAAAGGAAACATCCATGGGTTGAATCCACAACCACCGGCAAAGAAAATCCACTATATGAAAAGGACATACACAATCAAGGCTATCAACTCTATGATATCCACCTCAAGCTATCAAATCCTAATCTACCCCTGGGCTAGTGAATCACTAAGCCTACTCTCTATCCAAGGTGTGTCCTACACCTCTAGGAAGCAACTTCTTATCCAAGGCTCTCAAGCCTCTAGAAAGATTCCCTAGCTTAGCAATCTAGATCACTAGGATCCTAGTTAAGCTCCCCTAGCTCAACCATCTGGAGTACGCAACTCCTTGCTAAGACTTTCGCTTGGCTATCATGAACTCATTCCTAGCCAAGACTTCTTGCTCAATACAAAGTTTCACTCACTTTGAAAGAGACTTCTACCTTTCCTCAAGGCAAATGATCTAAGTGATACAAATGATGCAAATCACAATCAACACAACATAGAACATGTGATCAATATATTCTATGGAACAACTAGACCTAAACATGTGAGAACACAAGAATAAAAGTCTAGAAGCAAAAACATGAATTAAACTAGAGCATGTGAAAACACCTAAACACAAAAGCTCATAATTCCATTCACACATATAACACTTGAATATATCATAATCATGAAGCAAAATTTCAAGATGTTATAAACATACAAATAAATGCTAGAAACATAGAATGTATTCAATGAGTAATCTAGCCAAAGATTTAAAGAAAGAATATATTGATAAATCAATTAAATCCTAGATATCTCTAAAAACACATACAAGAGCCTTAATCCTAGATTTCATCAATCAAAGGATCAAAACACAATTCAAGGATTATCAATCATAAAATCATTCAGTCAAGTCTCAAATAATCATAGATGTTATTCTAATCACAATACAACTCTCAAACATGTGAAAATCATAGAATCAAAAATTCTAGTTCACAATTGTCTCTAATTAGACTTTTGATTGAGATTGATTATGAAGCTATCTTTCTCAATAGCATTCACTAAACATATAAATACATATAGAAGAAGAAACCTCAAGCAACTTGAAGGTTATAAAAGAAGAAATCACAAAGATAAAGTCAATACCTCCAAATCACGAGATGTCACGTTTTTCTGGGTAGAACACCTTGAAAACTCAATCAAATGACTACAAGATCACTTGGAAAAGGTAGAGGACTCAATTATGAATAATCCCCAATTTGAATCACTCAAATCTAACTTCGTATGAAGAAGTTATGGTGTTTGGAATGTGAGAAAATCTTGGAGAAAAATTATGGGCTGTTTCTTCTTTCTTTTGTTCTTACTTGAAAATGGGAGGGAATGAAAATATTTAAAAGAAAGCAAGAGAGAGAGATAGAAGCCACCTAATCAAGCGCAGCCACGTATCATCCACGTGTGACACACGTGGACAACAAGCTTGGCCTTTTGGCCTTGCTTGTCCCTCTCACGCTCCACTCGAGTTCTTCGATCGTATTTGGGCGTCCAAACTCTGATTTCGAATCCGTTTTTTGGATTATGAATCGTGACTCCCTCACGCACAATGATAACTATGAAACTTTGACAAAAGGTTGAGAATTCATCTCGGAAAATGAAGACAAACACAACTCAACGAATGAGAACAAAAAGTAGCGTAACTACATCGTTTGAACTCGAAATCAAATGCATGAGTAACCGAAATGACCAGGACTCAATCAGGAATCATAAGAGATCATGTTTAAGTCCAAAAATAATAAAACAAAAACATATAAGCATAGTACCACACATGTATGACATTTCCTAGACATAGTCTTAGAGCATGCAATTCTACAATGTATGAGAATTTGAGTTCAATGCATGAGCATGTAAAAATATGTGAATGTGCTATATAAACGTTACACAATGATGCAGGGACATATATAAATGATTTATGTGTGTGTGCCTAATTTCCTTGAAGAAGAAAGAGGTATATATTAATTTAATTGTGCAATGTAGTCCATTCCCCTTCAAAGGCTTCTTCTTGCTTGATCTTTTGGCCACATCTTTCTTTAAAGCTTCAAATTATCAACCTATGACCATTAATCACATACATGGAAAAATATCATTTTAATATAGAATATATGCCAACAAAAACTAAAAACCTAACAACTCTTGTGAAACAATTGCCTTGTTTCACACAATATTGCCATCCTCATCAGATTTGTTCCTAAACACCTATTTAGTGCCTATGACATTGGTGTTTCTAGGTCTAGGAACACGTGTCCAAACCTCATTTCTCTCAAATTGGTTTAGCTCTTCTTGTATGGCAAGAACCTAAAACTCATTATTCAAGGCCTCATCAACCTTTTTGGGTTCTATTTGAGAGGTGTTGCAAGTGTAGCTAATTTGATTAGCTATTTAATGCCTAGTCCTAACATTAACTTTTCCAACGATATCATCCTTATCATGGAGTTTCCTTACCTAAGGAACGGGTTCATTAGAGTCCAAAGAAGGAACTGTATTAAGAGGTAGATCATCCTCTTCATTTTGGTTTGACTTCACACCACTTGAAGTCTCACCATGCTCTTTCAAAGGAAGGTCATCAATCTCACAAACATCCTCCTCATGGTCATCATGTTTGGGCCTACAATCATCAAAGACAACATTTGATGATTCCATAACACTTCAAGTCTTTAAATTAAAAACTCTATATGCCTTGCTATTAAGTGCATACCCAATGAAAATACCTTCATCACTCTTGGCATCAAACTTGCCAAGTTGATCTCGGTCATTTAGTATATAGCACTTGCTTCCAAAGATGTGGAACTAGCTCACGTTGGGTTTTCTACCCTTCCATAACTCATAAGATGTTTGTTTAGTCCTAGAACCAAGGAATACTCTATTCCCTATGTAACAAGTCGTATTGATGGTTTTGGCCTAAAGATTCCTAAGGACTTTATTGCTAAGTAGCATCACTTAGGCCATCTCTTAGAGGACTCTATTCTTCCTCTCAATAACACCTTTTTGTTAAGGAGTCCTAGAGGCCGAAAATTCATGGAAAATGCCTAAGCTATTGAAAATTTTCAAGCTAGCATTTTCAAATTCGTTCCCATGATCACTCCTAATTTTCTTAATGCTTTTAATGTGAGAAGTTTTCTCATTTTGAATTTTGATATAAAGCATTTTGAATTTCTCAAAGGCTTCGGACTTTTCTCTAAGGAAATAAGTCTATGTGAACCTAGAGAAGTCATCAACAACTATAAGAATGTACCTTCTACCACTTAAGTTTTCGGTTTGAATATGACCCATAAGGTCCATATGGAGAAGCTCTAATGGCTCTTTGGTGGAAAGGTGTTTACCTTTCTTGTGCACACTCTTGGTTTACTTCCCTTGTTGGCAAGGTCCACAAACTCTCTCAACCTTTTTTCCCAAGCTTGGGAAGGCCTCTAACAACATTTAACTTATCAAGGACTTTCAAGTCCCTATAGTTCATGTGGCCAAATCTTTGATGCCATACTTCAACTTGCTCACTAATAGACAAGTTACAAGAGATGAGATTAGACTCAAGACAATAGCAATTGTCACCTGATCTCATGCCTTTCAATAATACTTGCCCATTTTCTTTAAGAATAGAGCAATCAACATTGCCAAACACAATCAAAAGCCCTTCATCACTCAAGTGTGATATGCTGATAAGATTGGCTTGCAAGCCTTCTACATAAAGAGCATTGGGCAAAAAGGGTAAACCGAGAATAGATATATTACCTTTCCCTATGACTTTTTTCTTTGAACCATCACCAAAGGTGACAAATCCACCATCCTCCATCACAAGAGTTTTAAAGAAATTCTTGTTTACGGTCATGTGCCTAGAATACCCACTATCAAGGTACCAAGTGTTGGAGGCATTTGCTTTCAAGGACACTTGAGCCACATAGCAATAATATTCATCATTTCTATTCAACCTAGGTGCAACATGGTTATTCCTAGGAGCCATTTGTCCATAAGCTCTAAATTTCCTAGGTCCATCCATTGTGACTCTTCTAAGCATAGTTTTCTCAATCATTCTTTCTCTTCAACACAATTTAATATACTTAAGGCAAAATTTCACCAAGGTCCCATCTTTTTTGCGATTTGTCACCTTTATAAATGTTTTTGCATTTTTATCACTTTAGTCCTATCTTTTTCCTAAATCCATCACTTTGATCCTTTGACCAAATATTTAATGGTCAACTATAACTAATTGTCTTAAAGTTCAATTTTACCCTTTATAGTGTTTACTAGTTTACTTTAATTAAAATGACATTTTTACCCTGATTTTTTATAATTTAAAACTTTAGCATTTATATACATACCATCATTACACAACATTATTTACTATTTTACCATCACACTTTAAAATTTTACAACTTTATAATTAAATTAATTGCCAAAAATACCATTATTAAACAAAATTATTTACATTTTTACCATTAAATATTTTATTTAAAAAAATCATTACTCAAACTTGACAATTGAGGACGGGTTAGAATTTTTTTTCCAATATAATGCCCTGGTTAGGTGCTTTTAAACATGGATTCATGAAGATGGAAGCAACAGTGAAAAAACATGTAATCCAATACATGTTTCGATATATCCAAAAATCTGTAAAATATTCCAAAAGGTTCATAGCAAACATTCTTGTCATTGTCTCCACAAGCTGTCATTAGCAAAATTATAAGCATAGACAACACATTATAACTTGTCTTTAGTGATAAAAAAAAATAACAAACTGCTCTATAACATGACATTGTTTTCAAAATTTGTCATCCAACAAAATTACAAGCATAGTACACATACAGTAAAAAACTGTCTTTTGTACTCCAAAAATAACCTGCTTGTGGTATCATATTGTTTCCATCTAACATAGACTTGTAATTGACAATTCATCATGTTTGTGTAACCAAATATGAGCAAAATGACATAAAATAACCACGACATTAATAAGTCTTCATGCTAAACTAATAAGTAAACTAAGCAAATAAAAGATATCACTTCTAAGGCTTCATGGCTGGGGCATGGAACTTATGTGCGAGCAAATAATGTTGTTTGCTTGGCTTAGAAGTTGACTAGGATTCCAACTTCCATTTGTACTAGAGTGTTCTTTTCCCTATCCTATACGGAAAAAAAAAAAGATTAGATACCGAATACAAATACCACAGAAATTAACTTTACCGAATAAAGACAAACAATGCGTAAAAGCATTGATTCATTACCTTGTTTTTAGTTTTAGACTTCTATTTTGTCACTGCAAATGGTTGTTTACATGTCCTTGAATTGTGGCCCATGACACCACAAGATGTGCAACGTTTAGTGAAACACTTGGAAGGTGCAGGACCCTCATCAGCTGCTCTTTTTCTAGACTTCTTTGGCCTTCCAACAAAATTACATTTCTTTGGTGGATTCGGTGGAGCACCCTTTATATCAGGCCACATTGCTGGATCAGGTATTGGATTAATGCTGCCACTGTAAGTCAACTTGAACGCTTCCTTTGAATAATACCAATTAGTATATTCATGTGTGGAATGCCTTTGATAGTTAATCATAACTGCTGCATGGGCACAAGGTAATCCATTAATTTGCCATACACCACAATCACATGAAATTTCAGAAAGTTTAACAAGACATCTTTGTCCATACGAGTCACATTTCTCATGTTATGGTCCTCTTCCATGGTACACTATTAGATTCATACCATCATTTTTAGCTTTATTCAATCTTTTCCATGCTGTTGGTGTGATAGTGTCACTCAGTTTCTCTCCTTTAACCCATTTCTCACTAAATCTCACCATGACTTTCCTCCTAATTATGTCCATCAATGTCAAGATAGGCTTGTCTCTGTCATCTTTGATCCAGCTATTAAAACACTTTGATATGTTGTTAGTGACATGATCCGATTTGATACGAGTATCAAAACGATGCCTTGCCCACCTCTCTATAGGAATGTTCATCAACCATTGGTATGTTTCTACCAAGACTCCCTTAATTCTTTCCATCACTTGCTTGAACCCAACCTCACTACCTTTCTCAGCAGCCTTCCAAAGCATCCAATTAATATCCAGACTAGAAAACTTTGAGTTAGCATTAAAGTTTGCTGAAATGTGCCTAAGACAATATCTATTGCCTGCTTTAGGCCATTCATTTTTAATAGCTTTCAACACTCCCTTTTGATGGTCACTCATGAAACATAAAGGCATATCATTGTTCCATTTTAATGCTCGGTGAAGCAATTCCAAAAACCAACTCCAATTGTCTATAATTTTAGACTTACATACACAATAGGCTAGCGGAAATATCCCACCATCAGCATCTATCGCAATGGCGGATAGCAACACACCTCTAAATTCACTTGACAAGTGGCAACCATCTAAGCCTATCAAAGGTCTACAACCTTTTAAAAACCCAATTTGCATTGCATGGAAACTCAAGGAAAAACCTTTCAAACATTGGATTAATGCGCACTTTTGCCATACTTTCAGGATTCATCTCCACCAATATGTTCCTATATTTTCTAATTTGTGCAAATGAAGCTTTATGGTCAGCACTTAAAGTCTTCAACACCATTTTCTTAGCCCGATAAATACTTTGTGAACTGCACTTTACCCCATATTGTTCTAGCAAGTCATTTTTCAAAATTCTGGCTGATACGGTTGGGTTTGAATTAACAGTATTACCAATGACATTAGCTATCCATAGAGCAATAGCTTCTTTATTACTTTTCCCTCTTCTACATTGTATATGTCCCCTACTAATACTCCTGATCATAAAAGTCCTCCCATTAGTCAAAGTAGAAACATGTATTCGCCAATCACATGCATCATTGAAACACTCGCAAATGAACCTACAAAGATCATTTTTCACCCTCTTTAGTTGAAAGCCTTGTTGAATAGCATACCGTCTCTCAACATCCTTAAGCACTTTAGCGTTGCAAAAGACTTGGCCCTCTCTAAGTGAAATGGACCCATTTGGATTAGGCTTCCATTCATGCTGAATACAATAACGAACCATTCTAGTTACACCATTCTCTTCATCGGATGAATGATAACCACCAATTTCACCACCATTAGGATCAACTGTCTCATCATCATTCACATCTTCTGCATCCCCAATGCTATCCACCAAACTCACATTGGAATCATCGCATGTGTCCGACTCAGGATGGTATTCAAAGTCAGGTTCAATATCAGAGTCAGACACCACAAGACTTCTTTGGGTTATGTTTAGTTGGGTTTCTGTGTTTGAGTTGGGGTTTTCGGTGTTTATGTTAGGGGTTTCGATGTTTTGAGTGTTTTGTATTCCAGAAAAGTTTGGGTTAGTACTGACATAACTACATTCCTCTCCATTGTTGGAGTTGGTGGGAAATGGAAGCATTTTCCTACCACAATACATTTAATTAACATTTTCAGACTCAAATATACATAAAACCAAATAAACAAATGTAATAATGGATCAAAGAACATGCAAAAATACAATAGATAAATGCAAATAAACAATTTTTTTTTTTTGGAACTGCAGGATTTTTATTAAAGGTCAAACAAGGCTAGGCGGGAAAACTAAATGCAAATAAACAATAAAAGTATAAAACCTCAATAATTTTTATTTTTTATTTTTTGAAAAGATTACTTCCTTAAAAAGCCAAAAGGCAAGAGGGGAAAGCCCCACAAACAAGAAAAAGCACATCTAAGGCAAAACAAGCGCCACAGCCAACAGAGGCAAACAAACAACATAACAGCACAGGGCATAGCACCAGCCAGCAAGCAAAAGAAAAACAAAAATAGGGGACAAAAACATAAAAACCAAAGAAACAAATGTAAATAAAATTCAAAGAAAAATCCAATAAATCAAATGCAAATAAACAATAAAAACTCAATAAAGTAACAAATATAAAGAAAAATCTTGAAAACCATAAATAGTCTAAGAAAAGAAAAAATATATATGTTGTTAGTTTGAAAATCAAACCCAAATACCAACAAGCAAACACAAATCCATGAAAAAACAAAGAAAAGCAAAAAGTAACATAATTTTTTTATCATTCAAACACAATAAAAAAAAAACCTTGAAGTACATAACAACAAACCTGATTAAAGGAGCACAATATTCTATTGATTTGGGAAGAAGACAAAAAGTTGTTGAGTGTTAAATCTGTTGATTAGCTTGAGTCTTGAGAGAGAGAGAGAGAAGGGGGGCCCAGTGTTTTGTTTTGTTTTTGTTTTTTTCCTTTTTACATGTGATATATTCTTTTTAATTAGGGTCCAGCTTGAAAGAGAGAAAGTTGGTGTGTGACACCTTTATTTATTTTTTTAATAAATATGCAATAGGACTGAAATACCCCTATGACCGTTATCTTTGACTAACCATAGACTAATGGAAGGATCAAAGTGATGGATTTTGAAAAAAGATAGAATTAAAGTGATAAAAATGTAAAGAAATTTATAAAGGTGACAAATCGCAAAAAAGATAGGACTTTGGTGTCTGCCTATACTTAAAGCAATTTGGCCTAATGTGGCCTTCAATTCCACAAAAATGGCAAGTATGAGTAAAATAGGAGTTCATACCATAGCCTTGTGTAAGCATTTGTGGCCTCCTTCCATTTTGAGTAGCTCTTGGATGTTGAGGCAACTTTCTCCTCTGTGGTTGAGCCAAGTTGGCATGTCTACTAGGTCGAGCATGAAAGACCCCATGTTGAGCTTGTGGGACCTTGGTTGTGGAGGTCTTGGTTGTAGAGGTCTTGGTTGTGGTGGTGGAGCTCTTGTTGGAATCCTTGCTTGAGCTTGCTTTGAGGATTCACCAACTTCTACCCATTTGGTTGATTATTGAGGGGTTTGAGCATTTTCAATTTCTTTGCTCTTGACGAATGTTGTCTTCTTCAAGGATGTGGTCTCCATTTCTTCCACATATCCTAACTCCTTCTTGTCACTAAGACTTTTCCCATAAGATAGCATCTTGTCAAGCTTCTCAGTTCCGGAAGTCATCTTAGCAATCAACCTTTTTGTTTCCATAAGCTCTTTCCTCAAGCTTTCTTCATTCTTTTTGGCGAAGATTGAAATAAATTAACGGTGTGCTCTAATATTAATCTAGAGGGGGTGAATAGATTTTAATAGTTATTATCCAATTTTCGCGATTAGTCAATTTTTACGAAAATACCCCAAACTAGTCAAATTAACAAATCAAGCATAAAAGTGTGGAAATTAAAGAACTCTTGATTTTACGTGGAAACCCTCAATAGGGAAAAACCAGGGGCTGGTAAGACCGCCACACTCGAACTTCAAATCCACTAATGGTAAAGGTGATTACAACCTAATCCCGGTATATAACTCACCACCACTACCTAATCCTGGTATAAGTGAACGTAGTCCAATTGCTTGTGTGAACACCTAATCCTGGTCATCACACAAGACTTAATTCTCAATGAAAAGATTAACACCCTAAGTGAATATACAAAGATATCCAAATATGAAAATAGAGCTAGGGTACACTAGATGCTTAACTAGGAATATATGATGACAATTAAATCATTCCTAGATATCAAATGCTAAATGACATGTCATAAAGCTTAGCTAAACATAGATTAAACAACCTAGATAGCTATCACAACACAATACTCAATCAAAACAACACACAATCTCTATCTTGTATAATAGCATATGAACTAAGAACATACAAGTAAATAAAGAGTTGCCTTGATAAATAAAACATTAATTATGTAAGATAATAGTAAAAAACATACCAAGGGAAATGTGTTGAGCAAAACCCATGCAAGCAAGTATCCTAACTATGCTAGAAAATGCTAGATGATATTTTTGATGCATATGAGAATGGTTTTTGGGTGTTAAAAATGAGTTTTTGATTTGATTTTCTCTCAAATATCTTTCTTTGAAGTTTAGGGTTCTTAGAGTCAGAGAATTAGAACTTAGAGAATGAGAAAGTGGTAATATTTGACATCAAGAACAGGGCATGTGAAAAGACAAGTTTGCCCCTGAAAATGCACGTTTGGGGGAGTCATAACCGCCGATCCAACTGCAGAATCAAACCCGAGAGAAAAATCAATTAGGTATGAACGGCGGTCATGGCCGTCGATCATAATCACTGTTTCACCAAATGTGGTGAAACCAAGGGAGAAGCCAAGGGCATTCTTCAAGGGCGGTTATCCCCCTAAACCAAGCACACAAACATGCACGTGCGAACGTTTCCAAACATATTCAGGAAATAAATTACAAGACACATAAACACCTAACAAGATACAACAACAAAAGTGTACGTGTGAAATGTGACATGTGAAGAGTATGCACATATATGCAAGTATGCTAAGTGTGTGTGTGCTACTAAATCTCTTCAAAAAAAAACTAAGCACTAGAAGTATACCTTTGAAGTGCTTGTCACCTTGAGGTCTTGAGGGCCTTGAGCTTGATTACACATTACCTAAGCTACCCTTAGGACAACCCCGATATGTGGTTTGTCCACGAAATAAACCACTCACATTGATCCTCACAACATAATTGAATCTACTGGATAACAAAGATATTCTACATTACAAAGAGATATTAAAAAGTAAGAAACTTCAAGTCTTCAATCTCTTGTAGAACTATCAACCCTTTAAAACAAAAAAAATTACACGTTCCAAAGCAAGTGTATATGAGATGATCAAGTGAAAATAAACAAGCATTTGCATTTTAAGAATTTAAGCACACCATCATGCAATGTATGTGAATGAAATGCTCCCTCTCAAATGGGTTACTCCCCCGCAATATGTAATCTCCCCAATATTCACAATTGCTACTGCAATTTAGCAACTCCCCTTACAACATTCTACTCCCCCTTTTTGTCATGATATAGGCAAAGCAGTAGTCCCTAACCGAGTCACTTATAGCAAAGAGAGATAGTAGCATACAAGATATTTGCATAATCATATAAGCCACTTTATGCAACTCAATTAATTGGAGAGAAACACGGAGATTTATTTTATGAAAATGTGTGAATTAAAAATGCTTTGCATACAAGACATGTTGCATTCAAGTCCAAAATACCATGGTATTTGGCAAAACAAATGACAAAGGTTTCCAACAGAATTCAAATCAATTTCACCATTTGTCATGAGAGAAGCAAGGATATAGAAATTTTGTTGATTTTAATTTAAGAGCAACTATATCCAACTTTATAAACGAAACATGGCATGAGCGACTTTGCACCCTATTTGATTTTTCCGGGAATGATACCCGTATGATAGTAGCCATGTTCAGCAAATAAAGAAAGAGAGACATTTGGATTGTAAAATCCTTTGAACGGATACAAGATCCTTTATTCATTTGAGTCTCATAAGCTTTTTCACACATTGTTTTGTATTTAAGAAATTGCAATCATTAATTCATGCTTTTCATATGACATTAGCATGTTATAAAAGAACCATCATATCTTGGAAATAACTATAGGTCATTCAAATCATACTTCCTATGTAAATCTCCTAGTCCAAAAATGCATGTTTGAACATAAATACGACATGGATTGCAATATAAACATATGTCCAACCAATCTTACTCAAGCAATTAATAAAGAAGCATAAAGTTTTCAAATTTTTGTCAAAGTTGAGTGCTCTCATGGTTGATTGAATAGCACATATGAGAATATTTTTGTTCTTGTTTGATAAGAGTTCTAAGTTTGATGTTTGACTAAGCTATTTGTAATGTGCTAGGCCTAGTATTCAAACTTGGTGTCTCTAATCAATTCATGAACTTAGTATTCTCATACTCACTATGATAGCCAAAATTTATTGATTAACTTTAAAGAAGTTGAATTTTGAAATCTATTTGGTGAAAATTTTTGTTAGGACTTTTAGAGAAAGTCATTTTCATGTAATTGTTTGGTCTTTATTCTCTTGGGATGACTCACCAACAACTTGTTGTCATAAGGACAAACAAGCCAAGAGAGCTCATAAAAAGAGCGAAGACCTTTCATTGGTGAAAAAGCTTGCTAAGGTATTTCTCTATTCTAAAAGCATGCTTTTTATTTCATCTTTTTAACTCTATGTTTGCATGATATCAATTGCACATAGTTATTAGGAATCATTTCATTAGAGAACTTGTTGAACATTATATTGTTTCTCTAGAGCAATGCCTACTAAAAAATCTACTTGCGGATTTGTTCACTAAGTCCTTGGACATAAGAGGTTTAAAACTCTTTGAAGATCCATTGACATGATTTGTGTTAATTATTGTCTATGTGTGATTGTTGAGTGACTTGATGAGCAAAACTTTATTTGAATATCAATGTCTTGGAGAGCTACTCACTTGAGAAGTAATGATCTTAAACAAATAACTTCTATTGTTTCTAGATCATGCACTTGAGCTTGAAAATCTTATTTTTGAAAAGTGCACTAATGCTTCTCTTATATGTTTTAGTTTTGAGTATTTGTGGTTGAAAATATGTAGATTATGGATGCATCTAGAAGCCTATTGCTTAAGGGAATTTCAATTGGTATCAAAGCTTAGTACATGATAGATGACCTTTGGTATGTATCCATTTTGCTTTGGCACTATATAGTATTCAACGAGCACCCTCATGGAAAGGGCCACATACCTTGGTTGTGCAGCTGCCTAAAGTAGGAAAGGGCTACACCATTGTGATGAGTGAAAGCCGACATGAAGTTTATATGCTTATATTAGAAAAATCAAAGAAGTGTTGAAAATAATCATTAAAAAAAATCTTTGATTCTAAGCCTAAAGGAAATGAAAAATAAAAGGCTTAATGGTGTATAGTTGATAATTGTGAAAAGATCGTGTTGACGAATAAAAATAGGTAGACAAGCCACATGCATACACATGATCACATGTTGATATCTATTATATTTTTAAAGCAAAAACCCGGATGAATATCGGTTTGACCTAGATTGGAAATGCTTTAGTTGGATAGGTGTGGATAGAGTTTGCATGTTGATATCACAATTACTCTGTGTGTGTATATATGTGAGAAGCATTCACACACACACATTTTGCTTATGTGCTTGATTCATTAGCAAAGTGAGAATATTTTTGAGAGATTAATGAAAATCTATGATTCTCTCTTGGACTTTGAAAAGTGATGAAATATTTTCTCTTATTGCTTGAATGTGTGAATGTGTGAATCCCTTCTGAACAAATCTACTTAGTGATCATAATGTGGAGCATATGTTAAGGGGGAGCTTAGTTTATTCAACTTCGCTTTCTATACGATTTGTTTGCTTAATATCTCATTTTTTATCTCTTATGTCTTTTGTCTATTCCTTGACAAAAAGGGGGAGAAAATGTATACCTCACCATCTTTGATAAAATGGGGGAGAAAAATGTATATCTCACCATGTGTGGAGAAATGTTTCAAATATGTGAGTTTTGTACCTCTTTGTGCATAATTGAGACTTTGTCTTAAGGGGAAGAATTCTTGTCTTAAGGGGGAGAAAAGAATTCTTGCTTGATAATGTTAAGGATCTTAGGGAGAGCTTTTAATATGAACATTCATTTGCTTGAGATAATGAGTTTTGTTTGAGATAAGGGATGTTGTTATTTGTTTTTGGTATATTTGTTTTTGGTAAAATATCTCACCATTCTTTTTTAGAGAAGATCTTTTGTTGGTTTGTTTTTTCTCTCATAGGTACTTTAAAGTTCAAAGAAGAGATTCTTGAAGATTCTTGAAGACTCAAGAAGACTTGAAGATCTTTTAGTCTAGGGATCTCTTTGTTATGTGAGGATGAGAGAATGCTATCAACATTGAGTTTATTGGAGTGAACAATGTATGGTGAGAATGAGGTTTTACCGTGAAATAGTGATGAGTCGTCTTGTACTCACAAAAAGGATATAATTTTGTTTGATCTTTGAAAACCCTTTTAAGCCACTTAAATCCTTTAAAATGTGATTTTATAGCAAATGGTAAGCAAGTTCGTTCCACAGGGATATGGAGTGCTAATTAGATAGATTGACTATTCTTGGACAAGTAAAATAAATCATAATGTTTGATAGATGTGTGGTTTCAAAAACCACCAATGCTAACTACTAAATTGAAAATACACAAGTGTTATGAAAAATAGAATACTCAACAACCTTGATAAGAATAATGATGAAAACAATTAATAAGATTGCTAGGGAATAGATTGATTAGCATTTGAGTGTGGGTAATGCCATATAGCCAATTTAATGTACCAATCTCTTTATGTCAACCACTAAAGGCTTAGATTAGTGGGGTTGATATACCCACCACTAATCTATCATATTCAATGGGTTCTTAATCACACAAGGAGTGTCAATCCAAATATGAATATATAACATATTACTCTACTCAAGATTGCAATTAACAAGTATATACAAGTAAATTACATAATGAATAGAATCTAATAATTTGAATGAATAGAACACATAAGAGATTCATTATAAGCTAAAGCTAATACCCACAACCAAACGATCCTCAAATCTATCCCCTAGATTAGGGGTTTAGTTACACATATTAGCAATAAATGAAAAGAAGTAAATAGTAAGGAAATCACCCTTGGGCCTCCTTCTTTAAGCTTGATCCTTCTTTTCCTTTATGGTCCTAAATGCAAAGAATGGAAGGAGAGGATGTGTCTTGAAGTGTGGATGTTTTGTGGAAAAAGACAAAGGAATTTGGGTGGAGAATTGGTAGGAGAGGAATGATTTAGGGAAGTAGTCAAGGTTTGGTGTTGAGGTTTGGATGGAATTAGATGAGTACAAGTAGAGAAATAGAGGATGAGGAATGGTGTGCCATGGATGAGAAAGCTAGATCTCAATGTGATCAATTTCGTGCTCTCTAAGGTCGGATCTCCTCTCTGAAGATGAAAGGCCACTATATATATACACACTCTTGGACATGTACTGATAACTACTTAATTCATTGATGTGGCGCCAAGTTCGCTATTTTGTCGCTATGGCGACCCTAGTGCGCAAAACGGTTAGATGCAAAGGTCGCCATGAACACCATCTTTTTCGCCATTTAGCAAGTGGCGACCCTGAGCAAATTGTGAAGAGGTCGCCATTTGCACATGAGGGTCGCTATGGCGACCATATGTGGCGACCCTGCCTAAAGGTGTGAGGTCGCCATTTGCAAGGGTGGGTTGCTATGGCGATCCCCAAATGGCGACCCACCTGATGAATTTTTGAGACTTTCTGTCGCCATGGCGACCAAGTGGCGACCTTTTGAAGCTTTGAATAATCCTCTGTCGCCATGGCGACCATGTAGCGACCTCCTCTTGCCTAAGTGGCGAAAATGCCCTGTTTCTTCCCATTTGTGAGCCTTTTTGCACGCAAGTCCTCAACTTCATCCCAATTGCTCTTGAAACCTTATAAAACCTGAAACACTCAATTTAACATCATTAAACAGGGGGAAATGCCCTTAGAATCAAGCAAAAAGAGTTGGAAATGAGGGCCAAAATCATACCAATTTTGGCTTGATCAAATACCCCCAAACCAATCTTTTGCTAGTCCTCGAGCAAAACAATCACAAGCAAAACCCCAAAAACATGCATCAAGATATTTCAAAGGCTTTTACTTTCTTATGGTCAATGTGCGAAGCCAAAATGAAGAGATTAAAACGATTATGCAATAGTGAGGACTTCAACATGTAAGAGTATGTCAAGTAAAGATTAAAAACGTGTCACTCTTAGATATGATTGTACGCAATGTGATCTTACATTTGAAATGCCAAAGCTTCAAAGCAAAGGTTTTATTTAGTTTAGAATGTAATTCGCTTAGATACTAAACCTCACCGGATTCTCTCTTCTTTTCTCTAAGACTCCTAGGTTTCACTCAACATCATACATGTGCAATATGAATTCATGTTATGTGTTAGGTTTTTGGTTGTTGTTGGCATGTATTCCATATCAAAATGTTGTTTATCTTGTATTTTTTAGTGGTTGTATTGATGATGATTCAAAGCTTCAAAGAAAGACTCAACTACAAAGCTTGCAAGATGATGGCTTGATAAGGGGAATTAGCTTCATTGCTCATCTAAGGTATAATTGACCTCATTCCTCTTACAAGGCATAGGCACACACACACAAATCATTCATAAGTGTCCCTACATAGTTGTGCACCATTTATATAACACATTCATATGATTTTGTATGCTCATGCATTGAACTCAAATGCTCATACATTTTAGAGTTGCATGTTCTAAGACTATGTCTAGGAAATGACATTCATATGTGAACTTGTGTTTGTATGTTTGTGTTTCTTGTGTTTTGGACTTTTACTTGATCTTAATTGATTCCTTATTCAGTCCCGGTCATTTCAGTTACTCATATGTTAAGTTTCGAGTCCAAACGATGTAGCTATGCTATTTTTCGTTCTCATTCGTTGAGTTGTGTTCGTCGTCATTTTCCGAGATGAATTCTCAACCATTTGTCAAAGTTTCATAGTCTTCATTGTGCATGAGGGAGTCATGGTTTGTAATCCAAAAACAAATTCGAAATCGGAGTTCGGATGCCCGAATACGGCTGAAGAACGTGAGAGGTGCGCGGGAGAGGCAAGGTGGCCAAAGGCCATGGCCTAGCCACCACGTGTGGAGGCCGTGTGCCACACGGCCCAACCAGCCCTCTGGTCCCATGTGGCACACGCACCCCACACGTGGGCATGGCTGGTGTGGCCTATTTTTGTTGGACAAAAATGCCCTTCTCTCCTTCCTTTTTAAATGCCTTCATCTCCCTCCATTTGTTTCTAAGAAGAAAAATTGTGAAATCCCGTCTAGAGTTTCTCTCCAATTTTCTCAACTTTCAAACACCATAACTTTCTCATACGAAGTCAGAATTGAGTGATTCAAGTTGGAGATTGTTTGTAATTGAGTCCTCTACCTTTTCTAAGTGATCTTGTAGCTGTTTGATTGATTTTTGGAGTGATCTACTCAGAAAACCGAACCAGCTCGTGAAATCAAGGTAGAGTTCATATCTTGGTGATTTCATCTTTTTAAACCTTCAATTTGCTTGGGGTTTCTTCTTCTATATGTATATGTATGTTTAGTGAATGCTATTGAGAAAGATAGCTTCACAATCAATCTAATTGAAAAGTCTAATTAGAGACACATGTGGACTAGTTTCTTGGATTCTATGTTTTTCACATGATTGGGAGTTGTATTGTGATTAGATTGATATCTAGGATTATTTGAGACTTGATTGATTTATTTTATGATTAATAATCCTTTATATATGTCTTTGATCCTTGATTGATGATTTCTAGGATTAGAGCCTTTGTATGTGTTTTTAGGGATATCTAGGATTGATTTGTTTTTAACAATATCTCCTATCTCTAAATCTTTGGCTAGAATACTTGTTGAATACATTTTGTGATTCTAGCATTTTTATGTATGTTTATAACATCTTGAACTTGTGCCTCATGTATATGAATTGTTCAAGAGTTATTTGTATGAATGAATCTAGGAGTTTTATGTGTTAATTGATTTCACATGCTCTAGGTTTTCATTCATGATTTTGCATCTAGATTTCTATTGCTTGTGATTTCACATCTCTAGATCTAGTTGTTCCATGGAATGTATTGATCATATGTTCTATGTTGTTTTGATTGTTTGCATCATTTGCATTCACATGATCACACTAGGAAGTCCTTGTAAAAGGCATGAAGTCTTGGTTAGAGTCGGGGTGACTCGAATAGCCAAGCAAGAAGTCTTGCCTAGAGTCTTGAGGACTTGGATAGG
This sequence comes from Acer campestre, assembly GCA_954870605.1. Taxonomy (NCBI): domain Eukaryota; kingdom Viridiplantae; phylum Streptophyta; class Magnoliopsida; order Sapindales; family Sapindaceae; genus Acer; species Acer campestre. Next base: position 13,237,139 of record OX940806.1, read on the forward strand.
TAAGCAAGAAGTCTTGTCTAGAGTGAGGATGACTTGGATAGACAAGCAAGAAGTCATGGCTAGAGTCGGGAGGACTTGGATAGTCATGCATGGGAGGCTTTCTAGGGGCAAGTGTGCCTTGTATAGAGAGTTGGCTTATATATTGGTAGGCCCGGGTGTTTGGTTAGACATAGAGTCCGATAGAGCAGGGTACATGGGATATGTATGCACTCTTGAAGAATTTCTAATCTTCCAACGATGTTGGTTTGGTATGAGTTCCAATATGTGGTTTACATCATTGAGGGATTTTGTATCTTCCAATAGGGATTGGGTAAACATAGACTCCACATGGGTTGGTGATCTAGGATTGGTCACTTTGTGGAATTTCTAATTTACTTTCCAAATATATATAAGTACCCAATGGTTGTAATTCAACCCGTGGATGTTTCCTCCTTAGAGGTTTTACCACGTTAAAAAAATCTCTTGTGTTAATTCTTTCTATCTCTATCTTTTATATTTGTTTTTGTGTATGTTTTAATCTTGTAGTACAATCTTCACTTGTGATGTTTTTGGATACAAGATTTTGTAAAGTGTGATTTGTAAATATATTCATTTGATCATATTTGTAATTACATTTGTTTTGTATATTGTTTAGAATTTTATGTATAGCAATATTTGTATATACTTGTAACGATTGAACATATATTGATATACAAGTATTCTTGTTAATTGTTTTTGTATTTTCTTTATACCTCATACAACTTATTGATACTTAGACAACGTATGAATGATCACATGATAACTTGTCTTAGTATGATTCCGTGTTGTTTGTGTTGTATGTAATGCTACCTTGGGGGACAAACGTAAGTTTGTTCAAGGGATTGAAATTAGGCGAAAAACCTATTCACCCCCCCCCCCCCCCCTCTAGGTACGTCTTAAGCAACTTAACCTTGTTTGTATACTTTCATTATGGCATCTAATTGATTGCACATGATAATCATTAAAAACGCAATCTCCTGAAAAGTGGTCTCATGAATGGAATTGTAAGCCATGAATTAGAAATAACATGCATCAACCAAATTGTACAAAATGGACAACCCTAAAGATCATGAAGGTCTTTTCTTTAGTTGTAATGGGGCCTAAGGTTATGGTGAAACAAAGAATGGGAAAATGGATATCAAGGAACCTAATGATTACACTAATGCATACATTCTAATTAGGAGTTCCATAAGTTTCACACATATTGTTCACACTTCAAGGTGTCCAGACTCACAATTCTACATGTGCATGCTACTCTCATTTTCAAATTGAGTAGTTCATTTACTTTTCTTTCTTTTCTAGGCCAATTGTGCCTAATTTCTTGGTTCTCTTTTTCTTTGCTTGCCAATTCTTTTCTTTGCATGCTTTTCATTTTCTTTTCTTTTCACACTCTTTTCAAGCTTTTGTTTTCTTTCAATTTTTCTTTTCAAACATTCTTGCTTTGCAAGACTCTTTGCACACATTTACATGCCTAGGTACACACCTTACATTTTCAAGTTCAAAATTTTACATTGATTTCCTAAGCCTTAGTAAATCATTTGGTCAAGGTAGGTCAATTATCGTAAGGCTATAAGGTTCATGTAGATGTGGTTCATGAATGAAAGGCTTAAAATGTGTTTGGCTTCAAAGGGGCTTAGGAGCACACATATTCACATTGGTTGGAAGTGTTTAGGCCAATAGTGGTTTTTCACATACATCGCCTAAAATCATTTCTAAAGGCTTGTCTACTAGGCAAAATAAGGCATCCACAAGCAGTCCATAATATTCTATGGCAAACAACATTTAGTGCAAATGAGACCAATACATGCTTATATGAGTGTTTGAGAGTGAGTGTTTAAAGAGTGAATATTTTACAACTCAACATACGCTTTTTAAAGGCTGTGTTTGTGACCCTCACGGGAATCTCCACTATTAATTCTTAACCTTCAAGCAAATTTGATAATTCACTCAACATTAAGAGAAAAAGATTAACGCACTTTGTTCAATGACACCCTAAGTGGCATGGTGTTAATCTAAACCAAACACTAGCAAAGATGCACAATTCCTCACTACATCATATAAAGAACAATCTCAACAAGCAAAGCATGCTCAAATACGGCAATATCGTAAAAAATTTCGAAAAATTTGGCACACAAATTGAAAACCAAGCACAATGGCGTTGCGCAAATTTACCCCCAAACCTAAATTGGACATTGTCCTCAATGTACATGGGAGGTAGAAAAAGATCAACAAGCGCAACCCGACAAATTTCAAGCAAAAATCCAACAAACAAAGGCAATAACAAAAGATATCAATAATCCGGCATGTTGCCCTCTCATCCATCCATTCACAAAATCCAAACAATCAAAATATATCAATAAGGCACTAATGTCCTAAATCCACTACCACAATCCAATCCACACCCTTATTCTATGTAGAAACAAAATAAAAGCAATAAAGAAAAAAAAAATATAGAGCGAAAGGAAAAGAAATGCAAATACTAAAAATTTATGATAATAAAATCTACTAAGAAAAAGGAAGAACAATTGTTACCCGAGCGGATCAGTCAATTCCTCGTTTGAAATGGGTTCCCAAGTTGGGTCTCCTCCCCTATATGGTTTCAACTGGTGGTCATTCACCTTAAACCTTTCGCCTTTTTTCAAGCTTTCAATCTCAATGGCGCCATGCGCAAACACTTGCACAACTCTGTAAGGTCCCGTCCATCTTGACTTAAGCTTCCCCGGAAATAACTTCAAACGGGACTCAAATAGTAGTACTAGCATTCCTGGGTGGAAATCTTTCCTTCTAAGCTTCTTATCATGGTAGAATTTAGTCTTCTCCTTGTAAAGCCTTGCGCTCTCATATGCCTCTAACCGGAACTCCTCAAGTTCACTGAGTTGTAGCTTCCTTTCCTCTCCAGCTTTGTCAAGGTCTAGGTTTAACTTTCGAATAGCCCATAGGGCGTTGTACTCTAGTTCCACCAGCAAATGGCAAGCTTTTCCAAAGACTATCCTGAAAGGACTCATTCCTATTAGGGATTTGTAAGCCGTCCTGTATGCCCACAATGCATCACTCAGTTTGGATGCCCAATCTTTTCTACTCCCGTTGACTGTTTTTTCCAAGATTTGCTTGATGTGTAGGTTACTCACCTCCACTTGACCAGAGGTTTGAGGATGATACGGGGTTGCCACCTTATGTCTAACCTCATATTTCTTTAACAAAGTTTTGAAAACTCTATTACAAAAATGACTTCCACCGTCACTTATTATTGCCCTAGGAATTCCAAACCTTGCGAAGATATTTTCCTTGATGAACCCTACAACCACATGGCTATCGCTCGTTCTTGTGGGGATTGCTTCCACCCACTTAAATACATAATCTACCGCCACCAAGATGAAATTATAACCTTGGGATGTAACAAATGGCCCCATAAAATCTATCCCCCATACATCAAACAACTCAATCACATGCTCACTATTCAATGGCATCTTGTCTCTTTTTCCAATGTTCCCCGACCTTTGGCATCTATCACACTTCAAGCAAAATTCATAAGCATCCTTTGCCAAGGTTGTCCAATAGAACCCGCATTGGAGAATCTTCATTATTGTCTTCTTACCACTATAATGTCCTCCACATTCGCGTTCATGACAAAATCTTAGTATTTCTCCTTGCTCGTTTTCCGGAACACATCTTCTAATAACTTGATCTGGACCACGCTTAAACAGGTACGGCTCATCCCAAAAGTAGAATCTAGTACTAGCAATGAACCTCTTTCTTGCTTGAGGGTTCAATTCCAAAGGGATCACATTTGATGCTAAAAAGTTGACTATGTCCACATACTATGGGTCTTTATCTTGTATTACCCACAATTGTTCATCGGGGAAACTTTCTTTTAATGGTATCACATCTTCCTCCATAAGAGTTCCTTGAGTTAGTCTACTCAAATGATCCGCCACCACATTCTCACACCCCTTCTTATCTCTAATTTCAAGGTCAAATTCCTGCAATAAGAGTATCCATCTAATCAACTTAGGCTTTGCGTCCTTTTTATGCAATAGATACCGGATGGCGGCATGATCCGTGTATACAACAACTTTAACGCCCACCAAGTATTGCTTAAACTTTTCCAAGGAAAATACTATCGCCAATAGCTCCTTTTCCGTAGTTGAGTAGTTCATTTGAGCATCATTGAGAGTTCTTGATGCGTAATAAATGACATGCGGAAGCTTCTCTATGCGCTGTCCCAAAACTGCCCCTATGGCATAATCAGAGGCGTCACACATAAGTTCAAAGGGAAAACTCCATTGTGATGGCATGATGATGGGAGCCGAGGTTAGCGCTTCTTTCAAAATCTTAAAAGCAATGCTACATTCTTCATTGAACTTGAATTCTACATCCTTTTGAAGGAGGGTGCACAATGGTCTTGCAATTTTCGAGAAGTCTTTTATGAACCGCCTATAAAACCCTGCATGACCCAGGAATGATCTAATATGTTTGACCGATCTAGGAGGAGGCAAACTCTTCATTACTTCAATTTTTGCCTTATCGACCTCAATGCCCTTTTCGGAAATCACATGGCCTAAAACAATACCACTTTTAACCATAAAGTGGCATTTTTCCCAATTAAGCACTAGACTTGTCTCCTCACATCTCTGGAGTACCAAAGACAGATTCTTCAAACACTCATCAAATGAAGCCCCAAATACTAAAAAGTTGTCCATGAAAATCTTTATAATGTCTTCTACCATATCTGAGAAAATTAAGGTCATGCACTTTTGGAAGTGTCCCATACGTTGCATAGCCCGAAGGGCATTCTCCTATAAGCATAAGTGTCAAACGGACATGTAAATGTAGTCTTCTCTTGATCTTCAGGAGCTATGGCTATTTGGTTATACCCGGAATAGCCATATAGGAAACAGTAATGGCTATGACCTGCGAGATGCTCCAACATTTGGTCAATAAAAGGAAGAGGAAAATGGTCTTTTCGAGTGCTTGTGTTCAATTTCCTATAATCAACACACACCCTCCATCCTGTCTGTAACCATTGAGGAATCAACTCATTATGCTCATTCTTCACAACCGTGATTCCGGATTTCTTTGGTACCACATGTATAGGGCTTACCCACTTGCTATCCGAAATCGGGTAGATGATTCCGACATCTAAAAGCTTCAACACCTCCTTTTTGACAACCTCTTGCATAATCGGATTCAACCTATGTTGTGCCTCCCTAGTCGGCTTTGTGTCTTCTTCCAAAAGGATCTTATGCATGCACAACGTCGGGCTAATTCCTTTGATATCGTCTAGTGTCCATCCTATAGCTTTTTTGTATTTCCTCAAGATCACAAGCACTCTCTGCTCCTCACTTGGGTCTAGGTTAGCCGCAATGATAACCGAAAAGGCTTGACTATCATCTAAGAATGCATACTTCAAGTTTGAAGGGAGTTCTTTCAACTCTAGTTTCTTCGGGGAGGGTTCATCCTTGTCGCTCCCCCATTGTTCAACCAAACCATTCTCTACTCCACTGTCCTCAATAATCACTTTGTCTACTACCTCTTGATAACATACCCTCATATTAGCTTCTTCCTCAATGTCATCCAAGATATCCACACTGTAGCAATCATGTGCCCCAATTGGATACGCCAAAGACTCAAATACCTTATACTCCACCACTTCATCAAGAACCTTCAACGTCAACTTCCCCTCATGCACATTAATCACTGCCTTTGCTGTAGCCATGAAAGGGCGTCCCAAAAGAATAACAATCTTTTTCATCTAGATCGATCTCCATATCTAGTACTACAAAGTCTGTAGGAATGTTTAGCTTATCAACTTGGATAAGGACATCCTCAACTATCCCTCTAGGTTGCCTAGCCGATTGATCCGCCAAAATGAGAGACATTTTAATTGGTCTTAACTCATTCAACCCCAACTTCCTGTAAATTGAGAAAGGCATCAAGTTGATGCTTGCCCCTAGATTAAGCATAGCCCTCACTTGTCCCTCTCTACCAATTGTTATATTGATAATGAAACTTCCTGAATCTTTAAGCTTCGGCGGGAGTCTCTTCTGAACGACCGCACTTGCATTCTCGTCAAGTCTCTATTGATTCTTCGGCCTAAACCTGTACTTATCCTTATTCAACTCTTTGAAAAACTTCCCATACGCCGGCATCTTCTGAATTTCCTCTAGAAGAGGTAGATTGATTGTTACTTTAGAAAGCACATCATAGATATCCTTGAACGATTGTTCCATCCTATCCTTCTTCAACCTCCCCGGGTATGGTACTCTGGAGAAACCGGGGTTGAGAGGTGTGTTGTTACTAGGATTTCCCTTCGGTGGTTCTAATTCTTCTGAAATTAAAGCCTTCTCACTGTCAACGGTCTCTCTCGCTGGCACTACATTTTCTTCATCATTACCTTCTATAGGTGAGTTGTTGTTATCAACAGTGACCCCCTCATTTCTTCCATTATTCGCTACTCTCCCGCTTCTCAAAATTGCTCTTGCACTACCAAAATTTAGAGAGTCACTTGAGCCTATTACCTCTCCACTTAACACCTTATCTGCAATCCTTCCTACATGCCCTTCAAGTCTACCAATTGATTCCTCTAGCTTTAAGAACCAACTTTGACTGGCATCCATAAATCCATTCAAAAGCTTCTCATAGGTTGCTTGTGTTTCTTGAAGGTTTCGTCTCATCTCTTCTTCCATACCTTCTTCATGGAACTCCACCTCCTCGGGCACTCTTACTTGTCTCTCCACTCCCCTTGAGGTCTTTGTGGCAAATGTCTTCATTTCTCTATTGAAATTTGCCAATTGTTCAGCAAAAGAATCCATTTCCTGAAATTCGCACAACACCACACTACCACGTAAAGAATTCCAATGAAGCCTACAGTTTAATACCACTTGTCAATATGAGCAACTAAAGAAAATGCACACTAAAAAGAGAAGTCAATCTATGTAATCAACACTACCACTCCCCGGCAGCGGCGCCAATTTTTGATGAGCCGTTGTGTACTCACAAAAATGATATAATTTTGTTTGATATTTGAAAACTCTTTTAAGCCACTTAAATCCTTTAAAATGTGATTTTATAGTAAATGGTAAGCAAGTTCGTTCCACAGGGATATGGAGTGCTAATTAGATAAATTGACTAATCTTGGACAAGTAAAATAAATCATAATGTTTGATGGATGTGTGGTTTCAAAAACCACCAATGCTAACTACTAAATTGAAAATACACAAGTGTTATGAAAAATAGAATACTCAACAACCTTGATAAGAATAATGATGAAAACAATTAATAAGATTGCTAGGGAATAGATTGATTAGCATTTGAGAGTGGGTAATGCCATATAGCCACTTTAATGTGCCAATCTCTTTATGTCAACCACTAAAGGCTTAGATTAGTGGGGTTGATATACCCACCACTAATCTATCATATTCAATGGGTTCTTAATCACACAAGGAATGTCAATCCAAATATGAACATATAACATATTACTCTACTCAAGATTGCAATTAACAAGTATATACAAGTCAATTACATAATGAATAGAATCTAATAATTTGAATGAATAGAACACATAAGAGATTCATTACAAGCTAAAGCTAATACCCACAACCAAATGATCCTCAAATATATCCCCTACATTAGGGGTTTAGTTACACATATTAGCAATAAATGAAAAGAAGTAAATAGTAAGTAAATCACCCTTGGGCCTCCTTCTTTAAGCTTGATCCTTCTTTTCCTTTATGCTCTTAAATGCAAAGAATGGATGGAGAGGATGTGTCTTGAAGTGTGGATGTTTTGTGGAAAGTGACAAAGGAATTTGGGTGGAGAAATGGTAGGAGATGAATGATTTAGGGAAGTAGTCAAGGTTTGGTGTTAAGGTTTGGATGGAATTAGATGAGTACAAGTATAGAAATGGAGGATGAGGAATGGTGTGCCATAGATGAGAAAGCTAGATCTCAATGTGATCAATTTCGTGCTCTCTAAGGTCGGATCTCCTCTCTAAAGATGAAAGGCCACTATATATACACACTCTTGGACATGTACTGATAACTGCTTGATTCGCTGAAGTGGCGCCAAGTTCGTTATTTTGTCGCTTTGGCGACCTTGGTGCGTAAAACGGTTAGATGCAAAGGTCGCCATGAACACCATCTTTTTCGCCATTTAGCAAGTGGTGACCCTGAGCAAATTGTGAAAAGGTCGCCATTTGCACATGAGGGTCGCTATGGCGACCATATGTGGCAACCCTACCTAAAGGTGTGAGGTCGCCATTTGCAAGGGTGGGTCGCTATGGCGACCCCCAAATGGCGACCCACCTGATAAATTTTTGAAACTTTCTGTCGCCATGGCGACCAAGTGGCGACCTTCTAAAGCTCTGAATAATCCTCTGTCGCCATGGCGACCATGTAGCGACCTCCTCTTGCCTAAGTGGTGAAAATGCCCTGTTTCTTTCCATTTGTGAGCCTTTTTGCACAGAAGTCCTCAACTTCATCCCAATTGCTCTTGAAACCTGATAAAACCTAAAACACTCAATTTAACACCATTAAACATGGGGAAATGCCTGAGAATCAAGCAAAAAGAGTTGGAAATGAGGGCTGAAATCATACCAATTTTGGCTTGATCAAATAGCTAAATGGGGAGATTGTAAGATCCTTGATTTGTATTGGCTTGATTCCATTGTAAAAATCTCTTTATTTGTAATGGTTAGTTGCTTAGGTGGTTCTTGGTGAAAAAAAGCTTCAAAGGAGAAAAGCAACTTCTCATGCAAATATCGTCTTCAAGAGGAAAAGCCCGTACTTGGATGCTAAGGTATAAAAATACTCCTTCCTCTTGCAATGCGTAAGGCACACGCACACATGGCATTCATATGTGTCCCTGTATGGTTGTACAACATTTTTATAACACTTTCACACACTTGGTAATGTATGCTCATGCATTAGATTTATATGGATAAATATTGTTAATTGCATGTTTTAGGATTATGTCTAGGAAACGGCATACGTGTGTAACATTATGTTTATTTGTTTACGTTTTACTATTTTTGAACTTGAACATGATCTCTTATTATTCCTTATTGAGTCCCGGTCATTTTGGTTACTCATTCATTTGGTTTCGAGTCCAAACGATGTAGCTACGCTACTTTTCGTTCTCATTCATTGAGTTGTTTTCGTCATCGTATTCTGAGATAAATTCTCAACTTTTTATCGAAGTTTCATAGTCTTCATTGTGCATGAGAGAGTCACAATTCATAATCCAAAGATGGATTCGAAAATGGAGTTCAGAGGCCCAGATACGACTGAAGAATGCAAGCGGAGCGCGAGAGGAGCAAGCATGGCCAATGGCCAAGATTGGTGGCCACGTGTGGAGGCTGTGTGCCACACGGCCAGGCAGGCCCTCTGCCCACGTGTGCCACACATGCCCCACATAGGCTGCTGACATGGCACCATGTGATTGGTGGCTTCTTTCCTTCTCTCTCTTCCTTTTAAATATTTCCATTCCCTCCCATTTCATTTTAAGAAGAAAAATTGAAAAAGATAGAGTGCAGAATTTCTTCATGATTTTTGATTTCTTGTTTTGATCATATCTCTCTCATTTCAACTCGAAATTGAGTGATTCAAAAGCTAAAAATGATGGTCTTGAAGAGAGCTAAAAACCTCAAGCATTTTTAGAGTCATTTGAGTTTATGATTTTTTGCAGCATGCAGATTTCAGTCCGAGTCTCAACTTTTGTATGTGAAACTTCTTCTTCTCACTTTCTCTAATCATCTATTTTAATCTGTCTAATTGATTGATGAAATGTGTTAAGAATAATGCTAGTTCATACTCTAGGGTTGTTTGATCAATTGTCAATTGATTTTTAGCTAAACTTGATTGATCTTGAAATTGATTCTAGAAATATCATATATGATGTACCTCATGATATTTTCTAGGTTTAATTTCATAATCTAAGAACTAAGATTTTGTGTGATATATTGAATATTCTAAATCTTGTTCTTATTGATTCACATGTTTTGATTTCTAGGTTCATTTGTGATTGTTTGTTGAAAGCATATCCTAGAATATCTTTAAGCATGTTCATATATCATGATTGATCATCTTGCTTTATTTGTTTGTGATTTGCATTATTTGCATCACTTAGGTCTTTGCCTTGTGAAAAGTTGGAGTATCTTGTCAAAGTGAGTGAAGCTGTGATTTGAGTACGGAGTCTTAACTAGGACATATGGTCCAGATAGTCAAGCAAAAGACTTAGCTAGGAGTGTGGTACTCCGAATGGTCAAGCTAGGAGAGTTTGACTAGGATCATTGTGATTCAGATAGCTAAGCACGAAACTTTCCTAGAGACTTGATAGTTTTGGATAAGAAGTTACTTCCTAGAGCTGTAGGACACATCTTGGATAGGAAGTAGGCTAGGTGATTCACTAGGCCCGAAGGTAGATTAGGAGTTGATAGCTTATGGTGGAAATCATTTGTTGATTGCCTTGAGTGTGTAAGTCTTTTTCATCATAGTTGATTTGCTTTGCCGGTGGTTGTGGTATCAACCCGTGGATGTTTCCTCTTTGAGGTTTTACCACGTAAAAACTATTATGTCAAGTTTCGTTTTATATTTCTTTATCTTCCATATTTTTGTATTAATTGCATCTCTTGTATATTGATTTTCACATGTGTTGGTTAAATCAATTCAATTGCTATATCTTGTCAAGTGTGCTTTTAATTCTTGTATTCCATAAAATTTGTATTTGGAAGATTGTGGGTCTATACCTATTCCCCCCTCCCCACCCCCCCCCCCCCCCCCCCCCTATAGGTATGTTCTACACTACTGCTTAAGGGAATTTCATATATAAACGCAAACAATCAAGCTAAACTCACAAGACACACAAAAAATACAAACAAATGCAAGAGACACTATCAAGAGCAAGGGATCTCCTAATTATGTTAAGGAACCCACTCTAATACGAATTGAAAATATATAGAAAACGAGTCTAAAATAATCTAGAGAGGGGGTGAATAGATTTTTAAACGATTCTTACCCAATTTTCGTTATTAGTCAATTTTACGAAAATACCCCAAACTAGTCACAAAATAAAATTAAGTGTAAAAATGTGGAATATAAATGACACTTGATTTTTATGTGGAAACCTTCAATAAGGAAAAACCATGGGCTATTATGTGCACCACACACGAACCTCGAATCTACTAATTGCAATGGTGTTTACAACCTAGGTTGACCACGTCAAACCCTACAATCACTAACCCACCACTATTACCCGTAAGCCTTTAAAAGTTAACCTAGTCCCATGCTTTTAAACTAGCAAATGGTAAATATAAGACTTGACTCTCAAAGAGAAGAGATAAACAACCTAAAGTGAATATGTGCAATATTCAAAGTGCATAAATGCAATGTCAAACATTTAAGCTTATCTAGGCATGGATAAACATGTTAAAGACATTTCTAAATATTATGTAGCTATATGACATGCATACAACTTAGCTATATGTGCAAATCAAACCCTATATGCAATAGCTATCACAAGCAACTCACAAAACACAATAAAAAAGCAATATTGAAACTAGTCAAGTAATAAAAACACTATCTTGTAAAGTAAGAACATGTGAAAAGATGAAAAAAAAAATGTTCTAACTACAAGTCATGTAAGTAATAAAGAAAACCCATAAAAATTCATACCTAGAACATGCTAGATGATGTGTAGGGATGGGAATTTCCCCCATGGGGCCCTTCCCCCACGGGGCCCCGCCCTCATTTGGGGGCAAATTTTGCCCCCAAATGGGGTTTTGGGGTGGGGGTGGGGGAAAAATTTGCCCCCAAAACCTAAATGGGGGCGGGGTGGGGGAACCTCCCCTCACCCCCATTCCCCCATTTTCTAAATGGGCGTGGGGGTGAGACCCCAAATCCCTCATTTCCTCCATATATTTTTATTTATATATATTTAATTTTATTTTCCTTTTAAAAAAAAAAAAACAAACAAACAAACAAACAAACAAACTCTTAATTTTATTAGTCTATTACTCATATTTTAAATTGATCGAAGACTTTAAATTTGTTTAGACTTTTATGTGTTATATACTAACACTATATTATTATAGTTATTTGTATTGATTTTGGATTAAATTAAATCAATTATATATTTTAGATTGTATATTTTGTTAATTATTGGATTGGATATTAAAACCGGGTGAAACAAAAGTTTGGTCCAATCGACTTTCGAATTCTGAATTAAAAAAAATTAGGATTATAAATAGGGGAAATGAGGAAAATGAGGGACGGGGGTGGGGGCAGGGGAAACTCCCCCCAAACACCCCCATCCCCAATTCCCCCAAATGGGGTTTGGAGGCGAGGGTGGGGGGAGGTTTTAGGAATGTGGGTAGGGGTGGGGGGACCCTCTCCCGCCCCATTGGGTCCCCATTCCTATCCCTAATGATATGTGAAGATGATGGGTTTTAGATCTGGATGAGTAAAGATGGGATCTTGGGAGTCTTTCTCATGAAAATATTTTTTACTTTTTGAAATATATTTTTTGCGCTCAATTTTAACAAAGTGAAGAAGAGAAAATATATGCATATATGTCTAGGTATTTTAAACAAAGCTGGACGTTTTACATACATACATATATATATATATATATATAAACAAACAAAAACGCACCGTATTTGGATATTAGATAAACAAAATGAGAGTAATCCAGTGCGGTGAGCTCACGTGACAGGCTATCAAGAGGTCCAATTATTTAACGAAATTAAATGCATGTGTGCAGCACAACAAGAGGTTGTATGTGAAATCAAAACACACAATAAAAAGACAATGAAATTATTATAAAAATAAAAACAGCATGAGGTTGGCGTGAGGCTTGCATGGCCGAGGGACTTGGTGGCCGTGAGGTGCACACGCCGCTCACGCCAACCCTCTCTTGGTGTAGCTTTTCAAGCCACACCAAGCCACACCAAGCCAGCTTCCATTCCGAGCATTCTTCGGTCCAGTTTTGACCTCAAAACTCAGAATTCGATTTCGTCTTCGAAATATATATCCGGACTCGATCACAAATATAGAAAATTACATAACTTTCCACTCTAAACTCGAAATTGAATTCTGGTTTTCGATAAAAACATGAAATGTCCCAAATATCTCGAAAATCATCTTAAACATATAGACAAGTCTCCGAATCGCTCGGAACTCATCTAGGGACAAATCCACACACAGTTGGACTTGTAAAAAATAAAAAATCTCACAAATATAATTCTTTGAAATACAATGAGATTTTACCAACCATACCAAAACAAACACAAATGCTTAAATGCATGAGTTGTGTGTGTATGCAACTATTCTCTTCAAGAAAGAGTCAAGATAAGTAAATTACCTTCCTTAAAGCTCTTGATGTCCATAATGAGGTCTATTAGTATTTGAGGAGATTTCTTCAATCCTAAGCTACCCTTACATAGTTGAATCCCATTGTGGTTTTGTCAACGAAATAAGTTAATCAAAAAGTGAGGCACTTATGCCAGGTGTATTGAACTGGGACTTTAAAAATGTCTGCAAAAATTAAGGTTTATTCAATTGAGACTAGATTTTAATGGATTTTCTTAGGTCTTGAATTTTGGTGGACTTGATGGTGAGGGGTATAAATATCAAAGGTCATAACAAGTCTAGCTTTCTCCCTAAAGATTTTGGTGGACTTGATGGTGAAAGGTTTTTTTATTTTTTATTTTTTATTTTTTGAAATTATTAGGAGTTTTTTGTAGGGGTTTTTCATTAACTAGTGTTATGGTTGGTTTATAACAAAATTGAGAAATCAATGTTGAGACCATGGCTAAGGAAGTCAAGCACTCAGAAAACTACTGATGACGTTGGTTCATTAACTACATTTACTAATGATGTTTACTATTAAAGAGATAAAAAAAATAAAAATAAAAACTAAAACCGATCTACACCGTTCAATACATGTGGCATCAGATCCTTAGGATTTCAACATAGTTTAGCATAGAAGGAGCTTAGCAGAGGATCCTTATCCGTAGGATATTCTCTTAAATTTTTTCCAAATATTTGTTTAAAGGATGTAATAAAATGATTTATAACTTTTACTTTTAAAACAAATAATTATAACTTTTATATAAAACATGAGAAGACGAGGGAATAATATAATATCAATAATGTTATACATCACATCTAAAATCTCACCTTTTTTGTTTCACTAAATGTGGCATGTGAGGTGTCAAATGGTAAGTGGATACATGGGGTAGATGAGATAAATCATCATTAATGTGTATCCACTCACCATTTGACATCTCACATGCCACATGTAGTGAGATGAAAAATATGGGATTTTCGGTGAGATATTTAGCATTACTGATATAAAATAAACATTGTTGTAGGTAAAATTCACCACAGATGACACGTCAGCAGACAGCGTGGATAGGGGCAAACCACGTAAGCTAGGAGTCTGATCGGGAGGAGAAAGTGAATCTCCATAGGCTGAGCCAGAAGATAGAGTCAGAATAGCAAATAACGTCGAGTACACCGAGTATAGAATAATGCCCGACTGTATATACTCGGCACAAGGGAAAAGATCATCCTTGGAAGTCCATTTGCCACCTGTATGCAATATAGTTGATGAAGATCATCCATAAATCTACTACTAAGAAGCAGAGTCCAACAAGGAAACAAGATGATTTCCTTGACAGCTCACTAGAGTCCAACGCGAATTCGGAATCAATAATAATAAAGACGAGATCAACACGGAATAAGGAAATAATCCCAAAACCAACTCGACAATCCCCTACTTGTACGTTACAACACTAAACCCTAGCGGGACCCCAGAAACCCTAAGGGAATCATGTATAAATACCCTTACAAAATATAAGTAAGGGACATAAGAAAAAAGAGAGCAGAGTGTTTTATTGTAAAGAACATTATAGTGGATTTGGTTGAGTTGCTTAGGCAACAACCCGTGGATGTTTCTCCGATCACCGGAGTTTTACCACGTTACATTCTCCTATTTTTCTGTCTCTAGTATTTTATCATACGTCTAAGCTATATTTGCAAACCTAAAATCGTTGACTGGTCAATTGACAAAAAGCCATCGTCAACAATTGGCGCTAGAAGGAGGGGGTCACCGATAGTTATTGACAGAATTAAAACTTTGAGATCCCTTGTGAAACAATGACTGGCGAAGGAAACGGCAGCAATTCCAGACACAACCAAGATTTACCAGAAGATAGACTGGAAGCGGACACCTCCCTTGATACCGCGCTGATCATAGAAAATCAATTAGCAACCGTCGTGGGCATCCAGTGCTTTCCTCCAACTAGTGATGAAATCGCACAGCGTTTTCGGGCATCTTTACAACAGCTCATATCCGATGCAGCCAGGCAAGGAATCAATCTTTCCACTATGGAGGGATTGACCTCGCTGCATCAAACGGACACCCCGGGCCAACAGCAGGGCAGGTTACATTCCGTAGTGGTCCGCCAAACGCTAGATGCACTTTTGAAAAATAGTCGAACCTTAGCGGAACGGTCGAAGATATTATTAGAGGGACAGGCCTAGGATGACAGAGAACCTAGGGAAGACAGATACCCACACAGGAAATATCAATCTGGGCAAGCAGAGCAAAATACGGGCCGATTTGGGTGAGAAATCCATCGAAGGGATAGATCTCCATCTTCTGGGGACAGTGATTAGTACGCTCATCGGAAGCGTCAAAGAGGCATCATCCGGTTGCATGGCCTAAACCCTAAACCTCAGAAGCAGAAACTTGACAATCAAGGACAAGGGCTGGTCGTCAGTCAAAGTTTCGACGCTATGGGAGAACCAGAAGGCTACAAGGACATACTCATACAAAGCTTGACCTGGGTCCAAAACAATCGCCGACAAATGGATGCTCTGGTCAGACGTTATGGGCGGAATGAATTGTCAGATGATGAATCGGGCAGTCCTTTCACCAATGGAATCCTTCAAATGCAATTCCTAGAAAGGTTTAGAATGCCACATGTGGAACAGTTCAAGAAAGACACAGATCCAAAGGAGCACGTCAGAAGGTACAAAAGTGCTATGGCTCAGTACATCAACAACGATGCGTTGTTATGTTTGAATTTCCCACAAACACTTGGAGATTTGGGTTCCCGATGGTTTGACAAATTGCCAGCAGCGAGCATAAGCAATTTCAACGAACTAAGTAAAGCATTCTCTCGACAGTTCCTTGGAAACATGCACAGAAAGAAATCGGTAGCTCACCTTTTCCAACTTAAACAAGGGAAAGATGAGCCACTCAAGAAATATTTAGGAAGATTTGATCAGGCAGTATTAGAGATCGGGAGCACTAATGATGAAGCCATAATGGTGGTGTTTATTAATAATTTACAGAACGGATGGCTTTCTTTTGATTTGAGAAGAGCACGGTTGACCAGCTATACGGATATGATGGATATGGCCGGGGGTTACGCCTTGGCTGAAGAGGAGGAAATTGCAACGGGTGGTTATTTTGTGCATGGAGGGCGGTCGAAAGTTTCAAAAACCAAAGATAGCACGTCCAAAACCCCTAACCAAAAGGGAGATAAGCAAAAGAACAAAATCCCGGATGGTCGGGAAGGGCATAAATATAATGATTCAAAGGCAGACAAGCCATACCATAGGTTTCGAGGTGACTACACAAATTACACCCCATTGAAGAAAACTCAAGAAGAAGTGCTCGCAATCCTAGAAGAAAAGAACATGTCTAAGGAACCTCCTAGGCAATCGTTCTATGCTCGGAAAGACACGACCAAGTATTACCGATTCCACAAAGAAAATGGACATGAAACTTCCAAATGTTTTCAACTCAGGGATCATATCGAAACCCTTATCCGAGAAGGACACTTAAAAGACATTGTCCAGAAAAAGATAGAAAAGGTGGATAGGCAGCAGGATAGCCGTCAAAGCAATCGGGGAAGAAAATTGAGCCCGAAGAAGCTTGAAGATGAGGGAGCAATAAACACCATCTTTGGAGGCCCAACAACTGGAAAAAGCAACAGGGAAAGAACCTTGGAAATTCGTGAAGCAATAGAAGCAAGAAGAGACCTGGATGTCAATTCTATCGAGCCCGACCAGAAGAGAATCAAGAAGGGTTGGGACCCGATAATCTTTACAGAAGCTAACTCGCATGGCATAGACATCAGATCGAACGACGCTTTGGTCATCAGCGCTAGGATTGGTCATAGGGAAGTCCATCGAATTCTGATCGATAATGGGAGTTCAACGGACAATTGAGTGCCGAAGTCTACGACTAGTTGAGGCTTGACCGAAAGGATTTACAACCCTTTCATACTCCACTCCGAGGTTTTGATCGGGTAGAGGTAAGATCTCTGGGCAATGTAGAGCTTCCTGTCAAAGTTGGAAGCGCCCCTTGTCAGAAAATAGTGCTACTCGATTTTGTGGTTATAGATACAGAAAACTGGCCCTACAACACTTTGCTGGGCTGACCATTCTTGAATAAAACTAAGGCGGTAATAGCTACCTATGCCCTCATGATGAAGTTCCCCACAGAATATGGTGTAGATTTGGTAAAAAGGTCACAAGAGATGGCACGAAGAGCAAACCTCTCAGTTTATAGAGATAGAGAGAATAAATAAGGGCACCAAGTATGTGCAATCTTGTTGAGTGAACATGACATAAGAAGATCGGATGATCAAGCGGAAGTACCAGAAGAGTTTGAGTTGGACCCAAAGATAAGAAGGACGAACCAACTGAAGATATAGTCTTGGATGACAATGAACCGACTAGAGTCGTCAAGATAGGCACCAACTTGCAAGAAACAGTCAAAGCCAGTGTAACTAGTTTGTTAAGAGAGTACAAGGATGTGTTCGCTTGGAGCCATAAAGATATGTCAGGAACAGATGCAAAAGTAATATCCCATTACCTGGCCGTTAATCTCGAATCCGAACCGGTTATACAAAAAAGACGACTATTCAACCCGGACAGGAGCACGGCCATCAAGAAAGAAGTAGAGAAACTCCTTGCTGCAAGGTCAATAAGAGAAGTCCAGTACCCTCAATGGGTAGCTAATGTTGTACTAGTAAAAAAGAAAAACAATTAGCGGAGAATGTGTGTGGATTTTACGAATTTGAACAAAGCCTGTCCGAAGGACAGTTTCCCTCTCCCAAGGATAGACCAATTGGTGGATGCTACCGCAGGACATGAGTTACTAAGTTTCATGGATGCTTACTCGGGATATAACCAGATCTGAATGAACAAGGCAGATGAAGAAAGAACGGCTTTTACAACAGATCAAGGACTGTATTGCTACATAGTAATGCCTTTCGGCTTGAAGAATGTGGGAGCAACATATCAAAGATTGGTAAACAGAATATTCGCTCGGCAGATTGGAAGAAATATGGAAGTCTATGTAAACGACATGCTGACCAAAAGCGTCACAGCAAATGAGCATTCAGCGGATTTAAGGGAAACGTTCAATGTCTTGAGAAAGTACCAGATGAAGCTCAACCCGAACAAATGTATATTCGGCATACCGTCAGGAAGGTTTTTAGGTTTTCAGGTCCATCAAAGAGGAATCGAAGTAAATCCCGAGAAGATTAGAGCCCTCGAGGACATGGTTTCACCAAAAACACTGAAAAATGTACAGAAGTTAACCGGGTGTCTTGCATCACTCAATCAGTTCATAGAAAAATCCACAGATAAGTGTGCTCCATTCTTCAAAGCAATAAAAAGGGGAAAAGGACTCGAATGGAATGAAGAATGCGAAACAGCTTTTCAGAATATAAAAGAGCACTTGGGGCGAGCACCGATACTTTCTAAACCCTCGATCGGGGAAACCCTATACATGTATCTATCCCTCACCGAAGTAGCTACTAGCTCTATGTTGATTCGGTTGGAGGAGGGGGTACAAAAACTGGTATATTACACAAGCAAAACATTGCTCCCAGCCGAAACAAGATACTCGCCAGCCAAGGAAATTGTCCTAGCACTAGTCAAGACAATAAGAAAATTGAGGCCATATTTTCAAGCACATACGGTCGTAGTATACACAGATTGCCCGCTTAAACTAATCCTTCAGAGGCCAAAATTGTCAGGTCGATTAACTAAATGGGATATAGAGCTAAGTATATTCGACATCCAATACATGGCAAAGGCAACACATAAAGGTCAAGCAGCAGCAGATTTTGTGGCAGAATTCACAGAGCCTGGCGATGAACTACGTAGAATGATGGGAAGAGACCAAGTAAAAAGTTATCACTGGAAGTTGCATGTGGACGAATCATCTAATACTCATGGCAACAGGGCCGGGATAGTAATATTAATACCAGAAGGAGATGCTGTAGAGTGTGCCATGAGATTTGATTTCAAAGCAACTAACAATCAAGCCGAATATGAAGCTCTTCTGGCTAACCTGAGGGTATGTGTAGCATTGGGAGCAAATGAAATAGAAATTTTTGGCGACTCACAAGTAGTGGTCAACCAAGTGCTGGACAAGTACCAAGCAAAAGACGGGTGCATGATGGCCTATTTAGAAATAGCAAAGAGGCTGCTCAAAAAGTTTAAAGAATATAAGATTACCCAGATCCCCCGAGAACAAGTTGTGTCGGATCAAAGACAATTCCGGTTGCCCACCTGGCTAGGCCTAGCACAGGAGAACCAGAAGAATTTATAATAGCAGAGATCCAACCACAATCAGATAACTAGACAACCCAACTCAGGAGGTACTTGGAGGAAAACATTCTACCCGAAGACACCTCAGAAGCAAAGCATATCAGATACAGGTCGACCCGATACACAATCTGTTAACTGGAAATCGTTAATGGGATGGAATTCCAAATAACAACTTTAAAAAGGATCAAGATCGAGATTGATCCTGGTCGGAGGGGTATCACGTAGTTTGATACCGACTATGCCCCTATCAATGCAAGTTCAATATGGAATATAAGAAATCAAACAAAAAAATAAGCTTCTATTGATCGTCCCTTTGCATTATAAGTATATAAGCCATGTACTTAGGGGGTACAACCATGTATGGAGATCGGATAAATAATGGAGATGGTGGTGATGGCGAATCTGTGCATGTTGATAAGTAGAGCTTGCGAGTGGGGTTTTTGGAGAAGATTTTCGGTCCCTTTTCTGATGAATAAATAGTTGTATATATAGGTCTTGTTGCTTGCCATGCACTCCTATAATTTCGGTCTAGGGTTTGGCCAATGCAGGATCCTCTTCTTTTTAAGAGAAAATCTTGGAGCTTTTGCGTGTATAATCTAGACTTTCCTTCCTAGGAGGAGTTAATCTCTTAGGCAAATCTTTCCTTCCTATAATGACTTTAACTGAGTTGACTTGCTCAAAATTGGACTCTCTGGAGGGTAGGAGTATATCTCCTCTGTACGGCAGCATTTTAATGGGTCTTTTAATGGAGCTTTAGTTTATGATATGAGAGTTTTGGTGCCTGTTATCTTTCTGCTTGGTGGGCTGGCTATGTCTGAAAGTGCAGGCCAGTAGGCATCTAGATGGTGGAATAAGGGATATCTGGCTGGTATTACACCAGGATACTTCCGTGGTACTCTGTGCCGGGATGCTGCGGGGTCCATAGAAAGCTGTGTCAGGGTGCTACGGGGTCCATAGGAAGCCCAGTCATAGCTGGGTTGGATCCTGCTGTGAGCTCTAGTGAGTAATATGGCTCACGGTCATATTTTTGAGCTAAGATGCTGGTAGGGTCCATAGGAAGCTGGGAAGGAGCCAGACTGGACCTTGCTGGAGGGGGTGTGTATTCGGACCAGTCGGAGTCCGTCTTTGTTGGGGTAGCCGGATAGTGTCTGTACTCCTATATTTTCCTTTCGTTGAGGTGGGAAATTCTTCATTGGTCCTTCACCAACTTTGGCGGTTAACACAATCATAAATGGTGAGTTGTATAAAAAAGGGTTCTCAAAGACACTACAAATGTGCGAGACAAGGGGAGAAGCTGAGCAAATTCTGAGAGACGTTCATAGCGGCATGTACGGAAACCACACGGAAGGAAAAAGCTTGGCGCACAAAATACTAAGACAAGGATTCTACTGGCTAACTCTATTTGCTGAAGCCCGATGATTCATAAAAGGTTGCGAGACCTATCAACGGATCGCCAACGACATACGACAACCACTAGAGCTGCTCAAGAGCTTGACATCCCCTTGGCCATTTTCCATGTGGGGCCTTAATCTTATAGGACCTATGCCCATGGGGGTAAAGGGAGAAGCAAAGCATGCTATTGTGGCAGTAGATTATTTCACCAAATGGGCAGAAGCAGAAGTGCTTGTACATATCATAGAGGCGA
Organism: Acer campestre; assembly: GCA_954870605.1. NCBI lineage: Eukaryota > Viridiplantae > Streptophyta > Magnoliopsida > Sapindales > Sapindaceae > Acer > Acer campestre. Next base: position 13,258,439 of record OX940806.1, read on the forward strand.
ACACCACCAATTTCATCAAAAAGAACATACTCTACAGGTTTGGAGTCCCGAGCACCATCATTACTGATAATGGGACACAGTTTGACAATAGGAAATTGAAGGACGTGTGAAGAATACAAAATCGTAAACTACTATGCCTCGCCTGCTCATCCTCAAACCAATGGTCAAATCTAGGCTGTAAACAAAGTGATCAAGCACACCCTAAAAGCAAAACTGGATGCAAAGAAAGGGAACTGGGCAGACAAGCTTCATGAAGTGCTCTGGGCGTATAGAACAACCACCAAAACCTCCACTGGGGAAACCCCATTTTCTTTGGCATTCAGAACTGAAGCTGTTATTCCAATAGAGATATATTTCGTCTCCCTAAGAGTCTGGCTATATCACCCAGAACACAATGTCGATATGCTGTTACAAAATCTAGACGAATTGGAATAAGCCAGAGACATTATCCCAGATAAGAAATACAGCATACCAACAAAGAGCAGCGAGATACTACAATTCTCACGTTCGAATACGAAGATTCCAAGTCAGGGATCTAGTGTTAAAAAGAGTATCCCCGAATACAAAAGATAGAGCAGCAGGATCCCTCATGGACAAATGGGAAGGGCCGTACATTATCAACGGCATCGCCGGGCATGGAGCCTACCTAATTGCCCGACCCGACGGCGGACTAGTACCCCAACCATGCAATGCCCAATACTTGAAGATGTTCTACCCATGAAGAGGCTCCTCGGTTTCTCAGCATTCAAATTAGTCTAATTTAGATTCTCGTTTTAGTTTCTTTTCTTTATTCAAAGTTTTAGATATTTGACTAGTAATAAAAAGGGCAATCTACTCATTTCTTCCTTTTTTATACAACTCCGCAGAATCAATAGATATCCAACGAAGGGAAAATCCCTCAGGAAATATGGACAGATTAGCAAACAAAAAGGAAACAGAAGAAAAAATAAGGATGTAGCTCTCTAAAACAGAGGATGAGACTTAGCCTCCAAAGGAGCTCGGGCGCTATGAAACCACAAAGAGCGAGTGGACAGTGCCCAAGGAGCGAAGAAGCTAAAGTAGCATGCTCGCCTAGTTGGGGCGATGCAAACGCATCACCCAATAAAAAGGCAAGCTTGAGGCACCAGAATACCCAAAAGTGGGATGCCTGGCAAACTGCTCGGGGTGCCGTCGAAATAAATTTGGTGAGAAGCACTGCTGTGTTAGCCGGTATACACTACCCCAACGATTCGACAAAACCTTACTGCAGACAAAACCAAGAGATGTCCTAGGTGACTTGCATAGGGAACCAAGTGTATGGTCGGGGCGAGCCTCGACGTAACATATAGTTTGATAAAAGAACGCTAGTTAAATAATATACTCGGCAAAATAAAAGAACATCAGTTAAATAAGACACTCGACATAACAGAAGAACGCTAGTTAAATAAGATACTTGGCATATTGAAAAGAACCAGTCTATAAAACACATGGCTGAGAAGATAAATCCCAGTTCGTAAAAATAAGAGCCATTACAGGAAGATACCAACAGAAGTTAAGCAGGAAAGACAGCCCATTCGTCATTAACTTACAAAATCTATACTTATTATTTTTTGGGTTATATTACTCTTCCTTTCAGGTATCATATTCAACATAATCAAGGTGCAAAAGAACGGAGCATGACAGAAACAATAAAAAGAAACCAAAAACAATATCGATTAATAGAAGAAAAAATGTACACCAAAATTGAAGGACTGTACAGCCAAAAAAAAAAAAGGCATTCAAATAGGCGCCGGGGTGGGGGGGCTGCTATCGGGCTGAGAACTACTACCCGGTCGAGAACCGCTGCTAGGACGAGAATTGCTGCCTACAGGCTTGGCTCGGGGACCATATCATACTCGCTCAGGAGACTCTCATCAGAAGGCCAAACGATCACATCTTTAACATCATCCATCCAAGTGCTATAATCCCTACTAGGTACAGGCCCGACATCTAGTTCCTCGCCATTTATCCTAGCCTTTTGGCAGGCATGAAAAGTAGAAAAGGCATTTTCAATGGGCATCTCCAAATACATAGGGTATGGAGCTTTACCTTTACTACAACAGTAGGCGTGCCACACCTTCATTTGAGCACGAAGGGAATCCAAAGACGTCTCAACGTGATTGTTGATTGAGCAGTTCTAGTTGGCCCTTGCCCGATCTGTCGCCCTGTTCTTAATGTTGAAGAATTCCCGAGCTGAAACCATCCCTCGATGGAATTCTCGGAGGAGCAAGGCATCATAAGCGGGAGACCTCTTGAAACGGTCAACCCCCTAGATCTCTAGCTCCAGCTGAGCCTCCTTGGACAAAAATTTGACAGTTAGTGCTTGGTTCTTCAGATCTTCAATCTGGCGTTCATAGCCCAGCCTAGCCTCCTCAGGCTTCTGCTTAGCTTGAAGCATCGCCTCCTGAGTGGAAGATAACAAGCCTTGGAAACTTTTTACTTCATCAACAGCTGAAGACGCCCTTTACTCAGCATCTAGTTGACTTGCCAAGCACCGGTTCATAAACTCCTGCTGTGACCTAATCTTCTCCTGGCAAGCCGATTCGACCTGAGCACAGCTATCCTCGCTCTCTTTCAGCTGGGCCTCTAAACGCCTTATTTTATCTGTTTGGGATTAGTTGGCCAGGCAAGCTTCCGACATCTCGGCAACCATCTACACCGTAAAAACTGCAAAAGTGAAATACTGACAGAAAACACGATAAGAAAGGAAAAGCGAATAACTCTTATAAGAGACGCTGTCGAAAAAATTCTGAAGCCATTCCGATGGGGGACCAACCCTGAGGCGACTCCAATGGTCCTCACTAAAAAAACGCCCGACCTAAGGACATAGCCCTTAACATTGCTTGAGGAGAAGGATCCCCTGATTGACCAGGTGTCCTCGAGCCACCAACATCCATTCTAGGCAAAAGAGGCGGGTCTAGAACACATGCATCATTTGCGGGACCACCCCTGCTAGGAGTATTGGGTAAAACCTCGGGCGACTTCTCCTTTCAGATTTCTTTTTGGACTTCAGGAGAAGCTTGTGCCTTTGTCCGGGCGACCCCAGCACCAGTCCCATCATCAACAGAAGAAGAATCAAAGTATACCACCACTCGCGGGACTTTCGGAGCGGGCCGACCAGGAGAAAAAGAAGCTCTTCTCTTCCTAGACTGCCTCCCGCAAGTATCAAGGTCGGCATGGGGATCCTCAATCTCAGCTCCACCACTGACAATTGATGGATTAGAAACAGAAGCGGCGACAATAGAAGGCTCCGCAGGGACGTCAACTTCGGAAGACTCCCCAACCTTCTGTTTGCCCCTAATGATGCCAGGACTTGACTCGGGCGCCCCAACAACCTCCTTGTCCGCAGTATAAGCTGGTTGGTTGCTTTCATCAATTGCCTTGTCTGCAGCCCGGATCGGTTCATCTCCCACAACAGCTGCCTCATCTGCAGCACAACCTCGCTGATCAATCGAGGAACACTCCCACTCACCAGTGTTGAAAACAAAATCACCCGACTCAGACGGGTCCATACGCTCACTCATCTCGATCACAGGAATGTGTGGAACCTCCTTGGGAGTATACTCAGGAGCATCTCTGATATTCTCCTCTACATGTCTTTCGGCAGAGGCCTCCTCTCCCGACTCATCTAAAGCATCCAACCCGAATTACTAGTTAATAGCCTCCTTGCGCTAGTCTCCAAAACGGCTTTCCATTTGTGAGCCTGAGCCTCGCAGACAACATCCGAATAATTCACTGCAATTCTTGGATCTTGTCATCAGGGGTCAAACGTCACTGCAAGTAGAAGAACAAGGGTCAGATTGAGGGACCCTAGCAGAATCAGCCTCAAGGGGAGCTTCATGAACAAACTCTGAAATATTAACATCTAAAAAATAGGGTTGATCCGGAGGTGGTCTACCCAACAGATTTTGAAGACACCCAACCAAGCAAGTGTCATGACGCTCGATAGCAACCATCGAAGTAACAAAAAGGTGGTGTCTAACTGAAAGATCCATAAAAAGGGGGAAAAAAAAGACTAACCTTGACGAAGCTCATGAAAGAGGGAGAAACCACAGAAAACCACAAACAACGCAGGGGAGTTAGAGAAAAAGAGGCATTGAATCTGTGCGAAGAAAACAAAAACTACTTGGAAACCAATGGGTGAAAAGTAAGCTGAAGAAAAAAGAAGGTCGCAGTGATGATCAAGGAGGATGCAGGAAAAAGAAAATCAGAATTTTGGAAAGAAGACGAAATGGAGGGAGTATAAATAAGAATAGGTGGTCTGGCTTCAAAAAAATATATAATAAATAAAAAACCCTAAAACAGAGAAAGCAAAAAGCGAGAAATGTGTGAAAAGATGCGTGGAACAGAGCAAGAGTCATGTCTCATAAATGCAGCCTGATGCATTAAACCCCAGAAGGACAAGTGGCAATGTCAGAAGGAACTTTGGCTGTCAGAAACCTTAAACGTCACCATCAGAAGATTTTTGGTCATAAGGCAAATCGAACGTATAAGGATACAATTAAGACACGTCATTAACGCCTCAAATTAATAAGGGATGCTAAACATAAGTATTCACAAAGCATTAATGAAGAGCATTTACGGGGGAAAGCGACAAAGAACTTGGCTGACCAAAAGAAGGACCGAATGGGATTTAAATACTTTTACCAAGTAAACAGACTCGCCTTCAAAACGAGCAAGTCTCTCAAATATTTAAGGGGGCATTGTTGTAGGTAAAATTCATCACAAATGACACGTCAGCAAACAGCGTGGATAGGGGCAAACCACGTAAGTCGGGAGTCTGATCAGGAGGAGAAAGTGAATCTCCATAGGCTGAGCCAGAAGATAGAGTCAGAACAGCGAATAATGCTGAGTACACCGAGTATAGAATAATGCCTGACTGTATATACTCGGCACAAGGGAAAAGATCATCCTTGGAAGTCCATTTGCCACCTGTATGCAATATAGTTGATGAAGATCGTCCATAAATCTACTACTAAGAAGCAGAGTCCAACAAGGAAACAAGATGATTTCCTTAACAGCTCACTAGAGTCCAACGCGGATTCGGAATTAATAATAATAAAGACGAGATCAACACAAAATAAGGAAAGAATCCCATAACCAACTCGACAATCCCCTACTTGTACGTCACGACACTAAACCCTAGCGGGACCCCAGAAACCCTAAGGGAATCATGTATAAATACCCTTACAAAATATAAGTAAGGGACATAAGAAAAAAGAGAGCAAAGTGTGTTATTGTAAAAAACATTATAGTGGATTTGGTTGAGTTGCTTAGGCAACAACCCGTGGATGTTTCTCCGATCACCAGAGTTTTACCACGTTACACTCTCCTATTTCTCTCTCTCTAGTATTTTATCGTACGTTTAAGCTATATTTGCAAACTAGAAATCGTTGACTGGTCAATTGACAAAAAACTATTGTCAACAAATATCAAATCAAAAAAAAAGATGAGGGGGTAATATAATAGTAATTTCAAAAAGAAAAAAAAAACTTTCAATAAAAAAAATAATATAATAGTAACACATTATATATCTTACATTCTTACTACATCATTTGACAAATTAGTGTATGCCCGTCACAGGTCACACGTACATTCGATTGTCCGAGGTTGTGGATTCGAGTTGTGTCCATCCCTCCAAACTTTGAATTTATTGTAAGATTTCAAAAGAAATAAATTAAATAAATAAAAGAGTAAACACAACATCATGAGGTTGCGGGTTTAAATCATAACCCATCCCCAATTCAGAAATATTGTAACAGTTAACAATTAAAAAATAAAAATAAAAATAAAATAAAAAAACAGCAATATTTATTTTCATTTGCACGAGAGAAGAAAAGTCGGATGAAGTTTTTGGTAAATCCTATGGATTTTTCTTTGAAAGTTAGGGGCTGTCTTGTATCGTTTTTCAGGCTCATTTTCATTTTCATTTTTCGATTTTCGAAAATGATTTGGAATACGCATTCGTTACCATTTTCCATTTTGTTTTTCATTTTATTTTCAAAACAAAAACAAAAACAACATTAGCGTTAAAAGCGAAAAATTTCCAAAACAACTTTTTTATGTTTTTCGTTTTCTTTTTCACTTTAAATAAAAAACTCAATCTTTTTTTCTTTTTTTCTTTTTTTCTTCTTCTTTCTTCGACTCTCTAGAGTCCAATGTTCTTCTTCTTCCTCTCTTCCTCTCTTCTTCATTATCACTCTTCTTCTTCTTCTTCTTCTTCTTATTCTTCTTTTTCTTTAATCTTCTCCGATCTGCTTACAGGCGGCACCAAGGCCGAAGGAGGTGAGATTCTCCTCCAGCGACGTCGATTTGGGCCAGATCGGCGTCGTTGGAGGAGGATCTCACCTCCTCCGGCCTTGGTGCCGCCTAAGAGCAGTGGAAAAATAAATAAATACATCAAATAATAGGAAATAAAAAGAAATAAAATGAAGATAGAAAGTAGAGAAAAGCCGAGAAAAGAGATATTCAACAAAAAGAAATAAAAGGGGAGAGGCGAGAGAGACGGATGAGTCTGACAAAGTGAGAGAGAGAGAAACCAAGACTTGGATTGAGAAGTCTTCAAGTCAACTAATAAATATCTTTTGGATTAACCTATTGTCAAAATTTGATGTTTTTATTAATTAATGCCAATTTTTTATATTTGAGATTAATTTATTGTCAAATTTTGATATTTTTTCGGTTCACCTACCAAACGCGTTTTTTACGTTTTCATATTCGGAATAAAGATTTTAGGATATGCTACCAAACATGTTTTTAGATTTTGAAACTGAAACTAAAAACACTGTTTTCATTTTCATTTTTATTTTCGAAAAACAAAAACAAAAACAAAAACAACTTTAAAAAACATTACAAGACGTGGCCTTAAAAACTGACTCTTCAAATTTGACTACTTCTCTATTAAATTTCGTAGAGTCAATTCAAACAGTATTGACTGATTTATTAATGTCCCAAGTCCCAACTGCTAACTGCTACAATTTTATACTTGGTCAATAATTCTGCATTAATTCCGTGATCAACTCATTCAAATTTCAAAGTAATGTATGCAAAGTACAGCTGGTAAAATTATGTTGTCTGACTTGATTTATTAATATTAAAGATAAATAATATGCATTTACCTTGGATTTCAAAATGGCATCCAAGCAATTGGTATTCAATTCTTGTTCATCAAAGCAAAAGAAAAAAGTAAAATTAAACTAAGAGTACATATATTATTGATAACCGATTATGAACACTTTTGTGTCTATATATTGTAATGCATAAATAAAATAAATAATAGTAAGAACGTATAATCACTCTTAGCAAATTGGTTTCATACTTTCCTTTCACTTATGTAATAGGAATTCGAATTCCACTGTTACCTATTAAATCGTAAAGTGTTGACAGATATTTCTTCAAAAATTTATTCCAAACCGTACTTTTAACGGTTGATCTCACTGACAAACTAGGTGATGGGGATCGGAAGTTTAGATGAAATTGATAAGATATGGTGTACGTGGGATTCCAAGTGTATAAAAACACAATCCAAGAATTAACCCAAAAACACTGAAAAACACTTGGCTGTTTTAGTGTTAACGAATTCACAAAGATTTTGTCTCCAAAAGCATATACTATGGGAAGCAAGAAGAACAAAAGGAAAATCCAAGTTGTATGAAAATGAAAGACAGCAAAGGACGACAAATTAAATTAGTAATTTATAATGGGAGAGTTAGGTTTGGTTGCTGGGTTGTCACCAACTTGCACTTGGCGGTCCTAACCAGGCAGACGGCTGTACGTGACCATATAGATAAGCCAAGACTGAAACAAGAGCTTTAAAGCGATTATTATTTATTAATTAAAGAAGTCCTGCTCAATAAATATATATATATATATATATTCTATTAACAGTTTGTCTTAATAATAAATATATCATGACGAAGAATGTGGACCACTAGATTTTTATACTTTGACTCAAAATATATAGACTTGTCAAAACTTCTTCATAATCTATGGTCCACATTCTTCGTCCTGATATATTTATTGTCAGGACGAATTGACAATAGAAAGACTATATATATATATATATATTCTATTATGAGTTCGTCCTGACAATAAATATATCAGGACGAAGAATGTGAACTACTAAATTTATATACTTTGACTCAAATTATATACACTTGTCAAAACTTCTCCATAATTTATTGTCCATATTTTTCGTCCTGATATATTTATTGTTAGGACGAACTGATAATAGAAAAACTATACATATATATATATATATGTATAGTTTTTCTATTATCAGTTCATCTTGACAATAAAAATATCAGAATGAAGAATGTGGACCACTAAATTTACATACTTTGACTCAAAGTGTATTCACTTGTCAAAACTTCTCCATAATCTGTAATTCTTATTCTTCATCTTGAAATATTTATTATCGGGACGAACTGACAATAGAAATACTGTATATATATGTGGATGGTTCTAGTAAAGATTTCCTGAAATTATAAATTAAAGACAATCACCCACAACCACACATTCATATTGGGTATTTGTTAATATATAGCTGTGGGCCCAATGTGAATATGTGGTCATGATTGGACGTCCTGAAATTATAAAGTAGGACGTCCTGACTAGAGAACCACCATATATATAATATATAATAGAAAATTTATATATTAGTCTTTCTACTATTAGCTCGTCCTGATACAAAATATATCAGGATGAAGAATGTGGAACATTGGATTTACATACTTTGACTCAAAGTGTATGTACTTATTAAAACTTCTCCATAATCTATAATCTACATTCTTCGTCTTGATATTTTTATATCAGGACAAACTGATAATAGAAAATTTATATATATATATATAACTCAATTATTGATGTCCTAGTGCTTTATCCAACTTATAACAATTCAAAACGACAGCACAGGAATATATTTATATTAGTGTACGTGTGTGAGTGAATTCAAAAGAATAGATAGAGATGAATATGTCACAATTAGGTTTTTTTTTTTTTTTTTAAAAAAAAGGAAAAAATTGACACTCAACCAGTTAGATGTCTGTTGGGATCTTCCTAGATCAAACACTTCTTATTGATTCCGAATCTCATTTTATAAGTAAATATGAAACAATATATATGATGTTTTAAACCCTAGTGGTGAAACTCGATTTGAATACTCCTAACAACCAAGGCAATGAACCCTTAGCCGATATCTCACAATTAATCTTGATCAGCTGGTATTTTGATGCTCGGTAGAAGTTATTTTTTTATTATTATTTTTTAAATAATGTTAGCAATTCATATTTCATACTGTGATGCATATACAAAGATTGGAATGTCATGCATTACTTTTATTATTTTTTATTTTTAAAATGTGCAAATTTCCATGACGGTTTTTCAATTTCACTTGTTTTTGAAAATTTTAAATCATAAAATTTTAAAACATCTCTAATATATAATGAAAAAGTAAAGAGGAAAAAAAAAAGGTAAAAGACATTTTGATAGATGAATTTGTTTTTTATTTATTTATCAAATACCTAATTCGATCCGTTTGTTGCCGAAAATTGAATCAACTAGTACTTTACAGATCACACCTATAATTCCTAATTATCACCCATGAAAAAACTGTTCTGGTGGCTGATAATTTATTAGGAATATAAAAACAATACAACCAATTATCAAATTAACTAAGACATCACAAACCCTTTAATTTTTATTTCATCTTGCAAAATAAAGCACACCCAAAAACACAAGATATAACTTCAATTTTTCTTCAAATAACAAACACTAAATGTATGTAAAATGTTCACTTTGCTTGTATAAATTGTATGTTTGATCTGTGTTTTTGTACATTGAAAATTTACTCAAAGTTCAAAATTTTGGATTGATCAGAAAGGCCTCTTGAGATACTTGAAATCCATGGAATCAATACACTCCAACCTATTCCTGTTAAGATTGAGCAACTTCAACAACTCAGTTGCTTTCTCCTTTGTTTTCTCAACACAACCAACCTGCAACAGCAACAACAATTTCTGAAAAGCACCCACTTGAAGTGCCTCAACCAAAGATCTTTTCTCTTCTCTCTTTTCATTCTTGCACAGATTCCACAGAATCGACACAGAGAACTCGGTCGCTAAATCCGAAATACGCAGTATTTTCTTGACTACGACTGGCATTGTCAAGGCATTATTGTAGGCCTTTGCTCTTCCATTCTCAGTGCTGCAAATTCCATCGAGAACACCTAGCGATTTTTCGCATATGCTTATTTCGCTGTCTACAAGGAGTTCTAGCAACAATGAGACCAGACCCATCTCCACAAATTTTGTTACAATTCTCTCATTTGTAGCAGACGATGTGATCATGACCATTTGATAAATGACCATTAACGAGGCTTTTGTCGAGGCAGGGCAAATAGGCTCTTTGATTAGCTTGAATAAAGCTTCCATGGCTCCTTCAATCTCAGATAACACGTTTGCTTTCCTTTGATCCGAAGAAACAACATCTTTCATTACCAAGACAGCGTTTCTTTTCTTGGACAAATCTCCACTCTTCAAGAACCAAACCATGCAATGCAAAGACGAGTTTGATCCCAAGTAAGACACAGCCTCTCCGTTAAGTGGAAACAATAATGTCAAAGTCGATAATATTTCTTCCAGAACCGAAATGTTTTCATCGAGACATGTTTTCGAAAACACTTCAAACGCTGCCGATAAAACACTATCGGTCCCGTTAGTCACAATGCACCTCTTGTTACGTTCACTCTCCTTAGCCATTGCCTTGATCTTCGCCACCAGATTTCTGCACCCAACTTGATCTTCCCTCTTACTTGCTGTTGTTATCCGCGAAAGAATCTCCGAAACCTGCATCGAACTCACCGGAATCCTCGGTGTGGGGATTCTCTCAATCCCATGTGACCGGTTATCGACGCACCAGTCTTGTATCATTTTACGAATAGTATGATTAGGAATCGGTTCAAGACTTGTCAAGACCTGGTTAGTGATGGGGCACGTCGAATTCCCTGCCTCGATCCACTTCTCAATGCTGTCTCGATCATATGTGATCCCTGTCGATAAGGTGACTGGATCTTTCATCAAGTCTAGTGAAATCGGGCACCGAAAATGGTTCGGTGTGGTCAGCTCCATGTCGCCGCCTTCCTCGCTGTGCAACTCCTTGGCTGCCCGCCTGGCAGCTCTCCGCCTCCTCCATGAAGAAATCATTTTTATCAACAAATTTGATGTGAATTCTGAACAAAGAAAGTGTTAGTGGTTCTTTTAAAAGGTACAAAGATTATGTTTTGTGTTGAATTTTGTTTTGTGAATTTGATGAGTTGAATGATAATGGGAAAGAGAAATTGTGTAATTATATATATATATATACACGCGGCGGTGGTTCAAAGATTCAAAACTTAGGAAACTAATATTAAAAACATGAGAGAGAATTGAAATAATGAAAATTGGGTGACGAGGGGTTTTGAATATTTGACCGTTGAATGTTTGAAATTGTAAAATGAACCGTCAAGGTGGGTAGTAGTAGTTTTATTTGGAATGAATCAAAGCGAATCTAATCAACACTTTGACACTAAAGAAAAATGAAAATCTCGTCAACATAACGGGTCGGTGGACCGGTTGACCATATATATGGCTAGCCACACCCATGTGACCAACTTTGTTATTCTTCTTTTACTATTTAATCAGTCAAATATATAATTAATATTTTGGTAGTGTATCTCCTTTCAGCACCTGGTAGTTAGGGGTTCGAGTCCCACCATACGCATTTTATGTGTGTGGAGTTTTTTCTTAGTTGATGTGAGTAATTATCCGAACCGCACATATAATGTATAATTTTGACAGGTTTCGACCAACTGCCCTATTATAATAGGTGTAAATGTAATAATACTTCCTAAAAATATATATAACTTAATATCCTTTTTCTTCTCAACCTTTTTGATTAAACAAGACATAGTAAAATGAGAACACAGTGACACACCAAGCTTCTAAAATATAAAGAATGCATCACCAGAAACTAAATCTATAACTTGGAATAAGTTTTTAAAATTCATCATATTGGCAAATTTTAATATGGGTGTTGCAAATTTTGATATCACAAGAAAATTTCAAAAAATGAAAGTACAATAATAAAAAAATTAAAAAAAACGAAACTGCAGAACAAAAAATAATAAATTAAAAGAACAACAATCTAAAAATCGAAAGACCAAAAGGAGAGAGAATGAGAATACTAGTTTAGGATGTCATACGTTAATGGATGTGGATTGCCGCTTCCGTCATAGTCTTTGCTTCCGTTAGGGATTTGGTTCCAAACGTGAGAGGGTTTGAGAGTGTTTTTTTTTAGGGAATTAGATGAGTTTGAGAGAATTTAGAGCTTTAGGGTGTTGTGATATATATGGTATCACGAAATGCAATCAAGCATTTTTATTTTTATTTTTATTTTTATTTTTATTTTATCATGGAATACACGATTGAATCACGGAATATGCATATGAATCATGAATAGATCATAAATATGGATCACGCGCAATGCGCAAGTTAAAGAGTTTAAGGGTAATTAAAACTAGTTTTTGTTATATTTGGTTTTTTAAAACCCAATTTTGTTATAAATGCAATTTTCAAGAAAGTGACTATATGTCAAAAAGGCATCTGAATTTTAGCCATTTTATTCAAAAAGTGACTATATCATTTTGTTTTTGTCGTTGAGTTTTAACCAAATTAACAAACAACAATGTGACCTCGAATTTAGATAGATAACCCCTTGCCAAGGAGGTTTCAATTAAAAATAGAGAGTTTGTTGATTTCTTTTATTTAACAAATATTAAATTCATCAGAACCTATACCCTACCTGTATATAAATAAACAATAAATTAAAAAAAATAAATAAATAAATAAAGGATGAGTCGTATTAGCGTTATTTTACTTTGTTGAACATTGATGTATAATTATGATGAATATTGATTTCACATTAATGGCTTACGCGGACCGGACGCGCACCCTATCTGTATCTGGCTAATCAAAGAGTACGTGGAGTGGGTCTAGCCGTTAAACGCGTATTGTTTTGGATAACCAAAGCATATGTGTTAATTATAATAGACGAGTTTGTGATGGATAAGTAATTGACCATGCATGCAGCATCACCATCCTTATGACTCCTCACACGTAAATGATTTCTTAGTCGAGGTTAATTGGTTTCCATTTCCCAAGATGATACTTGTTAATTTGCTTCAACTTGTAAGCATTTGAGTGTGTCTTTGAATACTATAGTGGTAGTGGAACATAATGCAGTTTCTAACATAATATAATGTTGGTGCATGGTATTTGCACTGCAACAAATTTGAACTATTGGACGAAATAAACTATTCGTCCCTTTAAAATTTAAATCTAATAAAACTTTTAGGGACGAAAAAATTTGTTCCAATAGAATGTCTATTGGAACAAAATAAATTATTCGTCCCTAAAAAGTTTAAATTTGACAAGACCTTTAGGGACGAAACATTTTTATTCCAATAGTACATTTATTGAGATGAAATAAACTATTCGTCCCAATAGATTGTCTATCGGAACAAATTTCATACAAATTGATAAGACCTTTAGGGACGAAAGATTTTTGCCCCAACAGAATGTCTATTGAGACGAATACTATTGGGACGAAATAAACTATTCGTCTCAATAGACGGCCTACCAAGACAAATTTCATTCAAAGTGGTAAGACTTTTAGGGAAGAAATATTTTTCCATTGAGGCGAAATAAATGATTCGTCCCAAAAGAGTGTCTATCGTGACAAATTTTGTTTCGTACCAAGAGGTTTTCTTTTTATTTAAAATTATAATAATTCATTAATTTTATTGAAATTCTTGATTTTTTTTTTGTTTTTTTTGAAGTTTTCTCTAAGAGACTGATTAATAATTAAATTATCATATAAATTTGAAAATGAGGCAATATGGATCATTTTATTTGTCCAAAGTGGATCTATGTCATGATGAATTTTGTTTTGTCTTAATAAGTTTTCTATAAGGATCAATTACTATAAGTCTTGAGAGGTTTTCTTTTATTTTAAATTTTAAATTTTAATAATTTTCTTCACTTTTTTATATTACTTACTATATATTAATTTAAAAAATTATGAAAATATATATTATTTTTATTTATAAATATGATAACAATCTTAAATATGTTGTGACCTTGAATATTATAATGCACAACCACTCTTACGAAAGTGATTGTACATTTCCCCTTCTCTTTCCATCCCTATTGTTTACCAAAGGCAACAAAATTCGGTTTTTGTCTCTAAATTCAAATTTTTTTTTAAAAAAAATGTGTTTCGTCCCTATTGGTACTCTCTATGGACGAATTTGAATTTTCATCCCAATAGAATTATTGCGACCCACCTAATACGACATAATTTGGGACGATTTTTTTTTTTTATCCCAATAGTTCTCCAGGGACGAATTTTGAGCTATCGGGACAAAAAAAAAATCGTCTCAAAAACCCTTTTCTCTTGTAGTGTTGATATGCATACTGTCTTGAGTTCGACCTTGATTTGCGGTTCATTTATTAAAAGAAAATGACTTTTACCATTTTAGGGCTCGTTTGGTACAATATATTGGATTGTATTGGATTGTATTAAATTGTATTGTATTGCACTGTATTATCATTAATACAAACTTATGTTTGGTGATGCACTGTATTATATCGTATTATGTTATTCCTATGACTTTATTGAATTTTTTTTTTATATTAAAAAAATATAATATATTTTTTAAAAAATAGTTAATAATTAATTTTAAATATCCTTACCAGGAATAAATCAATAAATATTTTTATATAAAAAATAATAAATATTTAGTTTAATTGAATTTTTTTAATAAATAATATTTTTATATAAAAAATAAATATTTATAATTTTGAAATTATAAAAAAATATTAAAAACATAACACATATTTCAACAATATTCCATATTTGTTGAAAAAAAAAGAAGCGTTTTTTATAATACAATACAACATAATACCACAAAATATAATGTATTAGCTAATACAGTGTTTACTGAACTAGGTAATTAAAATGTATAAAAATAATACAATATAGTGTTTGGGTGCAAACACTGTATTATATTATTTTAGTATATTTAATTACCTAATACAATACAATACGGCGAAACAAACGGGGCTTTAAGTCTTTATTTAAAACCCCTAAAAAAAAAAGTCTTTTTTGAAGACATTTTATTTTGTTTGTTTTTACATCTAATATCTTACTTTATGTGTTAATACGTAATACTTAACACACAAAATTCAAAGTACCCTAACATTGTGTTTCTATTTTCCGATGTGATTTGATGGTAAGAGCACTCAATCAGCTTGACAATGTTTCATGTTCGAGTCTCCGCTACATAAGTGGTATATAGGAAACATTAAAAAATTAGATTGTATTTCTTAGAAAAATCATTTCAAAAATTTGTTAAACAAGTTGAGCAATTCTTGTTATATCCCAAAAAAGTTAGACATAAGGGGAAGAGTTGTTCTTGTTCAGATTCAATAATGTTACTTTATCTAAATTTATTGTTCAAGTGATGTGGTATCCTTGATTTTCTACTTTATCTAAATTTATTGTTCAAGTGTTATGGTATCCTTGATTTTCTTGTATTAGAATTGCATGATTAAAAAAGGCAACTTAGAAATTTCTAGAAACAACATAGCATGCTATAATTTAGATACTAATCGACTATTTTAGTCTATAATATTTATCATTGTTACATAATAATAATAATAATAATAATAATAATAATAATAATAATATAAATTTCAAAAACTAATAACAATAATAATGTTGGATGAAATCAATGTTAGTGGTAAGAGACTGGAATCAATGTTAGGTATATATCGTCCTAATCACATATTTTTACCATAATTTTGATTCAAAGTCAAGTCTAAATAGATGTATTGAATATGAAATTTATTACTCTTGTTAAATTTTCCAGTAGGCATGTTGAACTGTTGAAGGGATATTAATTTGTCAAGGAATACAGATCAATATTTGAAAAATCCATATCTCCAGCTACTTTTGACTTTAAATGCCTAGCTTTAAATACCTAGCAGCCTAGCTAATATATATGGTCCCGTTCACATTAGTACGTACTGATGCAAATATATAAACACATTGAATATGAGCCACTCATTACTGAGACGTTTTAACAAGTGTATATACACTAAGTCAAAGTATGGAAAATGAGTGACTCACATTCAATGTCCTCATATATTTATATCAGTGTGCACTGACTTAAACATTTATATATATATAGTCTTTCTATTATCAGTCCGAACTGACAATAAATATATCAGGACGAAGAATGTTGACCATGGATTATGGAGAAATTTTGATAAGTGCATACACTTTGAGTCAAAGTATGTAAATCTAGTGGTCCACATTCTTCGTCCTGATATATTTATTGTCAATTCGAACTGATAATAGAAAATCTGTATATACATATATATATGATAATTCTCTTATATAATTTCAAGACGACCAACCACAGTCACACGTTTTAATAAATTTAAATATTTATAAAATAAAAAAAAATCAACATTTTATTAGAACATTTGACTGTAGTTGGTTGTCCTGAAATTATGAATACAACCTAATAGGGGAACTATCCTCTATATATATATAGAGAGAGAGAGAGAGAGAACACATGTGAATCAGCAGAATATGACATTTCTAAATAAATAACTTATAAATATTTATTTTTTGAATATGATATTATAATTAAATGTTATTCCTCGATTATGTTCACATTCTCTCTCAAATATGTTAAGAATATACTGTATATATATACGAAAACTATTATGCGTTGCTCTTTTTTTCCGTACGAAATCTCAATGGGCACCTATGTAATTTTATTTTTAAAATTGTATATTTGCATTCTACGCACATATATATTTATTAGCTAAGTAGGATTCCTTAATCAAGGAAAAATATCAAAATTATTTGTACAATTATTAATTTCTCCCTGACATTTACGATAACATCGTTTTACCCCATCCATTTTCAGAAGGGATAATTACCCCGGTGACCATCGAATTAATGACCATTCCATCAAATTCTATCTAATTCTATCCAATTCCATCCAATGAATGGCATTTTGATAAATAAGGGGATGACATTAATTTATTTTAGATTTTTTTTGGAAATTAATTTTTTCTTTTGTTTTTTGAAACGAATAATTATATTTAGTGTGTATATATGTATAGCATATCTCATATATATATATATTATAGTTCTCTAGTCAGGACGTATGTCCAATCATAGCCACATGTTTTAATAAGTTCAAATGTTATATATATATATATATATATATCTCAAAAAAAAAAAAGCACACACACACATATAAATTTCTTTTCTTTTCTTTTCTTTAAGAAAATTAAGGCTATAAAATCTAAAAAATCTAAAAAACAAAGAAAAGACACGCGTATTGATTTAAACCATTTCTTTTGTTTTTTTGAAAAGAATAATTATATTTAGTGTGTAAATATATATATATATATTTACACACTAAATATAATTATTCTTTTCAAAAAAAGAAAAAATTGATTTCCAAAAAACATTTAAAATAAATTAATATGTCATCCACTTATTTACCAAAATGTCACTCATTGAAAAAATTGATTTCCAAAAAACATCTAAAATAAATTAATGTCATCCCCTTATTTACCAAAATGTCACTCATTGGATGGAATTGAATGGAATTGGATGAAATGGCCATTTATGGCCATTTATGTCACCAAGTTCGTCAAAAATGGCCATTTTGGAACAACTTTCCAATCCAGTGGCTATTTTAATAGTGTGTCATCAATTCGATGGCCACTAGGGTAATTATCCCTTTTCAGAATTACTCAATTCCCTAGCTGTTTACCAAACGTTAAAAAAGTACAAACAAAAAAACAAAAAGTTGACTGTTGGGTAAGGGCAATACCAAACGTTAAAAAAGTACAAACAAAAAAACAAAAAGTTGATTGTTAGATGGTAAGGGCAATCTGGTAATTGAACAAAAGAAATGATGAAACGAAGATATCGGTGAAAGATTGCAAGACAAAAACTAATATTCACGCCCATGCAAGACAAATGTAACATTTTGTTATTTTATATCTCGAAAATTATTTATAACTAAATCTATTAAATTTTCAGTTCGATTTTCATTTCAAATACATAATGAATGAGTTTGTGAGAAAATTCTTTTCTTCTTTTTGTGAAACCAGTGTCTAATCTTAACATAGTTGAGAATAGTTTCTCAACTAATAAAATATAGATTTTAATAGCTTTTTAAAACCTTAAAAACGACTGATAATAAATATTCAATAATTTAAATGGCAAGTAGAAATAAAATAAATATACTCATCATTACATATTTAAAATACAATTGTATCATTAATATATTTAAATCACAATTATTTACATACTTGTAATTTGTTTTTATAATATTCTTCTCAAATCAAATTAACTTAAAATAATTTTAAATAGATAAAGATTTAAATAAAAACTAATAAGGGATCCTGCATTTTAAGTGTATTTCAAAGAATGGGCGATGATCGAATGGCTAAAACAAAGTCAAGTTTTATTTAAAAAATGAAAATTAATGCCCAACTGTCTAAGGAGAAAATCTACCATGGGTCCGCCTCACATATGATGTTAGTGAGACTGACCTAATAAAAGAGTGACAGGTGTCGAAGCTATTAGGGTGTGTTTGGTACGTGGACGGGACAGGACAGGACGGATTGGGACGGGACAGGACAGGACAGGACAGCTGTTCCGTATTGTGTTTGGAATGTCTGGGACAGGACAGTTGAGTGTACTGTTATGTGTTTGGTACAATTGGGACAGAACAGGATAAGAGGTTCAAATGACTATAATACCCCTATTAATTCTAAAGACTTTAAAGATTAAAAAAAAAAAAAAAAAAAAACTGGAAAACAAAAATCTAATTTTGGTTTTCTAGGGTGGGGAAGATCTGGGAACAGATCTCATCAGTCATCATCATGAATTGAAGAACAAGAAAATTAAGAAAAAACAATTAAATTTATTTTCGTAGGTGGGGTTAATTTTTTGTTACAGATTTTTTTTTTTTTTTTTTTTAGAATCCAGATCTCAATTTTCTTTTTCTTCCATCATCATCATCATTTTTTCACTCAATCAACAACAACTGCATCATCTTCTTCTTCATTCTTAAACAAAAAAACTCAAAATCCCCATTAGATCTCCACCCACCAAACCAACACAAAATCTCAGGACTTATTTTAATCTCAAAAACTCCTCTGTTTTTTCTTTCAATTTCATTGAAACCAAACGAAACCCAATATGTGAGATAGAAAACCAAAAAAAAATTGGAAGAAATCTGGAAGAAAATTGGAAGAAAACCAAACGAAACCCAATAAGTGAGATAGAGAACCAAAAGAAAATTGGAAGAAAGCTGGAAGACAATTGGAAGAAAAAGAAAATTGGAAGAAAACTGGAAAAAAAAAGTCAAACAAAACCCAAACAAAACTATCAAACCCAAACCCAAACCTAAAACAAGACAATTGGGCGGGACCATGGACAAGAGAAAGGAAGAGAGGACAGATAAATGTCACTAAATTATTAGAATATTAGATGATGAGATCAATTTGACAAAGAATCATACAAATTTCATACTAATCAAACCCAAACCTAAATCTTTTTCAGCCATCTGTAAAAAAAAAAAAAAAAAAAAAAAAAAAAAAATAGCATCACCATCTTCACCCATCGATCCTCACCGTCTCTAAATCATAAACAAAAAAAATCTCTTTCAAACAAAAATTTAAAAAAAAAAAATCAGAGAGAGAGGGATCTGATCTGATGAACAAACAAAGGAGAGAGAGAAAGAGGGAGAGGGGATTCCATCGGGGTTGAAGAGAGAAAGAGGAGGAAGGGTTTTAATTTATATGGTACATAATTGTAATTTTATGAAGAATTGAAGGGCAAATATGTCATTTTGGCACTTGTCCCATGCCATAGAACAACTTGGCCGAGGGTCAAGCATGGGACAGTTTTTTTAGATTTTTGTCCCAACTTGTCCCACCTTGTCCCACACTAGTGTCGCGCCAAACGCGGGACAAGAACAACCTGTCCCATGTTGTCCTGTCCCGTCCCGCGTACCAAACGCACCCTTAAGGTTATGTTTGAGGTTGCTTTTACTTGAGAAATAATCACTTATTTCTCAAATTTTGAATAAATGGTTGTTTGGTATCAAAAACAGCTTTTAAGAAGTTGGTTGAAGGTTGCTTTTGGAAGCCGATTATTGAAGAAGCTAATCCCTTAGCTTTCAAATGTCCATAATACCTTCATCATTTTAATGAAAACACAATAATGCCCTCAAATTTAAAAAAGAATTTTTATTTTAAAAAATTGCACAGTGATGGCAACCATTGGAGATGATGGCCGGAGGACAACTAGCCTTCTCTAGCGACATCGACGTCACCAGAGGAAACCAGTTATCCTTCGACAGTGGAGGAGGCGAAAGGCCTCTGTTTTTACGAATGAAATCATGAGATTTCATGGATTAGTCGCGAAAATGGAGGATGTGTCCCCCTCCTCCATCGCCAGTGCAGAACCTGCCAGGGTTACGGATCGTGCAGCGAAAGGGTTTTAAATTTTTTTTATTGTAATCATAAACTAACCCATTTGTATAGTAATAATCAAATGCAATAAGAAGGAGATGAAATTAATTCATACCAACGTTTGTAGGCTCCTTCTTCTTTCTGCTTCATGATTTGAACCACAAGATCTTTCTGTCTATCACCCGGGATTGGTAACGACGTGTGGGCGCATCACGGTACTCAAGAACTTGAATAGAGGTAGAAGAAAGTAGCACAAAATAACCCTTGTTTTGTTTCCAGGAGAATTCGGCCACCCTATTAAAAACAAGAACCAAACAAAACTTTTTATTTTTTTTCTTTTATTTTTTTTTCTTTTGGTTGCCGCACACCTGATCTCTCCCTTTCTTTCTTTCGTTGTGTCAAATGTGTTTTTAAAAAACATATATCATATATACATTTTTTTAAATAAACTAATTAATTAAATCTTTTTAAGATATCTGATATCTTTAAAGTTATTAATTAATATTAATTTATTTGATTTGATTTGAATTCAAACTCTTTTAAATTCAAATTTAAATATTTAATTTAATGAAAATAAAATTATCAAGTTATTTTATCTTCATTTAAAATTAAATATCAATCCACACCCTCCATCTAATGATTAATTACACAATTAAATAATCTGATTATTTAATTAACATAATCATTAATATTCATTAATTAAATAATCTCATTATTCAATTAATTTCCAAATAGACACGTGTCACTTTCGTACCACAATTAATTGGACAATCCAATTAATTAACCGTGACACTTGTTACCTTAATCAATCAGGCTAGCAAGGGGACCTAATGGACCTACATTATTTTAAGCTCCAATAATCCTTAGAAATAATTAATTAAACTCTTTAATTAATATTTTATGATTATTAACTTCAATGTTATTCCACTAAAACCCGAAGCTACACTCTCTCAATTGTAGACGTTTTTACACAAACCAATAACTATTGGTGTCCATCGATATAGCTATTACATATGGTATGATCCTCCACAAGTAGTTCATAATTAGAGCTGGGTCATAATGTCCGTTATACCCTTCTAATTACATCTTTCCATTAAGTACCATTGATTCTTTAATGAATAATAAATCCTACATTCCTTGCAATATTTGTGTGTCTTGCATTTTGTGTGTGTGTGTGTGTGTTTTTTTTTTTTTTTTTGTTTACACCATCCAGTTTTCGGGTGGGGCGGATCCACCATACGGTGCAATCAGCCCAGACCACACCTCGACTAATCCAGACTCGCACCGGGTCGGCCCACTAAGGGGTAAAGTGCTCCCAATATGTGTAGTTCCGTTCACAAGGGGAGTTGAACCCACGACCTTGTTTAAGGGATGAGAGCGCCGAACCACTCACACCAACACATGATTGGTCATTTTATGTGTTTTGATTGATACATACTTTTGCATTCATCTCATTTATTAAACACTATGAGTGGCACTGAGATGTTAGAGGGTAATTTGACCTCCAAAGTGGAGAGGAAAGAAATTGACTCCGATGAGGAAATGACTCTTTTGATAAAAAGATTTAAGAGATTTATGAAATCTCACAAGAAGAGAATGACCTCTAAGGTGAAAGAGGAAAAGAAGATGACCCTATCCAAGAATGGAGAGGAAGTTTTGATCGCTACATGGAGTGATAGCGAAGTTGAAGTAGTTGAAGGATGCTCCATAAGCTCGATTGAGAGTGAGAACAACTATTTCGCCCTTTCGGTCTCTTACCAAAAAGAAGCTCAAACCATCACCAAGTGTTTGTCACTTGAAGAATTCAAGAAGGGTGACGAGAAGAGTGGAGACTAAAAAGGAGCAAGTTTGAGAGAAGCTAGCACTGATGACATGACCCATGTAAGCACAAGTGGGATAAGCTTTGATCAAGAGTAATGGTGTTAAAACAGGCCGGCCCGGCCCATTAGGCTAACGGCTTGTTAGGGAGACAGGCCATGCGGGGCTGTCCTATATGAGAGGGGGGTGGGCCCAGCTTGGGCACATGGCCTGTGCTAAGGCGTGCCCAGGCAGGGCCTGTGGCGGGCTGGCCTATTAAGGCCTTAACGGGCCTTTAACGGGCCGGGCCCAACTAGCTTTGAATTTTTAATAAAATATTTAAACATTTTATTTATACAATATTATTTTTTATACATTGTAATAATTTTGTGTAATTATTATTGTAATAATTTTAATATGAAATATAACATTTTTCATTTTATACAACACTTAATTGGTTTTCGATGAATAATATTTTTGTAATTTCGTATTAAATTTGTGGTGAAAAGTATAAATTACAAATCATGATTGCCTCGTTAAAAACCTTACCAAGAAAAACCCAATGGGATAAAAACTTGGTAAGGGAAAAAGAGTGCAATCGGAAAAAAAAAATACTAATTAAGTATTTACAATTACATCAACTCGCCAGCTGGTTGCTACCGGAACTCTCATCGATGGTCATGTTGGAGAAGTCACCCATGACTTCTTCATTGTCTAGTTGATGTTGTCGTCTCAAACTTGCATTTTGCCAATCCTTAGGGCATGTCAAAGCTTCCACCACATCAGGGGCCAATGAACATCTTCTTTCTTCTAGTATTCGTCCGGTCGTGCTAAACACCTGCGGTAGTTAGCCTTTTCAAAGCTGGCATCATAATATCAAACGTTAATACATCTTCATCACCAACAAGATCCACACATATGGACAAATCTTCAAGTACAAGACAACTACTGTAGGGAAAAATATACCCGCAGCGGAAGCGAGACTAAAAAAAATAGTTTAATAGCTTTTAAAATTTTTCCTTTTTATGAACCTTAAACCCTTTTGATTAATTAAAGATATATAATATATAACAAAAGATGAATACCTCTTGTCGCGTGATCCGATTGACTTACGTCGATGGTAATCCGCAAGATCTTCAATCCTAGCACGAACGTGGATCACCTAGGAGCGTGGTCTCCCTCTTCTTTGAATTACAAGCCTGTGATTGGAAAAAACAAACTTTTCTCTTATTCGTTAGTCACAAAAACAATCAAGAGAAACCTAAGATTATTCCGGTCACTTTTGAGTTCTCAATCTTATGATCGAAACTCGCGTGAACCTTGATCGATGTAGTATTCACAAGCTTATTGATGAATCAGCAAATAGAATACCATCAAAGAATAATCTATGTTTCCTTTTGTTTTTAGTAGAATAAAAGCTCTCTCTTTATGAGTTGAGAAGAAGAAGAAAAATAAAAATTCTGTACATCAAAACCCTTGTTGGCCGAAATTCTCTTCTTTTTCTTTTAAGGGTGGCCGAATTCTCTACCAAAAAAGATTAGGGTTGCCGCAATCCTCAAACACACAAGAATTTGTATTGCACCCTAATTCCTATTTTGTTTAAGACTTCCAAACCCTAATCAAACTCATAAATCTTTTATTCCTTATTTGACTAAAATAAAAAGACTTCTTATTTGATTAAATAAATAAAATTAATTATTTATTTCCTTGTCAAACAAGTCTTTTAATTTAAGTATACTACTACCAATAGTATACCAATAGGAATCATATTTCCTAATCAGAAAAGATTTGTTTCTTAATTAAACAATTAATTAATAAATTAATTAATTCTTATTTAATTAAACAATGAAAACAAAATAATATTTTAGGTTATTAAGTCACCTTGCCGCCCCATATAAGATATTGGGCCTAATATTATTTTCTTATTTCATTTAATCCATAGGACTTTAAATAAAAAGCCCACATGTGAACTAGACCCATTCTTACTAAAAGAAACAAGCCCACATGTCATCCATTAATATATAAATATAATTGAGCAGCCCATTACATAAATAATGTGCAAATTATATTCTTAATATATTAAATGCAATTCTAGATGGATCCTAAATTGGTCCGGTAGAATATATCAAGTGATCCATGCAAGTCCGTGTGGATTGGGGATCTTGGCGGGCTATCTAAATTTAAGCTTCAATAGACATAACCTAATCACAATCAACAAATGATTCACTTAGGTCCGATCCATTAATTTTAACTCAAATTGAACTCTTAAATAAAGACAGAAAAGGAAGATGTTTCCTCATTCATACCCTAGACAATCATATTGGAGATAGTGTATCCTCGTGATTAATATCAGTAATCGCCAAGAGTTCATAGACCGCCTATAACTCTCCAAGTTACCATATTTACTCATATGACCACGTTTTGAACTTGGATATTTTGACTTGTCCAGAAGCCATGTTTTCAATAGACACTATCGAAAACTCAACGTTGAGATTTAGTATCCAATTACCTCAAAACATCCATATGATGATATTATACTCACATTCGATAAATGGAGCCACGATGTGCATAT
Source organism: Acer campestre (assembly GCA_954870605.1). NCBI lineage: Eukaryota > Viridiplantae > Streptophyta > Magnoliopsida > Sapindales > Sapindaceae > Acer > Acer campestre. Next base: position 13,283,441 of record OX940806.1, read on the forward strand.
CTATAAATGAAGTCCTCTATCAATTAACAAATGAATATCACCAAACTATCGAGGATAGACTATGCGATATAATCGTACTCATTGATAACTCAAATGATATCACTTGCAACCATAAGTTCATCATTTATCTCAGGATTAAGATAGACTCTCCGATTGTCCTGATAATGAAATTACTTTTATCTACTGACGGTTATAGATAAAGTATTTCATTGTGATCCTGTTCAATGCACCCAGTGCACTAGATTCTTTTGCTCGAAGACACTCCGATGATTTTAGACTCATCATATCTCATTTGATCCCACTCAAATGCTAGCAAAAGAATTCTACAACTTTAACAAGATAAAGGTGCCCAACCTTTAACTTAAGTTGTGAACAATATTCAAGACTAACTAAAGAATTGTGTCTACCACATACATATCCAGATGTATGAACAATTCTTCTTTTCTCATAGTCTTTAGACCTTATGATTATTTACTTTGACAATTATTAAACTATAAATGCTATAAGATTTGTTTAAAACAGAAATCACTTTATTAATATGAAAAAGATTGTTAATTACATTATTACACTCTTGCTATTGAGCATAATCCTAACAATCTCCCACTTGCGCTATAGCAAATGTGTCATATCTCTCAAGCCCATATTCTCTAGGTGCCCATCGAAACTCTTCTGAGGTAGAGCCTTTGTGAAGGGATCTGCTAGATTTTCTGCTGACGCGATTTTGGTAATCGTCACGTCACCTCTTTGAACAATCTCCCTTAAAAGATGATATTTTCTTTCAATGTGTTTACCTCTCTTGTGACTTCTTGGTTCTTTCGAATTAGCCACTGCTCCACTGTTGTCACAGTAGATAGTGATCTGCTTATTCACACTGGGAACCACTTCCAAGTCAATCAAGAATTGGCGGACCCAAACAGCCTCTTTGGCAGCCTCGCATGCAGCAACATACTCAGCTTCCATGGTGGAATCAGCAATACAAGATTGCTTGATACTCCTCCATATGACTGCTCCTCATCCAATAGTAAACACAGCCCCTGATGTGGATTTTCTGGAGTCAGAATCTGATTGAAAATCAGAATCTGTATACCCAACGAGAATTAAATCCCCTCCAGAGTATACTAGCATATTATCTCTCGTTCTCTTAAGATACTTGAAAATATGCTTGACTGCCGTCCAGTGATCAGGACCAGGTTTCGATTGAAACCTACTAACTATGCCAACAGCAAAACAAATATCTGGTATAGTACAGAGCATTGCATACATGAGACTTCCAACTGCCGAGGCATATGGAACTCTACTCATGAATTGCTCTTCATGCTCATTCTTAGGAACTTGTTCCTTAGAAAGCTTGATTCCATGTCTGAAAGGTAACATACCTTTCTTGGAATCCTGCATGGAAAACCTAGACAAGATCTTGTCTATGTATGAAGCTTGGGATAATGCAATCGTTCTATTCTTTCTGTCCCTTATAACTTGGATACCTAGAATAAAACTTACTTCTTCTAAGTCCTTCATATCAAATTGTTTTGCTAACCATTCTTTTACTGATGTCAATACACCTACATCGTTTCCGATGAGTAGTATATCATCAATATAAAGAATCAGGAAAACCAACTTGTCGCCCTTCATCCTTTTGTATACACAAGGTTCGTCAAGATTCTGAATAAATCCAAAACCTTTGACAGCTTGATCGAACCTTATGTTCCAGGATCTGGATGCTTGCTTTAATCCATATATGGATTTCTGCAACTTGCATACCTTTTCCATTTGGCCCTTTTCAATGAATCCCTCTGGTTGCATCATGTAGATGCTCTCGTCAAGACTTCCATTTAGGAAAGCTATCTTAACGTCCATTTGCCAAATCTCTAGATCTAAAGATGCTGCAATGGATAAGAGTATCCTAATGGATTTAAGCATGGCCACAGGAGAGAAGGTTTCCTCGTAATCGATACCTTCTTTCTGTGTATACCCTTTAGCTACCAATCTAGCTTTAAAGGTTTCCACCTTTCCATCCATACCTCTTTTCCTCTTGTATACCCACTTGCACCCAATGGGTTTTATCCCTTTAGGCAAGTCTACAAGGGACCAGACTTTGTTATTGAACATAGATTCAATCTCAGATTGCATTGCCTTTTGCCAATGGCGACTATCAACATCCTCCATAGCTTCCTTGTACGTATAGGGATCATCGTCGTCCGGGAGATTCTCCACTGATTCTCCCAGACCGATGTATCTTTCGGGTTGTGTTCTAACCCTCCCACTACGACGAGGAATGGTAGGTTGTTGATCTTGTGTTGGATCGGAACTTACAATTGGGTTTGGTTGTGTAACCTCTCGTGGAATTGTATCTCCTGACATCTCATTCAGGACAATTCTACTTCTAGGCACAAAATCATTCATATAGTCCTTTTCCAGAAATTTAGCATTTGTCGAAACAAATACTTTAAAATCTGAAGGACTATAAAAATAATATCCTTTAGTTTCTTTCGGATACCCTACAAATATACATGTTTCTGAACGGGACTCCATCTTTTCTGTCTTTCCTTTTAACACATACGCAGGACAACCAAATATCCTTAAGTGTTGTAAACTAGGCTTGCGCCCAGTCCACAACTCATGCGGTGTTTTAGGAACAGACTTAGATGGTACATCGTTTAGAATGTATATAGCAGTTTGTAAAGCATATCCCCAAAAAGAAATAGGAAGTGTTGAATAACTCAACATTGACCTAACCATATCAAAAAGAGTTCTATTTCTCCTTTCTGCTACCCCATTTTGTTGAGGTGTACCTGGTGCAGAAAACTGAGAAACTATCCCATTATCAATAAGATATTGCTGAAACTCACCAGATAGATATTCTCCACCACGATCAGATCTCAAGATTTTTATGCGTTTCTCAAGCTGATTTTCCACTTCAGCTTTAAATGCTTTGAACATGTCAAAAGCATCCGACTTATGTCGCAAGAGATACACATAGCCAAATCTTGAGTAATCATCTGTGAAAGTGATGAAGTACTTATATCCACCTCTAGCTTGAATGCTCATAGGTCCACATACATCAGTGTGTATCAATCCTAAACATTCAGTAGCTCTGGTACCTTTGGCAGAGAACGTCCTTTTGGTCATTTTACCTTCCAAACAAGATTCACAAGTTGGTAGATCATCAACCTTTAAGTCACTCAAAGGTTCGTCACTTACCAATCTTTTAATCCTATTAAGGTTAATATGACCTAGGCGTAAATGCCATAGATAGGTTTCATCTTTTGATAATTTAACTCTTTTATGATCAGGTTCCGTTATTTCTATGTCTAACGAGTGAGAGATATTTCTATGCAAGAAGTATAGACCATTTTCCAATGTACCTTTGCAAATAACTTTGTCATTCTTACTAATAATAAAAACTTTATTAAAAGTAACCAAATATCCAAATTTATTCAAACAAGAAACTGAAATTAAATTCCTCTTGAATTGAGGTACATAATAAACGTCTATTAAATCTAAATGCCTTCTAGAATCCAAACAAACTCTAATATCTCCTACTGCACTTGCAGACACTAACGTTCCGTTGCCCAAGCGCAAATTGATCTCATCTTTATTCAGCCTTCTCCTTTCTTGGAACCCCTGCAAGGAATAACAAACATGATTAGTGGCTCCTGAGTCTATGATCCAAGAATCTGTAGAATCAGCCAAAAAACATGTTTCAAGATAATTCAAATTACCTTCTTCCTTCTTGTTCTGGGACTTTGGGCAATTTCTCTTCCAATGTCCCTTTTCACCACAAAGGAAGCATTTCCCTTTGATCTTGGTTACTTTCTTAGTCTCCTTCTTGGTAGACCCAAGTTGCTTTTTCTTCTGTTGTTTCTTGACCTTTTGACGGGCCTTAACAGTAGCAACTTTACCAACCATATGAATATCTTGACCTTTGCCTTTCACAAGGATCTTTTCAGCACTTTGAACATCTTGCATCAGGCTCTGTAAGGTGTATTCCTTCTTGTTCAAAGTGTAGTCCAATTTGAACTGATCAAAGGAATCCGACAATGAATTGACAACCATATCAATTTTTGTCTCACCATCTATCTCAGCGCCATGCAGTTCAGCAATGTTGAGATGTGCTATGACTTTCATCATGTGATCCTTCACAGCCTGTCCAGGTTTCATCCTAAGATTCATAAAAGCAGTCACTGCCTCTCTCTTAGTCGTCATGGACTTCATAGCAAACATCTCCTCTAGAGACATCATTATATCAGCAGCAGACTCCATTCCTTCATGCTGCTGTTGCAACACGTCGGAGATAGTGGCCATAATATAACATTTGGCCATATCATCTGAAGTCTTCCACTGCTCATACTCATCTCTTTGCATTATGCTTGATTCAATATTAGGAGCAGGTGGTTTAGGAGTAGTTAGAACAAACTTATGTTTTTCACTTTGCAGCAACAACCCAATTTTCCTTTTCCATGTTACATAATTATCTCCAGTTAAGGTGTTATCTTTCAGGATGTTCATAAGTGATGGGGTCATGATTTCTGAATAAAAACAAAACGTATATAAGTAAATAATCATTTTAAAGCACTTTAAATATTTATCTTGAATTAAATGAATAACTCAATCATAAAAATTCAACGGTGATCTAACACCCATAAATGTTACGCCTCCTTTGGGAGTTCGCACCATTTACTAGTTAGACTAGGTCCCACCTAATTGTTAACATAACAACCAGCGTTTTCAATTTTAGCCTTGCAATTTTACTGACAAGAACTCTTGGGAGGATATCAATAAAATTACATTGAGTGTGTTACCAAGATATCGACCCTCAACTTTCTCTCACGAAAATCCCTCCTTGGGGAGTAGATCTCGTTTGAGTCCATTGTCTAGTCTATCCTTGAAAAGAAGTATATTGCTAAATTCCATTCATGGACGCCCCTTGGGGGGATTACCAATAAATAATTAAGCTCAACTAACCTTGGAGGCCATAGGTGTTACAAAAACACCTTCTCCCACTCAATTATTTAAGGCGTGTGATTAAATCCCATAGAATGATTTACCAAGTTATCTAGATGCCAATTTAGATACCTAAATCATTCAATGCATGTTCATACCAAAAGAGATATATGAGTGGCACTCCTATTCTATATGATATGTTATCATACAATAACAAATATTGTAATATTTAAGCATAAAATAAATAGCAACAATTTTGGCCCATCCTAGTAAAACAAGTAAATTACAATGAATTTGGAATACAAGATCTTCAAGTGGCCCATCAACCATACGCTCATCCTTCGGCCTCCACCCTTGGGATTGCACGGCCCACAACCCCACATAAGGGGCTGCCATGCGCAGCCCATTAGGCTTTGCAAGGCTGCCGTGCGCAGCCCACCAAGCTTTGGGCTTGCCATGCGCAGCCCAATCCACTCCTAGGGTGCGCACGGTGCTCGTTCTCGGTTCCGGTTGCTTCACGTCTTCGATTCTTCGATGTAGAACGTGTTACAATTTAATTTAAACAAAAATAAAAATACTACAGAAATTTATTTTTTTTTAATCATAGCAGTAAAAAAATACTGCACTAAATTTTTAATACATAAAAAAAAAAATTATAGCAACTACCAAGAAGGAATTATGGCGATGATAGACCACCCTTCTTGTTACAATTCCGAAATCAAAATTACATAGAAAATCTAGGACCAAAATCGAGCAATAACAAACCACATAAAACATATATAAATCCATACATCACATGTAATTATATATGCGAATACCTAGAGTGCCATCTCTTTCTAAAACATGCATAATCACAATAAAAGAAGTCGATCCACGTATATATACGTTAATTAATTAAAAGGGTTTAACCTAGGCTCTGATACCAATTGTAGGGAAAAATATACTCGCAGCGGAAGAGAGACTAAAAAAAATAGTTTAGTAGCTTTTAAAATTTTTCTTTTTTATGAACCTTAAACCCTTTTGATTAATTAAAGATATATAATATATAACAAAAGATGAATACCTCTTGTCGCGTGATCCGATTGACTTACGTCGATGGTAATCCGCAAGATCTTCAATCCTAGCACGAACGTGGATCACCTAGGAGCGTGGTCTCCCTCTTCTTTGAATTACAAGCCTGTGATTGGATAAAACAAACTTTTCTCTTATTCGTTAGTCACAAAAACAATCAAGAGAAACCTAAGATTATTCCGGTCACTTTTGAGTTCTCAATCTTATGATCGAAACTCGCGTGAACCTTGATCGATGTAGTATTCACAAGCTTATTGATGAATCAGCAAATAGAATACCATCAAAGAATAATCTATGTTTCCTTTTGTTTTTAGTAGAATAAAAGCTCTCTCTTTATGAGTTGAGAAGAAGAAGAAAAATAAAAATTCTGCACATCAAAACCCTTGCTGGCCGAAATTCTCTTCTTTTTCTTTTAAGGGTGGCCGAATTCTCTACCAAAAAAGATTAGGGTTGCCGCAATCCTCAAACACACAAGAGTTTGTATTGCACCCTAATTCCTATTTTGTTTAAGACTTCCAAACCCTAATCAAACTCATAAATCTTTTATTCCTTATTTGACTAAAATAAAAAGACTTCTTATTTGATTAAATAAATAAAATTAATTATTTATTTCCTTATCAAACAAGTCTTTTAATTTAAGTATACTACTACCAATAGTATACCAATAGGAATCATATTTCCTAATCAGAAAAGATTTGTTTCTTAATTAAACAATTAATTAATAAATTAATTAATTCTTATTTAATTAAACAATGAAAACAAAATAATATTTTAGGTTATTAAGTCACCTTGCCGCCCCATATAAGATATTGGGCCTAATATTATTTTCTTATTTCATTTAATCCATAGGACTTTAAATAAAAAGCCCACATGTGAACTAGACCCATTCTTACTAAAAGAAACAAGTCCACATGTCATCCATTAATATATAAATATAATTGAGCAGCCCATTACATAAATAATGTGCAAATTATATTCTTAATATATTAAATGCAATTCTAGATGGACCCTAAATTGGTCCGGTAGAATATATCAAGTGATCCATGCAAGTCCGTGTGGATTGGGGATCTTGGCGGGCTATCTAAATTTAAGCTTCAAAAGACATAACCTAATCACAATCAACAAATGATTCACTTAGGTCCGATCCATTAATTTTAACTCATTCCACTAAAGAGCTAAAATTGAACTCTTAAATAAAGACAGAAAAGGAAGATGTTTCCTCATTCATACCCTAGACAATCATATTGGAGATAGTGTATCCTCGTGATTAATATCAGTAATCGCCAAGAGTTCATAGACCGCCTATAACTCTCCAAGTTACCATATTTACTCATATGACCACGTTTTGAACTTGGATATTTTGACTTGTCCAGAAACCATGTTTTCAATAGACACTATCGAAAACTCAACGTTGAGATTTAATATCCAATTACCTCAAAACATCCATATGATGATATTATACTCACATTCGATAAATGGAGCCACGATGTGCATATCTATAAATGAAGTCCTCTATCGATTAACAAATGAATATCACAAAACTATCGAGGATAGACTATGCGATATAATCGTACTCATTGATAACTCAAATGATATCACTTGCAACCATAAGTCCATCATTTATCTTAGGATTAAGATAGACTCTCCGATTGTCCTGATAATGAAATTACTTTTATCTACTGACGGTTATAGATAAAGTATTTCATTGTGATCCTGTTCAATGCACCCAGTGCACTAGATTCTTTTGCTCGAAGACACTCCGATGATTTTAGACTCATCATATCTCATTTGATCCCACTCAAATGCTAGCAAAAGAATTCTACAACTTTAACAAGATAAAGGTGCCCAACCTTTAACTTAAGTTGTGAACAATATTCAAGACTAACTAAAGAATTGTGTCTACCACATACATATCCAGATGTATGAACAATTCTTCTTTTCTTATAGTCTTTAGACCTTATGATTATTTACTTTGACAATTATTAAACTATAAATGCTATAAGATTTGTTTAAAACAGAAATCACTTTATTAATATGAAAAAGATTGTTAATTACATTATTACACTCTTGCTATTGAGCATAATCCTAACAACTACGAGACAACTTGTTAACGGAAAATTGTCACTGGGGTGAATTTCCAATTAACAATTTTTTTAGCATCAAGGGCATTAGGGGCCAATGAACATCTTGTAGAAGAAAGAAGATGTTCATTGGCATCAAGGGCCAATGAACATCTTCTTTCTTCTAGTATTCGTCCGGCCGTGCTGAACACCTGCGGTAGTTAGCCTTTTCAAAGTTGGCATCATAATATCAAACGTCAATACATCTTCATCACCAACAAGATCCACACATATGGACAAATCTTCATATACAAGACAACTACGAAACAACTTGTTAATAGAAAATTATCACTGGGGTGAATTTCCAATTAACAACTTGTATGACCTCAATCGAGGTAGACCACGGTCGGAGGGGTACCACATAGTTCGATACCTAAGAGTTCTCAAAAAAACAAAATAACTATAGCGGCAATGAATCAAAGTATAATATCAACAGAGATCATATATAACTCGTTTTATTGACCTTAAACACGTAATAGAAATACAATGGAGATTTTAGGTTGTCATAGTAGGAGGGTTAAAATGTAGATGGCGATGGCGATGGGGATGGAGATCTCATGCCTGTCGATAAGTGGAAAATAACTGTAGGGTTTTGGACTCAAGTTGCCACCTATTTTTCCTGTCTAGCGTCATGTTCTATATATACGTCCCATTTCTTGCTTTACACTCCCCTAAATTCAATCCAGAGGTATAGCAATTTACGGGACGTATGGTGATAGGCGAGAAGATTGTGGGATTGATTCAAGGAATCAAGTGATCCCCTTTTTGGTGGAATCTGACGCAGTTGACTTAGCTTTCAAATAGAACTCTTGAGTGGCAGGAATGAGCCAACCTCTTTGTTTATTTAAACGTCGACGTCTTACTGTTTTTCTTTGTAGCTTTATCTCGGCTCATCTAATTTTACCTTGATAGTCTGTTAACCTGATAATCTTATGTTTTGTTGGCCGGCTCTATGAGAGATTAGGGTGCATAGGCCTCCCTCATCCAATTGGATTATGGTATCAGTGTATCGGGGTACTGGGATACCGGATTGGCGTGGTAGCGGGATACAAGAACTTTATAGTAATGGAGTCCTTAGGAACTTGGCTTCAGTGTTCCCTAGTACCTTGGAGTCTAAGAGACCTTAATCTTGGTCTGGATTGGTAGAACGCGTACCCGGTCAATTTAGAGGCGAGGTACTGGAAAGCTCTTCTATGATACCTTTCTATCCTTAAATATTATCTGGTGAGGATGGAAAATTCTTCTTTAAACCCTTACAAATTTTGGCGGTTAACAGAAGTCCCCCCTGACTTGAACACCGGTACTTTACTGGGGTTGGAGTCAGGATACTAGGATGCATGAAGAATTTTACTCATCCTATCTAGCTGGTTTCCATTTCCTTGGAGGAAACCCTCCTTTAGCACGCTTATAATTAAAGAACAATCCACGTGTCTAGTTATGAGTGGTTCGCTTATTTGAATGGACCCTTTTTTGGCGTGATTTTCTTGAAACCGTCTCCCGCACGTCTCCGGTAATCAATTGATGTTTCCTTACCTATTCCGGTAACCGCCTACTCCCTTCTATAATAACCCAACCTTCCTTCTTCTATTCACATCAAATTTAACTTTCAAAAGCAATTTCTCTCTCTAAATTCTTTTTCTTCTACTCATTGCCATCGCCATTCCACCAAATCCTTTTCCAACTTCACCTAATCCTACTAACAGCCTCAATGCCCTCCTAGATATAAGGAAGGACGTTTCGGAGGAGAGCCACCTGCTAAATCCGATGAAGAAAATGGGCCAAGAAGAGATTGATACGACTGGAAGCTCCAATCCGATTCATCGCCGTCGTTCTACTAGGAAACTTAGAATCGGGTTGGGATTTAATAACAAGCCCGATAAGCCAATCAAAATCGTTGATAAGGATATGGATGGGGATGATGATGATGATGATGATAAGGAGGAGGATCAGGGGGATTCCCCAATTAAAAGTGGCCTAGCTGGGGTTCCTATCCCTTCACTTGACTGTCGAATCATCTCTGATTCCATCTACACCGTAGACACCCTAGCCTGTTTGAGGAAATAGTACCAAATCCCTACACCGTTACTCTCACTCTTCCACATTGAGGCTATGATGCGTACACCCTAGCTAACGATGAAGTCCTCCTCCATATAGCTGCTTTTAAATGTAGTGCTAGGCTCCCCCTTCATCCCACTCTCCGTAGGGTACTACTTGCTCTCGAGCTTGCTCCATTGCGAATTTTACCAGGGTTCTGGAAGCACATGGTTCGGTTTCTAGTGCTCTGGAAGGAGTAGAGTGAGATGGATAACATAGCAAAGGAGCCGAGGTATAATGAAATCCGATATATCTTCTAGGTAGTGACCATCAAATCGGGCCCTAAAGGCCAATTTTATCTGGGTTCAAAGAACAACTTGAAGTTTATTGTCCTTGGAGCCACCGTGAAGTATCCTCGCCTTTGTCGTGAGGAGTGGGTCGTGGTAGGAGGGGACTGGGGACACTCGATTCCCAGTTCAGTGATTAGGATAAGTGGGATAAAGGAAAGATCTTGACTGAATCGTGGAGCATGTCGGAGAAAATCCAAGCCTAATTTTACACAAATATGAAGTATCCCAGTTCCGATCCTTTAGATTATGCACGGGTAGACTATACCTCAAAATTTCTCTAGCTTATCCACGTACGTAGTCTTCTGCTTCTTACTTATTCTTACTCTGATTGATTTGTTTACATGGTATACTAACTAAACCAATAGTTTTTGCAGCTACCCTCCTCACAGCACTTCTAGCAGCACTTCCAACTGCACTTCCTATTTCTTCCCTCTTTTATTCTGCTATTAGTACTGCCATCATACCTGGGCTTAATCAGGCTACAACTACCCCTTCTCGGACTCTGACGGGGCACCTTCCAAGTCCTCCTGTTACTCTCCTTATCCCTCCGATAGCATGCTCTCCTTTGAGTGAGATGGCTACGAGGGCTACCACGATTCTCGGTTCTTCAAGGTCGGTTCAAAAGCAAAAGGGAGTTATCCCTCTAACGAGACCTACAGTGGTTCGACAGCGAGTCCAAAAGAAAATGACTCCTCTTCTTTCCTTACCTTATGTTACCGAAAAATTGTTACTGGGGTGAATCTCCAAATAACAACTTTAAGGAACCAAGATCAAGATTGATCCCAATCGGAGGGGTATCACGTAGTTCAATACCAACGATGTTCTTAACAAAACAAATGCGATTTGAATAAAAAATATGGTGAACAAACAAAATCTTTATTGATTGTCCCTTTATATTATGAGTACAAGAGTTGTGTTTTTCTAGGTTAATGGTGGAGTGTGGACCTTCAGTAAGTGATGGAGATGGTGGTGGCGAATTCGTATATGTCGATAAGTAGAACTGAACGTAGGGTTTTAGGAGTTGAATTTCTGATCCTCTTTCTGGTGTGTATCATGTTGTTTAAATAAGTCCCGTTGCTTGCCATGCACTCCTATAGTTTTGGTCTAGGGTTTGGCGATTGCAGGACTTCCTCACTCTCAGGAGACAATCTTAGAGTTTTTATCATCAAAATCAAGTCTTTCCTTCCAAGGAGGAGACAATTTCGTAGGAGTTTTCAGAATCAAGTCTTTCCTTCCTAGGAGGATTCTAAAATAGTTGACTTGTTAAAATAGAACTCTCAGTTGGCGGGAAGAAGACTACTCCTTCTGTTTTGGCTAAACGGCGGTGTTTCAGTATTTCTCTATGGAGCTTTAACCTGGTATTTTCTTCATCGTGTATGTTACTACCTAGCGAGCTGATTCTAGAAAGTGTTATGAGTTCCTGAGTATCCTGCTGCTACTTAAGGATCGGGACACCAACCGAGGTTATAGCGGGATATCTAGCCAATAAAATAGCGAGATATCTGGATGGTATAGCAGTGGGGTGCTTGGGGGAACTCCGTGTCGGGATATTACTGAATGAACTGTGAATCGGGGTGCTTGGTGGAGCTCCACATTGGGATATTGGGTGGAACTTCATGTCGGGATACTGCGGGGTCCACGAAAGGCTAAGGAATTGCCGGGCTAGATCCCTCTGGTGGGGGTATGCATTCGGATCAATCGGGATCCCTCCCTCCTTGAGGTAGTCGGACGGTATCTGGATTCCCAAGTCTTCCTTGTATCGAGGTGGAAAATTCTTCTTTGGTCCTCTGCCAATTTTGGCGGTTAACAGAAGTCCTCCCTGACTTGGACACTGTTACCTTGTCAGGGTCGGAGTCAGGATTTCGATTATGCTTGAAGGATTTTCTGCCTTTTCTGTCTACATATCCCCTGTCTGACTAGTTTCAATTGTAGAAGAGGAAATCTTTCTTAGACACGTTGGTATTAATTGCACAATCTGCATGTCAGTCAATGATTGGTTCTATGTTTTTAAAAAGAGCCGTTTTGGCTCGATTAATTTGAAACCATCCCCAACACGTCCTTCAAGCACGTTGCCGGTCATTAATTCTAGTTTCCTTGTGTGTAACTTCCTACCTTTTTCTATAAATAGACCGGCTTTGTTGGTGACTTCTTCACTACTTTCAAATTTCAAGATTATAGCAAGGAAAATCCTAGCTACTTCTTTCTTCCTCATACTAGTAATCCCTTCAGTTTCTTCTTCCTTCTTTTTCTTTGTTACAATGGCATCCCCCTCAAAACTTCCTACCATCTCAAAAGAAAATCCCGCTGACAAAACTCTTCCAGACCCCGCACCTTTACTCCCTAATCCGGCTTCTCCGAATCCCTCTGACAGTCTCGATGCCTTATTCAACATGGAGAAGGCTGATTCGGGGGAGGTTTCTCTAACATCGGTAGGGAAGAGACGGGGTCGAGATGGTGACGACGCAGCTAGTGATTTACCGCGGACCCAGTGCCGTCGTTCTACGTGAAACCCACGAATCGGGTCGGGTTTCAACAATAAACCTGAGGACTCGGTTCAGATCATTGATAAGGAAGGCCCTGTAAGGGTTGGTGGTGACGAGGAAGGTGGCGAGTGAGACGTCACTTTAGTCGGGGTCCAGACCGGCTCTTTCACTTCCTTCCATGACGGGAGGATAGTGTCTAACTCCGTGTGTACTCTGGACACACTCGCCAAGCTGAGAGAGGAGTACAAGATCCCGAAATATATGACGCTATCCCTTCCTCATCGGGGTTACGACGTATACACCCCGCCTCAAGATCGCCTGCTGATTCATAAAGTCACATTCGAATGTGGAGTTCGGCTAATGTGGAGTTCGGCTACCTTTACACCCCACTCTTCGTCGGGCTCTTGTCACGCTAGAGCTAGCCACCCTCCAGATCTCACTGGGCTTCTGGAAGCACTTGACGGGGTTTTTGGTGCTTTGGCGGGAGTAGTGTGAGAAGGATAACATAGATAGGGAGCCGGGATTGGATGAGCTACGCTTTCTCTTCAACATAGCGAACATGGTGCCTCGGGGTCAATTCTACCTGAGGGCGTCCAATGACATGAAGTTTACCATTCCAGGGGCGAACGTGAAGTATGTCGCGTCTTGGAAGGAGGAGTGGCTAGTGGTTGAAGGGGAGTGGGGGCGGACAGCCTTCATTAGCGGATTTAAGTATCCCGTCCCCACCCAGTTTATGGCGAAAGATAAATGGGCAAATGGGGTGCTCTCACTAGAATCCCAGGATATTCTCGGGAGAATTATGAAGAAGAGGTACACAAATATGAGCAGTTTTTTTTTTTTTTTTTTAATCACAGCAGTATTTAATACAAAAAAAATACTGCACTAATTATTTTTTTTAATACATAAAAAAATACTGCAGTTAAATTTAATACAATAAAAAAAAAACTTAGGAACTACCAAGAAGGAAATTGTGACGATAATAGGCCACCCCTCTTGTTACAATTCCGAAACAAAAAATACATTGAAATTCTAGGATCAAAATGAAGCAATAACAATTCATTTTATATCAAAATATAACATATATAAATCCATACATCCCAATGTAATTATATATGAGAATACCTAGAGTGTCATCTCTTTCTAAACATACATAATCACAATAAAAAGAAAAAGATTCACGTATATATACGTTAATTAATTAAAGGGTACAACCAGGCTCTGATACCAATTGTAGGGAAAAAATACGTGCATGCAGCGGAAGCGAGACTGAAAGTATACAAACAAGGTTAAATTGCTTAAGATGTACCTAGGGGGGGGGGGTGAATAGGTTTTTCGCCTAATTTCAATCCCTTGAACAAACTTAAGTTTGTCCCTCAAGGCAGCCTTACATACAACACAAACATCACGGAATCATACTAAGACAAGTTATCATGTGATCATTCATACATTGTCTAAGTCACAATAAGTTGTATGAGGTATAAAGAAAATACAAAAAAACAATTAACGAGAATACTTGTATATCAATATATGTTCAATCGTTACAAGTATATACAAATATTGCTATGAATAAAATTCTAAACAATATACAAAAGAAATGTAATTACAAAAATGATCAAAAGAATATATTTACAAATCATACTTTACAAAATCTTGTATCCAAAAACTTCACAAGTGAAGATTGTACTACAAGATTAAAACATACACAAAAACAAATATAAAAGATAGAGATAGAAAGAATTAAGACAAGGGATTTTTTAACATGGTAAAACATTCAATGAGGAAACATCCACGGATTGAATTACAACCATTGGGTACTTATATATATATATATGGAAAGTAAATTAGAAATTCCACAAAGTGACCAATCCTAGATCACCAACCCATGTGGAGTCTATATTTACCCAATCCCTATTGGAAGATACAAAATCCCTCAATGATGAAAACCACATATTGGAACTCATACCAAACCAACATCGTTGGAAGATTAGAAATTCCTCAATAGTGCATACATATCCCATGTACCCCGCTCTATCGGACTCTATGTCTAACCAAACACCCGGGCCTACCAATATATAAGCCAACTCTCTATACAAGGCACACTTGCCCCTAGAAAGCCTCCCATGCATGACTATCCAAGTCCTCCCGACTCTAGCCATGACTTTTTGCTTGTCTATCCAAGTCATCCCGACTCTAGACAAGACTTCTTGCTTACCTATCCAAGTCCTCAAGACTCTAGGCAAGACTTCTTGCTTGGCTATCCGAGTCATCCCAACTCTAACCAAGACTTCATGCCTTTTACAAGGACTTCCTAGTGTGATCATGTGAATGCAAATGATGCAAATAATCAAAACAACATAGAACATGTTATCAATACATTCCATGGAACAACTAGATCTAGAGATGTGAAAACACAAACAATAGAAATCTAAATGCAAAATCATGAATGAAAACCTAGAGCATGTGAGATCAACTAACACATAAAACTCCTAGATTCATTCACACAAATAACTCTTAAACAATTCATATACATGAGGCACAAGTTCAAGATGTTATAAACATACATAAAAATGCTAGAATCACAAAATGTATTCAACAAGTATTCTAGCCAAAGATTTAGAGATAGGGGATATTGTTAAAAACAAATCAATCCTAGATATCTCTAAAAACACATACAAAGGCTCTAATCCTAAAAATCATCAATCAAGGATCAAAGATACATATCAAAGATTATAAATCATAAAATGAATCAATCAAGTCTCAAATAATCCTAGATGTCAATCTAATCACAATACAACTCCCAATCATGTGAAGAACAAAGAATCCAAGAATCTAGTCCACATGTGTCTCTAATTAGACTTTTCAATTAGATTGATTGTGAAGCTATCTTTCTCAATAGCATACACTAAACATACATATACATATAGAAGAAGAAACCCCAAGCAAATTGAAGGTTTAAAAAGATGAAATCACCAAGATTTGAACTTTACCTTGATTTCATGAGCTGGTTCGGTTTTCTGAGTAGATCACTCCGAAAATCAATCGAATAGCTGCAAAATCACTTGGAAAAGGTAGAAAACTTGATCACGAACAATCTCCAGCTTGAATCACTCAATTCTGACTTCGTATGAGAAAGTTATGGTGTTTGGAAGTTGAGAAAATTTGAGAGAAAATCTTAGACGGGATTTCAAAACTTTTCTTCTTGAAAACAAATGGAGGGAGATGGAGGCATTTAAAAAGGAAGGAGAGAAGGGCATTTTTGTCCAAAAAAAATAGGCCACACCAGCCATGCCCACGTGTGGGGCGTGTGTGCCACACGGGACCAGAGGGCTGGTTGGGCCGTGTGGCACATGGCCTCCACACGTTGTGGCAAGGCCATGGCCTTTGGCCACCTAGCTTATCCTGCGCACCTCTCACGTTCTTCAGCCGTATTCGGGCATTCGAACTCTGATTGCGAATCCGTTTTCGGATTACGAATCGTAACTCCCTCATGCACAACAAGGACTATGAAATTTTGATAAATGGTTGAGAATTCATCTCGAAAAATAACGACGAACACAACTTAACGAATGAGAACGAAAAGTAGCGTAGCTACATCATTTGGACTCGAAACTTAACATATGAGTAACCGAAATGACCGGGACTCAATAAGGAATCAATTAAGATCAAGTAAAAGTCCAAAACATAAGAAAAATAAACATATAAACACAAGTTCACATATGAATGCCATTTCCTAGACATAGTCTTAGAACATGCAACTCTAAAATGTATGTTCATTTGAGTTCAATGCATGAGCAAACAAAATCATGTGAATGTGTTATATAAATGGTGCACAACGATGCAGAGACACTTATGAATGATTTGTGTGTGTGTGCATATGCCTTGTAAGAGGAATGAGGTCAATTATACCTTTGATGAGCAATGAAGCTAATTCCCCTTAACAAGCCATCATCTTGCATGTACCGTAGTCAAATCTTTCTTTGAAGCTTTGTATTATCATCAATGAGACCACATAAACATTACAAGATAAACAACGTTTTGATATGGAATACATGCCAACAACAACCAAAAACCTAACAGAGACTAAAAGAGAGTTTAGCAGATTTTAAAATTTTTTCCATATTGAACCTTAACCCTTTAATTAATTAATCATACATACGAAAAGATGAAATACCTTTGTCGCGTGATCTGATTGACTAACGTCTATGGTAATCCGCTAGATCTTCCAAAGCCGATCACGAACGTGAATCACCTAGAAGCGTGGTCTCCCTTCTTTGAATTGTGAACCTGAGAATGGACAAACAAACACTTTTTCTGATTTTGTTAGTCACTATAATCTCCAAAAGGTTGCTAAGAATGTTTCGGTCACTTTTGAAATCACAATCGTAAGATTGAAATTCGCGTGAACCTAATTTGAAAGTGTGTACAAGATCTCTTGATGTTAAGATCACTAGTACACTATCGAAGCTAGAACAATTCTTCTCTCACAAACCACCTTGGCCAAATTCTCACTAGTAATAGAGTATGATTTTTTTTTCTCTTTTGCCAAAGAAAATAAATTCTTCAAAGAAGAAAATCTAGGGTTGGCCGAAAATTCTCACTATATATTTATAGTGACCAAATTTTCTGCCCTAGATGTTTTAGGGTGGCTGAAATCCTACCCTAGTTTATTTAGGGTTTCCGAATTCTTACCTTGTCCAACAAGGTGATCACCAAAGTTCTTTTCCAAATAGGATACAAAGACTTCTTTAGAATTCAAATCCTAATCCAACTCTTTAGTGTATTTGTGACTAAATAAAAGATTTCCTAATTTGACTAAATAAATAAAGTCTTTTACTTTTAATATACTACTAATAGTAGTATACAACTAGGAAATATATTTCCTAATCAGAAAAAGATTTGATTCTTAATTAAATAATTAATTAACATATTAATTAATTTCCATTTAATTAAATAGTAAAACAAAACAATATAATGGGCTAATTATTACCCATTGCCCCCATGACAAGAGACATGTGCCTACATATTATTTTCTTATTTTATTTAATCCATTTGTACTTTAATAAAAAGCCCACGTGTAAACTAGACCCATTCTTACTAAAAGAAACAAGCCCACATGACTTTCATTAATATATTAATATAATTAAACAGCCCATTAATTAAATAATGTGCAAATTATATTTTTAATATATTAAATACAATTCTAAATGGACCCACAAATAGTCTGGTAGAATATATCAAGTGATTCATGCAAGTCCGTGCGGATTGGGGATCTTGGCGGGCCTATCTAAATTTAAGCTCCAATAGACATAACCCAATCACAATCAACAAATGATTCACTTAGGTTCAATCTATTAACTTTAGTTCATTCCACTAAAGAACTAAAATTGCACTCTTAAATAAAGATGGAATAAGTTAACGATACTCATTCATACCCTAGACAATCATATGGGAGATAGTGAATCCCCGTGAAGAATATCAGTAATCGCCAAGAGCTCATAGACTGCCTATAGCTCTCCAAGTTACCATATTTACTCATATGACCACACTTTGAACTTGGATATATATTATGACTTGTCCAGAAGTCGTCTTTCAATAGACACTATTGAAAATTCAACGTTAAGATTTTATATCAAAAACCACAAAACATCCATATGACGATATTCTACTCACATTTAATAAATGGAGCCATGATGTCCATATCTATAAATGAAGTCCTCTATCGATTAACAAATGAATACCATCAAACTATCGAGGATAGACTATGCTATATAATCGTACTCATTGATAGCTCAAATGATAACACTTGCAACCATAAGTCCATCATTTATCTCAAGATTAAGATAGACTCTCCGATTATCCTGATAATGAAAAGACTTTTATCTATTGACGGTTCTAGAAAAAGTATTTCATTGTGATCCGATTCAATGCACTAGATTCTTTTACTCGAAGATCCTTCAATGATTTTAGACTCATCACAACACATTTGATCCCACTCAAATGCTAGTAAAAGAATTCTACAACTTTAACAAGATAAAGGTGCCCAACCTTTAACTTAAGTTGTGAACGTTATTCAAGACTAACTAAAGAATTGTGTCTACCTCATACATATCCTGATGTACGAACAATTCTTCTTTTCTCATACTCTTTTGACCTTATGATTATTTACTTTGACAATTATAATAATAAATGCTATATAAGATTTTGTTAACTAACAGAAATCACTTTATTAATATGAAAAGATTGTCAAGTACAGCCTTACACTCTTGCTATTGGGCATAACCCTAACAAGAACATTGTTGGTATCGAACTACGTGATATCCCTCCGATCGATCTTGGTCCCTTAAAGTTGTTATTTGGAGATTCACCCTAGTGACGATTTTTCGATACCAGGCGCCAAAGGTGTTACGGAAAAATCGTCACTGGGGTGAATCTCCAAATGACAACTTTAAGGGACCAAGATCAAGATTGATCCCAGTTAGAGAGGTATCACGTAGTTCAATACCAACGATGTTCTTAACAAAACAAATGCGGTTTGAATAAAAAATATGGTGAACAAATAGAATCTTTATTGATTGTCCCTTTATATTATGAGTACAAGAGTTGTGTTTTTCTAGGTTAATGGTGGAGTGTGGACCTTCAGTAAGTGATGGAGATGGTGGTGGCGAATTCGTATATGTCGATAAGTAGAACTGAACGTAGGGTTTTAGGAGTTGAATTTCTGATCCTCTTTCTGGTGTGTATCATGTTGTTTAAATAAGTCCCATTGCTTGCCATGCACTCCTATAGTTTTGGTCTAGGGTTTGGCGATTGCAGGACTTCCTCACTCTCAGGAGACAATCTTAGAGTTTTTATCGTCAAAATCAAGTCTTTCCTTCCAAGGAGGAGACAATTTCGTAGGAGTTTTCAGAATCAAGTCTTTCCTTCCTAGGAGGATTCTAACATAGTTGACTTGTTAAAATAGAACTCTCAGTTGGCGGGAAGAAGACTACTTCTTCTGTTTTGGCTAAACGGCTGCATTTCAGTATTTCTCTATGGAGCTTTAACCTGGTATTCTTTGTTCTTTGGTATTTTCTTCATCGTGTATCTTACTACCTAGCGAGCTGATTCTAGAAAGTGTTATGAGTTCCCGAGTATCCCCTGCTACCTGAGGATCGGGACACCAACCGAGGTTGCAGCGGGATATCTAGCTAATGAAATAGCGAGATATCTGGATGGTATAGCAACGAGGCGCTTGGGGGAACTCCGTGTCGGGATATTGCGGAATGAACTGTGAATCAGGGTGCTTGGTGGAGCTTCACATTGGGATACTGGGTGGAACTTCATGTCGGGATACTGCGGGGTCCACGAGAGGCTAGGACCTGGCTAGATCCCTCTAGAGGGGGTATGCATTCGGATCAATCGGGATCCCTCCCTCCTTGAGGTAGTCGATCGGTATCTGGATTCCCATGTCCTCTTTGTATCGATGTGGAAAATTCTTCTTTGGTCCTTTACCAATTTTGGCGGTTAACACCTTCTACTATATCTACCTAACGTCGACTCAAGGTAGGATGGGAAAAAAACGCTGATAATGTGATTGCTCCTCCAACTGACCAGCCTTCAAGCTCTCAATTGCAGGATAAAAACCTGGTGGAGGTAGTAGCCCACTTCGTGAAGGTGTGCCTTAGAGGCAGCATGTAGGCTGATACCTCCATGCCATGGAACATCATGGCTTCAAATGGGGCTTCCCTTCTTGCCAAGGTAAAGTTTTCTCTAATTCCCTCCCTATCCTGTTTGATTCTGAGAAGGACATTCACCTTCTTTCTTTCCTTGTAGGTGTTCAAATTCTCAGTGGCAATAGTAAAATAGGTGATTTTAGAGAAACTGCCATTTCTACCAAGGCTAAATTAGAGGATGCCAAGCAGGATTTTGCCCGGTCCAAGACGAGCATTGATTTCCTAAAAAAGGCATTGATTGAAGCTGAAATGGCGAGGGATACTATCTTGGTGGATTTATAACGTTTGAAATGGGCTCTTGATTCTGAGACCTTTAGATCACTACGCCGCCAAACAGAGAGAGAAGATTTGAGGAGGGAAAAGAACTTGTTCTAAGATGAGAGTCAATCCATGCAGGGTATGGTGAGGAATTTCGAGGCAAGGGTAGATGATGCCATTGAGGATGGGTACTTCTACGCCGCCTACGAAGTTGCTAAGGCCCTTCTATCTCCATTTGATATGTAGGCTACCTTCAAGTGGGATCGGGACCAGATTATGGCAAAGGCTGCCAATCTTTTGAATGTTGCCTCGGCCCAGGCAGATCCTTCTTCCTTTGCTGTTGTCCCTGATCCTTCCTTGCCTTAGGAGCCCGAACTACCTGCTATAGTTCAAGTAGAAATAATTATCGAGGTACTTCCTGACCTTCTCGTGCTACAAGGTGACCAAGCGAATGACGTAGTGGATTCTGCTGGATCAGTAAATGAGTCTGTGAAGGAGATGGAGACTTTTGCTGAACCTGGGATATCATAAGCTGGGGAGGTCGAGGTTGATGTAGGAGCCAAGGTTGTTGAGGAAGTAGATGCAGCTGGCCAAAAGGAGGACACGGGGGAGAAGCGGGGGAGAAGCAGGGTGGTGTATGATTTTTATTTCCTTACATTCATACAAAAGATTTTTTGTAGCTTGGGAATAGGGGTTGGGCACCCTACTTTGATCAATGGAGAATTTGTCTTTTTTGCAAGTAAAATATCTTATCTATTTACAATATGCCCTAGTAGGATCTAACACTTGCATGCTTGCCTCTAATCCAAATAGAACTTGCTAGGGATGTTGTCAATACTTGATACCTTGATATTTACTTGTCTGGCCTTGGAGGAAACCATACTTCTACCCTTTCTGAAGACTATTTGGATGATAGTCCCCTCATAAGACTTTGTAAAAATTTTGCAAATAACTTTGGCCAAGTATTGGTTGATCTTGGTAAGAGACGATCGGTCTTATAGGTGGCCAAGATTGCTTGGGTGATTAAATCAGGACACTGCAAATTGAAATATTTGACATCCCCTGCATATGAGATTTCAGTGTTGAACCAATTCTAGTAGGAAACCAAGGCTACGTTTACCATTAGAGTTTTTGTACGTGTATATGGCGAAGTAAGGTATCAGGTATCCTGACCCTCAGGCAATTAGTCCTGGTAGACAGCTAAAGCTACTTTAGCACCAGGTTATCTGTATGTATATAAGGCGAAGTAAGGTACCAGGTATCTTGATCTTTAAGTGATCTGTCCTAGTAGGCAACTAAGGCCACTTTAGCACTAGGTTTTCTGTATGTATATATGGCGAAGTAAGGTACCACGTATCCTGATCCTTAGGCGATCTGTCCTAGTAGGCAACTAAGACTATTTTAGCACCAGGTTTTCCTATTGGGGGGGGGGGGGGGGTTACTCCCCGTCCGAGGCTTCAGAGGTCCATATATGTTCTCCTGGTTTTGAGAATGCGGCAGGGAGAATGCGGCAGGAAATCAAGGCCACAAGTATGGATCCTTAGTTTGGTGGGCGACTACACCACTTAGACATTTTATGCACCAGATCCTTCTTGGAGGGGAGTATAGCCCGACAAAGGCAGCAGGAGTGCCATGTGGCTCTTCCTGGTCTTGAGACGATCCAGTTATGGTGAAATTTTCAAGGCGACATATCAGAGTCATGTAGGAAAGAAAAATACCGACTTCTTTGTTTATTTTTTTTAGCATTTCAAAGCAAATTCGGGGTACACATTTAGAGACACAGCAGTTGAAATAAACTGCTTCTTCAAATAACTTGTGTGCAGATCTTCCCAGCCATAAGCCAAACCGCTATCCCAACATACGGAGCATATTGATCAGGAATGCAACTCCGACCTCACCCATGGTATATCAAAGACCACGATCTAACCTGAAGGAGTCGATAAGACACTCAGGATTGAGATCACCCACATATAGCCATCATTTGTTGATATATATGAATCTCATCATGTAACGGATCTTAGTGCGAGATTCATATAGATCATGGCCCAGTCCTATATGATCATATCATACAAGGTGTCTCCATTCTCATATCTCTATATGAATGATCTAGGATAAGATCATCGTATATTACGGAATGGACTGCAGTTATAGATTAACCACAAATAAAGTACCCAGCTTTATTTGCTATCTACGAACTCTTTAAATTGCTCATTTCAAATTGAATCCATCTATATATGACATTCATATACTCAGTTTGAAAATACATCTGGCAATCTTGGATGTTAAGTACACATGTTATATATAAATGTATGAGACAATTTGAATAAATAAACTACTTCTTTTATTTCTTGTTCAATTCACATTTACAAACTATAAGCTTTAGGGAAAAAACCCCAACAATCTCTCACTTGTACTAAAGCATGTGAGACATGTCTTGTAAACCTAGACTCTCTAGGTAACCCGTAAACACTTTAGCCGGTAAGGTCTTTGTAAATGGATCAGCATGATTGTCCTATGATACTACCTTGGTCACGGTCACATCTCCTCTCTGCACTATCTCTCTGATAAGATGATATTTCCTCTCTATATGCTTATCTCTCTTGTGGCTTCTTGGTTCTTTGGAATTAGCCACAGCACCACTATTATCACAATAAAGTGTGATGGGCTTATCTATATCCGGAACAACTTCCAGATCACTCAAGAACTTATGGAGCCAAACAGTCTCTTTAGCTGCTTCACAAGCGGCTACATATTCGGCTTCCATGGTGAAATCAGCAATACAAGATTGCTTAACACTCCTTCACACAATGGCTCCACCACCAATGGTGAATACTGATCCAGACATGGATTTCCTAGAATCCCTATCCGACTGAAAATCAGAATTTGTATATCCTAACGGGATTAAATCCTGTCCAGAATACACTAGCATATAGTTTCTCATTCTTCGAAGATACTTGAGAATAGTCTTGACAGCAACCCAATGATCAAATCCTGGGTTGGACTGGTATCTGCTGGCTACTCCCACTGCAAAGCAGATGTCTGGTCTCATGCATAGCATATCATACATGAGACTACCTACTGCTGACGCATAGGGAACACGTCTCATATCCTCAACTTCTTGAGGTGTCTTTGGACACTGTTCCTTAAACAAGTGAACCCCATACCTAAAAAGTAAATTACCTTTCTTGGAGTTCTGCATCGAAAATCGCACAAGAATTTTGTCGATATACGATGCCTGAGACAGTGCTATAACTTTGTTCTTGCGATCCCTTATAAGTTGGATCCCTAGAACATAACTTGCCTCTCCCAAATCTTTCATTTGGAATTGGCTAGCTAGCCAGCCAGCCCTTTACATCAGACAATACTCCCACATCATTCCCAATGAGTAGGATGTCATCTACGTATAGGACCAAGAAAACTACTTTCTTGTCAATGATGCGCTTGTAGACACAAGGCTCATCAACGTTTTGATCAAAGCCATAAGTTTTGATCACTTCATCAAACCTTACGTTATAAGATCTAGATGCTTGCTTAAGTCCATAAATGGATCTTTGCAACTTGCAAACTTTTTGCTCTTGATCTGGAGACACGAATCCCTCTGGTTGCATCATGTAGATGCTCTCATCAAGATTGCATTCAAAAATACAGTCTTGGCATCCATTTGCCAAATTTCGTAATCAAAATAGGCAACAATGGATAAGAGAATCCGATTAGACTTAAACATGGCTACTGGCGAGAAGGTCTCTTCATAATCGACCCCCTCCTTTTGGGTATAACCCTTGGCCACTAGCCTTGCCTTGAAGGTCTCTACCTTCCCGTCTACTTCTCTCTTTCTCTTGTAGATCCACTTAAACCCTATGGGTTTCACCCCATCCGGTAAGTCTACAAGTTCTCAGACTGAGTTAGAGTACATGGACTCCATCTCGAGATTCATGGCTTTAAGCCATTCCTCTTTATCAGGATCTTCCATTGCATTCTTAAATGTCAATGGATCATCCACACTATCAGCAGAGACAACATCTTGTCCCTCACTTACACCCAAATAGCGTTCAGGCTGTCTCACAACCCTCTCACTACGTCTAGGTGGTAGTGTATCCTAACTAGGAAACATTTGACTCTCAGATGTTAATGGATCAATAACTCTTGTTGACTGAAAACTGGTCTCACCAGGCTCCAACTCGTTCAATACAATTTTAGAACAAGGCTTATAGTCACTAATATAGTTATCCTTAAGAAATGTTGCATTTGTCGATACAAACACTTTGTTATCTTCAGGACTATAGAAGTATCCACATTTAGTCTCCTTGGAGTATCCTGTAAACAAGCAGACCACAGACTTGGGCTCTAGCTTTCCACTTCTGTTCTTCAGCACGTGTGCTGGACACCCCTATATGCGGAAATGTCGCAAACTAACTTTACGACCATTCCACAACTCTAGAGGAGTCTTAGGAACAGATTTGGATGGTACTACATTCAAAATGTATGCCACTATTTGTAACGCATATCCCCAAAAAAGAATTTGGTAATAATGAGAAACTAATCATAGATCTCACCATTTCCATTGGGGTTCTATTTCTCCTCTCCACGACACCATTCTGCTGAGGTGTACCAGGAGCTATGAGTTGGGACACTATCCCATACTCGACCATAAAGTCTTCGAACTCTTGGTCAAGGTATTCACCTCCACGATCTGATCGTAGAGTCTTGATAGTCTTTCCTAACTGATTTTCAACTTCGGCTCGGAATTCTTTGAACTTTTCAAAAGTTTTCGACTTCCGTTGCATTAGGTAGACATATCCGTATCTTGAGTAGTCATTTATAAAGGTGACATAATACTCATAACCACCCTTTGCTTTAACATTCATCGGTCCACAGACGTCTGAATGTATAAGCTCAAGTGGTTTTTTAGCTCTCAGCCCTTTTCTAGTAAAAGGTCTCTTGGTCATTTTACCTTCTAAACAGGATTCGCAGACAGGTAAGGTGCCAACCTTTAACTCACTTAAAGGTCCGCTTTTCACTAGTCTATCTATCATGTCAAGGTTGATATGGCCAAGTCTTAGATGCCATAGATACGTTTCGTTTTCTGGAGAAATCTTTTGTCGTTTAGTTTTTGGTTTTTCAACCTTAAACATTTCGGTGTTGAGCAGTGTTGTATGTATTAACGGTCTTAACACATATAAATTATTTTTATTAATTCCTGAACAAATATTCAGACCATTCTTTGCAATAATAACTGATTTATTATCTAAAGAAACAGAATATAATTGCTCCAACAATTTAGAAACGGAAATTAAATTCCGTGTAAATCCAGGAATGAAAAATACATTGTCCAATAATATAAAATTATTATTACAAAAAACGCAATCTAATTACGCCCACTGCTCGTGCCGACACGACATCCCCTAACCCCACATACATAGAGAAGGCTCCCTCCTCAAGCTGTGTCCAAGAATCAGTCCACTGCAAAGAAGAACAAACATGGTTAGTGGCCCCCGAATCAACTATCCAAGGTGAAGAATCATCTTCCACTAAACATGACTCAAGAACAAGTAAATCATATTTACCTTTCGTTTTCTTCTTCTTGGCTACGTCCTCCAGATATTGAGGACAATTTCTCTTACAGTGTCCGACTTTGTCGCAATGGAAACATTTTCCCTTGCTCTTGTCAATGGAGGCGCCTTTCTTTTTGCTGGGCTTTCTTAGGTTTGGGCTTACCCTTCGCCTTCCCAGCAGACCTCTCCCTCTTCTTGTTATTAAAGGAAGATGGTTCGATAACATTTGCCTCACCGGTCTTGCCCTTGATATCCTTAGTCAAGGACTCAAAGGTAGTGAGCTCATTGTGCAACTGTGTGAGACTAAACCTAAGCTTGTTCATCCCATAGTTGTTCTTGAACTGATCAAAACTCTTCGGAAGAGTTGTCAGTATGATGCTCACCTGACTGGGTTCATCAATGGCCCCGCCATTGATTTTTGCCTTGTTGAAGTAGGACATCATGTTCAGGTCATGCTCCCAAACTGATGTACCATCCTTTATACGAGCGAGCATAGCAAAACAAACAGCTTCGTGCCGTTTTTGCTTAGAGGGTTGCCCGATCATAGCCTGCAATGACTCCATTACTTCAAATGCAGTACCCATTGCTTTGTGCTTTGTGACAAGCACGTATGTCATACTTGCTAACAGATATGTTCGGGCTTTCTCATCTGATGAGACCCATTTCTCATATGCCTCACGAACAGTTCGTGCGGCATTGGCAGTAGGCATTGGATGACATTCCTCCGTAAGCACAAACTTAAGGTCCTTGGTGACCAAAATTTCATTGATATTGTGTTTTCATTTAGTGTAGTTATCACCGGTTAATTTGTCATTGACTATGATTTGTAATAGTGCAGTTGACATGGCTGAAAAAACATAAATAAAGAATTCATTCATTCATACATTCAAAACATGTGCGAATGTTCGGCATAAAATTAAACATGATGCATGAAAATGTTTAATGAACAAGAACAACCCTAAAAAGTGTTACTATGCCACGACAATCCAACATACCACAAGCAAGTGCTGCCTTAGGGTCAGTCAAATTCTTACATGTTGGATCAAGACATTCTCAATCAAATATTCCTCTAACATTCAACCATCGTATATTTCAGTCAGGTTTATAATTAACCAATTTAATTAAAACCTTGTGAGCGTAACCCATCATTTCAGATCTCTTGAGCTTAACTCGAGAATTTCCGCCTTAGGGTCGGTCAATCCCAAAATCCCCTCAGAAATCCTATCCATTAGGAAGTCAACCTTGATATTGATTCTTATGGAAACCCTCCTTAGGGAGGACGAAAACAAAGCCGTCACGAGGCACCACTCTAATCTTACGGTGTTGAACTAATGATGGAAACCGTGGGATATAATGTCATATATCCCTCTCCCACTCACTATTTTATAGTAAGGGTTTTCTATTAATATTAATGCACCTAGATTAAACTAGATTAAATGGATAATTTCAATCTAAGCGTCAAGTGCATTAATCACAAATTATTAGAATCCTATTCCAATAACTAATAAACTAATTCGATTTTTAACTCTTAAAAAACTAGTTCATCAGTGATAATTCTAATATATGTAAACTATTTACTACGACTAGAATTATTAAATGTGTATTTACCAAGTTTTAACTATTAAAACTAAACACATTATTAGGGTCAATTGTTATTAGGGGCTTAATCAAATTAATCCTAATAAATATAAAGGACCCTACTAATCTAAGTAATTAAACTCTTTAATAATTAGATTAGTTTACTTAGATTAGTGATTAATGAGAATTACCAAGTTTTTACTCCAAAAAACTAATCTCATTAATTTATAGCCAATTATGTGAATTATCCATTTTAATCAAATTTTAAATATATATATATATATAAACACATAATATAGATGGCTATAATGCATGTATGACATATCAACATATATATATGTGTAGGCACACCTAATCTAAATGACATGTATATGCATGGCAATGCTTTAATAATCTCATAATAAAAACATACATAAGTTGACCGAGTATAATGAGTTATCTAACTTAAAAAAATTTCTAATTACAAAAAATTTAATCCAAGGCATTCCTTGGTCTTCTTGTAATTCCAAAAATCTTCAAGTCCAATTGTAATATCTTCTGCGTCTTTCGGGTCCAAAAATCAAGTCCAACTTGATTTATTTTATTGGATTCATCTCATGGATTAAATCCCTTAAAACCCAAATGTTACTCTTAACATTTTTCATAGACCCGGGATTTCCAAAAAAAAAAAATTTGTCCCATACTTGTGCAGCAGTCACACAACACAACAATTTTACACAACACTTGCGCATAAATTGCATGTGTGCTGCTGGCATGTGCATTTGCACATCTGATGTGCGCACGCTGCACAAACATATAAATTGCACGACGCATGAGCGTGCATGTGCTGCTGCTTTAATATATAAATTTTATTTAAAATGTGCAACTGATTGCACAATTAACAGTTTGCAAAATAATAATTAAGTGACAAGCACATGCGCCGTCTTTTGTGTGTCCAACACACGTCCGATTTCATCGTCTTCTTCGACTGATATCTTCGTTCATATTTTACAATAAAATACATAACAGAAAATTTACAACAAAGAAAATACAGCAGAAAATAAAAATATTAAAATTACATCCCGGGATTAATATTACATGAGAAAAATATTACAACCTTTAAAAAAAAACCTAAACCCATTGTACCATACAATTAACGATCAGCCATGTTTATAATAAACAAATTAATAAAAATTATAAAAACCATACAATCATTAGAAAAGTGCTTACACATTCATACATGCAATCAGGAGCAATCGAATTCGATTATACTGTACAAAAATTGGCTCTGATACCAATTGTAGGAACCTAGGGTTACATATTGCGCAGCGGAAAAGTTTTTAAAATTTTTTAATGCAATCATAAACTAACCAATTTGTACAGTAATAATCAAATGCAATAAGAAAGTAAATGATTCATACCAACGTAGGAGGCTCCTTCACTTTAATACGATTTGCTCCTGATTTGAACCACTTGATCTTCCTCGCTATCTCCCAGAACTGGTAACAGCGTGTGGGCGCGTCACGGTACTCAGGAACAAAAATGGAGGTAGATGAGAAGAGCATATAAAAGACAACTCTTGTTCTTTTGTTGGTGAAGTGCGGCAACCAATAAGTCTAAAAAAAATAAGAAAGTTTTTTTTTTTTTTTTTTTTTTCCTCTAGCTGCACCTATTTCTCTCTTCACCTGATTGTTGTGTTTTTTGTCAATCAATGCATCAGCTTTTTGTCAATCAATGCATTAGTTTTGTTATACCATATATATCAAATATATCTGTTATAAAACTAATCGATGATCTCTCCTATGTTGATTCGTTTTGTTTGTATCATATACAACTAACTTCAAAATCAAATTTAAAATAACATATATCATATATATATATATATATTTTAAACTTATACTAATTAATAAAATCTTTTTAGATATCGAATATCTTTTAAAGATATTAATTAATTTATTTGATTTAATTTGAATTCAAAACTCTTTTAAATTCAAATTTAAATATTTAATAAAATGAAAATAAAATAATCAAATTATCTTTTCTTCATTCAAAATTAAATATCAATCAACACCCTCCATCTAATGATTAATTACACAATTAAATAATCTAATTATTTAATTAACATAATAATTAATATTCATTAATTGAATAATCACATTATTCAATTAATTCCCGAATAGACACGTGTCACTTTTGTAACACAATTAATTGGACAATCCAATTAATTAACCGTGACCCTTGTTACCTAAATCGATCGGGCTAGCAAGGGGACCTAATGGACTCACAGTATTTTGAGCTCCAATAATCCTTAGAAATAATTAATTAAACTCTTTAATTAATATTTCATGATTATTAACTTCGGTGTTATTTCACTAAAAACCTGAAGTTGCATTCTCTCAACTGTAGACGTTTTTACACAAACCAATAACTCTTGGTGTCCATTGATATAGCTATTACATATGGTATGATTCTCCACAGGTAGTTCATAATTAGAGCT
This sequence comes from Acer campestre, assembly GCA_954870605.1. Lineage (NCBI taxonomy): Eukaryota > Viridiplantae > Streptophyta > Magnoliopsida > Sapindales > Sapindaceae > Acer > Acer campestre. Next base: position 13,314,016 of record OX940806.1, read on the forward strand.
GGGTCATAATTTCCGTTATATCCCTCTAATTATATCTTTCCATTAAGCACCATTGATTCTCTAATGAACAATAAATCCTACATTCCTTACGGAATTGGGAGAGCGCTCATATTGTTCAAGCCCCGAATCAACCTTTAAGGGAACTATTATCTACTTCTCACAAGAAGGAGTGGATTCCACTATTGTGTGTAGATCTTCCCAGCCACAAGCCAAACCGCGATCCCAACATACAGAGCATATTGATCAGGAATGCAACTCCGACCTCACCCATGGTATATCAAAGACCACGATCTAACCTGAAGGAGTCGATAAGACACTCAGGATTGAGATCATCCATATATAGTCATCATTTGTTGATATATATGAATCTCATCATGTAACGGATCTTGGTGAGAGATTCATATAGATCATGGCCCAGTCCTATATGATCACATCATATAAGGTGCCTCCATTCTCATATCTCTATATGAATGATTTAGAATAAGATCACTGTACATTACGGAATGGACTGCAGCTATAGATTAACCACAAATAAAGTACCCATCTTTATTTGTTATCTACGAACTCTTTAAATTGCTCGTTTCAAATTGAATCCATCTGTATATGACATTCATATACTCAGTTTGAAAATACATCCGGTAATCTTGGATATTAAGTACACATGTTATATATAAATGTATGAGACAATTTGAATGAATAAACTACTTCTTTTATTTCTTGTTCAATTCACATTTACAAACTACAAGCTTTAGGGCAAAAACCCCAACAGTGACAAATCAGAGGGTGACAAGTCACCTGCCCGTGAGAGGAGCATGAGCCTCACAGGGCTGCTGGCCCGTAAGGCTCATGTGCTCCTTACAGCCTCACTTAAGAATGGCATTTGGCCAATGCTTGCTCCCCTCACGCTCCTCTCGCGTTCTTCGGCCGTATTCGGGTCTCCGAACTCTAAATTTGAATCCATCTTCAGATTACCAACTGTGACTCCCTCACGCATAAAGATGACTACAAAACTTTGACAAAATGTTAAGAATTTGACTCGGTATACGACGACGAAAATAACTCAACGAATGAGAACGTAAAGTAGCGTAGCTTTTTAGTTTGGACTCAAAACCTAATGAATGAGTAACTGAAATGACCAGGACTCAATAAAGAATTATATTAGATCATGTTCAAGTCCAAAGACAATAAAACAAAAACAAATAAACACAAAGTCACACAAGTATGTCATTTCCTAGAGATAGTCCTAGAACATGCAAATTTCACAATGTTTGTCAAATTGAAACTAATGCATGTGCATACTTTGTCAAGTGTGTGAATGTATACTAATAGTGAACAACTATGCTGGGACACAAATGAATGCCATGTGTGTATGTGCATATGCCTTGTAAGAGGAATGAGGTCAATTATACCTTTGAGGAGCAATGTATCTTATTCCCCTTTTCAAGACACCATATTGCATGAACTGTAGCCGAGTATTTCTTTTGAAGCTTTAAATCATCATTTCTAAGACCACTTATCAATACAAGAGAAACAACATTTTGATATGGAATACATGCCAATAAAAACCAAAAACCTAACAAGTATATTACCACTAGGAAAGAGAGAGTTTAACTTTATCCAAACTGATGCACTTTTGAGTCTTGACACATTGAGAAATCACTGTTAATGCTTGAATCAAAAATGAAGAGGATATAAATGTCCTTTTCAATTATGAATAAATTGAAAACTAAATAACATATATCAAATGTCATATATACCAGGAGTTAATAGATTGGAATAAGTTATTTATAAAGTTTTTTAGGATATAAGTGTAGTTTTCTATTCAAACAAATACTAAAGGGTCTATAATAATTTTCTATCACTTTCCATGTTCACATCCCCATTTTTAATATAGTCAATTGATATAGATGGGGAGATTGTACTCACACCCTTGAGGTTTTGCATAGATATAACCAGATGGAAAAGTTTTCATATTTTACGAGGACGTCATGGACTTAACAAAGCTTTGTTCACTCTTAACAACATTAGGTTGTAATAGTCTTTTTTAAAACCTGCATTTAACAAAAATAAAAAATTAAATGAATTTGGGGAAGGGTTGTTGTTGCCACTCCTTTTCTCCTTTCCATGGATTGTGTCTTCTACATTGGCCCAAATTATGGAAGGATGACAGCTTTACCACGAGTTCACTTTGATACTGTGATGTAATGTCTTTTCTGAATGAGTTGTTGATCTTGTGATTAAGTTTGATAAGTTATGAAATGGTGTTGAAGATTTAAACTTGAATGTTTTTAGTTTGGTAGGAGGAATGTAAGTAATGTTGAAGCAATTTGGTATGAAAAAGAGGAGGAAGCCTCTTTAGAAAACATAATAGCCATTTGAATTTTCAAGTGGAAGATGCCTTTGTTTTCACAGGCTTGCTCCTCAGTGTGTTACAAAATTGTAACACTATGGAGGATTGTTCCTCCACTGTGGTGTGACACTGCAAATTGGAGAAGGCATATGTTTACTCCACAAATTTTGATGGTAGGGAACATCATGGAAGCCAACATCTACCGTGGCCCATTTTGAAAGTTGCCTATCTTATTTTTTTAAAATTTTTTTATAATTTTTTTTTTCATATATATATTCTATTATCATTTAGTATTTTATTTTCTTACTCTCAATTTTTTTTTTTATTGTAAATGACAATTTAGACATTTTAAAGTTAAGACAAGTGAATTTTAACTCCAACCTTAATCACCCAGGTTTAAGGATGTATGGGTAGAATATGCAAACCTTTGCATTTATTTGAATCTCTTTATCATTATTATTATTTTACAATACATCCGACTAAAAATAGGCCAAACCTAATGGGTAATGCAATTTCCCTTGTATATATAATTTTCTTTTCATCAAAGCATCATGTATTTAAGTATTGTTACATGTAAAATTATGATTGTCTCAACTACTTCAACAAAGAAAACTATGGATAAAAGAGGAGTCAAAGTTAGAGAAAAAAGTAGGATGACATGGATAGTCAACTGGGGATAATGAAGAGAAACCAAAGGTGACCGGTTTCCCCCCTCAAGACTTGGTGAGCAAGTTATCTACTCTAGGAGAAACCAATGACTACAAGGTGAAGGAGGACATGCATTCTCTCAAGAGTGGTGTGTCAGTCCCTTACACACACTCACAAGTGTCTGCAAGCCTAATACATTGTAGAGAAGGCGTGCTAGGGAACCTTAAAGAAGTAGGAGGAATCTAGGAGACGAGAACTAGCACCTCCTTGAGGTGTCAGCCCCCATTGGCCATGTGGATAAGGTACAAACGTACCATGTCCTTTGTACATGAGGAAAAGAGAATAGGCATCTCTCATCCATGAGGAAGGGATAAGGTGCACATTACACATCCTATTCCCCTATATAAGAAACGATTGTCACACCCAAAGGTATGCACAGAAAACCCGAGAACTATTTCTCTACTCTACAAATATCTTTCTGGTCATCGACTTGAGCGTCGGAGAGGGATCACCGGAAAGATTTTGGCATTCCCTTTTGATCCGTGCTTTTGTTTTCATGTATAGAGAAACCAATCAAACACCCTCATTTGTCCAAAACCACCTCCTAACATGGATTAGTTCATCCTCGAAGTTCGAACCATATCCACCTAAGCCTCTTGGACTTAATGTGTAGCAGTGTTTGACCTTTTGACAGTTGACGAGTTTTCACTGTCAATAAATATTTTTAGTTTTTTTTTTTTTTTTTTAATTTGAATTTATAATTTACAAGTTATGTAGAAAAAAAAAAATAAAGCCAGATAAGTCTTCCAACAAATCAGATCAGACTTGGACACTTTGGGATTCATGTCGGATTCAGGGTGAAATGTTTTTTCCTTGAAAAACATGCAATCTTATTTTGACAATGTTCTGATCATATTAATTAGGCTTCGAACTGGGACAGATTTGGATAGTATGAAAACGGATTCGGATCGGACTAGATCGATCCGTCCAACCCCGATGGCCATCCGTTTGATGACACACTATCAAAATGACCACTAGATTGAGAATTGGTTCCAAAATGTCTATTTTTGGTGAAAAGTGTGACGCTAATGGTCATTCCATCAAATTCCATTAAATGAGTGATATTTTAGTAAATAAGTGAATGACATTAATTTACTTGAGATGTTTTTTTGAAATTAATTTTTTCATTTGTTTTTTTAAAACAAATAATTACATTTATTATGTGTGTATCTGTGTATATGTACAACATATCTCAAATATATATATACATATATACATATATATATATATATATATATTTCTTTTTTAAGAAGATTAATTCTACAAAATCTAAAAAATCTCAAAAACAAAGAAGAGATACACGTATATTAATCTAAACCATTTTTTTTTGAAACGAACAATTATATTTAGTGTGTGTAAACTTATATATATATATGTTTACACACACTAAATATAATTATTCTTTTCAAAAAACAAAAGAAAAAATTGATTTCCAAAAGACATCTAAAATAAATTAATATCATCCTCTTATTTATCAAAATGTCACTTATTGAAAAAATTGATTTTCAAAAAACATCTAAAATAAATTAATGTCATTTACTTATTTACTAAAATGTCACTTATTGGATGGAATTGGATGGAATGACTATTAAAGTCACACTGTTCATCAAAAATAGTCATTTTGAAACAAATTCCCAATCTAGTGACCATTTTGATATTGTGTCGTCAAATTGATGGCCACCGGATAATTATCCCTAAAAAAAAAAAGAAAAGAAAAGAAAAAAAAAAAGACCCTCAATTGATCTATTTCTATGGGATATTTGTGCAATTATGATAAAAGTTGCCGAGGCTTGCAATATGGTCTAGACTCTAGGGATTTTGTGCCGGTTTCTGTAAAATATATTTATTAGTAAGAAAAGAGGAAGAGAAACCATTCTGGGAATTCAACAGTACACATGACCTGAAACCCTAACCCCCTCCATCTTCTTACCGTGTTTTTATCCTATGAAATCTACCATAATTACAACCTTGCTACCCTCTCACCATCCTCTTCCCTTTCCTCTGTAATTCACACTTCGACCATCTCTCTCTAGGGTTTGCCAAAAAAATGTCTATCCCTCAGATAGACTGTAAACTCGTGACAGAGGAATATGTACGCGAATGGAAAAGCGGAAACTTCACCTTCAGAGTACCCGACCCGGTCTCCATGCTCCGATTCCTCTACGAACTCTGCTCCACCTTGGTTCGTGTTTATTTTCTTTTATTTTCCTTTTTTTTGGGGGTGGTCTTGGATTCAGTTAGTTACTGTGTCGTTTTGGCTTGTTAAGGTGCGAGGCGATTTGCCGTTCCAGAAGTGTAAAATGGCGTTGGATTCTGTTGAGTTTTTGGACAAACCGTCGGTCAAAGAAGTTGCCTCCAGTTTTGCAGATATTGTTACTCAAATGGCTCAAGATGTGAGGCTTTTTTTTTTTTTTTTTTTTTTTTGTGTGTGTTTCAATTTCAATTTTGTATTTTATTATTTTAAAGTATTAGGTTTTATATGATTGTTCTTTTTGTTTGCTGGGAAAAATCTATTGTGAAGTGGAATGGAAGCCTAGGTTTTCATATTGTGTCCCGAGACAGCCAAAATCATACATTTAAGTAAGCTTAATGATTTTTTTTTTTTTTTGTTTTTTTTTTTGTTTTTGTAAAAGAGTAAGCTTGCTTAATGATTAGCTCAGTTATTTGGATTAACAAGGATTTAGAATTTTAAATGGAGTATTCCACTGTTCCATGGCACAGGGAGAAGCATGTGATAGTAAGCAAGACTTGATATATTTTGGGTTCATATTAGTCCCTTCTTTTTTTATTCTGGCACAAGATTCGTCTAGTATTTAGTTGATAAAAGTGTGAAATTTAGGCTTGGAACTTTTTCTTAGGAATGAGTATGGCAATGCCATCTTTTGACCTGGCAGGTTATGGTTTTATCTTTTAGGTAGAGTGTGAGTGTGATTGTGTTCCTTATTTCTGTTTTGCTATACAACTAGCTAGCTGAGCTAAGTCTAACATTATTGAGGCAGAATTTGGCATAGGAGAAAGGACCTGAATTTGGCAATATGGAGGAAAAATAGGGCCCTATTCATGTGCTACGTATGGATTAGATGTTAAAAAGAGAAACTATAACTTGATCAGATGTGCATTAAGATTTAAGAGTATTATTGCACGCTCTTAATTAAGGAACATGTTATAAAATCAAGGGTTTGGTGATTGTATATAGTTAGCCTGTAATCAAGGATCGAGTATCAATACTCTAACATGGAGTTTGGTGCTTGTGGTGCCTATGGAGAGAGAAGAACAATAGAGCTTTTGAGAAAGGGGTTTTTTAGTTTATGATATATAGTATATATGTTTTTTAGAACTTTGAGTCTTTGACTAGGTTTTCCTTCTCTATAGCTAATTTTCCATTTTCTTTCACTTTTGTAGTTAAGTTCCTTTTTACTGATGGTGCTCTCTATTGTATACTTCCATGTACATGTGCTGGGGTCTGGGGTTGAATTTGTATACAATATTTTCATAATTTGGATTGTGTGTTTTTTGGAAATGAGAAGAGAACAGTGTAAATTAGTGCCTAATAGCGATTGGGAAGAGTTAGAGAGAGGGAAAGAGAATGATAAATCACAAGACAGGGGAGGGAAGGCAGCTTATTGCAAGTGCTAATCATTTTTTATTTTGAGATTCCATCCTCTTTATTTTTTCACTGAAAGTTGTATTTGTAGTTGGTAGAATTCCAAAACTGTAAAATTCTTTGACACATGGCAACTCTGAGAACTTTTTATATGAATTTACACTTTTTTTCTAGCTATTTTATTATATGTACTCTATTTAGATATCCATTTCAACCATGTTAGATTTTATTTAATATCTACTTCAAAATTAAAGAGTGGAGAACAAACATGAGACGGGCATGCTCGGGTAAAGTGCAGGAGAAGAGCTAATAATGCTGTCACTATATTAAAAAGAATTTTCCCCCTTTTTTTTTCTCAAGTATGATTCACATAACCTATAGAATGGACAAAATACTAAACATTTGTTTACTTTCTTACACGGTGTTGTCATTGTTATGAATGCTTTATTTTTCTTTAATTTTATTTGTTACATCAAGTAGCAGGGATTTATGTTTTCAAAGTGTGGTATGCTTAGTGAAGTGCTTACTTACCGTTCAATAATCTTTTTCTTTTGCAGATGACAATGCCTGGAGAGTACCGTGCGCGTCTGATAAAGTTGGTAAGTATTGAATTATTTATTTATTTATTTATTTATTTATTTTTTATGTGTGATTTAGATGTTTATGTAATGGAGATAAACTTTTTTTCATTATTCATGTGAATATATACTCCCTTGGTGTTCACCTCAAAATCTATTTCATTAACGTGTGATTGGTATTATATATGCATGGCTCTTACTTTGATGTATGGTATGTTTTTAGTATTTCTCCTTTTATCAAAATTTGTGGACCAGGAATGTTAATTCGCTCATATGTGGTTTGGTGAAGAATTGAACTGAAATCGGACTGTGGTTGTTCTGAAGTTTTAGTTCATGATAATTTTTTGATAAGAAGCAAAGGAAATCTTATTAAAAGGGATGAGTACAGTTAGTGGACTAACAGTCTACAAAGATTTACATCAAATCAATTAATATAATAACATTATACAATCTTATGGCAATTCCTTCCTAATTTTGATAAATGAAAAAAAAGGAATATCTTGAAATTCTCTTAAAAAAACAAATTAACCTTCTCCCAGGGGAAGTTATAGTCCTTTCACCATCTTCAAAAAATTCTTCTATCCCTGTCCAACCAAATCACCCAAAAAATGGCCTTAACCCAACACACCTAGCCAAAAGCACAAGCATCTCCAATAGAATAAAAGTGCATGTTTTTGGAAAAATCCAATTTAGCCCCGCAAGCTTAATAAACATTAGAATTCTTCTTTTGGATTAATTAGGCGAGGATATTTTAGAAACAAATTCAAATATTGATGGGGACTCAAATCTAGACACTCTTTGTAAAGCTAGCTTTGATCTCATGTTAAATAATTGCTAGACCCAGAAGCTAATAAACTAGTTTATATAGGTAAGTGGCTAAAAAATAGTATTTAAAATTTTTAACATTGTCTGTCATGACAATAATATTTCCTTTCAAGTCATTTATAGACTAATTATTGGAAAAAAAAGAGGTGATTTATAGAAACATCCGGATAGCAATACAGCTTATGAAACACATTTGGATATTTCCAACAGAGTTGTACTATCATATTTTATCGAGCAGAGATGATGATAAAATATAAAGGGAGTTGGTTTGTTCATAAGCATGATGCCTCACAATAAGTGTTTTGAATACATGGTAGCACTAATACATTTAATGTTATTTTAGTCTTTGTTACATCAGTGTACATGTCATGCTACCTTGTAATTATGACTTGTTAATATCTGTGATACTTTGACTTTTCTATTCATGATTAAGTTTTTACTCTTCTTTCTAGGCGAAGTGGTTGGTGGAATCTGCTTTGGTCCCGATGAGGCTTTTTCAAGAGCGCTGTGAGGTGAACTTTGTTATATTACTGTCAATCTTGAGACGGAGATATGATTACAGATTTCATTTTTTTTTTAACAATTCTATTAATGCTCTACTTTCCTTTTCATAATAATGATGAAAATAAGAACTGATATATATTTCTCTCACATTTTGTAGGAAGAATTTCTCTGGGAGGCTGAAATGACCAAGATAAAGGCTCCAGATTTAAAGGGTAAAGAGGTAAATAGTCATAATTGTTAATGACATACTCAGGTATGTATCTTGTTGGTAGGTTTTTTTCCAAATTGGATGTTATCTTGTGGACTGTTGGTCCACTCTTTCTACTCTTCCTAATTTTTAATATATATATATATAGACACACAATGATTCTCTAGTGAGGGATTCCTTACATTAACATCTGTGAGGACTTAGATGAGATCCAGTCGATTTCAATAAATTTTGATCTGTTTTTTTACTAAGAATAATGAAAGTTCGAAATTTTTTTGAGCACTAGAACTATTTTTTTCAGTTTAATTTTATTTTTATTTTTATGAAGCATTAAAAATTGAGGGCGAAACATAGGAAAAATGAAAAAAAAATAAAATAGTTATAGTACTTGAAATTTGTTCTCGCAAGCGTATTTCATTGTTCTTATCATTCATTAAATGAATCTCATCAAAATTCATCTACATTCATTGAATTTATCAAGGTCCTCACAAATTTTAAAACAAGGGCTTCTCACTACATATATATATATATATATTTGATAGGAAACTAGAATGATTTCATTAATGAAAGAAAAAACAAAGGTGAACAAGATGTCCACAACTCAAAAACCTTTTGTGGACTACAAAAAAAACCAGTATAGAGACTTGTATGAACTTATGTACATTTTCTGTTGATTCAGGTTAGAGTAAACACTCGTCTTCTTTATCAGCAAACAAAATTCAACCTTCTTCGAGAAGAAAGCGAGGGCTATGCCAAGCTGGTATCATTTCTACCTAGTTAAACACTTCTGGAATATTATTCGGTGTGTTGCTTGTCTGATATTTTATTGCTTAATGTTTCTCTTTCCTTGTAAGTTGATTTTATTTGAACAAGACGTTAATTTTCCCCCCATTAGCAATATAAAAGCTCTTGAAAAGAAGCTTACTTTCACCAACACGTAAAATGTTTGAAAAGCGCAATTTTATTTGCAAAAAAAATGAGTACCCAGCTTGACATGTTAATGATAAAGAATGCACCAGGTTAAAACAGTGATGATATGTACCAGTTTATTTTACAAAAGATCCTTATCGCTGGTCATTGTGTATTTTTGGCGACCCATTTCCTCAGACATCAACTGATAGGTCTATCTTAGTCATATTTATTATGATGAAACATATTTGAGACTTTACACGTCAACGAGTTAAAGTTTGGCGGTTACTGCTGTTTTACTTTATTTTTAATTGCCTTGGTCTGGTAGTCTAGATTGCTTTAATAATTTGGTTTTTCCTATTGATATGTTTGCCTCCAAAGTGGCTTCGAAATTTGAATATTTTCAATCATTGAAGTATTGACCAGATTTTGAACTATAAACATTTCGGTTAGGATCAATTTTCAGGTGCTTTTTATTGACTTTGGTATATTTGGTAGGCTTTAGTTGTTCTAAAAACTGCTTTTTGATCTGTAGGTCACCCTTCTTTGTCGAGGCTCCGAAGATTCAGGTCAGAGTGTATCAGCAACAACAATAGGCATTATTAAGGTTCTGAGTTGAACTGCTGTGTCTTAATATTAATCATGTCCCAATTTCCCTTTTTTCTGATTAATATATTTATTGCAGTCATTAATTGGACATTTCGATTTGGACCCGAACCGTGTTTTTGACATTGTAAGTGTCTTTGTTGTTAATTTTCTTTAAATTTCCATTTCCTATACAGTTGAGCTTATTGTGATGTTTCTATGTGTGTCTCTTTGAAATTTATATGATGATCTAAGTTTCCATTATTCTTTGAACTATCAGGTTTTGGAATGTTTTGAACTTCAGCCAAATAACAATGTCTTTTTGGAACTTATTCCCATCTTTCCCAAGGTCTGTATTTCTTGTAATTTAGGTTACGGTTAACTAACTTCTTTAGGTTGCATTGCTCTGAATTTAAAGAAATCCTTGGTTTGCTCACAATTTCATAATATTTTGCAGTCTCACGCCTCCCAAATTCTTGGATTTAAGTTTCAATATTATCAGCGTATGGAAGTAAACAGCCCTGTACCATTTGGGCTTTATAAACTTACAGCTTTGCTGGTGAAGGAGGAGTTCATTGATCTTGATAACATGTGAGTGGTGTTTGTTTTTGGTTTTGTAACGTAGTAATATTTTATTTATATTTACTGTTAGGGATTTCAGTTTTTTTTTTCTTGCTGATTGGTAACTTAACCTAGTGATGATTTTCTGTTGGGGGCATACAATTTAAGTCTGAGATGAATATATAATTATAACTTTTTGCTTGGTGAGAGATCTTGTTTGCTAATCCTAAGTTTCCAGTGGAGACCAGGCTTCCATAACTTATTGCCTCATTTTCATATGGAGAATTGTAAAATCTCCTTAGGTTTTGCCCTTTTTCAAAGGCAAACCTCTGTTTCTGACAAGGGTCATTTATTTTGGGATTCTTTGTTTTCCTATTTGAGTTTTTATCTGATGTTTGTTTGTGATACTTGCGTTGATATTTGATTAGTGATGTGAGATTTAATATCGTTTAGTGTTTGATAAATAACTATCTTGGCATTGCAGATATGCACATTTACTTCCCAAGGATGATGAGGCATTTGACCATTATAATGCTTTTTCAGTCAAACGGCTTGAAGAGGTATATTTTAATGATGTGTATTGGTGGATTTCAATTTTTGTTTCTGACTCAAATAGAAAAATACTCTCTTCTTAATGTTGGAGACTTTTCTGCACAATTGTCCATAGGACTTCTTGCTCACATGTGAAATGCGTATGCTTTCATTTCTTTCCTACTTAAGGTGTATAGTTCCAGCATTTTGGGTGGATTGATGTGTGGTGGTAGATATATGGTGGAGGCTTTAGAAGCTCCCTTTATTTGTGCTTGTACTGTTTCCCCTTCTAATCCTATTTATACCTGTACCTTTCATGTATATGGATTGTCTTGTATTTTTATTTATAAAGAAACTTTTTGTAGGCTAATAAAATCGGAAAAATAAATCTTGCTGCTACTGGGAAGGATCTGATGGAGGATGAGAAACAAGGAGATGTAACAATTGATCTATTTGCTGCTTTAGACATGGAAACTGAGGCTGTTGCTGAAAGGTCTCCAGAACTTGAAAATAGTCAGACCTTGGGCTTGCTTACTGGTTTTCTTTCTGTAGATGACTGGTAGGTTTAGTTTTACCTGTAATGTTGGTTCTTGGAACTTATAAATTTACTCATGTCTTTGCTTATGGTTAAAAGTTCGTGTTTTTCACCTGTTTCTTTTTCTACATCATAATTCCGTTGTCGGTTTCAATCTTTTTTTTGACACATTGGAACTTGATAGTTGTATTGAGCATCCTATTGATGTAATATGATTGTAGATGTATGAGTTCTGTACTGCCTTTTCATGAGCCAGTCAACTTGCTTGTGAGATTGTACTTCTCTTATGGCTACACAAACTCTTTGACAGTTTATAGATGATTACAATTCCAAACACACTCCTATAAATAGAAGTTTGGATTCAATATTAAATTGACATAATATTGACAAGTAGGTTATCGTGTGTTGACTTACATGAAGCCATGAGATTGGCTTCCTTACACATGGACTTCCACTCAACTTTGCTTGAATATTGACAAAAATTAAAAGTGGTGGACATCCAAGGGAGAGTGTTGTAAAACATGTGGCTGACCACCGCGTCAACATGTCAATATTCATACAAAGTTGAGCGGAAGTCCAGTTTTAAGGGAATACAATCTCATGGCACATGGCAACCTACTTGTCGATATTATGTCAATTTAATATTGAATTTAAACTCCTACAAATAGGAGTTTGTGGCGGATTATAACTTCTTCCTTTTCTGGAATATATTTTGTTTCTGGTAAAAAACATCAGATACTTCGACACTTTTGTAGTGTCATAGTTGCTACTGATTAAGAACACATTATATGGGCTAAGTGGTTTCAATAGGCTTCTTCAAGATTTTTTTTTTCCTTGATAGACTAAAAGTACAATGCATTATCGACTTAAAGCACCTTATTATCTTTTTTTTTTTTTAATAAAATTTGCAACTTGTATTGCATCATGTATGTAATATCTCAGTTGTGAGGATTTTAGCAAGTTGAAGTTAATTTACTCTGTATTATGTTTCCTTATTTTTAAAGTTAATTAACTCTACTTTTATTCCTGTTTGATCATTATGCATTAGATGTCATAATTTTTGATACTTGTCAGGTACCATGCTCATATACTGTTTGAACGTCTCGCACCACTTAATCCAGTGGCACACATTCAAATATGTGATGGCTTGTTTAGGTACATTTACCATATTTTATTTATTTATTTTTTGATAATCTATATTTTATTTTTATTTGATCATAGTTGAAACTTTAGTTCTGTTGTTGTTGATGTGTGTATGCTCATGTAGACTATGTAGTCATGTCCACAGATGCACACTAAGATCAGTGTGTAGCTCTTTTGAGCTCATCATTTAAATCAATTATAATGGTTAGGCATTATTCAGCATATCAGTCCTCTTGGTTTCCATCATCTGTTTGAATTTTGACCTAATCTATAATTTTTTGAACTCTGTTACGCTTACTTTTTCAATAATATTCTGGTATAAAATGTCCAGGCTCATTGATAGTTCAATCTCTTCGGCATATGATATTGTTCGACAAACCCATCTTCAAAGCATTGGGTCTTTCTCGGGAGCCAATATTGATGCTATGGAAACAACAGATTCAACAATAAGTAGGTCTTTTGTCGATCTACCCAAAGAACTTTTCCAGATGCTGGTTACCGTGGGGCCGTACCTTTATCGTGATACTGTATTGCTACAGAAGGTGCATTGTTTATGATATTCTGGTAGCTGGATACACACTCAGACACACAGGAACACACGCACTCTCTCTCTCTCTCTCTCTGTGTCTGTTAACATTTGGCTTTTGGGTTCTTTCTTGAGCAGGTATGTAGAGTATTAAGAGGTTACTACATGTCTGCACTAGAGCTGGTTAATTCTGGTGACAGAGCTTCAAATCTTGAACCTGCTATTGGTGGGAATCGAGTTCCTCGTCAGCACCTGAAGGAGGTGAGGTCTAGGGTAGAGGAAGCCCTAGGAACATGTCTACTTCCTTCTTTACAGTTTATACCTGCAAATCCAGCAGTTGGCCAGGAGATTTGGGAAGTGATGAATCTCCTTCCATATGAGGTTGGCATTACATCAGTTCTATTTGATTCTTTCATTTGTGAATTGGACAACTGTGCTAGATGAATCTTATCTCTTTAGGTGCGATATCGTTTATATGGTGAATGGGAAAAAGATGATGAGCGTAACCCTATGGTTTTGGCTGCAAGGCAAACGGCCAAGGTATCGAAATAAACCTCTTCTAGTGTGTGCTCTTTATGTTAGTTGAAAGCTCAGTGCTTTATGATAATTATTTGGTCTTTGTTGTTCTACAGTTGGACACTAGACGGATACTGAAAAGGCTTGCTAAAGAAAACTTAAAGCAGCTGGGCCGGATGGTTGCAAAACTAGCTCATGCAAATCCAATGACTGTACTTCGAACAATTGTTAACCAGGTTTTATATTTATTATAGAATGCATTGTTCTATTTCTTTTTAGGTAATTTTAAATTTTGTGTTTTAGTTTTAATTTACATTCTCTTACTTTTTCTGGGATTTTGGAATCCAGATTGAGGCATATCGGGATATGATTACTCCAGTTGTAGATGCATTCAAGTATTTGACGCAGGTTAGTTTACAACTCTTCTAGTTGACCCAAGGAAAGTGGTTATGGCTAGTGGTTTAAATTGGTGATCTTTTTGTGGATCTGAATTTTATGATGATTTTTGTAAAAATAATAATAAGCTATATTTTACCTTAGCTCTGAGGACAATTTCTGGGGAATTGAACTTTTGAATTGAATCGGATGGGACGACCAATAAGAACATTTTATGGAGCAGAGTCATCTCTGTTTTGATATTATACTAGTATTTTTTTTTTTTTTTTTTTTCTGGAAGTTGTTGATAAGCTATATCCTGATCCCCTACTGTTTTTGCAAACATTAAGTTTAGTTCCATGAAAAAGAAATGACTGTTGTGGCAGAACAAATTGCCAGATTTTCTTTAATAGCCTGACTCGTATCAACTTTCCAAAATGAGGAGGCCTAAGTATACAGACGAATTTTCCGGTTGATATGCCCTTGATTTTGTTTGACAGGGTGAAGCCTAGTTCTCCTCAATCTATCAGTTTATTGTTTGATTAGTGATTTTGGTGTACGCTTTTCATCTAGAAGACAGATTTGGTTATTGTTGTATATATACATTGTTCAGACCTTAATATGCAGTCAGTCATGATGTTAAGTATACCATTTTGACGGAGTACTTGCTCCATCTCTTGTTTTATTTCTTTCAACCTCCTTCCACCTATCTCCTTTCACCGAAGTAACCTGTTATTGTAATCATTGCATCAAATTCTCCTTTTTAGAGAAGAGAGGAGGAAAATGAAAAAGAAAAATGAAGGACAATTTTTATTTTTTATTTTGAAATTTGATTTTGGGACATCTTCTTAGTCATATTTTAACTTTTATTTCAAGGTCTATTTTAAGAATGTTGTGTATCTCAATGTAGTCTTGGTTCCAATGTGGATAGCTAAGTGTCTTTTCTGTATTTAGTTTAGGAAGTTTGCTAAATATAAAAACTCATAGCAGAATTGGCAATGTTTGTGAAAGTTTTTGGAAATCAATTATTGAGCAACTTTTTTCTTTTCTTCACTGTGACAACAAATCTGCTATTGCCATAGCACATAATCCAGTTCTACATGATAGAACCAAACATGTAGAAATTGATAAACATTTTATCAAAGAAAAAATAGATAGTGGGTAGATTTGTATGCCTTAGTTAGAAGTAACGCTAAAGCAGAATATAGAGCAGTATGTCACGGCCTACGAAATCCAAATTCTGGAATCCAAGCCTATCTAAGCAAATTGTAATCAAAGCCTTGTAAAGCTTTCCTTATAGCAATACAAGCTTAAATTTACATTTCCCACAAGCTCTTCTAACCCCTTTCTCTAGTCTCTCTTTTGTGTGTGAGAGTGACAAGTAAGATTTTTTAAGGCTTACTTAGCAACGTTCACCTGGAAGTTGCCTAAGTGCCGCACGGGATCCGTTGCGTAAATCTAAGCCCGTGACAGTTGGTGTCAGAGCCTTGTCAAGCAACTACAGCTAGTTCGCGAAGCAATGGCCTCCGACAGTGAAGTTGCTGCTAGAGTGGAAGAGCAAACACGTAGTCGTGGCGAGCGACGCACCCATACCAAGCAAAGCAAACATGTGGTCATGGCGAGCGACGCACCCATACCAAGTGAATTAAGTACAAGGGTTTGTCCATAGATGCCTTTAAACTTGGATGGCTGGTTTGGAGGACACCCTCTCCGAGTGTAGGTCGTTTTGAGTGATGTCTCCGACCACTTCAACGGCCTAGAGATGGACTACGGTGGGATCACCGAAGTCACCAAGTACATGATCCAAGAGTTCTAAAAGGGTGTCAAAGAGGACACATGCTTCCTCATCCACAATCTTTGCACAGCTCGTGGAGAAGCCAAGTTCTCCCACCTCTTCGAAGAACAAAAAGCCAACTGAAGGCATTTGGAAGAAGAGGAGACGTTCAAGCCATGGGAAGCGACGATCAAAGACAACGGGGGGATACGCGACGAATGTCAAGCTACCGTTGCCATAACACAAGCCCACTTGCACCAAGCCTAAGGAATCGACGCAATGAAACACACTTCCTCCTCCCGATACGAAGGCAGTACTTCACAAGAGGCTTCCCAAGCTAAAGTCCACTCGTCCGAAGGAGCCAACTCGTGGTTGACTCCAGCATGCACGGTGCACACGCGACGAGGACATCGTGAATTTAGGTGGGGGAGGATGTCATGGCCCGCGAAATCCAAATTCTGGAATCCAAGCCTATCCAAGCAAATTGTAATCAAAGCCTTATAAAGCTTTCCTTATAGCAATACAAACTTTCATTTACATTTCTCACAAGCTCTTCCAACCCCTTTCTCTAGTCTCTCTTTTGCGTGTAAGAGTGACAAGCAAGACTTTTTAAGGCTTACTTAGCAACGTTCACCGGGAACCGCACGGGATCCCCAGCGTAAATCTAAGCCCGTGACAAGTAGCTCTTGGAATCAGTGAAGCACTATGGATTAAAACGATACTTGAAGACCTGAAGATTCAAGCTCCATCTCATCCATAACAACTGATTTCCAGTTATGATATTCTAGGGCTTCTTGTATGTTTCTAGGGATGGATAAGTTAGAAATCTTAGAGGTGAAGGTTTTATAGTCACTGGATAATCTGTGGTAGTACAAATACCTAGCTATAGGATGAGTAATGCATGACTTGCTGCCTTTCCTAATTGCTATAGGGATGTCTAGGTCCATATCAAACAATTGGGTGGCAGGTTGATCAATAGGTTAAGAATTATGAAGATTATTAGATTCTAAAAAAATTAGGAGTTGTCAATAGACGTATAACCTGGTTGGGACTCATCTTGCACAGGATCGGTTGAAGAGGTTGACAGTCTTTGTACTTGAGTAGGCTGGTCTCTATTATTCTGTGGTCTTCTTCTGGCATAAACAAGCAACTCTGTTGTAGGTTGATTATCAACCATTGGATTCTGATCCTGTGATGTTTCTCCCCCTATAGTAGATACAGTAATATCTGGTACTGTTTCCTTTTCAAAAACTTCCTTATTTTTATTGGGTTCCCTAGTATTATTAGGAAAGAACAAGTTTGGTAAAACCTCACTACTAGTTTCCCAAAAATTAATAGCCTCATCTTCTGTGTCTGTGTTAGTCTTCTCCCCTTGAAGATGAGATTTAGAAAAAAAAGGTTTTTATTCAATAAAAGACACATCCATAGTAACATGGATTTTTCGTGTTACAGGATTAAACACTTTGTACACCTTTTTGTTAGAAGCATAACCAATGAACACACACTTTTCTGCCTTGGCATCAAGTTTTGATCGGAATAAGTCCAGTATATGAACAAATACAGTACAAACGAACACTTTAAGAGGTAGGTTGGTGGTTAACCTATTACTGTGAAAAAACTTTTAAGACAATTTAGGGGAGTTTTATGTTGTAAAACATGAGAAGGAACCCGATTAATTAAATAGGCAGCTGTTAGGACTGCCTCCCCACACAAAAATTGGGGGACATTCATAGCCAACATGAGAGTCCTACTAACCTTAAGGATGTGGCAGTTTTTCTTTCCGCAACCCCATTCTGTTAGGGTGTATTGAGGTAGGTAGACTGATGTTGGATACCTTTATTAACTAAAAACTCTCCAAGATGCTGATTTTAGTTTGAAATTGTGTTTCAATCAAATTATAGAAGTTTTTAAACTGGTTTTGAACTTTAGATTTTGATTTCATTAAATAAATCCAACATAGACTAGTTTGATCATCAATAAATGCCACAAACCATCTTTTGTGGGTTAAAGTAGAGATTTTAGAAGGCCCCAGATATCGCTATGAATTAAATAAAAAGGCTTTGAAGTCTTATAGGGTTTAGTTATAATGCTGGCAAGTACTCATAGAAAAAGAACAAATATCACATTGAATGGTGGATTTGACAATTTTTGAAACAAACTAGGAAATAGATGCTTTTAATATGGAAAACTAGGGTGTCATGGCAGGTCATTATTTGTTAGCTGTTTTGTGACAGGGAGAGAACTTACATCAAAATTCTTACATCACAATTCAAACCTAGAGCCAGTTTATTCATACTGTCCTCGAAATAATAGAGACCATCATCCACTTTAGCACCGCCAATCATCATCCCCAAAGTCTTGCCCTGAAAAACACAATTTGTAGGGGTGCAAATAATAGAGCAGTTAGAGTCTTGAGAAAGTTTACTAACAGTTAGCAAGTTATAGGATAGATGAGGAACATGAAAGATAGATTTTAAAACTATTTGGTCAGAGATTTTAATAGAACCCTTCCCAGCAATAGGAGATAAACTCTCGTCAGCAATTCGGACTTTCTAATTGCTAGGACAAGGAGATTAGGTTTGAAACAGAGAAGAGATGTTGGTCATGTGATCCGAAGCACCCGAATCAATGACCCAGTGTGAAGAAGTAAGATGACTTAAAAAACTAGTAGAAAGGTTACTTGTATGAGCAAGAGAACAATTAGGTTTTGAGGGAGGCTTAACCAGTTTCAGAAGTTGATCAATTTGTTCCTTGGTGAGAGTAACTTGATGATGGTGACAGTGGTCACTCCATACCTTTGTCTTCTCCTCAGGCGTGTAGACAAAAACCTTATAGCCAGAGACGTCTTGTGAGGCCAAGGCAGATGCCTCAACAGGACTCACCAACTTCACCTTATTTCCCAGCATCACGGTTCGTTGACTCTCATCTCTTCAAACTTCTGCAAAAACCTCATTGAGGGGTGGACGAGGCTGTTTGCTTATGATCCTACCTCGCCAGAAAGTGAACACCTGATTATTGTCAACCACCTTCTGATAATGAGCCCCATCCACCAGAGCTTTCCAAGTATATTCACTATACATATCTAGGTATCTAAGTCTTGCCACAGCCTTTTCAACCCAGCAAAGTATTTCGTGACTGTGTCGGACCCTTGCTTTGACTCTCTAAGCTTGAGTTGCAACTCATAAATCTGGGATTGATTGCCTAGACATCTCAGTAAGACTATCCCACATCTCCTTGGCTATCGAATAACCAAGGTAGTTGGAACTAATATCCTCCTCCGTTGAGTTGACTAGCCATGCCATAACCGTTGAGTTCTCTGAATCCTAGGTGGTATGCTGGGCATCAGTAGATTTAGGCTCCATCTTAGCACCAGTCAGATAGTTAATCTTCCCATGCCCACGGATATACATGCGCACTGAGAGTGACCAGCGATAAAAATTATCTCCATTCAGTTTGATTGTAGTGATTCGAATTGAATGGTTATTAGAGTGACCGAATTGAGTGTCAGTAGAGTTAGTATCAGACATGATGATAGATATGATGGTACCAGCAAAGAAGGATAATGAAAAGAACTAGGATTAAATCCTTAGAACTTTTAGAAGCAGAATAAGTTGCCTAGGTTTCAAAGTGGAAACCAAGCTCTGATACCATGCAGATTTGAGAAGAAAAGTATATTTTTTTTGTTATTTATCCTAATTGTTACAATCCTTGTTTAAATAGAATGCTAACAGCTAATTCCTAGGACTAAATTAAAGCTAATTATAGACTCTAATCTAACAAATCACAATCATACAACTAATTACACTCATGTTTCTATATATAGACAATGATTAGGATTTGATTCCTAGAAATCCTCTTGACCAAATTTCAAGGAGATCCGGTCAACTCTTTCCAACAAATTGTGGGGGGTCATATTAATGATACATACTAGTTTCCCAGTTTAGTTGAATATCATGTTGGGGAGACTTTCTGCTCCACCAAGAATAGTCTATATTTTAGAGTTTGATATATGAAGCTTTCTGACTGAGTTAGTAAATTTACTTTTCTTGTGATTGATATGTATTAAGGTTTTGAGTGTGACTGTATTGTGCATGGAATACTTGTTTGGGATTCTGCATGTAAATTATCTATATTTTATCTTGAACAAAGTTAAATTCTTACCTTGTATGCAGCTTGAGTATGATATATTGGAATATGTTGTGATTGAGCGCTTGGCACAAGTGGGGCGCGATAAGCTAAAAGATGATGGCATTAATTTGTCTGACTGGCTTCAATCCTTGGCTTCATTTTGGGGTCACCTGTATGTATACTTTTCCTTGATAAGCTTTGAACTTTGTCTTATAATTCTATATCCACTCTGACTGTTCAGCTTTTGAATTATTTCTGTCTTTGTTGTTTTTCCATTGCATAAGATTATTCACATGAAGCTTAATAATTATAGTTATCGTCTATAATTAAAGTTTGTGTAAATTTTGGACCTAATTTGATATTGGTACCATTGGTTGAGAGATTTCAGTGTTATTCTTCATTCATTATGGTCTGTACAAAGGTGCCACATTTTGTAACTCGTGTGAAATCTGTTGGATTTATCTCTCTCTCTTTTTTTTTTTTTTCCTGTTATTTGCTTGCTGGTGTGATGTGTATTAGGGTCATTTTCTATGTCATTTTTTTATGCATAGAGTTTAGATATATCTTGGGATGCTTTACTTCAGTTTCCGGGTTGCAGATTGTTAACTTTGGCAAAAGCAGGATGACTGGAGCCAGGGGAAATTTTGGACATTTCAGATTTGCAATATCAGAACAATTCCAACTCTTTGGCCTGCCAATTGGGTGGGCATGTGTCTGTAATCTTAATGTGATTGTGTGAGAAAAAAGTTTTGATGAAAAGTCATAGGAAATGGAGAAGTGATTCTGTTGATCAGGAGGCTTGGTCAGGACATGTTATTCAAACTTAACTTCGACATTAATTCCTTTCTCATTGTTCAAGTTTGGTAAATGGGATATTAACGTCTATACACATTTTAGAACATTCCAGTGAAATCCATTATTGCATGAAATGACAGATTATTCCTCAACTAAAAGCATCTATGGAACTGGCCCATGCTCTTCCCATACAACTTGAAGGGTTTGGTGTCATTTATAGAGATGGTAAACTAATAGAAAGAGAGGCAGGGAGTAGGTATGTCAAGATGCAAAGGCACAAATGAAAAACAATCTGCCTGTTCGCACGTGTGGTTTTTCTGTGTTTGTTTGTTGGAAATGGAGATTAGGCCCAACACTTGGTATATGCTTGGACCAATTGATAGTGAGATACTGAGATATATGTGAAATTTCTACTGTTAATTGGTGGCTGTTCAATTTGGTGTACATTCTGTGGCGACACTTAACAGATTAGAAATTAAGTTATTGATTCTTTTCTGCTTCATGAGGAGCTTAGCTATGAAGAGGGATTGAAAGATAATGCAGTTGGTCTGGGTTGTCAGCCTGCTTTTCTCTGGGTTCTCCTTACTATTAGTCATTTGCTTGTGTCGCCTCTCATTTGCTGTTTGTGCTGCCCAGGAAAGGTATTTTTTTGTTCAGATAATTTTTCCTTGCAAAAGTATACAATTGATGAGATTCGTGCACAAAACTGTTCTTGGCTGAGAGATGACTTCTGCATAAGAGTTGGTGCAGTTGAAGAGTTGCTGCTTAATTTTGACCCTAGCTGCATTAGCTGGTTTGTTGATGGCTCTTCGGTAGTCAGGAAGTCATGGGTTTTCATAATTGTCCAGTTCATGCATAGCTGGTGTTCTGCATATGATGAAAGAAAACATTCATTTATGTGGCGTAGGAACTGAAATTTCTTGCAACCTTCTAAAGTAAAATTCAACTTTTGTCGAGGCAACAACAGAAGTTTGAGGTCGACAATATTTCTATTGAGGTCCATCTGTCAAAGCCATCCAGGGTGTGAGGCTGTTCGCTTACAATAAATATTTGGTAGTCTTTTATTTATTTTCTTTCTTATTGAAGTCCTAAAGAGTTGTGTTTCATCCTTTTCCTTCTGTTTTTCCCCTCTTATTGGTGAATGATCATGCCATGTACATTGTCGGGCCCCAGTCTTCAGCATGTGATATGCCTCAACTGTTGAGACGAAGCGGCTGATATTAATAAATGTACCAACTGGATACAGTTAACTGTATCAAAAGGTTGGATTTATGTGTCTCTGTGTGTGCATGCATAATCTTCTTTGTGACCCTAGTTCACTGAGGCTCCTTGATGTCCATACATTTGTATAGTCTAATGCATGACAATGTTGAGCAAGGGCGAGTTGCATCACTTGATGTTGCTAAATGCTCTGCTTATGTTCTACATTTAATTAGTTTTTTTTTCTTTCTTACAAAATATACATGTGTAAGTCATCAGAGAAGTGTTAAAATGTTTTAGACACGGTGTACATATACAGAATTATGAGAAGGCCAATTTGGAAGTATCTAAAATTTGGCAGTGAGTTAAATTTAAATTGTTCTTGTAAAACTTTAATCTTAATTGCTGAATCTGATCTGTACAATGAATGAATGCTTCAATAGATTTGGGTGACATTTTTTTTTATCTTCTTTCTTAGAGCTAGTGGTTCTGTGCATCTGCTGTACATGGATGATGTGTTGTGGCTTAAAAAAATTGCTAAATTTGTGAGCATAACTATGCTAATTGTGTGTCTTTTCAGAAGTCATTAATACTATGTGATACAATAGTTGTAATAAGTTGGATAAATATAACTGAAAAAAAAAAAGATGCATGACTAGCAGGTCTCAGTATTTTACTGTTTGATTGCATGCAACAACTAATAGCAATGGAGATCTCAGTTTTCATGGAAGAATAAGTGTGTGAGGTTCACTGAGCAGAAAATTGTTAATCTTGGTAGACTGGAGGTATAATTAAAATATAGAGATTTAGTATCAATACTTCCTTTTAGTTTAAATTCCTCTTTTGAACTCTTTTTTTTTTTTCATCGGTCTTTCGCCATGCATGAACAATGATGGGTGCAATTATGACTCTTAAGAGATTCAGTTGTGATGAGCTAGAAGAGACCTGGATACAAAAAGGGGTTTAGCATTGGCATCTCCATCCACATCCTCGCAGAAGTAGTTAATATGTTCTATCAGCATTTTTGGTTTTTCATACTCTGATTTAGAGTATTCTGCTCCTTGCCAACCGATCTATTGTAAAAGCCTCGTGTATCAAATTTTATTTTTATTTTTATTTTTTTGAACAAAACAAGAACTTCCGTTAAACAAGCTGCGCTAGATTGCCCTCTTTTGAAGTATCTAGAATCCATGGGTTTTATGTGACCACAAATAACTTCAATACATCTTGTAAAATGGATACTATCAATATTGTGTTACTATTGATATTACCTTTTCAGTTCCTACATGCCTGTTGGATTTCTGTGCACTGTGTTTGAAATAGCTTCGTAGAGAAATTAAAACTCAACTTCTGCTCGCTTCATGCCTTCATTCAATAACTTTAACCATGGTACATTGCATGAAGTAATCATTCTATTGTTTCTCAACAAAAACTTGTTGGGATTTTCTTTACTCGATACCCAATCAGTTCTGTATGCATTTGAAGGCTTCCACTATGATTAAGTGTAGAGAGAATTATCATTTCTTGAATTCTGTTTTCTATAGTTTGACTGTTGGAACTTAGAAGGGTTATATGATTACTTAGATGCTTCACTTAGATGCTTGCATATTCTCTTCATTGTTAATATTGTCTTGTTATAGACACAAATAGCTTCAACCAGCACCTTGTCAAATGTTGGTGACAATGAATTTTCCTTTTTTAGGTACAAACATTCTATTTGGACCTTTTGTGTTATTTATATTTGAAAATAGTTTCATGGAGAAACTAGAAGTCAAATCCTGCTCATTATCATAAAGCCACTACGGGATCATGAAGCAGTGATGCAATTATCCCATGAAAAGCCATCATCCTACTATATGCCCAGTCAGTTTTACTTGCATTTGAAAGTTGTCGGTTATGGTGTTGTCGTTTTTATAGTTCATCTTCTATAGTTGATTGTTGGAAGAGTTATGACTACTTGGCTGCTTTCTTTAATTTAATCATTTTCATTAATGATGTCTTTTTGGACACACCAATATCTGCAACCAGCTTCTTGTAAATGATGGTTATCAGGGAATTTTCCCCATTAAGTCCTGCTTCTTGTTTGTTATGCTCATTAATGAGTTTGACTTTGGAAAGAAGCAATGCTTTTTCCATTGTTGGTTCACAAAAGATTATTAGATTGTGGGTTGTAAAGGTGATGTGTCAGAATATCCCTTTTTCTTTATGTATGGGTTAACTCTGCTTGTAAAAGTTAATTTTCTTAAATTTATATGAATATGAAATATGTTTTTCCATTTTGAATACTTTCTTTTAACTGTACCAAAATCAATTTCTATATATCAGGTGTAAGAAATACCCATCGATGGAATTGAGGGGTCTTTTCCAGTATCTTGTGAACCAGTTGAAAAAGGGACAAGGGATTGAGCTTGTTCTCCTGCAGGTATTATTTAGTTGTAAGCCTAATGCTTCTCATGGCACTTAAGTCCAAAGTTACCGATTATGTAATGTAGTTTTATGATCAAATCAGGAACTTATTCAGCAAATGGCAAATGTTCAATACACGGAGAACCTGACTGAGGAGCAGTTGGATGCCATGGCAGGAAGTGACACACTCCGGTATCAGGCTACTTCATTTGGAGTAACTAGGAATAACAAGGTTTTGTGGAATCTTTAATCCTAAAACTTTTTCTTCGCCAATTTTTTTGTGGGAGATAATTTGCTCATTTGCATGACCATAACATTTATGTATCTGATTATTCAATTAAAAGTGTAGGATTACATTTAGGAAATCTTCTATTTTTCTCCTCTTTCTATTCTGATTTCTATTCATCTTAAGTCTATTTTATCTTTTCTGTTCCCTCTCTCTTTTCCTGTCCCGCATCATCCATCCAAAATTCATTTTGGTGTTCACTTTTCCAAGCTTATGATATTCTTTTATTAGACGATGCATAGATTTTGATTGCAAGCCTCTATGGATAATTGGATATATATGATGGCTAACAGAATAGTCAAATTAACCTTTTACTATGAGGAATCTGGTTTTGAAACAAATTGTTTGGACAATTTGAAAGACGATAAATTAATTGACTCTACATGCTGTGATCTTAGGAATTAAAAGCATGTTGGGATTATATAAAAATCGAATAACTCAAGTTAAATGATTTTTTTTTTTTTTTTTTTTTTTTTTTTAATTTTTTTTTAAAATATTTTTTTTTTATAGTTTTTTAATATCTTGGACTATTCAATTGGTTCGTCTTATTAAGACTTTATTGGAATTGCTTTTCTCAAGCTTATAATTTTGTTTACGTATGAAATTAATCTTAAACTTTTGGAGAGAGGTATTAGCATGTTTAGGGTGTGTTTGAGATTGCTATAGCTTGATAAATAATCTCGTATTTCATATGTTTGGACAATAAAAAGTTTGGTAAACTTCTCAAAATCCTTTTATTTCATAATCTGCTTCTTCAGAGAAGTTAGTTGGGGGTTACTTTTCAAATCTGATTGCAAGAGAAGCTATTCCAAAACTTATGAAATGTACATAATACCATCATTATTATATTAAAAGACCGCTCTCATATCTATTATTCTTATTTTAAAATCTTCAATATTAAAAACATTAAAAAAAATAAAAAATAATTTATTATTAATTTATTATTATTTTAATTAGTTGACTTAGACGTCACTGGAGGTTGGTCCTCTGCCGGCGATGGCAAAGGTGACATTTTGTTTGATGTTGGAGGAGTCGATCTTGTCTCCTCCAACAAATGGAGTTGATCCTCCTCAAAACTGAAGGAGGAACTTTCCACCTGCCGGTGTCGAAGGAGGCAAGTTGGCTCACCTCCAATTTGTGTAGAGCTCCTTTATCGATTGGACTTTGGAGGTGAGGCATCTCACCTCCTTATGTTGGAGGAGGATTGGTCCAGTGACTATGAAGCTATATCTTACAACATCGCCAGAAGAGGCGGGGAGTCCTCCAGCAGTCCTGCAGTGAAGGAGCCGAGGTGAGGCAATCCTCACCTTGGTTTTTTTTTTTTTTTTAAAATAAAATTTTATTTTATTTTATTAATTAAATTTGTTATTTTATTTATCTATTTATTTTATATGATAAATCAGGTGAATACTGTATGTAAGGGTTTTTTTTTTTTTTTTGTTTTTTTTGTTTTTTTTTTGTTTTCCTATTTGGAGTCTTCTAATCTCTCCCTCTCCTTTCTTTATTGGAAAGAATGATTTTATTAACAAAAGAATATTAATTGCTCGTTCTTGTGAGCTAGGATCTATACAAAACTGATATATTACTTCTCACATTCTGTTGTCAGCTGCTTGATTTGTTATTAGAAGGTATAAGTTAAATGTGCATGTATGGATATTTGTTTTACAATATCTTGCTTGAACTTCATCTAGTTCTTGTTTTTCTACATTCACTTAAGAATGGAGATAACTGCCATCAAGATGTGTGCTATTTGTTTTAAAGTGAGTTCTGTCTTTTTCGTAGCACTAGCGAACTGCATAACCGCTGATGCTGTTTTAAAGTGAGTTCTGTCTTTTTCGTAGCACTAGCGAACTGCATAACCGCTGATGCTCATTCGAACTACTATGCTTACAAGTTTTGGGAGTTGAAATTGAAGACTCCTATCTTTCTTTTTCAAAAATGTTTTGAAATTTTAGCATCTTTCTGTCAGGCATTGATCAAATCCACCAACCGGCTGAAAGATTCACTGCTTCCAAAGGATGACTCAAAGTTGGCAATCCCCCTTTTGTTGCTTCTTGCTCAACATCGATCTGTGTAAGCTGTTCTACTTTTGTCTTTTCTTTTTTCTAAATAACTACTTTAATTAATACAAAATATTAGACAAAAAAGACATTCAAAAGTTCCCATGAAGATTTGTGAAGATTGTTATGTCATGTTTCAGAAAATTGGTTCACTTGTCCATGCTTGTAGTGTACTTGTATAAACAGTCTTATCACATGAAGACACACATGTTGACTTCCTTGTATATATACATATGTACAGATGTATGTATAAAACATACAGTGTAAAACATAATTATGAATATGCCAATATATTCATGGAGACACACATGTAGACTTCCTTGTATATATACATATATACAGATGTATGTATAAAACATCCGTTGTCTAGACCTTTTTTTAGTTATATTTTTCATTTTTGGAGCTGGCCCTCTACTTGTAAGTTGTATTTCTGTTTAAGATTAGTTTCTGTTTTTGTTCAAGAAAGTCCAAATACCAGTGTGTGCATGTCTGTGTATTTGTATTGTCTTTGTATGTGTGGACATATATACTTTTATATACTTGAGCACGAGTTGGAGATGAAGGGGCATGTGGCATTGAAAGTTTTTTCTTGTAAACAAGCTTGTAATGTTGAGATTGTAACAGAGTTTTTGTAAACAGGCTTGTAAAGTAAGAACTGTAATAGAGTTCTTGTAAATTTTCGTACTGTCTTGGGTCTTCTTTGTTCTTCATTTGGCATATAATATATATTGTTTAGAGAGCTGCAATAGAAGTTAAGCTATTAATAAGAAGGCCAAACTATAGCATGAGTAGCTAATAGCTATTATAAAAAATATATTTAACCACAGTGGGATAGTCAAACGACATACAAAATGGGGGCTATCAACAAGAAACTGATCCAAATGGGTTAACTAATCATAGAAATAGAATTCAACTTGGCTTATAACGTGTTATAGAAATCCAATGCAAGTGTAGCTATAAAGTTAAAGGTCCAACCATAATATAAGTAGCCATGTCTATCATTATATTTAATCGTTATGGGGCACTTCAATAAAATTGAAGTTAATATGGGAGGGAAATGATGATGTTGCTTGTTTGTTTGCCTCTTTTTTATTCTATTTTATTTTAATTTTTATCAAACTATTTCTTCAGCCACATGTAGTTCAGTCAGTCTCTGGTCCAGCCATGGATATATTTTGTTATAAATAACATGACTGAAAGAAGTATTTTCGGCTAATGCATCTCTATGCATTTGAGTTCAATATAGTTTGTCGGTCTCATGCATTAGTCTTTGGTATGTAAATCACACTGTTATTTATTTTCCCAATTTGGTATTTGAGAATTGGTGTTCTGACATTTTATTGTTGGCCTGAGCCAATTGCTGTGAGAAAAGGTTGACTGATGGGCAGCTTGTGGATCATATTGTATTCATTTCCTGCAGGGTTGTTATAAATGCAGACGCACCTTATATTAAAATGGTCAGTGAGCAGTTTGATAGATGCCATGGTACTCTTCTGCAGTATGTGGAGTTCCTTTGTAGTGCAGTGACTCCATCTACTGCTTACGCCCAGCTGATTCCCTCCCTTAATGATCTTATCCACCTGTACCACCTTGATCCTGAGGTATCTTTCTTTCCATTTTCGTGTGTCTGTGTGTGAACTTTATCTTCTTTTCCTTGACTTATTGGTTGGAAAGTTTTGTGCCACACTTATCTAGTTTTCATCAGTACATTATACTGTAACATTCTTTTATAGTGTTATTTTCACCCTCATGTAGGTTGCTTTTCTGATATACCGCCCAGTGATGAGGCTTTTCAAGTGTCAGGGGAGTTCTGATGTTTTTTGGCCTTTAGATGATACTGGAGGTGCAAATGTCACAACTGTTAACTTGGAGTCAGAACTTACGGAAGATACTGGCAAAGTAATTCTGGATCTTGGCTCTCAGAAGCCTATAATGTAATAACCTAACATTTTGTTATTTGTTTATTTATTCAGTTGATTTGCATTGGTAGCATTAATGAAAAATTCTATCCCCAATGTTTCATCAATGATTACAATAGGGGGAAAAGAGGGAGAGAGAGAGAGAGAGAGAGAGGGAATTGCTCCCTTCGTAGATTTCAGTAGTGATGTTTTTTTTGTTAATTTATGCAGGTGGTCTGATCTTCTCGACACTGTTAAAACTATGTTACCTGCAAAAGCCTGGAATAGCCTTTCTCCTGATCTCTATGCAACTTTCTGGGGGCTCACACTCTATGATCTTTATGTTCCTAGAAATCGTTACGAGTCGGAAATTGCCAAGCAGCATACTGCTCTTAAAGCTCTGGAAGAGCTTTCTGATAATTCAAGTTCAGCTATAACTAAAAGGAAAAAAGACAAAGAAAGAATTCAAGAGTCTCTAGATCGTCTCACCAGTGAACTCCATAAGCATGAAGAAAATGTTGCATCTGTTCATCGACGCCTTTCTCGTGAAAAGGATAAATGGTTGAGTTCCTGCCCTGATACTTTGAAGATTAACATGGAATTCCTACAACGTTGTATATTCCCACGCTGTACTTTCAGTATGCCAGATGCTGTTTATTGTGCTATGTTTGTACATACTCTTCATTCCCTTGGCACACCGTTTTTTAATACAGTCAACCACATTGATGGTCTGATATGTAAAACCTTGCAACCTATGATATGCTGCTGCACTGAATATGAAGTGGGCAGACTTGGGAGATTTTTGTATGAGACGCTGAAGATTGCTTACCACTGGAAGGTAATTGACAATTTTAATACCTATTTATTGATATGTATTTAAGAAATATTATGCTTTATTGCTTACTATTTTAGTTAATGAGTAGAAGATAGCGTTGGACTTGGCATTTAACTTCTTTTTCATTTTCAACAGTTTTGATATCTTCATGTTAATTTTTTATTTTGGCCAATGCTTTGTCTTTAGAGGGACGAATCTATATATGAACGTGAATGTGGAAACATGCCAGGCTTTGCTGTTTATTATAGATATCCAAACAGCCAGCGCGTCACATATGGCCAGTTCATTAAGGTGACTTTTTTTATATCTAATTACTTAAAAGTTTCCTTCTTGCTTACTATCCTTGCCTTCAAATTTAGACTTCTTGGGAGATACACTTTGTTATTTGATTTATTTTGAATATTTACCGGAGGTTTATCTCTCTCTCTTCCTCCCTCTCTGCTCTTTCTAGTTGTTGATGAGTTGATCTTCAAAGTGTTCTATGTATGATTACACTTGTAGGAGCAATTAATTGAGTGTCGTTAACCAGTGTTTGAAAATGCGGCCTAGGCGGCCATGGCCGCACGATTTAGGCCTAATCGGCCTTCCTAGGTGGCTGGGCGCCTAGGACGGGGTCAAAAGCGTTAGGCGGTGCTAGGTTTTTTTTTTGGGAAAAGGAGAAGACCAAAACGATGAAAAAAAAAAAAAACCCTAGGCGGTCTTCATCTTCTTCTATTCTCCACTTAAGGGTGGCGACGGCACCCTAGGTTCCGGTCCAGCGCCTACTCGAACACTGTGTTTAATGTCTTAAATTGGATGAATTTTTTGATTAAACTGATTTTTTTTTTTTTTTATATTTATTTTATTATGATATGCTGAATTTGTTATACAATATGAATTTCAAATTTCAGAAGTCCTGCCCTAGTTATTGTATTGATGGAGCATTTATAAGATATTTTTTTGGTATAATAATTTATACAAACATGCGAGAGAGTGCTTTAATATAAACTAACTTATCATGGGAATGTAAGTTCCATCCTACATAAAGAAAGCTTAGGGTGTGTCTCGTGTCACTTTTCAAATGTCATTTCTAAAATCAATTTAGAAAATGAAATTGTGTTAATTTGTTGTTTTCGAAATCCAAAAACGTTTTTGGTAGAAGATAACTTAGAGTTTGTTGCTGTTTTAAGATTTACAGCAATAACATTTAGCAATAGCATTTACTGTCGTATTTTGGAAATACTTGTGCATTTATTAGTCAATAACAATTAATGGAAGATGGTATATTTGTTGATACACTTTAATAGAATTATTTATGGTGTGTTCGGGATCATATTATTCTTTTTTTTTTTTTTTTTTTGAGAAAAAATTTAAAAATTTAAAAATTGAATTTGAGACTTTTAAGAACTGAGAATGTTGTTTGGTGGGATTTTTGAAGATAGATTCCTCGTTATGAAAATTGTGAATGTGTGATACTAACATCAGAATATAACAAACATCTGGAAGAAATAATTTGAAACATTGTTTTCAAGTTGTGAAAGGCAATAGATAAATGTTTTATGTGTTTAAATTGTTTTATATATTTTTTTCTCAATTAAATTAGTAAAAGATAATAGAGTTCAAGTGTCTGGTGTCATTTGTACTGAAAAAATAAGATATAATATATGTTTTTGATGACAAGAAAAAGATAGGGAGAGAGGAAGTGATTGGCCAGCATACCTGACTGTTATAATTTCTCTTCAGCAAGACAATTAAAACGTGCATTTGGCCTTTTTTTTTGACATAAGTGCAGCAAGGTGAAAACATTGCTTTCCATTTTTCACTTTATTTTGAAAATATAACCGCACCAATAACAACCCCTTAACTTCTTTAGAAGTCCAATCTCTTCTCTTTTCTACTTTTATATCCTCCCCATGAGACTTAAAGACATTGCGGCAAATTTGTTGCTTACTAAAGCTCCATTTGACTTCCTGAATGTGCAATGAAGAAGATTAGAAGAAGATATCAACTCTTTGTGCAGTTACTCATTAATTTACATTCAAAACACACAAAGCTATTTAGTTGTCCCAAGATTGTTATCCCTTTGCTGTTTTACTAATAGGTACACTGGAAGTGGAGTCAAAGAATTACACGGTTATTAATTCAGTGCTTGGAATCCACTGAGTACATGGAAATCCGAAATGCACTTATAATGTTGACAAAAATTTCTGGTGTTTTCCCGGTTACTCGGAAGAGTGGGATCAATCTTGAGAAAAGGGTAAGATAGATTGAAAAATAGGTCAACATTTTCTTTTCTTGCTCATTATATTATTTACTGTAGCATAACCTATTTCTTCTTTCCAATATAGGTAGCTAAAATCAAAAGTGATGAGAGAGAGGATCTCAAGGTGTTGGCAACAGGAGTTGCTGCAGCTTTGGCAGCTAGAAAGGTATGTTAATTGCATAGTGCAACTTTAATTATGTGCCTAATTGTTCATAGTTCAATATTCATGGAGTTTTATTTTCGTGGCAGTCTTCATGGGTTACCGATGAAGAATTTGGAATGGGATACCTTGAACTAAAGCCTGCACCTTCACTTGCTTCAAAGTCTTTAGCTGGTAATGGGGCTGTGCAAAATGGTTCTGCCCTTAATGTTTCTCAAAATGAAATTGCTGGTGGAAAAACAGCTTCTATGTTAACACAACATGCAGATTCTGGACATTCAGTTAGGGATCCGGTTTTGAGAACAAAACCTGCTGATGGGAGGTTGGAAAGAACAGAAAGTACGCCACTTGTAAAATCTGATCAAGGACATCTAAAGCTAAAAGGTGGTTCGTTGACCAATGGTTCTGATGTTCATTCGTCCGTACCCGCAGCCGCTGTACAAGCTGGAACATCAAGATCTGTGGAAAATCAAAAATTGGTGGATGAATCCTCAAATAGAACCTTGGATGAAAACATGTCCAGAACTTCTACAAAGAACTCTGCAGAGTCGGAGGTATTATATGAATTCTCATTGTTTGTTTATATGGTATAGAGACATGAAATTTTCTTTTTCATTTTTTTTTTTTTTTTTTTTTTTTTTTTTTTTGTAGTTTTATAACATATTGGCATCAACAACTTTTACAATGTTCAGTTCAAAGAGCTTTTAGCTTATTTTCTTAAGAGTACATGGATGTAATTTGGCATGTAGAAACCTCACAGTATATATCTGCACCATGATGAGTGGCTTTCACAGAAAAACATGCATGGAATGAGAGGGTAGATATTGTGAAGCTTTCTCATGAGATATTAAAAGCTAGTTATACTTATCAAAAGGTTAAATAATCCAACTATTAACCTACCCCATTATATGAGGTCCATTAGCAATTGAAATTATTATGCAGCTGAGTCTTATTGTAGATTAATTTAAAGAGAAGAAGTAAATGAAAAAGGATTTTACTATGTTGTTTATATAATGAATTGTTGAGATGATATAGTCTAGAATTTAAAGGAATTTATACATTTTTTGATAAGGATCCATGCAAAGAGATGAGACTATCATAGTATTTTTGAGTAAATGGTGAAATTGGATGCTTAAAATGCCATTGTCAAGGAGTGTATATCTGTACTATTCAGTGGCTTAATTGCTTGGTAATGGAGTACTGAAAATTTCTGATCTTCTAGCAAGACCCATTGTTTAAACTGCTATTTGACATACCTTTTAATGATACACTGGTTTAACACTCTAAAGATAAATTGTTTAACATTAAGTTTTTCAATAGTTTTTATCTTCTGTTGAATGTCTACATTGCCCTGTCTACAGTCAAAAGCTTCAGCGAAACGTTCAGTGCCTACTGGATCACTTACTAAGACTTTGAAACAAGATCCTACGAAGGATGATAATAGATCTGGAAAAGCTGCTGTCAGAAGTTCTGGCACTGCCACTAGTGACAGAGATCTCCCCTCTCATACATCAGAGGGCAGGCAAGGTGGTGCTAATAATGCTTCTTCTGCAGTCCAAGTGAACACTGTCACAGTTTTAGCTAAGACCACTTCATCTATAAGAACGTCAGATAATCATGGAATTGAATTGAAGACCGAAAGTGGAGTTGCCAAATCCTCTGACCTGAGATTTTCTGGGGGTAAAAATGATGGCAATGAGGCTTCTGAGGCATCAAGGCTCTCTTCTTCTCGGAGTGCTCATTCCCCGAGGCACGATACATCTGCAGTTCCTTCAAAGTCTACTGATAAGGTTCAAAAAAGAACCAGTCCTGCTGATGATACTGACAGATCAAGTAAACGCTATAAAGGGGACACTGAATCAAGAGATTTTGATGAAAGGGAGAGGTCCGTGGATCCTCGATATGTGGATCTTGACAAAATAGGAACTGATGAACAAAATGTGTATAGAGCCACAGATAAGGCTTCGGATAGGTCCAAAGATAAGGGCAATGAAAGATATGAAAGGGACCACAGGGAAAGATTTGACCGTCCTGATAAGTCCCGTGCAGATGATATTTTACCTGAAAAATCAAGGGATAGGTCCATAGAAAGGTATGGAAGAGAGCGTTCAGTTGAGCGAGGACAAGAGAGAGGTAGCGATAGGACTTTTGATAGAGTTTCTGACAAAGCTAAGGATGATAGAAACAAAGATGACAGAAGTAAATTAAGGTACAGTGATTCATCTTCGGAAAAGTCTCATGTTGATGATCGGTTTCATGGGCAAAGCCTGCCTCCACCACCTCCTTTACCACCTCATGTGGTTCCCCAATCTGTTAATGCCAGTAGAAGAGATGAAGACGCTGATAGAAGGTTTGGAAATACCAGACATACTCAAAGGCTTTCTCCAAGACATGATGAAAAAGAACGGAGACGGTCTGAAGAAAATTCTGTAGCTTCACAGGATGATGCAAAACGTAGAAGGGAAGATGATTTTCGAGATAGAAAGCGGGAAGAACGAGAGGGGTTGACATTGAAGGTTTGTATCAAAGCTTTGTTATTGATTTCATTCTCATTCTGAATCCTTTCCAATGCAACTGATTGAGATATAAGAAGCTCAATGCATCTCATATGTACATATGTTCGGCCATATGTAGATTGTCTAGATGATGACACCTATTATGGCAAATTTCTTATAAAATGAATGTGATGTCCTGATAAGCTTAAGGTCATCGAATCATGGATAATAGTTGTGAAATTTATCAATCTTAAATTTTAGGGTTGTAAGTATATAGTATCTTTTCTTTTCTTTTCTTTTATTAAAATTAAAATAAAATTAACAACTCACTTAGCTTTGAGCCAATGTACATTTAATACGTAATTGTCTTCCTTATATATCATTAAGAGTTGACAGTTTTATGTAAGGAAATATTATACTCAAGAACACTATGAATATGGTTTCTAAATTAGTTGGTTTGGTCACTTGCAAAAGTTAAAAATGCTCTAAGAAGTCATCATGAAATTCCAGCTTCAAGTTATTCAGTTGTGTTAAATTTTAAAGATACCAATTTATGATCCATTTACCTATTAGGTAATCTTGCTTCCTAGTGTATCAGATGGTTAGACTTTTTCTTTATGCATTAAAAGGAAGGATCAGCATCTTCACCTTGGATGTAATTCATTATAGAAATGGTAACTATTTTGTGTACTATTTTTTGTTCCCTTACTGTAAATTTCTATACATTTTTATAGGCTCAATCTTTGTGACATCCAACTGTCTGTCCAGTATGAACAACTATCTTCTGAATGATGGATTTTATTTCTAAATAAATGGTTGGTTATGTGTAGGTAACCTGATTTCACTCTTTGATTGGCTTGTTTATATTTCACTGGATTAGTCGTTGCATATGCACTGCTGTATAAGGCTTACTCACTGATGGCTGTCTTATTCTCTATATCATTGTGTGTATCTGTGAGTCTAAGCATCTTTAGTCTTATGTTTGTGTGTGCGCACCTGGGGATGACCACAGTAAATATGATAAATTTACATTATGTTTGTCCTACTCTTATGGACATTGGTCTTTTGTTTATTCTATTAACTTCTTGTCTGTTTATTCTATTAACTTCTTGTCTGTAGGTGGAGGAAAGGGAGAGAGAGAGGGACAGGGACCGGGAGAAAGCCAACCTTTTGAAAGAGGATACAGATGCCAGTGTTGCTTCTAAAAGACGGAAACTTAAAAGGGATCATCTTCCATCAGTGGAACCTGGGGAGTATTCTCCTGTGGCCCCTCCACCTCCTTCCGTTGCTATGGGTATCTCACAATCATATGATGGAAGAGATAGAGGGGACCGAAAGGGAGCCATGATGCGTGCAGGTTACATAGAAGATGCAGCAATGAGGATTCATAGTAAAGAAGTAGCTGGCAAGATGGCCCGTCGTGATTCAGACCCGTATCCTTAAAATCTACTGACTACTCCCTTGAGCATCATGTTACTTGTGCAAATATTCATGCATATCTCTATTTGAGGATCTTCCATTTGAGGATCTTCTCATCATGCTACTAATGTATGTGTTCTGCTTAGCGTTAACTAGTGATATACCTTAATGGAGGAGAACCGTATGGAATCTTATCCTGATAATAAATATCTAGTGTTCTGTAGTTCTTTAAGCAATCAACATGCATCTAGTGTTCTCTAATAATAATATTGTAGAATCTGCAAGTCCTTAACCAGGGCTACTAGAATGTACGACCGAGAGTGGGAAGATGAGAAGCGGCAAAGGGCTGAACAAAAGAGGAGACATAGGAAGTAGGTACTGGAAAGCAACACGTTGAGCCTGTCCATTTCTTCATGTTGTAAGCTTTAGTGTAAATTACTGCTTTCTAGGTTGTTAGCTAAATATATACATAGGAGGTACTGAGTATGTTTCAGCTGGGGCTTACCAGCACCGCCCCCCCCCCCCCCCCCCCCCCCCCTTCTTTTTTTTTCCAGATAACTATGCTGCGGAACTGTAGGTCCTTGATTTTTTATGGATCTCTGGTACCATTGGGAAGTCTATTGAGAAATTCAGACTGATTTATCTCCTTTTGTATTGATAATTGTATATTCTGATCTATCTTTAATCAAGTTTTTATTCAAACTGTTTTATTTTATTTTCTTATCTTTCTGGGATGTTTTCTTCTGAATCATGGAAATTTATGTGAAGTTATGCAATTTATATCTAACTTTTAAAGTTGATTTAGCGTGACTCACTTTAATGGATAAATGTTTGGTACTGTTGCTGTAGAATGGCATTAGGAGTTGTTTTATTATTGTTATTATTTCTTAAAAAAAAAAATGATATTTGAAAAGTACTTCTAACTTTCTTACAAGCACTTTCAAGCGTATTCTATTCTACCAAATTTCATTTTGACAGAACCTGATTAACAACTCTAGTGATCCGATAATGTAGAATTCCAATTAAAACTTAGACACAACTTCGTCAAATAACTAATAAATTGGCACAATTTTTTATGATTTTTTCAAGTGAAAATATGGGGAAATAATTCTTCTTGTGTTGGATTTTAAGAGTATCACTGGTTTAATAAGTTAAGTTTAAATGGTACCAATAGACTAAAATATCCTAATCGTTTTTGTCATTTTTAGGGTTTTTTTTTTTCCTTCAAAAACCTCTATTGATGGAAGACCAATGGAAGTCCTCCATCGATGGAGATGGAACATATCTTCAATGGAGGTCAAAGTCCTCCATTAGAGGTCTATCGAAATCGATCTTCAATGGAGATCTTGATAAAAAAACATGAACAAAAAATAAATGGAAAATTTTATTTTTGCTCAATAAATCTCGGAAATTGTAAATATACTTATTTAAGTTTCAGAAATTATAAGATAACTCTTGAAAATTAGAAAAATCTCAGAAACATCAAAATAAGTCTTGGAAAAAAAATCGCGATACTTATTTTTATAAGTGTATTTTAAGGGTATTTTTGTTAGATCTACACTTTAGGTATTATTAAAGCTTTAAGTTATTAACAGTCTTAACACTAGTACTTTAAAGAGAAATATTCAATTTCTGAACCCGTGTTTTATTAGTCTCTTATCAATTTACTGATCAATAATCAAATGGTCAAAACTACCTGAACACCTTTTGCTTGCATCTTTTTGTGTTTTATTGTGATCCTATCCTTAGTTATTTGCAGCCAGTTGATTACTTCAACTGGGCATTGTATATTTGTATCTTTCTAAAGAGACTCTATTTCAGACCCTACACTAGTAGTGGCAATAGGATTTGGTTTTCAAAAAAATAAAATAAAAATGACTTTATTCAATTATACAAAAGGATCGGTGATAGAAGGAGAATAAATTGCCTTTTACAGTTCTCCATTTAATTCCCAATTAAGGCCTATTTATTCATTCCTCACTCCACACAAAATGTCTTGTGTGCAAGTGACCATGAAGATTACATGAGATGCAGATCGATAAGTAAAAAATTTGGCTAATTACCAAAAATTAGAGACCCCATGGATACTATGGATTAGAGGGAAATTATGGATGATAATATTGCATGTTATGGGGCTGCGAAAAAGGGTTGTAGACTTGTATTTTCCATTCACTTCTTGTTTCTTCATAAAAGTAGTTCCTTTGAGGAACACGAGCCAGGTTGACTGTTGCTTCAAGAAGATCCTCCCAGCTTTCATTTTCACTTTCTTCAAACTCAATCAATGGCTCCTTTTCCTCCTCTTTCTTCGGAAAATCATTATTTTCCTCAAATTTTTCCCATCGAGTACTAACTATAACATCCTTCCTAACAATAATCTGTCTGTCTCCATCATCTTCTGTTAATGTTGGCGTCAAAGTAGATGGAGACTCCAACAATGATGATCGTGACAAAGGGGATGACGATGAGTCCTCCTCCTCCTCATCCTCCTCCGTTAGCTGCCACATTCCATTGAGAAAGGCCTCAAGTGCCTGAATCTGAATCTGCGGAATCCGGTCAACAAAAGGGTATTCGTATGCTCCGCAGAACCCCATAGCTTTACACCAGTCATAGAACTCACAGAGCTGGTTGGCTTGCTTAGCTGCTTTCTTGTATATACCAAAAGATGTTATGCAACTTCTATATGGCATTTGAAACAAATTGTCCAAAACCAAAACTATTTCCTTTCTAAACATTGTGTAACAAATGAAACTATCACGGATGATATGTTTCATTGCAATTTGGACAATGAAGCTTCTGGCTGCAACCCCAGTTGGCCTACAATCCATAACTCTGTCTATTATGCTTTGAAGTTGTGGTAAAACTTCAATCATCCTCCCCACTTCTTTCATCTTTTTTGATACGTTTTCAGGAAATTCTTCATAGTATGTTGAATAGCTTCTTCCATCCAAGGCAGAGCAATCAAGGGCCTCATCGAGTAACTGAGCATATGATCGTATAAAAAGGGTGTAATCTTCAGGATTCGACGAAGACTCATCTCGGAAGTGACAAGGGTACAGAGAAAGCAAACTGTTTGATCTTGTCCATAACAATTCAGTTCGAAAAGGGCTGTTTTCCGGCAGTGCTCTAAGCAACCGGTGAAGAAGAAGTAGACATTTGAGTGCAACACGCCAGCAATGAGTGTTGCCAAAACGACGAGTGAAGCTAAGCGAAAAAGTCCGGAAAGATGAAGGACAAATGGAGAAGATTTTCATAAGCTCATTGATGTATTTTTCAGGCAATGGTATGTCATCTGGGGCCGTTGCCTTTACAATGATAAGATCAACATCGCAAAATCCTCCGGCAGTCGCTACTTTAGCGTATCCGACACTGCTGTGCTCTTTTACAGAAGTGAAAAGTTGCCGGAATCGCTTCTGCATGGTTTGAGAGAGAGAGAGAGAGAGAGTTTGGTTTTGAAAATAACAAAGGGCTAGAGGGTTTTGTTTAAAGAAGCTTTAAAAATAACGGCATGGAAAAATAGAAAAATATAATAGGACAACAACTCTTCCACTTTGCTCATTGGTAGGATCAAAACAAAGCTACAATTACAAGAAAATATTATTGTTTTCTACCCAAGGAGGAAGAACAAAAACTTGTTGTTACAGATACAGTATAATATAATGCTCTCGCTCCGCTCACAACAGGACACGTGACACAATGACACGGTAATGGGATATTCATCTAATCGTATATAATTTTCATATCACAGTGGCAGGTTATGAGTAGAGGCTGTAGAGCGGGTCTACACAAGGCTATCTCAGCAAAACTTTCCTCCAGCAATGAGAAAGTAAAGATATTGGGGTCAGCTGTCACTAGATAGAGAAATAGGAATTATAATATATAGAAAATAACCAGTTATTCATTTATCATCTGTATGTGATTGTTTATTGTGTTTGGACGTACCTTTTAAAGTTGTCCACAGAAGAGAATAATCTGCTTAATTATTTGACTTTGATTGTCATTGAGCCTTATGGAAACTGGTTTCGTGGGGACACAACACAACACAACACTAAAAAAAAAAAAAACAGGTCTAAATCCTGCCATACCAAAAGCTAAAGGTGGCCATCATGAACTCAACAATATAATATGCCAATGAAGGCGTAGCTTAGCTGGTAGAAAGACGAACTTAGGGTTTGGGCAAATAACTTTTAGGTCAGCGATTCGAATCCTACAAATGACGAAAGCTTTCAAACAAAAAAATCTGGTTCTGAGTTAATATAATTAATAGATATTAACTCAACAATATAATATGACAATTAGTATCATTAGAGCATCTTCAATGCAAGCGTGGTTTGTGAAAAAAAGAGATGCCACGTAAGATAAATAGACGTTATGTTAATAATTGTGTCTTCAATGCAGCCATGCATATTCAAACTCAAGCTGACGTGGCAAAATAAAAATAAAAATTAGACATTGTCAACATGGCCGTCTACTTTCAGACGGTCTATTGCACGACTATTGTTTAGGTTGATTCAGCAAACATTTAAAATTGACATTAATTTTTCATATATTTTTAGTAAGGAAATAAAATAAAAAATAAAACAGGAAAAAAAGATGGACACGTCATTAAAAAATTGTGTTTTAGACGGAAGCATTGGAAACCAAATTTTGAGTTGATTGTATATCAAGTCTATTTTTATGCCATATAAAAAGCAAGTCTCTTGACATTGTTGCCAAGTCAACGATTTATAGGTATGCAAGCCATTTTTACATTAGAGATGCTCTTAGCATAGATTCAATTTAAATTTAAGAATTTCAACTTTATAAAGTGCAACAATGGGGCATGAGACATGGCCTGTTGGCAAGGTAATGGATTTTTTAATCTCAAAGAGGCAAAAAAAATAAAAAAAATAAAATAAAATTGAAATCCGAGACTTTTAGGGGGGTGTATTCAATTAGGATTCTTGGGGACATTTAAAGACATTATAAATCCCGGTGTATTCAATTAGGACATTTAAAGACTTTAAAAGAGTCTATATTAATCCAGTAGTATTCAATTAGGATTTTATGGACTTTTAAATAATCCTTTCAAATCTGGGTGTATTGAATTGAGACTTTAAAAATGTCTATAAAAATCAAGGTGTATTCAATTATGACTAGATTTTAAAGGATTTTCCTAGGTCATGGATTTTGGTGGACTTGATAGTGGGAGATATAAATATCAAATGTCATAACATGTCCGGCCTTCTCCCCAAAGATTTTTGTGGAATTTGCTCTCTCTCTCCCTCTCTCAAAACAGAAATATGTTGCTTCTTCTCACTTCTTCTCTACTCAAATAATCATGATCAATGATCTTCCTTTGCTGATTTTTTGACTGCAATTACCCAACAACACCCAAAAAAAAAAAAAAAAAAAAAAAAAAAACCAAAGTACATTCCACCACCACGATTAGCGTTTTTTTTTTCCTGCGAGTTACACACACTGGCAAGTGGCAACACATACAAGCAAAAATGTTGATTTTAGTTTTTTTAATTTTTTTTTTTATTTGTCTGTGTTTTGCCTTTTATACATGTTCTATGCATTTAACTTACCTTTATTTTATTTTTATTTTTTTTATCTTCTTTTATTATTTATTATACCACTTTAAAATAAAAAGCTCAAACCCCAACTCATCTTGATGTAATTTATGTATTTAAGAGTTATAATTTTTTTTTTTTGAAAACAATAAATTCAATAACAAATTTTTAAATAATAATAAAGTTGATTGGACTTACCAAAGGTAGGGGTGGGCACGGTTTGGTTCGGTTCGGTTCGGTTTTGGGCAAAACCGAATTGAACCGAAAATATTTCGGTTCACCCAAAATTGAACCGGTTTGAATTGAATAAGAAATGGTAACCGAACTGAACCGAATTGATTTTAATCGGTTCGGTTCGATTCGGTTCATTTCGGTTTTGGGCCTAATGAGCCTTATTGGTTTGACGAGTTTAATTAGTCTTTTTTTATGTTTTTAAATTTGATGGGCTATTGGATTCTAATTTTAGGTCAAAGTTTGATAAATTTTAATAGCCCAAGCCCAAAAAAACCCAAATCAAACCTAGCTAATAATATTTAATTTATAATTCATTTAAAAAAATCACAAATTGAATAGATAGTAATTCAATTTTCGGCGGCTAAGAGAGAGAAGTAAAGAACATTAGAAAAGGTTAGGGTTTTTTTTTTTTTTTTTTTTTTTTTTACTTATATAGGCGGTTTATTCAGTTCAAACCGGTTTTGAAAAACCAAAACCGGTTTAAACCGAAAACTTTTCAGTTTTTGATTTTTAAAACCGGTTTAAACCGAATTAATCCTATGAACCGAACCGAAAAACCTTTTTTCGGTTCGGTTCGGTTAGATTCGGTTCGGTTCCGAACTTTGTGCCCACCCCTAACCATAGGGGTGTACATAAAACTTTTAAGGGATGCAAATATCATCACTCTTCTCTATTTATAATAGAAGTCAGAGATAACAAATCCATGAAAGTCTATGGATGTCTAAACAAATCCATAACAGTCTAAGACAGATGTCTAAATAAATTCATAAAAGTCTGAGATAGATGTCTAAACAAATCAATGAAAATCCATGTGGATTTATAAAAGTCCATAAAAATTCGTAAAAATCCATGAAAAATCCTTCAGTTAAAAAATGTCTTTAAGAATCCTAAATTAAATACACCCTCCTTAACTTGTTATATATGAGAAATGATATCGCACTCTTACATGACCAACGGAGATCAAAATCTCCATCTGTGGTCTCCATCCATCGATAGAATCATGATCTGCCTGTTAATGAAGGTTGGTTGTAATTTGATAAATATATATATATATATTTTATTTACTTTCAAAAAGTTAGTTGTTGCTATTGTCAATTTCTTCCGATGGAGGTTTGTGTAAGGGATTCTATCGTCTAATGAAGATCAACATACCTCTGTTGATGAAGTTCTGCAAATATATATATTTTTTTCTTAAATATTGAAAATTTTATGAAGGGTATCTTTTTTTTTTTTTTTTTTTTTCCAAAAAGCGGAAAAACTGACGAGAACAATAAAATTTTTGTTGTAAATTAAACTAGAGCAACATATAATATAATGGAAACAAAAATGAGAGAATAATAATAAGATAAAGTAAATAATTATAATATATAAATAAAACAAAATAGAAGAAGAGATGTGAGATGAAGAGAAATAGAGACAGGCGAGAGAGAAGCGAGAATATTGCCTTTGTTATTGAATGAGAGCTACAGTATTCAACAATCATACAGTATTCAACAATCATACACACGGGACCAAAAAACCATTACAAGATAAAACTAATATATATAGTTGGGAGGACCAATCAAAACATGCCAAACAAATGCTACTCTTCAATGTGCATGTAGAGAGACAATTTGAAGCCTCCATGTGTACAAGATTCTTCAAGAAGCTAAGGGCAAATCTCGGTGGAAAACCACATGTCCTAATACTCCCCCTTGGGTTTCCACCATTTATATTTAATTTGCTAGGAATCCAGTGGGACAAAAACCTTAGCAAAATATATACAATGATCTTCTAGATCAAGTGGTGTAGATGTGTTTAGAACTGCCTCATTAAAACCTTTCCGGTAAAACCCAGTGGGACAAAATCCGGTAGTAGGAAAAAGAGTACAGTACACATATATTCATTCAAAATTTTTGCTCCCCCCTGATTGAAACTTCAATATCAATCCTGTAATTTGCAGAGTCGACGCATGCTAATCCCATATACTAGTTTCTCAAAAGTTGATGTAGGCAATGTTTTGGTTAACAGATCTGTAAGATTATCTGTAGACCGTGTTTGTTTAACATCAATCTGTCGGCTCTGTTGAAGTTTATGAGTATAGAAGAATTTAGGAGAAATATGTTTGGTGTCTCCTTTGATATATCTCCCTCTAACTTGAGCGATACAAGCCGCATTATCTTCAAATATTGGTGTCGGCATTCCTGTAGATAATGAAAATCCACATGTATTTTGAATATGATAAATTACTGACCTTAGCCACATGCATTCTCGGCTTGCTTCATGAAGTGCAAGGATCTCAGAATGATTAGATGATGTAGCAACAATAGTTTGCTTTGTGGAGCGTCAGGAGATTCCTATGCCATTATAGGTAAAAACATAACCCGTTTGTGAACGAGCTTTATGGGGATCAGATAGATATTCGGCATCAGCATAACCAAGTAAACCTAAAAAGTTGTTAGATTTTGAAAAATATAACCCTAAATCTTTTGTTCCACGAAGATAATGAAAAAGATGTTTGATCCCATTCCAATGTCTTTGAGTTGGTGCTGAACTGAATCTAGCAAGCAAATTTACTGAAAATGCAATATCTGGTCGAGTACATTAAGCCAGATATAATAAAGCACCAATTGCATTATGATATGGTACTTCAGGACCAAGTATCTTTTCACCATCTTCTAGTGGTCGGAATGGATCTTTCTTAGGATCAAGGGTTCTAACAATCATAGGAGTACTTAATGGGTGAGCATTATCCATATTAAAACTTTTCAGAATCTTTTCAATATACGCTGATTGATGGATAAGTATCCCGTCTGATTTATGCTCAATCTCCAAACCGAGACAATATTTTATCTTTCCCAGGTCTTTCATTTCAAATTTCTTTTTCAAATATTCAACAGTTTTCAGGAGCTCTTCAGGAGTTCCAATCAAATTCATATCATCAACATAAACTGTTATAATAGCAAATCCAGATTCTGA
This sequence comes from Acer campestre, assembly GCA_954870605.1. Lineage (NCBI taxonomy): Eukaryota > Viridiplantae > Streptophyta > Magnoliopsida > Sapindales > Sapindaceae > Acer > Acer campestre. Next base: position 13,358,916 of record OX940806.1, read on the forward strand.
TTTCTTTATGAAGACACATGGGCATATGGGATTATTGATATATCCCTCTTTAATCAAATATTCACTGAGGCGGTTGTACCACATGCGCCTAGATTGCTTTAATCCATATAAGGACCTTTGTAATTTGATCGAGTATAAATTGCGAGGTCTCGAGTTGTATGCTTCTGGCATTCTAAATCCTTATTGGATTTTCATATAAATATATGAGTCGAGTGAGCCATATAGGTAGGCAGTCCATAAGACGCATTTCAAGTCTTTCTGAGACAGCCAAACTTATCAGAAATCGAAACGTAATTGTATCCATCACCGGTGAATACGTCTCATCAAAATCAATACCAGGTCTCTGTGAGAAACCCTGTGCTATGAGTCGTGCTTTATGTCGCACCACCTTGTTTTTCTCATTACGTTTCCGTACAAAAACCCATTTGTATCCAACAGGTTTGACGTCTTCATGTATCTGGACTATTGGTCTAAATACTTTACATTTGGTTAATGAAGCCAATTCTGCTTGAATTTCTTCTTTCCATTTAGGCCAATTAGACCTTTGCCTACAATTATTGAGGTTATGATGCTCATAATCATCATTTAAAATTTCAGTAGCCACTGTGTACGAAAATATATCATCAATGATTGTTTCTTAACGATTCCACACTCCTCCTATATAATTTATAGAAATTTCCTGATTTCTATGTTCTCGTATCTCTTTAGAGATTCCTTCCCCTGCAGGGGTCTCTTGTGTCAAGGACATCTAACTCTTGTGGAGTTGATTTAGAGAAAGTGGATTTATTTATCATTTCAGGAACATGATCATGATATTTTGTTTTCTTCCTTCAAGGAACAGTATCTTTCGAACCAAGTGGCCTACCACGCTTCTAGCGTATAGTGGATGATTCTTTTGCTATTATTTGTTTAGATCATTCTTCTGGAACAATCACCCATGCTGGTACATAAACAGTTGGGATGTGTGATTTTGTTACCTTAGTAGCATATGTAAATCCATCTGGTAACTGATTTGTTATTGTTTGAAGATGAACTATCTTGCGTACTTCATTATCACATTGAGATGTGTATGGGTCAAGATGAGTTAGACCAGGAACTTTCCAAGAAAATTCACGCTTCTCTTCAGGAGAAGTTTTTCCTTTCCCTAATAATGGGAAATTTCTCTCATCAAAATGACAATCAGCAAATCGTGCAGTAAAAAGATCACCAGTTAAAGGTTCCAGATATATAATAATTGATGGTGAATCTAGACCAACATATATTCCCTAACACCGTTGGGGTCCCATTTTAGTTCTATTTGTAGGTGCAATTGGGACATATACTGCACAACCAAAAGTACGCAGATGGGAAATATCTGGTAGATGGCCAAATACAAGTTGCATAGGAGAATATTGATGATAAGCAATAGGACGAAGATGAATTAATGCAGCAGCATGTAAAATAGCATGTCCCCAAACAGAAATTGGTAATTGTGTTTGTAATAATAAAGTTCTTGCAATTACCTGGAGACGCTTGATAAATGATTTTGCTAATCCATTTTGAGTATGAACATGTGGAACTGGATACTCAACATCAATCCCAACTGATCTACAATATTCATCAAATGTCTTGGAAGTAAATTCACCAGCATTATCAAGGTGGATTGATTTGATCGGATGATCAGGAAAATGTGCCCGAAGCCTGATAATCTGTGCAAGTAATCTTGTAAAAACAACATTGTGTGTTGATAATAAGCAAACGTGTGACCATCTGCTGGATGCGTCAACTAGGACCATAAAATAGCTGAATGGTCCACTTGGTGGATGAATAGGTCTACATATGTCCCCTTGAATCCTTTGTAGGAATTAGGGGTGGGCACGGTTCTGTTCGGTTTGGTTTTGGGCAAAACTGAATTGAACCGAAAATATTTCGGTTCACCCAAAATTGAACCGGTTTGAACCGAATAAGAAATGGTAACCGAACTGAACCGAATTGATTTTAATCGGTTCGGTTCGGTTCGGTTCATTTCGGTTTTGGGCCTAATGGGCCTTATTGGTTTGATGAGTTTAATTAGTCTTTTTTTATGTTTTTAAATTTGATGGGCTATTGGATTCTAATTTTAGGCCAAAGTTTGATAAATTTTAATAGCCCAAGCCCAAAAAAACCCAAATCAAACTTAGCTAATAATATTTAATTTATAATTCATTTAAAAAAATCACAAATTGAATAGACAGTAAATTCAATTTTCGGCGGCTAAGAGAGAGAAGTAAAAAACATTAGAAAAGGTTAGGGGTTTTTTTTTTTTTTTTTTTTTTTTTAACTTATATAGGCGGTTTATTCGGTTCAAACCGGTTTTGAAAAACCAAAACCGGTTTAAACCGAAAAATTTTCGGTTTTTGATTTTTTAAACCGGTCTAAACCGAATTAATCCTTTGAATTGAACCGAACACCCTTTTTTCGGTTCGGTTCGGTTCGGTTCGGTTCGATTCGGTTCGGTTCCGAACTTTGTGCCCACCCCTAGTAGGAATGCTGGGGATTCAAAGCCAACTTTAGAATGTGATGGTTTTATTATCAATTTCCTTTGTGAACATGCAGTACATAAATTTTCATGGGATAAAAGAATCTTCTGCTTCTTTAATGGATGCCTATGAGAATTTTCAATGATTCTACGCATCATTGTAGATCCCGGGTGACCAAGATGGTCATGCCAAAGCATAAATATTTTTGGATCTGAGAACTTATGGTTCATAATTGCATAAATTTCTACACCTCTTATAAGAGTGTAATATAACCCAGATGATAAACCATGCAGCTTTTCCATAATGAGCTTCTGGCCTGAATCATGAGAAGTAATGCACAGATACTCAATATTCTCATCACTTATAGTTTCTATGTGATATCCATTACACCGTATATCTTTGAAACTAAGTAGATTTCTTCTGGATCTACTTGAATATAAAGCATCACTGATACATATTTTAGTATCGTTTGGTAATAATATCATGGCTCTACCGGAGCCTTCTATCAGATCTGCTAGACCTGATATTGTATTAACATTTGCTTTGAGCAAGGTTAAATTCAGAAAGTATTTCTGATCCGCAGAATCGTATGCATCGTTGCATTATCAGCCAGAGATATATCTCCTGTATCTTGCTTTTCAATATCACTCAACTTATTGTTTAAAGACATCTATTCACAAATAGTAAATGTTGCCACTGATACCTTGCATTTGGTAATGCAACATCGGGTTGGTTATCAAATCGATCTTTCAGCTCTTGCCATAGAACTTCTGGTTCTATGACAGTTAGGTATTGGGCTTTTAAATCCTCATGCAAATGGTGACGGATAATAACCATGGCAGTAGCCTTATCTTGTTCATATGCCTCGGCCCCATTTTCAATAGTGTAATACAGGCCTTCTGATTTTAGAAGTAATTTGGCATCAATAACCCAAGACATATAATTTTCACCAGATACATCCAGTGCAGCAAATTTCAAACTTGCAAGCTTTACCATAATTACAGCTTCTGGTTATATGAAAATCACAATCAGAGTCAGAACTTTTGGTCTGATAAAAATCCGAGGAATTTAAATCTTCAAATATATAAAGGAATAAATTCAGAAATTTCAGATTCTGGCAATGATAAATAAATCCATGAACTTCAGGTTCTGGATGGGTGACCAAATTGTTTAAATAAAAATTACAAAATAAAATGCGTAATAATAAATGCAGAAAAAGTAAATCCATAATTGCAAGTTCTGGTAGATTGGCATAGCCAATGTCATAAAAACGTATAAATAAATAAATGCGGGAAAGTAAATCGCGTAAAATTAAATAAAATGCAGGAAAGTAAATCGCGTAAAAGTACAATGCGAGAAAGTAAACTCAGAACTGCAGGTTCTAGTATTAATAAATAAATATTTGGAAACTTCAGGTTTTAATAATAATAAATTCAGAACTTTAGGTTATGGTAATAAATCTAGGAACTTCAGGTCCAGTAGTAATACATTCAGAACTTCAGGTTTTGGAAATAACAGCATCGTGCTGATAACGTGTTGTAAATTAAACTGGAGCAACATATAATATAATGGAAACAAAAATGAGAGAATAATAAAAAGATAAAGTAAATAATTATAATAAATAAATAAAACAAAATAGAAGAAGAGATGTGAGATGAAGAGAAATAGAGACAGGCGAGAGAGAAGTGAGAATATTGCCTTTGTTAGTGAATGAGAGCTACAATATTCAACAATCACACGCACGGAACCAAAAAACCATTACAAGATAAAACTAATAAATATAGTTAGGAGGACCAATCAAAACATGCCAAACAAATGCCACTCTTCAGTGTGCATGTAGAGAAACAATTTGAAGCCTCCATGTGTACAAACTTCTTCAAGAAGCCAAGGGCTATCTTGGTGGAAAATCACATGTCATAATAAATTTTAGGAATTGATAAATTTAAAACTTCATATATATATATTTTTGTTAGTTTTCAAAAGACATCATACAAAAAAAAAAAAAAAAAAAAAAAAAAACAATCAATTTATATCTATATAACACTAATGCTAGTTAACCTAAAAATTTAGTTTAAAAACCAACTCAAATGATGTGGAATTGATTTGTCATTACTATATCACCCCATGATTTATACGGTGATGACAACTCATTTGCCACATTGTTGTATGTACATATTTGGCCAAAAGACACGTCAGTAGAATGGACAAAAAATACGGGTCAAAGAATAGCCACGTCACTCGTGGACCAGTCAACGAAGGGAAATATCGGATAAAAGGCGTGCCAGCTGGCACCCTCATCAATCCAGATCAAAAGCGCGCTCGCAACAGTGGGCCAACCAAAAGGACGGCAACTTGTGTTCGCCAACCTAAAGTTCTTGCCTAGATTTATATCATCAGGAAAGCAACCTTATTTCAGTATACCTCTTACAGCAAGGATTCGACCAGATATAAGGCAAAAAGATCAAGTCTTATTCCAGATAGGGTACAAACCGTTCTTAACAAGAAGAGTCTGAACAAGAAACAAACCCTAAAATCACCAATGAATATCAGATTCCTTGTACAAGTTAAATTAAGAACTCCCCTATTAATACGGCGCAAGCAAAGGAAACCCTAGAAAAATTAGTATAAATAGAACGATAAATCCCATGAAAAAGGGTTCGAGATAATAAAGAGAATAAGGCAATTGTATGAGAGACCTGAGTGTGTAAAAACTGCAAATAATCCATAGTGTTATTCTTCTGCCCTCAAGGGGCGCCGTGGTTTTTTCCCATTCAAGGGTTTTCCACGTTAAATTTGTCTTGCATGCATTGATTTCTTTCTTTCTTTATTCGCTTTGATTAAGATATTATTGTTGAGTGAGGCAATCCAAAAATCACCGTCAACAATTGGCGCTAGAAGGAGGGGGGTGGATAGAAAACTTCGAGGAATCCTTACAAACAGGTACAACATGAGCAACGATAGCGATAGAGACGAAACCCCAGCAACGATCAGGCCCCCGAAGCGGCTGTTGTACCAGGGGAGGAAACGTTGGCAATAGGGGAACAGTCAGTAGCGACTCCAGGAACTAGAGTAGCCAACCCGGAGACTCTACAATACTTTCACACTGCACTGTTGAATTTGGTCAACGAAGCCAACAAAATTGGACTCTCGCTTCCTATAGGATTATGAGCCTTGTCTCCCTATGAGCTGACAACCAGCACACCCGGGAACCATTCGCCAGGAAGGTTGTGATCGGAAGTCCATGTTGTAACTCCTAGCGTCTATGCAAAACCAACTATGGAGGAAGCACCCAGAGACCCACCTGAGGTCCTAGAAGAAAGAAGGCAAAGGAAGTGAAAAGGTTTGCTGGACGAGGACTTCTAAGAAAAGCGGAGCCGTAGGCGAGCACATAGGGATGTCGCCAATAATGGATCTAATAGAAACCATCGGAGACGACGATCTATCTCATCAGAAGACAGGAGTCCTGAGCCGAGAAAAAGGTTGCGGTCAAAAAGGGCGTGGCAAAGGAGATCCGAAAGTACATATGACCTAGGAACTGGCGAGAGTATTGACAGTAGAGAATGTGATTATCGGAGGATGACAATCAAAAGCAGGCTTAACCAAGAAGGGGAACCGACTGGTCATTGAAGCGTCACCCTCCAATAACTATCAAAAAAGGTTTCACAATGGCTCGGTGGTACGAGGAGATGATGGACATAGCTGGAGACTATGCATTAGCTGAAGAGGAAAAAGTGGTGCAAGAGGGTAGCTACGTTCATGGTCACAAACCAGACACAAAACCCGAATCTAAGGATGACAGGACAAAGGGCCAATCGCGTGATCGACAAAGAGAAGAGAAAAGTTGGAAAAATCAACCCAGGGAGAGTCGGGGTAGCAACAGAACCAGTAGGTTCCGAGGTAGGTATAGTAACTACACCTCTTTAATTGGCGAACAAGAAAACATACTGTCTGTAGTAAAAGATAAGGGACTCGCCAAATACCCATGACAACAGTCAGTCAATGCCCGGAGAGATACAACAAAATACTGTCGATTCCACAAGGATCACGGGCATGACACTTCAAAATGCTTCCAGTTGCGTGATCACATTGAAAGCCTAATCAGAGAGGGACACCTTAAAGATTTCACCTTGAAGGGAGACAAAAATGTCGTCTGCCAAGATAGCCATCGAGGGAAAAGACAAGAAAGGAGAAGCCTAAGAAAAGGCAGCCCCAACACTGCAATAATTACCATTTTTGGCAGGCCTCACACCGATAGAAGTAACAGAGAGAGAATGTCGGAAGTCCGGGAGGTGATGTACGAAAACAGAGACGTGGAAGTAAACTCTGTACAGAAAAACCACAAGAGAGCAAGAGAGGGGCACGACCCAATAATCTTCACAGCCGAAGACTCGGAAGGAATTGATGCCAAGCCTAATGACGCAATAGTTGTGGGCGTCCAAGTAGCCCACATGGATGTTCTCCGGGTGATGATAGACAACGGAAGCTCCGCTGAAATTTTGAGCATCAGGGTGTACGATGAACTTCGACTGTACAGAAAAGATTTGGAATCATTCCATGTGCTCCTGAAAGGATTTGGAGGTGAAAAGTAAGATCCTAGGGAATTATAAAATTACCTGTAAGGTTTGGAATGGCACCTTGTCGGAGAACTATCCTACTGGATTTCGTTGTTGTTGACATTTACAACTGGCCATATAATGCCCTACTCGGACAACCGTTCCTGAACAAAGCTCGGGCAGTTACATCTACCCATGCGCTGAAAGTAAAATTCCCAACAGAGTTTGGAATTGGGGAACTCAAAGGATCGCAGGAAATGGCTCGCCGCGCCAACCTATCAATCTTTAAAGACAAAACCGGAGTGGAAACTTTGGGCATATTTCAACTCGATCAAGGGACACGAGAGGAAAACCTCGACGCATTTGAACTGGACCCAAGGGACAAGGCCAACAGAGAAAAAGAAGAACCCACCGAGTTAGTCATTTTGGATGAAAAGGGACCTAACAAAACTATCAAGGTTGGAGCAAATTTGACAGAACAGATTAAAGCAGGCGTGGTAAATCTGCTAAAAGAGTACAAGGAGATTTTTGCTTGGAGCCACAAAGATATGCCAGGAATTGATGCGAATGTGATCTCACACCATCTGGCTGTAAACGAAGAATGCAAGCTGGTGATACAGAAAATGAGGAGCTTCAATCCTGAAAGAAGCGCAGCCATAAGGGAAGAAATATCCAAGATACTCGCAGCAGGGTTGATTAGAGAAGTCAAATATGCTGAGTGGGTGGCAAACGTCGTGCTCATAAAGAAGAAGAACAATCAGTGGAGGAGTTGTGTAGTCTTCACTGACCTGAACAAGGCTTGCCCCAAAGACGGCTTCCCATTACCAAGAATTGACCAACTGGTTGATGCAACAGCCAGACACGAGCTGCTAAGCTTCATGGACGCGTATTCAGGGTACAACCAGATCAAGATGCACAAACTGGACAAAGACAAAACAGCGTTCACCACAGACTAAGGATTGTACTGTTATACCGTCATCCCGTTCGGCCTGAAAAATACTGGAGCAACATACCAGCGGCTAGTTAACAGAATGTTCGCTAGCCAAATAGGGAGAAATATGGGGGTGTACATCGATGACATGCTAACCAAGAGCATCACAGCCGACAGACATACAGATGATTTGCGAGAAACCTTCGATGTATTAACCAAGTTCGGAATGAAGTTGAACCCTTCAAAGTGTGTGTTCAGCGTGCCATCCGGTAAATTCCTCGGGTACCAGGTACATCAAAGAGGGATAGAAGTAAACCCTGACAAGATCAAAGCACTGGCCGACATGGTTTCCCTAAAAAACTTGAAAGACGTTCAGAAACTCACAGGATGCTTAGCATCGTTGAACAGGTTTATAGCAAAATCAACAGACCGATGCTTGCCATTTTTTAAAGCACTCAAGAAAGGTAAGGGAATTGAATGGAACAAAGATTGGGAACAAGCCTTTCTTGCCCTCAAAGAATATCTCGGCCGAGCACCGCTGTTGTCAAAGCCAATCACAGGAGAAATGTTATACCTATACCTATCCGTCACGGAGGCGGCCACTAGTTTTATATTGATAAGACAAGAAGACGGGGTCCAGACACCAGTGTACTACACAAGTAAAGCACTGTTGTAAGGATTCCCATTATTGATTGGCTTATTTCATGGACAAACCACAAGTTGGGGTTTGAATTGTAAGGGTAGATTAGGTGATTGAAGACCAGCATCGAAGGCCCTCTTCAAGACCTCAAGGTGACAAGCACTCAAAGGTATAATTCTTGTGCTTAGTTTTCTTTGAAGAGATTTAGAAGCACACACACACTTAGCATACTTGCATATGTGTGCATCCTCTTCACATGTCACTTTCACACTTGCACTTTTATGAATTGTATCTTGTTGTGTGATAGTGTCTAGTAATTCGTTTCCGTTTATGTGATTGGAAACGTCTGTGCTTGCACGATAGTGTGCTTGTCTTAGAGTGATGTTTGACCACTAGAGAGGTCCATTTTCCTCTCTTGGATTGGTCTTGGGTCATATGGTCTTATACCATGAGTTTTGGCAATAGTGTTATTGTTCAAATATGACCTTTGGTCACTCAAATGACCATAACTCTTTCTACAGATATCAAAACCTTATTTTGTAAAAAGGAGTAGAAAGTAGACATCCATACCTTTCCAACGATATATCATACGAAAGGTTTCGATGTCGTTTGGTTATGCTTCGGGAAGCTCGAATCTGGAGCTGTTGTGTTGTTGCGCTTTGTTTACCCGAGACAGATGCGACTTTATAAGTGTCTTCCATCAAAGTCACTTTTAAAGTCACTTTTTGTCACCCTGTACCGAGACAGTTATTGAACACACCGAGTTATTTGTTTCAACTGTTACCAGCTGAAACAAGGTACTCATCGGCCGAAAATATGGCGCTCGCCCTAATAACAGCAGCAAGAAAATTGAGGCCATACTTTCAAGCACATAAAATTGGTGTATACACGAATTGTCCGCTAAGAATGATTTTACAAAAACCAGAAGTGTCGGGCAGACTCACGAAATGGGCCATTGAACTGAGTGAGTTCGACGTAGAATATATCCCAAGAACGTTGATTAAAGGCCAGGCAGTAGCATACTTTGTGGTAGAATTCACTGAGCCAGATACCAAAGTAGCAAAAATGATGATGGAACAAACAGAGAAAAACTTCCGTTGGAAACTTCGTGTAGATGGGTCATCAAATACACACGGCAACGGGGCAAGGATAGTAGTCACGACCCCAGAAGGAGACTCGATAGAATGTGCCCTGCGTTTTAATTTTAAAGCCACCAACAATCAAGCCGGGTACGAGGCGTTGATAGTAAGATTAAAGGTATGTACAACCTTAGGAGCCGATGAAGTAGAAATTTTCAGTGATTCCCAAGTCATTGTCAACCAGGTACTTGATGAATACTAAGCAATAGACGAAAGCATGATCGCTTACCTGAAGCTAGCAAAAGAATTATTGGGACGATTCAAAGAGTACAAGATCGTGCAGATTCCAAGAGAAGAGAATGAGCAGACAAACGTTCTGGCCAAATTGGCATCAACTATGATCAACATCTAGCCCCGAACTATTCCCATGGCACATCTACTCCAACTAAGCATAGCTGGACAAATTGAAGTGGGGGTAATCATGAGCAAGTCAGACAATTGGACAACTCCAATAAAAGAATACCTAATCAATGACATCCTCCCAAGTAACTCACTAGAAGCCAAGTCGCTAAGATACAGAGCGACAAGATATTCGGTTCTCAACGGCGAGCTGTACAGAAGAGGGTATTCAAGAGTGCTACAAAGGTGTGTCGGGCACGAAGAAGTAGAAGGAATCCTGAAAGGCATACACAGCAGAAGCTGTGGTAACCATGATGGAAGTATCAGTTCAGCCCACAAAGCACTAAGGCAGGGATTCTACTAGCCAACCATGTTCGCCGATGCAAAGAGAATAGCAACAAGGTGCGAGGCATGCCAAAAACATTCACCAGCCACCCGAGCACTTACAAAGTATCACCTCCCCATGGCCATTCGCCATGTGGGGAATCGGTTTGATCGGCCTGCTGCCCAAAGCACCTGGAGGTGCAAAACACGCCATTATGGCGGTGGATTATTTCACTAAGTGGGTAGAGCCCGAGCCGCTGGTGCACATAACAGAAGCAAATACAACAAGCTTTGTGAAGAAGAACATCCTATACATGTTCGAAATACCAAACACCATCATCACTGACAACGGAACACAATTCAACAACAGAAAATTTAGAGATTTATGCAAGAAATACGGGATCAATAACTACTATGCCTCTCCAGCTCACCCACAAATAAATGGACAAACCGAGGTAGTAAACAAAATCATTAAGCATAACCTGAAGGCCAAACTCTCTGTCAAGAAAGGTAGTTGGGTAGAAAAACTACCACAGGTGTTATGGGCATACCGAACAACAAAAAGAAACTCCATAGGAGAGACTCCCTATTCCATGGCATTTGGGATTGAGGCAGTCATCCTAGTAGAAACAATGTTCTCCTCACCAAGAACGCAACTCTTCCAGCCTGAACTCAACGTTGATATGCTGACATACGGTATGGACGAATTAGAATAAAGGAGGGAACGCACTCAGATAAGGAACGCTGCTTATCAACAAAGGGCAGCCAGGTATTACAATTCACATGTACGGGTTAGAAGATTTGCACTCGGGGACCTAGTGCTAAAAAGGGTGACATAGGGAACCAAAGACAAATCTGCAGGATCGCTCGTAGACAAATGGGAAGGGCCATACCATATCACCGGCATAGCAGGTCATGAGGCATATCACATCGCCCGAAGAGGAGTCGGCGAGCTACCCTAACCGTGCAATGCTCAATATATGAAGATCTATTACCCATGATACCTCTATCCCGAAAGTCTTTTTGTTATTTTTCTTCTTTTCTTTTTCTCGTTTTATCTTTTTAGTTTTCATTTTTTAATGTCAAGGTTGCAGGAGATAATCAATAAAAAGTAATTTATTACTAAAATTCATGTCCTCGCTGAACCACGCCACAAATTAGCCATAATGAACAGTTCACTGGTGCACACAAAACGAGTTACTTAAACTCAGCAAGCACCAGAAAAGGAACAAAAATTCGGGGAATACCCCACATCATAGCAAGCTAAGAGCAAATATGCCATAAAAGCAGTCTGAGTTAGGGAAAGATGCCACAAAGATGGCAGTTGCTATCATTAGCAAGGCATAACACCCCAGAATGTAAAAGACATTCAACAAACAGCATGCAGGGAATGTGTTGGGGTTTTTGCCCTAAAGCTTGTAATTTGTAAATGTGAATTGAATATAAATAAAAGAAGTAGTTTATTCATTAAAATTATCTCATACATTTATAATAACATGTGTACTTAACATCCAAGATTGCCGGATGTAATTTCAAACCGAGTATATGAATGTCATATAAAGATGGATTCAGTTTGAAATGAGCAATCTAAAGAGTCCGTAGATAGCAAATAAAGCTGGGTACTTTATTTGTGGTCAATCTATAGCTGCGGTCCATTCCGTAATGTACAGTGATCTTATCCTAGATCATTCATATGGAGATATGAGAATGGAGGCACCTTGTATGATGTGATCATATAGGACTGGGCCATGATCTATATGAATCTCTCACCAATATCCGTTACATGATTAGATTCATATATATCAACAAATGATGGCTATATGTGGGTGATCTTAATCCTGAGTGTCTTATCGACTCCTTCAGGTTAGATCGTGGTCTTTGATATACCATGGGTGAGGTCGGAGTTGCATTCCTGATCAATATGCTCCGTATGTTGGGATCACGGTTTGGCTTGTGGCTGGGAAGGTCTGCACACAATAGTGGAATCCACTCCTTCTTGTGAGAAGTAGATAGTAGTTCCCTTAAGGGTTGATTCGGGGCTTGAACAATATGAGCGCTCTCCTAATTCCGTAAGGAATGTAGGATTTATTGTTCATTAGAGAATCAATGGTACTTAATGGAAAGATATAATTAGAGGGGTATAACGGACATTATGACCCAGCTCTAATTATGAACTACCTGTGGAGGATTATACCATATGTAATAGCTATATCGATGGACACCAAGAATTGTTGGTTTGTGTAAAAACGTCTACAGTTGAGAGAGTGCAACTTCGGGTTTTTAGTGGAATAACACCGAAGTTAATAATCATGAAATATTAATTAAAGAGTTTAATTAATTATTTCTAAGGATTATTGGAGCTCAAAATACTGTGGGTCCATTAGGTCCCCTTGCTAGCCCGATCGATTTAGGTAACAAGGGTCACGGTTAATTAATTGGATTGTCCAATTAATTGTGTTACAAAAGTGACACGTGTCTATTCGGGAATCAATTGAATAATGTGATTATTCAATTAATAAATATTAATGATTATGTTAATTAAATAATTAGATTATTTAATTGTGTAATTAATCATTAGATGGAGGGTGTTGATCGATATTTAATTTTGAATGAAGAAAAGATAATTTGATTATTTTATTTTCATTTAATTAAATATTTAAATTTGAATTTAAAAGAGTTTGAATTCAAATTAAATCAAATAAATTAATTAATATCTTTAAAAGATATTCGATATCTAAAAAGATTTTATTAATTAGTTTAAGTTTAAATATATATATATATATATATGATATATATGTGATTTTTTAATGAATTGATTTTGGTGATGTATCTGATACAAACATCACAAAATGAGAAATGGGGGCGGCCAACTAAATAAAACTAAATAGAAAGAAAAAGAAATTTTATTGGTTTTGAAAGTTTGGGTGGCCGAACTTCAACAATACACAAAGCACAAGAGTTGTCCTTCGTGTGTCTCTTCATCCTCCTTGTTCCTGAATACCGTGACGCGCCCACACGCTGTTGCTAGTTCCGGGAGATAGCGAGGAAGATCAAGGGGTTCAAATCAGGAGCATATCGAATTAAAGTGAAGGAGCCTCCTACGTAGGTATGAAATCGTTTCACTTTTTTAATTGTTTTCGATTATTACTATGCAAATAGGTTTATTTGATGATTGCTTTAAAAATTTTTAAAACCCTTCCGCTGCGCAATCTGTAAACCTGGGTTCCTACAATTGGTATCAGAGCCAATTTTTTGTACAGTATAATTGAATTCGATTGCTCCTGATTGTATGTATGAATGTGTAGGCACTTTTCTAATGATTGTATGGTGTTTATAATTTTTATTTATTTTAAACATGGTTGATCGTTAATTGTATGGTACAATGGGTTTTCAGTTTTTCTTTTCAAAGGTTGTAATATTAATGTATTTTTAATCCCGGGATGTAATTTTAATATTTTTATTTTCTGCTGTATTTTCTTTGTTGTAAATTTTTCTGTCATGTATTTTATTGTAAAATATGTAAGAAGAAATCAGACGAAGAAGTCGAGCGTGTGTTGGACACACAAAACAACGTGTGCACAAGAGACATGCATGATTGTCATGCAACATATTTTAGTGTGTCACGCAGCATGTTGTGTGTGCAAATATTAAGTGTGCAAGTGTTACATAATGTCGTGTGCAAAGGTTTTATGTGCAAGTGTTGCACTGCTGCAAAGCAATTGTTGCACGCATAAATATATAAATATATATAATTGCAACATGCAGTTCTGTAAAGCCAAAGCAAATTAAAAAGTGTGCAATACATGTAATTGCTATGCACATGACATGCGTAACATGCAACAGATGTGTTATTGTGTGATGCACAACACGTCATGCTATAGCCGTGCACAATTGTTGTGCATGTGTGTAGCAAGCGCACAGAGTGCAGCACTCAAGCACCGTTTGGGATGTTTTTTGAGAAATCCCAGGCCTCCGAAAAATGTTAGAGTAATACTTGGGCTTTAGGGATTTAATCCATGTGATGGATCCAATAAAATAAATCAAGTTGGACTTGATTTTTGGGCCCGAAAGACGCAGAAGATATTACAAATGGACTTGAAGATTTTTGGAATTACAAGAAGACCAAGGAATGCCTTGGATTAAATTTTTTGTAATTAGAAATTTTTTAAGTTAGATAAACCCATTGTACTCGGTCAACTCATGTATGCTTTTATTATGTTATAATTAAAGCATTGCCATGCATATACATATCATTTAGATTAGGTGTGCCTACACATATATATGTTGATATGTCATACATGCATTATAGCCATATATATTATGTGTTTATTTTTTTTTAATTTGATTAAAATGAGTAATTCACATAATTGGCTATAAATTAATGGGATTAGTTTTTAGGAGTAAAAACTTGGTAATTCTCATTAATCACTAATCTAATTTTTAAAGAGTTTAATTACTTAGATTAGTAGGGTCCTTTAATATATATTAGGATTAATTTGATTAAGTCCCTAATAATAATTGGACCTAATAATGTGTTTAGTTTTAATAGTTAAAACTTGGTAGATACACATTTAATAATTCTAGTCTTAGTAAATAGTTTACATATATTAGAATTATCACTAATGAACTAGATTTTTAAAGAGTTAAAAATCTAATTATTTTATTAGTTATTGGAATAGGATTCTAATAATATGTGATTAATGCACTTGACGCTTAGATTGAAATTAGCCAATTAATCTAGTTTTTTCTAGGTGCATTAATATTAATAGAAAACCCTAATTATAAAATAGTGAGTGGGAGAGGGATATATGACATTATATCCCGCGGTCTCCATCATTAGTTCAACACCGTAAGATTCGAGTGGGGCCTCGTGACGGCATTGTTTTCGTCCTCCCTAAGGAGGGTTTCCATAAGAATCGATATCAAGGTTGACTTCCTAACGGATAGGATTTCTGAGGGAATTTCGGGATTGACCGACCCTAAGGCGGCAATTCTCGAGTTAAGCTCATGAGATCTGAAATGATGGGCTACACTCATAAGGTTTTAATTAAATTGGTTAATTAGAAACCTGACTGAAATATACGATGGTTGAATGTTAGAGGAATAAGAGTTATTTCGGTATAACATTTGATTGAGAATGTCTCGATCCAACATGCAAGAATTTGACTGACCCTAAGGCGGCACTTGCTTGTGGTATGTTGGATTGTCGTGGCATAGAAACACTTTTTAGGGTTATTCTTGTTCATTAAACATTTTCATGCATCATGTTTAATTTTATGTCGAACATTCGCACATGTTTTGAATGTATGAATGAATGAATTCTTTATTTATGTTTTTTCAGCCATGTCAACTGCACTATTACAAATCATAGCCAATGACAAATTAACTGGTGATAACTACACTAAATGGAAACACAATATCAATGCAATTTTGGTCACCAAGGACCTTAAGTTTGTGCTTACGGAGGAATGTCCTCCAACGCCTACTGCCAATGCCGCACGAACTGTTCGTGAAGCATATGAGAAATGGGTCTCATCAGATGAGAAAGCCCGAACATATCTGTTAGCAAGTATGACAGACGTGCTTGTCACTAAGCACGAAGCAATGGGTACTGCATTTGAAATAATGGAGTCATTGCAGGCTATGTTCGGGCAACCCTCTGAGCAAAAGCGGCACGAAGCTGTTCGTTCCGCTATGCTCGCTCGTATGAAGGATGGTGCATCAGTTCGGGAACATGTCCTGAACATGATGTCCTACTTCAACACGGCAGAAATCAATGGCGGGGCCATTGATGAACCTAGTCAGGTGAGCATCATACTGACGACTCTTCCGAAGAGTTTCGATCAGTTCAAGAGCAACTATGGGATGAACAAACTTAAGTTCAGTCTCACACAGTTGCTCAATGAGCTCACTACCTTTGAGTCCTTGACTAAGGACAGCAAGGGCAGGACCGGTGAGGCAAATGTTGCCGAACCATCTTCCTCCAATAACAAAAAGAGGAAGAGGTCTGCTGGGAAGGCGAAGGGTAAGCCCAAACCCAAGAAAGCCCAGAGCAAAAAGAAAGGCGCTTCCATCGACAAGAGCAAAGGAAAATGTTTCCATTGCGACAAAGTCGGGCACTGGAAGAGGAACTGTCCTCAATATCTGGAGGAGGTAGCCAAGAAGAAGAAAACGAAAGGTAAATATGATTTACTTGTTCTTGAATCGTGTTTAGTGGAAGATGATTCTTCACCTTGGATAGTTGATTCGGGGGCCACTAACCATGTTTGTTCTTCTTTGCAGTGGACTGATTCTTGGACACAACTTGAGGAGGGAGCTTTCTCTATGCGTGTGGGGTCAGGGGATGTCGTGTCAGCATGAGCAGTGGGCGTAATTAGATTGCGTTTTTGTAATAATAATTTCATATTGTTGGACAATGTATTTTTCATTCCTAGATTTACACGGAATTTAATTTCCGTTTCTAAATTGTTAGAACAATTATATTCTGTTTCTTTTGATAATAAATCAGTTATTATTGCAAAGAATGGTCTGAATATTTGTTCAGGAATTAATGAAAACAATTTATATGTGTTAAGACCGTTAATACATACAACACTGCTCAACACCGAAATGTTTAAGGTTGAAAAACCAAAAACTAAACGACAAAAGATTTCTCCAGAAAACGAAACGTATCTATGGCATCTAAGACTTGGCCATATCAACCTCGACCGGATAGATAGACTAGTGAAAAACGGACCTTTAAGTGAGTTAAAGGTTGGCACCTTACCTGTCTGCGAATCCTGTTTAGAAGGTAAAATGACCAAGAGACCTTTTACTGGAAAAGGGCTGAGAGCTAAAGAACCATTAGAGCTTATACATTCAGACGTCTGTGGACCGATGAATGTTAAAGCAAGGGGTGGTTATGAGTATTATGTCACCTTTATAGATGACTACTCAAGATACGGATATGTCTACCTAATGCAACGAAAGTCAGAAACTTTTGAAAAGTTCAAAGAATTCCGAGCTGAAGTTGAAAATCAGTTAGGAAAGACTATCAAGACTCTACGATCAGATCGTGGAGGTGAGTACCTTGACCAAGAGTTTGAAGACTTCATGGTCGAGTATGGGATAGTGTCCCAACTCACAGCTCCTGGTACACCTCAGCAGAATGGTGTCGCGGAGAGGAGAAATAGAACCCTAATGGAAATGGTGAGATCTATGATTAGTTTCTCATCGTTACCAAATTCCTTTTGGGGATATGCATTACAAACAGCGGCATACATTTTGAATGTAGTGCCATCCAAATCTGTTCCTAAGACTCCTCTAGAGTTGTAGAATGGTCGTAAAGTTAGTTTGCGACATTTTCGCATATGGGGGTGTCCAGCACACGTGCTGAAGAACAGAAGTGGAAAGCTAGAGCCCAAGTCTGTGGTCTGCTTGTTTGTAGGATACTCCAAGGAGACCAGAGGTGGATACTTTTATAGTCCTGAAGATAACAAAGTGTTTGTATCGACAAATGCAACATTTCTTGAGGATAACTATATTAGTGACCATAAGCCTCGTTCTAAAATTGTATTGAATGAGTTGGAGCCTGGTGAAACCAGTTCTCAGTCAACAAGAGTTGTTGATCCATTAACATCTGAGAGTCAGATGATTCCTAGTCAGGATATACTACCACTTAGACGTAGTGAGAGGGTTGTGAGACAGCCTGAACGCTATTTGGGTGTAAGTGAGGGACAAGATATTGTCTCTGCTGATAGTGTGGATGATCCATTGACATTTAAGAATGCAATGGAAGATCCTGATAAAGAGGAATGGCTTAAAGCCATGAATCTCGAGATGGAGTCCATGTACTCTAACTCAGTCTGGGAACTTGTAGACTTACCGGATGGGGTGAAACCCATAGGGTGTAAGTGGATCTACAAGAGAAAGAGAGGAGTAGACGGGAAGGTAGAGACCTTCAAGGCAAGGCTAGTGGCAAAGGGTTATACCCAAAAGGAGGGGGTCGATTATGAGAAGACCTTCTCGCCAGTAGCTATGTTTAAGTCTATTCGGATTCTCTTATCCATTGCTGCCTATTTTGATTACAAAATTTGGCAAATGGACGTCAAGACTGCATTCTTCAATGGCAATCTTGATGAGAGCATCTACATGATGCAACCAGAGGGATTCGTGTCTCCAGATCAAGAGCAAAAAGTTTGCAAGTTGCAAAGATCCATTTATGGACTTAAGCAAGCATCTAGATCTTGGAACATATGGTTTGATGATGTGATCAAAACCTATGGGTTTGAGCAAAACGTTGATGAGCCTTGTGTCTACAAGCGCATCATTGACAAGAAAGTAGTTTTCTTGGTCCTATACGTAGATGACATCCTACTCATTGGAAATGATGTGGGAGTATTGTCTGATGTAAAGGGCTGGCTAGCCAGCCAATTCCAAATGAAGGATTTGGGAGAGGCGAGTTATGTTCTAGGGATCCAACTTATAAGGGATCGCAAGAACAAATTTATAGTACTGTCTCAAGCATCGTATATCGACAAAATACTTGTGCGATTTTCGATGCAGAACTCCAAGAAAGGTAATTTACCTTCCAGGCATGGAGTTCACTTATCTAAGGAACAGTGTCCTAAGACACCTCAAGAAGTTGAGGATATGAGACGAGTTCCCTATGCGTCAGCAGTAGGTAGTCTCATGTATACTATGTTATGCACGAGACCGGACATCTGCTTCGCAGTGGGAGTAGCCAGCAGATACCAGTCTAACCTAGGATTGGATCCTTGAGTTGCTGTCAAGACTATTCTCAAGTATCTTCGGAGAACGAGAAACTATATGCTAGTGTATTCATGATAGGATTTGATCCTGTTAGGATGTACGGATTGCTGATCCACTTACGAAGACCTTACCGGCTAAAGTGTTTACGGGTCACCTAGAGAGTCTAGGTTTACAAGACATGTCTCACATGCTTTAGTGCAAGTGGGAGATTGTTGGGGTTTTTGCCCTAAAGCTTGTAATTTGTAAATGTGAATTGAATATAAATAAAAGAAGTAGTTTATTCATTAAAATTATCTCATACATTTATAATAACATGTGTACTTAACATCCAAGATTGCCGGATGTAATTTCAAACCGAGTATATGAATGTCATATAAAGATGGATTCAGTTTGAAATGAGCAATCTAAAGAGTCCGTAGATAGCAAATAAAGCTGGGTACTTTATTTGTGGTCAATCTATAGCTGCGGTCCATTCCGTAATGTACAGTGATCTTATCCTAGATCATTCATATGGAGATATGAGAATGGAGGCACCTTGTATGATGTGATCATATAGGACTGGGCCATGATCTATATGAATCTCTCACCAATATCCGTTACATGATTAGATTCATATATATCAACAAATGATGGCTATATGTGGGTGATCTTAATCCTGAGTGTCTTATCGACTCCTTCAGGTTAGATCGTGGTCTTTGATATACCATGGGTGAGGTCGGAGTTGCATTCCTGATCAATATGCTCCGTATGTTGGGATCACGGTTTGGCTTGTGGCTGGGAAGGTCTGCACACAATAGTGGAATCCACTCCTTCTTGTGAGAAGTAGATAGTAGTTCCCTTAAGGGTTGATTCGGGGCTTGAACAATATGAGCGCTCTCCTAATTCCGTAAGGAATGTAGGATTTATTGTTCATTAGAGAATCAATGGTACTTAATGGAAAGATATAATTAGAGGGGTATAACGGACATTATGACCCAGCTCTAATTATGAACTACCTGTGGAGGATTATACCATATGTAATAGCTATATCGATGGACACCAAGAATTGTTGGTTTGTGTAAAAACGTCTACAGTTGAGAGAGTGCAACTTCGGGTTTTTAGTGGAATAACACCGAAGTTAATAATCATGAAATATTAATTAAAGAGTTTAATTAATTATTTCTAAGGATTATTGGAGCTCAAAATACTGTGGGTCCATTAGGTCCCCTTGCTAGCCCGATCGATTTAGGTAACAAGGGTCACGGTTAATTAATTGGATTGTCCAATTAATTGTGTTACAAAAGTGACACGTGTCTATTCGGGAATCAATTGAATAATGTGATTATTCAATTAATAAATATTAATGATTATGTTAATTAAATAATTAGATTATTTAATTGTGTAATTAATCATTAGATGGAGGGTGTTGATCGATATTTAATTTTGAATGAAGAAAAGATAATTTGATTATTTTATTTTCATTTAATTAAATATTTAAATTTGAATTTAAAAGAGTTTGAATTCAAATTAAATCAAATAAATTAATTAATATCTTTAAAAGATATTCGATATCTAAAAAGATTTTATTAATTAGTTTAAGTTTAAATATATATATATATATGATATATATGTGATTTTTTAATGAATTGATTTTGGTGATGTATCTGATACAAACATCACAAAATGAGAAATGGGGGCGGCCAACTAAATAAAACTAAATAGAAAGAAAAAGAAATTTTATTGGTTTTGAAAGTTTGGGTGGCCGAACTTCAACAATACACAAAGCACAAGAGTTGTCCTTCGTGTGTCTCTTCATCCTCCTTGTTCCTGAATACCGTGACGCGCCCACACGCTGTTGCTAGTTCCGGGAGATAGCGAGGAAGATCAAGGGGTTCAAATCAGGAGCATATCGAATTAAAGTGAAGGAGCCTCCTACGTAGGTATGAAATCGTTTCACTTTTTTAATTGTTTTCGATTATTACTATGCAAATAGGTTTATTTGATGATTGCTTTAAAAATTTTTAAAACCCTTCCGCTGCGCAATCTGTAAACCTGGGTTCCTACAGAATGCACCCTGAAAAAGTAAGTGCTGGGGGTCGAACAAAATAGCATCAAAATAGTAAGCAAAAGAGGGAGACGTCCTAATATTATGCTTACAAAAAAACCTGGTGTATGGTCGGACACGTCCTGACAAACACTAGGTAAAACAAAAACTAAGCAATAATAAGCTAAGTGATAATAAGCTTTAAGGCCTAAGCCAGAAACTCAGCAGCGGCAGCTGAACAAAAGAGAAACTTATGAAAATAACTCGGCGAACAGAAAGGATTCGAGCATATCAAAAAAATAGAAACTTATATAAATAAATATCAAGTACATTTACAAAGTATTGGGTGAAAAAAAAAAACAAATACATCGGCAAAAAGAAATCAAGCACTCGCTGGTGGGTCTTCCCCATCATCTTCTTCATCACTCATCTCGTCATCTGATGGCCAAAAACCCTCTTCATCCCCTTCAGGCATGAAAGACGTATAATCTCAACCGGAGACAAGACCCAAGTTAGGTTCATTACCAGAACCAGTAAAGCTCCATTTCTGACCAGAATAGTAAGTGTTGAAGGCACGCTTGGTAGGGATTTCAAGATGCATGGGATGAGGTTTTGCTCTCGTATAGTAACAATGAGCCTTCCACCATTTTATTTGCTCTTTAATTGAGCCCACAGCGCCATCCATGTGCAGCTTGAGGGATTTGTCAAAACGCCTCAGGGCCTTTTCATTAGAGTGATCCTTCATGGCGAAGAACCTCTTCGCTTGCTGCATGCCCCGCTCAAACTCACGGAGGAGAAGCGCATCATAGGCAGGAGACCTCATAAAACGGTCAACATCTTCAACCTCTAAAATGGCCTTCAGGTCGCTTAAAATGACATCTTGTGAAGCTTGTGGTTCCGCAGGTCTTCAGACTCGTGCTCAGCCTTTTCCCTAGCTTCTTCCGCTAGACTTTCGCCCTTTATACGAGCAGCGAGCGCATCCTGACTCCCAAAAAGTTTCTCTTTCAGTAGTTTAATCTCTTCTTCAGCTGCGAGCAGCTTTTCTTCAGCAGCAAGCTGAGCAGCCAAAAACCCATCGGTAGATTCCCTCAGCTGACTAAGTTGTTAAGCGTGTGACTCTTCAGATGAAAGCTGGTAAGCAGTCAAACGGGAAAGTTGTTCCCGTAAGCGCTTATTCTCCCTCGAAACCGTATTTTCATGTCTATAATTGTCTGCCATTTCAGACATCATCTGATCAAAAACACAGTTAAAAGACGACACAACAAATGAAAAGGAAAAAGGAAGAGGGAACCGAAGAACTTACCAAAGAATGACAGTTGAAGAAGAATTCCATCTTCCTGTTGCACGATTTATCCTTCACGTGCTCCCAACCCTCACCAATATATATATCATTATTTATAAAGTGGTTCAGGAGCTCAATGGATGAGAAATCAGACAAGGACATAACACCAGACCCCTCGCCTTGATCGGCTGGAGCTATAGGAGGCTCTTCACTGGAATCTCCTCGACCCGTAGCTAGGGTAGATGATGGTCCAGGGATGTCATCTTGGGCAGCGGCACCCTTATCACCAACATTGGGAGCAGATGAAGGCCTAGGGATATCCGTCTGTGCAGTAGTACCCTGCGTGCCAACACCCGCGGAAAAAGCTGAGGGCCCAGATTTATCAGGAGCGGGACCCTGTACGTCAACGCTCGATGAGGTAAAAGGAGCGGCTGGAGAAGATGTAACCCTCGTATCACTAACCCCTTCGACCGTAGGGTTGGACCCATAGCCTGATCTGATTCGGGAGGAGCATTTGAACCAACTCCATCAGCATAGGGGACCTCAGCATGTACGGGCTCACCTTCGCCATCCTCGTCGGCTGAAAGCACATACTGAACCACCCTTGAAGCCCGCTTCACGGGACAAGCAGCACCCTCGGGGGTATCCTCAGCCTGACGCTTCCCCCGACCATTTCTTGGGTTAAGGTCGCTAGAAGGGTGCCTCTGGCACATTAGCATCAAAAATTGGGACCTCTTCACTCACCTTAGAGGCGCCAACCTTCTTTTTTCCTTTGCGATTGGGGGTGGGCCTTTGAACAACCGTATCGCCCTCTCGAGGCTGAACGATTTCCTCCGCAACAGGAGTAGGAACCCCACCTACCCCTTCACTATCCTGAGAGTTATCACCCTCTGGCGGTGCGACTCCCTTTTTGGACAAACCCGCAACATGTCTCTGACCAGCAGCTTCAAAATTCTTTACTGCTTGGGCCTGTTCGTCGAAAACGACATCAAATTCGCTCACCGTGAAGCAAAAAACAACATTACTTAATATAAGTCGATAAAAAGTTTGAAGTAAAAGAACTATGAGGAAGACTTACAGCGGCGTCGCCTAGCAGATAAACGTGAAAAAACGTTGCAAGCAATCATCTTAGCCTCGTCAAGAAGATACTCTTGACCTCTCTTGGCCAACTTGATAACCGCAGCCTCCGCTACATTTTTATTTCGTGTGAAGACAAGGCAGGAGGAGTTTTCGACCAGGAGTCAGGAGGAGTTTTTGACCAGGAGTCAGGAGACGTAAAATGCCTTGGAACTTTCCTTGCCACAAGATTGCGGTGAGCATCAGCAGGGGTGTTTCTTTCCCATTCATCACCAACGAAGAACCAGCTATTATTCCATCTCTTCTTCAAAGTAGGGAAACCCCAGATGAAATCTTTTCATTGCCAGAAATCTCCACTTGACCAGGGTTGGACACACCTTCGAGAATCCAATTCTCCACGATAGTAGATTGGAGGTAATAAGTACCGCCATGGCTGGATTGCCGCAAAACAGAAAAGTGACAGATCTCACGAGGGGTCGACGACCTACGACCCATCGACTTCCACATCAAACATAAGCACATCAAAATCCTGTAGTTGTTCGGCGAAAGCTGAGCAAGAGCAAGCCTGGCATCGATCATAAACTTAGCTATAAATGGCTGAAGGGGAAGAGTGACCCCGCAACCTAACATCGACCCATAAATGGCGACGGCATTACTCAACGGATTCCATACAGCCCGCTCGCTTGAGGGTATATGGAGAACAGAATCAGGTATGTCATACCTCTTCATTTACCAACCAAGTTCTCAATCACCGACCACGTTTACCTCAGTGTCGAAGGTACTCGGGCGGTCAGCAGCAAAACACAAGTTATCCCTCCGATGATCCTCAACGTCTGAATCAATCACTATCTGAGCACCTAATAGGGATTCCCTAGGGACTCTAGGTCCCTGCCGCCTACCACCACTGGTTCTTGGGGTCCTTGCAATATCTAAAGAATTGCTATTAGCAGACGCAAGAAAAGCAAAATCAAGAGCACTAGTTTCAAAATCAGAAGGAATATAAAGAGAAATTGGGATAGGGGAAGTTGGGTCAAAGTTACGCAAGTACAACTCAATTTTATCCGCAACTTCTTTGTTACCAAGCTCAAGAGCTTGCATCATTTGATTAAAAAGGAAAGAGCATCGAGAAAGATCCATAAGAAACTCACCAGAAATATTCCAAAGGGAAAAAATGAGGGTTTGCAGCAGAAATCACAACTTAAAATTACCCGGGACACAACAACAGAAGAAGAAGAACCACCGGAAATCTAACGTTGAATCAGAAGCTTGAGGACTTTTTGAAAAGTTTTCTATAAGAGAGAAAGAGAAATGAAACAAAGTAGAGGGAAGTGAGGGGCAGTGTAACAGTCCCGTCCTTAAAAATGGGAAAATTCAAAATTCAAGAAAAGTAATAATTGAAAACGGCGTTGATAAAGTAAACCGCCTGTGAATAAAGGCAGTAACAGGAGGCATCCACCAAATAATGAGCACGTGGCATCACGGGGATTCGCAACATGCACGACATTATTTCACCGTGTCACGTCAGAACCCAAGCGTTTGAAATTCTGTGGCTGAAAATGAAAAGCTTGTTGTGGAAGATTCAAACATTGAAAGTGGCACGTGACTGATATAAAAAAGAGAGGGAAAACAACTCTACAAAGAATTAGAAACGAAAAAACCAAAAAGCACAAGTAAAACATATAAATACTGCTCACAGAACCAAAGAAGCCAGAAGGATTAACCTATGTTAGATCAGCTCGAAGTATTTATGGGGGTATTGTTGTATGTATATATTCTGCCAAAAGACACGTCAGTAGAATGTGCAGAAAAGGCGGGTCAAAGAATAGCAACGTCACTGGTGGACCACTCAACAAAGGGAAATATC
The DNA here is from genome assembly GCA_954870605.1 of Acer campestre. Lineage (NCBI taxonomy): Eukaryota > Viridiplantae > Streptophyta > Magnoliopsida > Sapindales > Sapindaceae > Acer > Acer campestre. Next base: position 13,384,337 of record OX940806.1, read on the forward strand.
GGATAAAAGGTGTGCCAGCTGGCACCCTCATCAATCCAGATTAGAAGCGCGCTCGCCATAGTGGGCCGACCAAAAGGACGGCAACTTGTGTTCGCCAACCTAAAGTGCTCGCCGAGATTTATGTCATCAGGAAAGCAACCTTATTTCAATATACCTCCTACAGCAAGGATTCGACCAGTTACAAGGCACAAAGATCAAGTCTTATTCCAGATAGGATACAAACCGTTCTTAACAAGAAGAGTCCAAACAGGAAACAAACCCTAAAATCACCAACGAATATCAGATTCCTTGTACAAGTTAAATTAGGAACTCCCCTATTAATACGGCATAAGCAAAGGAAACCATAGCAAAATTAGTATAAATAGAACGATAAATCCCATGAAAAAGGGTTCGAGATAATAGAGAGAATAAGGCAATTGTATGAGAGACCTGCGTGTGTAAAAACTGCAAATAATCCATAGTGTTATTCTTCTGCCCTCAAGGGGCGCTGTGGTTTTTTCCCGTTCAAGGGTTTTCCACGTAAAATTTGTCTTGCATGCATTGATTTATTTCTTTCTTTATTCGCTTTGATTAAGATATTATTGTTGAGTGAGGCAATCCAAAAATCACCGTCAACACACATCATTTGAGTTGAATTTTGGATTAATTTTTTTTTTTAGGTTGTATAGTATTACTCAATTTATAATAGTAGAAAGTAAAGTTTGTGTGATTTTCTATGTCGACTTAAGTTTTTTTCTTTTATTTCATTTTTTTTTTTGAACGAATCCAAAAATATCTCTAAATACAATCCAAAAACTTGACCAAACAATATGTAAGAATTCTATTTATAATTTCTTATAATTTTTTATTTTTATTTTTATTTTTTTATTTATTTTTTAAGATTCTATAATTTCCAAGCCAAAAACTAAAGAAGTAATTACACTCAACCGACATTAGACATTAGGGCCCCGTTTGGTGCACGAGATTAGCTTAATTATTTCATGGGATTGGAATGGATTAAGCTAAGACTAAAATTAGATGGTATTGGATTGGACTAAATTAATACGATGTTTTGTTTGGTGAAACATGGAATTAGACTAAGAGAGGGTGTATTCAATTAGGATTCTTGAGGACATTTAAATAAATTTTTTAAGTGACAGATTTTCATGGATTTCTACAGACTTTTATAAATCCTCATGGACTTTTATTGATTTGTTTAGACATTCATCTCAGACATTTATGGATTTGTTTAGACATCTATTTTGGACTTTTATGGATTTGTTTAGATATCCATGGACTTTCATGGATTTGTTACCTCTAACTTCTCTTATAGATGGTGAATTATACCACTTGTTGGTTGTAATTATGAGTCCCCATTAAGATATCGAAGTATTCGACTCTAAACTTATTCTACACCGAACTTAAAGTCCAGCGCATGCAAGATTTACTGCGGCATAGGCACCTTGCCTATGGAGCGGTCCACGCAGCGTTAAAGTCCAGAGACTTCACGCTTGGCGTACCGCTGGGTAGGCACCTTGCCTGTGCAACGGTCCATGCAGTGTTAAAGTCCAGAGACTTTACGCTTGGCGTACCGCGGCCTAGGCACCTTGCTTACCCAGCGGTACGTGCAGCGGTTGATTGCAACTTTTCGTTTTTCAAAAAGCTAAAACGACACCATTTGCGTGCGTCTCTCTATAAATATGTTGCCTTGTCTTCTTAGACATTTTAGAGCTGAGATCTTGTGTTTTTGAAAGCAAAAAGAGTGACTTGCAAGATAAGAGAGAGAATTGATTTTTATCATTCAAAACACAAAAACCCATCTTTCACTCAAGGTTCATTCATCATCTAGCATCTTCTAGGTATGATTTCTCATGGGTTTTTCATTATGTCTCACATTACTTGTAGCTAGAACATCATATTCATCTTTCACATGTTCCTGCTTTTTAAGATAACTCATTTATGACTTGACTAGTTTCATGGTAGCTCATTTATGACTTGACTAGTATCAAGATTGCACTTTTATTGTGTTTTGTGAGTTGTTTGTGATAGCTATTGCCTATAGGGTTTGATTTGCACATATAGCTAGGTTGTATGAATGCTATATAGCCATATGATATCTAGGAATGTATTTAACATATTCATCCATGCCTAGATAAGCTTAAATGTCTAACCTTGCATTTTAGCATTTTGAATATTGCATATATTCACATTAGGTTGTGTTATCTCTTCACTTATAGAGTCAAGTCTTGTATTTGCCTTTTGGTAGTTTGCAAGCCAGGGACTAGATTCACTTTTGAAGGCCTGCGGGTAGTAGTGGTGGTGGATTAGTAACCGTATAGGGTTTGATATGGTCAACCTAGGTTTTAATCACCATTACAATTAGTGGTGTGAGGTTCTTGTGTGGTGCACATAACATCCCATGGTTTTTCGCCATGTGGGTTTCCACGTAAAAATTAAGTGCCATTTTCCACATTTTTACACTTGATTTTAGTTTTTGACTAGTTGAGGTTAATTTTGTAATATTGACTAATCTCGAAAATTGGTAAAAATGGATAAAAATCTATTCACCCCTGTAAGGACCTCTATTTTGTGATTGGCTTATTTCATGACATACCACATTGGTGATGATTGTGTTATGGGTAGCTTAGGTCATCTTGATGATTATCAAGGCAAGCTTCCAAGCATCCCGGTGACTTCAAGATGAAGAGCTTCAAAAGGTATATCACTTGACCTTGATTCTTGAAGAGATTAGGTGCACACACACACACACACACTTGCATACATCTTTATCTATCTTGCATTTGTTACCATGCATATGTGTCTCATTGATTCGTGCATCTATGTCTTTTAGCACACACTCACTTTCATTTCATTTATATGATTGCATTTGTGGTTCTCTTAATTGTGTGCTTATATGCTTTATCATCACACTTATGCATTTTCATATATTGCATATCTTTTGTGTGTCACATGCTTGGTGATTTTTCATGATTTTATCCTTTCCCATGGATGTTATATATTCACAACCACACTTACACTTCATGATAGTTTTAAGTGTGTTGTAATTCGTTTCCGTTTATGTGATCAGAAATGTCTGTGCTTAGAACGATGGTTGACCACTTGAGAAGGTCTCATTCTTCTCTTGGATAAGTTTTAGATTCGGTTTGGTTACTTGGAGTAAAATGTCTAGTTTCAAAAGATTGGATTTCAATGATTTAAATGTTTTTCAAAAATGACCTTTGTATGGTCTTGTGATTGTAACTTTTTACACAAAGGTTGAAATTGAGTTTTGTAAAATTCTAGACAAACAAGACACCCATACCTTTCCAACGATATATTATTCGTAATATTTCATGACTGTTTGGATTGGTTTTGAAATCTCCAAAGTGACCACTAAAACAAGGCATCACAGCTGTTATCCGAATCTGACCATTGGTAACTTAATTGACCATAACGTTTTCTACAGATATCGAAATGTCATTCCATAAATTGGAGTAGAAATTATACTTCCATATCTATCCAACGATATATCATATGAAAGGTTTCAATGTCGTTTGGTCATGTTTTGATGCGCTCAAATATTGAGCTGTGCGTCGTGACGGGTTTCTGCATTTAGGGGCCGCAAAATCTGGGCGTCGAAAGCGACCAGTGTGTCAGGTGCATTTCTGCGCCCTCAATTATGCTGCCACTGCCAGTAGAATGAGGGCCCAAAATTGCCCCGTTTTTGCACACTTTTCCCCAAAATGTTGTCACTTCATCTAGGGCTTATATTTATACATCTTTTTCTTCCTAGCTCGTTTTTTGCTAGAGAGATAAAGCTTCAAGCTTGCTTCTTTAACTCTCTAAACCCAAAACCCATGTGCATCTAACATCTTTCATGCATCAATCTTCATGGGTCTTCTTCATTTATGACTTGGTAAGTAGAACAAACCCCACATCTTTATTTATTGTTCTATCTTAGTCAAGACATGTCTTCTATTGCTTAGTTTAACAAATCTTCACTCTTATTGCATTTTTAATGAAGTTATGACATGATTGGGTTTTGTTTGTGATAGCTTACATGATTAGGATGATTTTCCCCAAATAGCTAACCCTAGAACATTCTTGTAAAATTGGTTGGTGATTAGGTTGATAGATTAATGTTTATTTATCTAGTCAAGCTTTATTGAATGTTCTTATGGATTTAATTGACAATTATGTTGGTAGAAATTCTCTACAACTAATTGAGTTCACATGTTTGGACATGTTGACATTGTTTGATAGCTAGGATTGTTTTGTGATTGATAACATCTAGCTAAGTCCTTATGTTTTGCATTTAGACATCATTGATGTGTAGGACTCATTGATTGCATTTGTTTATTGCATTTAGTGTCCTTGCCATGTTATTTGACAACTTGTGTTGATTGGCTTTTTGATTGACAATTTCTTGATTGCATTAGTTAATTGCATGTTTTTAGGCCTTGCCATGATTGTTGATAAAATGTGTTGAATTGGCTTTGTTTGTTGACAATTAGGTTGTAAGAAATCTCTTCAACTAATTGACACCTTATGCATGTACATGTAGGTTTTGTTGATAACTATGATGTTTATTTGCATTATAACATCTAGTTAAGCATCTTGTGTTTAGTTCAGCACTTGTTGCATTTGTGCATCATTATTGCTATACTCACATAGACTTTTAATTCTCTTCATGAGTCAAAGTCTTGTGGCTTCTAGGTGAAGTTACACAAGCAAGGAAAGTCTTGTGGCTACCGGTGGGTAGTGCTCAAGCAATTGGTTGAGTGCCACTGTAATAGACCCGTCGGGTAGATTAGGAGTTGCTCACGCCAAGAGTAGTGTATCAGGGGATATCACTAGGGATTGAACCAAGAGTGGCGAGTGGTAGTGTCCATAGCCTGAGGTTATCTAGGGTGAGAGTTCGAGAATCACTTGAGGGTGTAAATTCCTTTTCATATAGTAGATTTCGTTGACCGTGTGTGGTGCACATATCAGCCTGTGGTTTTTTCCAGTTGGGGGGTTTCTACGTAAAAATCAAGTATTCTTTTATTTCCACATTTTATACTTGATTTTATTGTTTGTGTGTTTGGGGTTATACTTGTAATATTGACTAATCCAAAAATTTTGTAATAACGGATAAACAACTCATTCACCCCCCCTCTAGGTTGTTTAGACACACGCATATAAACATTTTCAACCCACACTCTAGATTATATTAGGACTCGTTTGTATTTATTTTCATTTGGTATCAGACCAGGTTCCTTAACATAATTTGGAGATTCCTTGCTCTTGTTAGAGTCGTTTGCATTTGTTTGCATTTTTTGTGTGTGTCTTGTGTGTTTAGCTTGTTTGTGTGCATTCATATCATTCTCACCCAAACACAATTAGTGGAAATAGAATTGGAGGCGAGGGTGCCTCTAGCACAAGACCTCCTTTTCTCATCGAGGTTAATTACGCATCATGGATGGGTAAAATGGAAGCATATGTGTGCCAAATTCATGACCGGGCATGGATGACGATTGAAGATGGGTACACGCCACCTATGATGACTCCTACAGGAGGTGGAGAAGAAGTTCCCAAGCCAAAGGCACAATGGACCCCCCAAGAGTTTGAGGCTTCAAAATGGAACAACAAAGCCATACACGTAATCCTATGTGCCATGGATGACAAGCAATACGAACTCATTCCAACTACAAGGATAGAAAAGGAAGCTTGGGACATATTAGAGATGGCTCATAGAGGAACCGAGGTGGTCAAGGACTCCAAGCTCCAAGTCCTCCAAACACAATTTGGGACCATAAGGATGGAGGAGGATGAATGCTTCAATGACTTCCAAGTGAAGCTTATGGATATAGTGAATCAAAGTCACCAACTTGGTGATCCCTACTCGGATAGAAGAATCAAGCAAAAGATCATGAGATCGCTTCTCGAGAGGTTTTAATCTAAAGTGACGGTGTTGGAAGAAAATAGTGACTACTCAAAGATGAAGCCAAGTGAAGTAATTGGAAGGCTCTTTGCCTATGAATATAGGAAGGGTCCTACATCTACACCTCTAAAGAAGCAAAAAAGTCTTGCCTTGAAGAGCATCAAGGTAGAGAAGGATGAAAAAGACTCGGATGAAGAAATTGCTTTGATGGCAAAGAAGTTCAAGCAATTTATAAGGTTTTAGAAGAAAGAGTTTGGCTCCAAGGGAAAGTTTATGAAGAAGAAGGCTCCATTCAAGAAAGTGGAGCAAACTCAGGAGAAAGACCACAAGAAGGTATCTAATGCTATGAGTGTAGTGGCTTTGGACACATTGGTCCCAAGTGTGTGAATTTGAAGAAGAAAAGAGGAAAAGCCATGGCAGTGACTTGAGTGATAGTGATGACCTAGAAGAGGAAGATAAGTCTTCGGATAATGATGAAGATCAAGTTGCCAATTTCATTGTTTTCTCATCCTTTCACAATAACAATGAAGTTGTGAGTGACAAAGAAGAGGAAGAGGACAAGCAAGAAGAAAGTGACTCAAATGGTGAGAGCAACTCTTCAAACTCCAATTTTGAGCTTCATGAAGAGATGGCTATGATGACTTCATGAGATTCTTTGAGAACTAAAAATTGAAGAAGAAAAAGAAGATACAAAAGTTGAAAAGGGAGAAGCTTGAATTGACTTCCAAGGTAACTCATTTGAGCAAGGAAATGAGTAAAGCTAAAAAGATGGAAGAAAAATTGAAGTTGGAGCTAGCCTTGGCCAAGAAGAATGAAGAAAGCTTGAGGAAAGAGCTCATGGAACCTGTTATCCTTAAAAATTGGCTAGGATCTTTTTTGGACAATGGTTGACCACGGCGTACTGGTGCACCGCAGTTGGCCCAGGCAAGTTAAGACGCGGTTCCCCTTTTACCTTGCTGGGTACCAGGGAAAGCCTTTGGTCCCGTTACCAGGGACCAACTCAAGGCTATGGGTTGGTCCTAACGGGAGACGGGAGACGGGAGACGTGAGACGTGAGGTTAAGGAGTGGGTATAATTCAGAATAAAGGGGGTAGTATCGGGAAATATCAGACAGTCACTAAAGTCCTTCTTATGAATTAGTGGAGAAATACATTGATCATGACCTTTTTACATAGTTAACATGGGCGAGACGGACCAGGTCGTGGTGACACGTACCAAGTTGGTCTGGTATGGTGATAATGGTCAGGGATGAACTCGTAGGAGCTTTCTTTTGGCGTGACAGTAGCCAAGTAGGATAGGGACCATAGGCACTTTGATCGGGCGAGATAGTGGCCAAGTAGAACCGGCACAATAGGTGCTTTAGCTAGGTAAGGTAGTAGCCAAGTAGAATTTGTTCTATTTTCTTAGTTTTTAGAGGCCAACCTCTTACTGATGGTGAGTTAGGGTATTTATAGGGTGCGTAGTAGGGGGTAGGTGAGAGATGCTTATTTAGGCGGGAACTCTTGATCCGATCTCCATCGTTCCCCCCAGCTACATGTTAAGGTGACAAAAGTTGGAGGGCTGGGATGATGCCACGGGGGCGTGTCCCTTGCTGTGACCTTGGTCCAGATAGGTAGGAGCCTTGTTTCCAAGGCCAGAGTTGACGGGATCCTAACCGTTACTTTGAAGCTGGGACATGATTGGCGCACACCCTCAAGGGCTGTAATCGTTCCACCTATGCCCTAGACCCATACGGAGGCTCCATTAGGGCTAACATGGTGATTAGGTGGCATTTTGGGGAGGTCTGATTGGCCGGGAGGGATCTTTACGACCGTGGAAGGCCGCTGTCAAGATTTGCCCTGGTAGGGGACAACGTCAGCATCTGTCACGCTGCAACCTGTCAAGCGCCCTTCTCCACCATTTCCTTATTCGTGCTTGCTTGCTGGGTCTCTGCAAGTATTTTGCTGGGAAATCACAACATCATTCTTCATGCATAAGATAGTTGACTTTTATTAAGGCTTAGATGGAGGGGGAGCGGACTGTCGGTGTAACACGGTCCAGTATGATCACAGTCGTTGATTGCTCACCTTCCCTATTCCATGTTTGCTACCTTGCATTAATGAGGTGCCAATGGGGTTCTACTGTTAGGATTATGCTCAATAGCAAGAGTGTAATATTGTAATTAACAATATTTTTCATATTAATAAAGTGATTTCTGGTTTAAACAAATCTTATAGCATTTATAGTTTAATAATTGTCAAAGTAAATAATCATAAGGTCTAAAGACTATGAGAAAAGAAGAATTGTTCGTACATCTGGATATGTATGTGGTAGACACAATTCTTTAGTTAGTCTTGAATATTGTTCACAACTTAAGTTAAAGGTTGGGCACCTTTATCTTGTTAAAGTTGTAGAATTCTTTTGCTAGCATTTGAGTGGGATCAAATGAGATATGATGAGTCTAAAATCATCGGAGTGTCTTCGAGCAAAAGAATCTAGTGCACTGGGTGCATTGAACTGGATCACAATGAAATACTTGTTGGTACCTGGGGTTACAGATTGCGCAGCGGAAAGGTTTTAAAATTTTTAAAAGCAATCATCAAATAAACCCATTTGTACAGTAATAGTCGAAAACAATAAGAAGGAGATGAAAACTATTTCATACCTACGTAGGAGGCTCCTTCACTTTAATACGGTATGCTCCTGATTTGAACCACTTGATCTTCCTCGCTATGACCCTGAATTGGTAATGGCGTGTGGGCGCGTCACGGTACTCAGGAACAAAAATGGAGGTAGAAGAGAAGAGCACACAAAAGACAACTCTTGTTCTTTTATTGGTGAAGTGCGGCAATAATAAGTCTAAAAGAAAAAAAAATAATTCTTTTATTTTGTCTCTAGCCGCACACTTGTTTCTCTTTCTTCTCTCCTGTTTTATGCAACCTACTTGCTTTTAAAACTTCTTTTATTAAAAGACAAAAAACTGATGCCTTTTAAAACTTCTCTCATTAAAAGACAAAAAACTGATGCCTCTTAAATTTTTTGTGTAAGTTGATCTCATATAATTCGGTTGTTATTTTTAAATTAAAAATATATCTCATATATCTTTAAAAACAAACCAAATCTATTTGATTTAAAAAAAAATAAAAAAATAAAAATCTTTATAAAGATATCTCATATCTTTTTAAAAATAATTAAACATTTATTTTTGAATTTAAACATTTTAAATTCAATTTCAAATATTTAATTTAATAAAATAAAATAATCATATTATCTTATTTTATTCAAAATCAAATATCAACTAACACCCTCCATTTAGTGATTAACAACATAATTAAATAATCTTATTATTTAATTTATTTAATCACCATTATTCATTAATTAAATAATCTCATTATTCAATCAATTCCCGAATAGATACGTGTCACTTTCGTAACACAATTAATTGGACAATCCAATTAATTAACCGTGACCCTTGTTACCTAAATCGATCGGGCTAGCAAGGGGACCTAATGGACCTACAGTATTTTGAGCTCCAATAATCCTTAGAAATAAATAATTAAACTCTTTAATTAATATTTCATGATTATTAACTTCGGTGTTATTCCACTAAAAACCCGAAGTTGCACTCTCTCAACTGTAGACGTTTTTACACAAACCAATAACTCTTGATGTCCATTGATATAGCTATTACATATGGTATAATCCTCCACAGGTAGTTCATAATTAGAGCTAGGTCATAATGTCCGTTATACCCCTCTAATTATATCTTTCCATTAAGTACCATTGATTCTCTAATGAACAATAAATCCTACATTCCTTACGGAATTAGGAGAGCGCTCATATTGTTCAAGCCCCGAATCAACCCTTAAGGGAACTACTATCTACTTCTCACAAGAAGGAGTGGATTCCTCTATTGTGTGCAGACCTTCCCAGCCACAAGCCAAATCGCGATTCCAACATACGAAGTTATTGACCGGGAATGCAACTCCGATCTCACCCATGGTATATCAAAAACCACGATCTAACCTGAAGGAGTCGATAAGACACTCAGGATTAAGATCACCCATATATAGCCATCATTTGTTGATATATATGAATTTCATCTTTTAACGGATCTTGGTGAGAGATTCATATAGATCATGGCCCAGTCCTATATGATCAAATCATATAAGGTGCCTCCATTATCATATCTCCATATGAATGATCTAGGATAAGATCACCGTACATTACGGAATGGACAGCAGCTGTAGATTGACCACAAATAAAGTACCCAGCTTTATTTGCTATCTACGGACTCTTTAGATTGCTCCTTTCAAACTGAATCCATCTATATATGACATTCATATACTCAGTTTGAAACTACATCCGGCAATCTTGGATGTTAAGTACACATGTTATTATAAATGTATGAGACAATTTGAATGAATAAACTACTTCTTTTATTTCTTGTTCAATTCACATTTACAAACTACAAGCTTTAGGGCAAAAACCCCAACAATCTCCCACTTGCACTAAAGCATGTGAGGCATGTCTTGTAAACCTAGACTCTCTAGGTGACCCGTAAACACTTTAGCCGGTAAGGTCTTCGTAAATGGATCAGCATGATTATCCTGTGATGCTACCTTGGTCACGGTCACATCTCCTCTCTGCACTATCTCTCTGATGAGATGATATTTCCTCTCTATATGCTTACCTCTCTTGTTGCTTCTTGGTTCTTTGGAATTAGCCACAGCACCACTATTATCACAATAAAGTGTGATGGGCTTATCCATATTCGGAACAACTTCCAGATCACTCAAGAACTTGCGGAGCCAAACAGCCTCTTTAGCAGCTTCACAAGCGGCTACATATTCGGCTTCCATGGTGGAATCAGCAATACAAGATTGCTTAACACTCCTCCACACAATGGCTCCACCACCAAGGGTGAATACTGATCCAGACGTGGATTTCCTAGAATCCTTGTCTGTCTGAAAATCAGAATCCGTATATCCTAACGGGATCAAATCCTGTCCAGAATACACTAGCATATAGTTTCTCGTTATCCGAAGATACTTGAGAATAGTCTTGACAGCAACCCAATGATCTAATCCTGGGTTGGACTGGTATCTGCTGGCTACTCCCACTGCGAAGCAGATGTCCGGTCTCATGCATAACATAGCATACATGAGACTACCTACTGCTGACGCATAGGGAACTCGTCTCATATCCTCAACTTCTTGAGGTGTCTTAGGACACTGTTCCTTAGACAAGTGAACTCCATGCCTGGAAGGTAAATTACCTTTCTTGGAGTTCTGCATCGAAAATCGCACAAGAATTTTGTCGATATACGATGCTTGAGACAGTGCTATAACTTTGTTCTTGCGATCCCTTATAAGTTGGATCCCTAGAACATAACTTGCCTCTCCCAAATCTTTCATTTGGAATTGGCTGGCCAGCCAGCCCTTTACATTAGACAATACTCCCACATCATTCCCAATGAGTAGGATGTCATCTACGTATAGGACCAAGAAAACTACTTTCTTGTCAATGATGCGCTTGTAGACACAAGGCTCATCAACGTTTTGCTCAAACCCATAGGTTTTGATCACATCATAAAACCTTATGTTCCAAGATCTAGATGCTTGCTTAAGTCCATAAATGGATCTTTGCAACTTGCAAACTTTTTGCTCTTGATCTGGAGACACGAATCCCTCTGGTTGCATCATGTAGATGCTCTCATCAAGATTGCCATTCAAGAATGCAGTCTTGACGTCCATTTGCCAAATTTCGTAATCAAAATAGGCAGCAATGGATAAGAGAATCCGAATAGACTTAAACATAGCTACTGGCGAGAAGGTCTCCTCATAATCGACCCCCTCCTTTTGGGTATAACCCTTGGCCACTAGCCTTGCCTTGAAGGTCTTTACCTTCCCGTTTACTCCTCTCTTTCTCTTGTAGATCCACTTACACCCTATGGGTTTCACCCCATCCGGTAAGTCTACAAGTTCCCAGACTGAGTTAGAGTACATGGACTCCATCTCGAGATTCATGGCTTTAAGCCATTCCTCTTTATCAGGATCTTCCATTGCATTCTTAAATGTCAATGGATCATCCACACTATCAGCAGAGACAACATCTTGTCCCTCACTTACACCCAAATAGCGTTCAGGCTGTCTTACAACCCTCTCACTACGTCTAAGTGGTAGTATATCCTGACTAGGAATCATCTGACTCTCAGATGTTAATGGATCAACAACTCTTGTTGATTGAGAACTGGTCTCACCAGGCTCCAACTCATTCAATACAATTTTAGAACGAGGCTTATGGTCACTAATATAGTTATCCTCAAGAAATGTTGCATTTGTCGATACAAACACTTTGTTATCTTCAGGACTATAAAAGTATCCACCTCTGGTCTCCTTGGAGTATCCTACAAACAAGCAGACCACAGACTTGGGCTCTAGCTTTCCACTTCTGTTCTTCAGCACGTGTGCTGGACACCCCCAAATGCGAAAATGTCGCAAACTAACTTTACGACCATTCCACAACTCTAGAGGAGTCTTAGGAACAGATTTGGATGGCACTACATTCAAAATGTATGCCGCTGTTTGTAATGCATATCCCCAAAAGGAATTTGGTAACGATGAGAAACTAATCATAGATCTCACCATTTCCATTAGGGTTCTATTTCTCCTCTCCGCGACACCATTCTGTTGAGGTGTAACAGGAGCTGTGAGTTGGGACACTATCCCATACTCGACCATGAAGTCTTCAAACTCTTGGTCAAGGTACTCACCTCCACGATCCGATCGTAGAGTCTTGATAGTCTTTCCTAACTGATTTTCAACTTCAGCTCGGAATTCTTTGAACTTTTCAAAAGTTTCTGACTTTCGTTGCATTAGGTAGACATATCCGTATCTTGAGTAGTCTTCTATAAAGGTGACATAATACTCATAACCACCCCTTGCTTTAACATTCATCGGTCCACAGACGTCTGAATGTATAAGCTCTAATGGTTCTTTAGCTCTAAGCCCTTTTCCAGTAAAAGGTCTCTTGGTCATTTTACCTTCTAAACAGGATTCGCAGACAGGTAAGGTGCCAACCTTTAACTCACTTAAAGGTCCGCTTTTCACTAGTCTATCTATCCGGTCAAGGTTGATATGGCCAAGTCTTAGATGCCATAGATACGTTTCGTTTTCTGGAGAAATCTTTTGTCGTTTAGTTTTTGGTTTTTCAACCTTAAACATTTCGGTGTTGAGCAGTGTTGTATGTATTAACGGTCTTAACACATATAAATTGTTTTCATTAATTCCTGAACAAATATTCAGACCATTCTTTGCAATAATAACTGATTTATTATCAAAAGAAACAGAATATAATTGTTCTAACAATTTAGAAACGGAAATTAAATTCCGTGTAAATCCAGGAATGAAAAATACATTGTCCAACAATATGAAATTATTATTACAAAAACGCAATCTAATTACGCCCACTGCTCGTGCCGACACGACATCCCCTGACCCCACACGCATAGAGAAAGCTCCCTCCTCAAGTTGTGTCCAAGAATCAGTCCACTGTAAAGAAGAACAAACATGGTTAGTGGCCCCCGAATCAACTATCCAAGGTGAAGAATCATTTTCCACTAAACACGATTCAAGAACAAGTAAATCATATTTACCTTTCGTTTTCTTCTTCTTAGCTACCTCCTCCAGATATTGAGGACAGTTCCTCTTCCAGTGCCCGACTTTGTCGCAATGGAAACATTTTCCTTTGCTCTTGTCGATGGAGGCGTCTTTCTTTTTGCTCTGGGCTTTCTTGGGTTTGGGCTTACCCTTCGCCTTCCCAGCAGACCTCTTCCTCTTTTTGTTATTGGAGGAAGATGGTTCGGCAACATTTGCCTCACCGGTCCTGCCCTTGCTGTCCTTAGTCAAGGACTCAAAGGTAGTGAGCTCATTAAGCAACTGTGTGAGACTAAACTTAAGCTTGTTCATCCCATAGTTGCTCTTGAACTGATCGAAACTCTTCGGAAGAGTCGTTAGTATGATGCTCACCTGACTGGATTCATCAATGGCCCCGCCATTGATTTCTGCCGTGTTGAAGTAGGACATCATGTTCAGGACATGTTCCAGAACTGATGCACCATCCTTCATACGAGCGAGCATAGTGGAACGAACAGCTTCATGCCGCTTTTGCTCAGAGGGTTGCCCGAACATAGCCTGCAATGACTCCATTATTTCAAATGCAGTACCCATTGCTTCATGCTTAGTGACAAGCATGTCTGTCATACTTGCTAACAGATATGTTCGGGCTTTCTCATCTGATGAGACCCATTTCTCATATGCCTCACGAACAGTTCGTGCGGCATTGGCAGCAGGCATTGGAGGACATTCCTCCGTAAGCACAAACTTAAGGTCCTTGGTGACCAAAATTGCATTGATATTGTGTTTCCATTTAGTGTAGTTATCACCAGTTAATTTGTCATTGGCTATGATTTGTAATAGTGCAGCTGACATGGCTGAAAAAACATAAATAAAGAATTCATTCATTCATACATTCAAAACATGTGCGAATGTTCGGCATAAAATTAAACATGATGCATGAAAATGTTTAATGAACAAGAACAACCCTAAAAAGTGTTACTATGCCACGACAATCCAACATACCACAAGCAAATGCTGCCTTAGGGTCAGTCAAATTCTTGCATGTTGAATCGAGAATTTCTCAATCAAATGTTATACCAGAATAACTCTTATTCCTCTAACATTCAACCATCGTATATTTCAGTCAGGTTTATAATTAACCAATTTAATTAAAACCTTGTGAGCGTAACCCATCATTTCAGATCTCATGAGCTTAACTCGAGAATTGCCGCCTTAGGGTCGGTCAATCCCGAAATCCCCTCAGCAATCCTATCCGTTAGGAAGTCAACCTTGATATTGATTCTTATGGAAACCCTCCTTAGGGAGGACGAAAACAAAGCCGTCACGAGGCCCCACTCGAATCTTACGGTGTTGAACTAATGATGGAGACCGTGGGATATAATGTCATATATCCCTCTCCCACTCACTATTTTATAATAAGGGTTTTCTATTAATATTAATGCACCTAGAAAAAACTAGATTAAACGGCTAATTTCAATCTAAGCGTCAAGTGCATTAATCACAAATTCTTAGAATCCTATTCCAATAACTAATAAACTAATTTGATTTTTAACTCTTAAAAATCTAGTTCATTAGTGAAAATTCTAATCTATGTAAATTATTTACTAAGACTAGAATTATAAAAAAAAAAAAAATGTATTTACCAAGTTTTAACTATTAAAACTAAACACATTATTGGGTCCAATTATTATTAGGGGCTTAATCAAATTAATCCTAATAAATATTAAAGGACCCTACTAATCTAAGTAATTAAACTCTTTAATAATTAGATTAGTGATTAATGAGAATTACCAAGTTTTTACTCCTAAAACTAATCCCATTAATTTATAGCCATTTATGTGTATAGCCCATTTTAATCACATTAAAACTAAAACACATAATAAAATAGGCTAACATGCATGTATGATATATCACCATATATTTATGTGTAGGCACAACTAATTTAAAACACGTGTATGCATGACAATGCTTATTCATCAAATAATAAAACACATACATGAGTTGACCGAGTGTTGTGGATTATTTGACCTAAAAAAAATTGAAATCTAATTACAAAAATATTCTCAAGGCATTCCTTGGTCTTCTTGTAATTTCTGAGTCTTCCAGTATCTTCGGGTCACACAGATTCATCTCATGAATCCAAAAAAAAAAATATGCATGGAACGCACTAGGCAACACTTGCCAACGAAACTGTGCAACCGGGACACACCTCGCTTGCATACCAACCAGCAATGTTGCACAAAGCAACATGCATAGTTTTGCAAAACGATGTGCGTGGGTATGCACAATCGCGCAAGTCAATATGCGCCTCACCCTTCTTTGACTAAAGTGGATCTTCGTGTATACCAGGTCTTCATTTGATTATATCAAATTTTTTTTTTTTTTATACAATAAACAGTAAATAAAAAAAAATATAAAAAAAAAATATAAAAACATTATACAACCCAGAAACACTCTAAATCCACTACACCATAAAAAATTACGATCAACCATGTTTTTAAATAAAACAATTTAATCAAAAACATCATACATTCGTTAAATTTGTGCATACACATTCACACATGCAATCAGGAGCAATCGAATTCGATTATACTGTACAAAAATTGGCTCTGATACCAATTGTTGGTACCTGGGGTTACAGATTGCGCAGCGGAAAGGTTTTAAAATTTTTAAAAGCAATCATCAAATAAACCCATTTGTACAGTAATAGTCGAAAACAATAAGAAGGAGATGAAAACTATTTCATACCTACGTAGGAGGCTCCTTCACTTTAATACGGTATGCTCATGATTTGAACCACTTGATCTTCCTCGCTATGACCCTGAATTGGTAATGGCGTGTGGGCGCGTCACGGTACTCAGGAACAAAAATGGAGGTAGAAGAGAAGAGTACACAAAAGACAACTCTTGTTCTTTTATTGGTGAAGTGCGGCAATAATAAGTCTAAAAGAAAAAAAAATAATTCTTTTATTTTGTCTCTAGCCGCACACTTGTTTCTCTTTCTTCTCTCCTGTTTTATGCAACCTACTTGCTTTTAAAACTTCTTTTATTAAAAGACAAAAAACTGATGCCTTTTAAAACTTCTCTCATTAAAAGACAAAAAACTAATGCCTCTTAAATTTTTTGTGTAAGTTGATCTCATATAATTCGGTTGTTATTTTTAAATTAAAAATATATCTCATATATCTTTAAAAACAAACCAAATCTATTTGATTTAAAAAAAAATAAAAAAATAAAAATCTTTATAAAGATATCTCATATCTTTTTAAAAATAATTAAACATTTATTTTTGAATTTAAACATTTTAAATTCAATTTCAAATATTTAATTTAATAAAATAAAATAATCATATTATCTTATTTTATTCAAAATCGAATATCAACTAACACCCTCCATTTAGTGATTAACAACATAATTAAATAATCTTATTATTTAATTTATTTAATCACCATTATTCATTAATTAAATAATCTCATTATTCAATCAATTCCCGAATAGATACGTGTCACTTTCGTAACACAATTAATTGGACAATCCAATTAATTAACCGTGACCCTTGTTACCTAAATTGATCGGGCTAGCAAGGGGACCTAATGGACCTACAGTATTTTGAGCTCCAATAATCCTTAGAAATAAATAATTAAACTCTTTAATTAATATTTCATGATTATTAACTTCGGTGTTATTCCATTAAAAACCCGAAGTTGCACTCTCTCAACTGTAGACGTTTTTACACAAACCAATAACTCTTGATGTCCATTGATATAGCTATTACATATGGTATAATCCTCCACAGGTAGTTCATAATTAGAGCTAGGTCATAATGTCCGTTATACCCCTCTAATTATATCTTTCCATTAAGTACCATTGATTCTCTAATGAACAATAAATCCTACATTCCTTACGGAATTAGGAGAGCGCTCATATTGTTCAAGCCCCGAATCAACCCTTAAGGGAACTACTATATACTTCTCACAAGAAGGAGTGGATTCCTCTATTGTGTGCAGACCTTCCCAGCCACAAGCCAAACCGCGATTCCAACATACGAAGTTATTGACCGGGAATGCAACTCCGATCTCACCCATGGTATATCAAAAACCACGATCTAACCTGAAGGAGTCGATAAGACACTCAGGATTAAGATCACCCATATATAGCCATCATTTGTTGATATATATGAATTTCATCTTTTAACGGATCTTGGTGAGAGATTCATATAGATCATGGCCCAGTCCTATATGATCAAATCATATAAGGTGCCTCCATTCTCATATCTCCATATGAATGATCTAGGATAAGATCACCGTACATTACGGAATGGACAGCAGCTGTAGATTGACCACAAATAAAGTACCCAGCTTTATTTGCTATCTACGGACTCTTTAGATTGCTCCTTTCAAATTGAATCCATCTATATATGACATTCATATACTCAGTTTGAAATTACATCCGGCAATCTTGGATGTTAAGTACACATGTTATTATAAATGTATGAGACAATTTGAATGAATAAACTACTTCTTTTATTTCTTGTTCAATTCACATTTACAAACTATAAGCTTTAGGGCAAAAACCCCAACAATACTTTATCTATAACCGTCAGTAGATAAAAGTAATTTCATTATCAGGACAATCGGAGAGTCTATCTTAATCCTGAGATAAATGATGGACTTATGGTTGCAAGTGATATCATTTGAGTTATCAATGAGTATGATTATATCGCATAGTCTATCCTCGATAGTTTGGTGATATTCATTTGTCAATCGATAGAGGACTTCATTTATAGATATGGACATCGTGGCTCCATTTATCGAATGAGAGTATAATATCATCATATGGATGTTTTGAGGTAATTGGATATTAAAACTCAACGTTGAGTTTTCGATAGTGTCTATTGAAAACATGGCTTCTGGACAAGTCAAAATATCCAAGTTCAAAACGTGGTCATATGAGTAAATATGATAACTTGGAGAGTTATAGGCGGTCTATGAACTCTTGGCGATTACTGATATTAATCACGAGGATACACTATCTCCAACATGATTGTCTAGGGTATGAATGAGGAAACATCTTCCTTTTCTGTCTTTATTTAAGAGTTCAATTTTAGCTCTTTAGTGGAATGAGTTAAAATTAATGGATCGGACCTAAGTGAATCATTTGTTGATTGTGATTAGGTTATGTCTATTGAAGCTTAAATTTTGATAGCCCGCCAAGATCCCCAATCCACACGGACTTGCATGGATCACTTGATATATTCTACCGGACCAATTTAGGGTCCATCTGGAATTGCATTTAATATATTAAGAATATAATTTGCACATTATTTATGTAATGGGCTGCTCAATTATATTTATATATTAATGGATGACATGTGGGCTTGTTTCTTTTAGTAAGAATGGGTCTAGTTCACATGTGGGCTTTTTATTTAAAGTCCTATGGATTAAATGAAATAAGAAAATAATATTTGGCCCAATATTTTTATACGGGGCAGCAAGGTGATTAATTAACCTTAAATATTATTTTGTTTTCATTGTTTAATTAAATAAGAATTAATTAATTTATTAATTAATTGTTTAATTAAGAAACAAATCTTTTCTGATTAGGAAATATGATTCCTAAAGGTATACTATTGGTAGTAGTATGCTTAAATTAAAAGACTTGTTTGACAAGGAAATAAATAATTAATTTTATTTATTTAATCAAATAAGAAGTCTTTTTATTTTAGTCAAAATAAAAGAATAAAAGATTTATGAGTTTGATTAGGGTTTGGAAGTCTTAAACTAAATAGGAATTAGGGTGCAATACAAACTCCTTTTGGTTTGAGGATTGCAGCAACCCTAGTCCCTTTTGGCTAGAGAATTCGGCCACCCTAGTAAAAAGGAAGAAAGAAAATTTTGCCACATATATAAGTGGACTTATAATTTTCTGCCACTAGGGTTTTTGGGTGTGCATAATTCTATTTTCTTCTTCTTCTCAACTCATAGAAAGATAGCTTTTATTATACTAAAACAAAAAGAGACATAGATTATTCTTTGATGGTATACTATTTGCTTATTCATCAATAAGCTTGTGTATACTACATCGATCAAGGTTCACGCGAGTTTCGATCATAAGATTGAGAACTCAAAAGTGACCGGAATAATCTTAGGTTTCTTTTGATTGTTTTTGTGACTAACGAATAAGAGAAAAGTTTGTTTTATCCAATCACAGGCTTGCAATTGAAAGAAAAGGGAGACCACGCTCCTAGGTGATCCACGTTCGTGCTAGGATTGAAGATCTTGCGGATTACCATCGACGTAAGTCAATCGGATCACGCGACAAAAGGTATTCTTCTTTTGTTATATATTATATATCTTTAATTGATTAAAAGGGTTTAAGGTTCATAAAAGGAAAAATTTTAAAAGCTACTAAAACCTATTTTTTTAGTCTCGATTCCGCTGCGTGTACTTTTACGGTATATTTTTCCCTACATCTACAGGTTTCCTTGGCTATCTCCTTCTTCCCATGTGGTTTGGCGTAAGGGCTAACGTCAGCCTCAGGGATGGGACCGCCACTCTTAGGGCTCTTTAGGTTGTTTGTAGATTGTTCTCAGGAGCCTCTCCTAGTACATTTGGGGAGTTAAGTGACCTCTCTAAGGGCGGCTGGCTCGTCCCTGCTTGGGTACCCGGGTGGGGTTTTCGCGTTAGTCCTTAAGTCAAGTCTAGTTCATTACCGGGTGGTCGTAAAGGAGGCTAGGCTCGGGGTACACCGGGCTCTACCCTCTATACTGGATGCTTTATGGAGTCCATGTTCCTAGTGGATCATGCCCTTTTAATCCTTGGTTACTCTAAGGGGGATTGGGTAAGTTCGATTACCGGGTCCTACTTCATACTAGGCGCTTTGAGGGAGACGGGTTCTTTAGGGATCGCGCCTTTCTTTACTTCTCAGGTGCTCTAAGGGGACCGGGCATGCCTAGCTACCGTGTCCTCCTTAATCCCAGGTGCTTCGAGGGAGGCGGGCCCTTTGTGAACCATGTGTAGGGAAAAATTGTACCCGCAGCGGAAGCGAGACTAAAAAATAGTTTGAGTAGCTTTTAAAATTTTTCCAATTTTATGAACCTTAAACCCTTTTGATTAATTAAAGATATATAAAAATAAACAAAAGATTAATACCTCTTGTCGCGTGATCCGATTGACTTGCGTCGATGGTAATCCGCAAGATCTTCAATCCTAGCACGAACGTGGATCACCTAGGAGCGTGGTCTCCCTTTCTTTGAATTGCAAACCTGTGATTGGATTAAACAAACTTTTCTTGATTCGTTAGTCCCAAAAACAATCTAAAGAAACCTAAGATTATTCCGGTCACTTTTGAGTTCTCAATCTTATGATCGAAACTCGCGTGAACCTAGATCGATATAGTATTCACAAGCTTATTGATGAATAAGCAACTAGCATACAATCAAAGAATAATCTATGTTCCTTTTGTTTTTAGTAGAATAATAGATTTCTAACTATGAGTTGAGAAGAAGAAGAAGAAGAAAATTCTGCACCCAAGCCTTTTTTTGGTGGCCGAAATTATAAGTTGCCTTATATAGATGGCCAAATTTTTCTCTTCCTTTTTACCCTAGGGTGGCCGAAATCTCTACCAAAAATAATTAGGGTTGCCGCAATTTTACTCCTAAAATATTGGAGATTTAGTTGCACCCTAATTCCTATTTAGTTTAAGATTTCCAAACCCTAATCAAACTCATAAATCTTTTATTCCTTATTTGACTAAAATAAAAGACTTCTTATTTGATTTAATAAATAAAATTAATTATTTATTTCCTTGTCAAACAAGTCTTTCTATTTAATTATACTACTACCAATAGTATACAAATAGGAATCATATTTCCTATTTAGAAAAGATTTGTTACTTAATTAAACAATTAATTAATAAATTAATTAATTCTTATTTAATTAAATAATGAAAACAAAATAATATTAAATGCTATTTTAGCACCTTGCCGCCCCACATGTATATATTGGGCCAAATATTATTTTTCTTATTTCATTAAATCCATAGGACTTTAAATAAAAAGCCCACATGTGAACTAGACCCATTCTTACTAAAAGAAACAAGCCCACATGTCATCCATTAATATATAAATATAATTGTGCAGCCCATTACATAAATAATGTGCAAATTATATTCTTAATATATTAAATTGCAATTCTAGATGGACCTTAAATTGGTCCGGTAGAATATATCAAGTGATCCATGCAAGTCCGTGTGGATTGGGGATCTTGGCGGGCTATCTAAATTTAAGCTCCAATAGACATAACCTAATCACAATCAACAAATGATTCACTTAGGTCCGATCCATTAATTTTAGCTTATTCCACTAAAGAGCTAAAATTGAACTCTTAAATAAAGACAGAAAAGGAAGATGCTTCCTCATTCATACCCTAGACAATCATATTGGAGATAGTGTATCCTCGTGATTAATATCAGTAATCGCCAAGAGTTCATAGACCGCCTATAACTCTCCAAGTTACCATATTTACTCATATGACCACGTTTTGAACTTGGATATTTTGACTTGTCCAGAAGCCATGTTTTCAATAGACACTATTGAAAACTCAACGTTGAGATTTAATACCCAATTACCTCAAAACATCCATATGATGATATTATACCCTCATTTAATAAATGGAGCCACGATGTCCATATCTATAAATGAAGTCCTCTATCGATTAACAAATGAATATCACCAAACTATCGAGGATAGACTATGCGATATAATCGTACTCATTGATAGCTCAAATGATATCACCTGCAACCATAAGTCCATCATTTATCTCAGGATTAAGATAGACTCTCCGATTGTCCTGATAATGAAATTACTTTTATCTACTGACGGTTATAGATAAAGTATTTCATTGTGATCCTGTTAAATGCACCCAGTGCACTAGATTCTTTTGCTCGAAGACACTTCGATGATTTTAGACTCATCATATCTCATTTGATCCCACTCAAATGCTAGCAAAAGAATTCTACAACTTTAACAAGATAAAGGTGCCCAACCTTTAACTTAAGTTGTGAACGATATTCAAGACTAACTAAAGAATTGTGTCTACCACATACATATCCAGATGTATGAACAATTCTTCTTTTCTCATAGTCTTTAGACCTTATGATTATTTACTTTAACAATTATTAAACTATAAATGCTATAAGATTTGTTTAAAACAGAAATCACTTTATTAATATGAAAAAGATTGTTAATTACACTATTACACTCTTGCTATTGAGCATAATCCTAACACCATGCCATCCTTCCGAACTT
Organism: Acer campestre; assembly: GCA_954870605.1. NCBI lineage: Eukaryota > Viridiplantae > Streptophyta > Magnoliopsida > Sapindales > Sapindaceae > Acer > Acer campestre. Next base: position 13,407,164 of record OX940806.1, read on the forward strand.
CAGATGCCCTAGATGGACCTAGAATGTCTTGGTACTGGGTATTGGGGAGCGAAGGGGTAGTGGAAAAGTTCTTCCTTGATTTAGTTACCCCTTTTTTCGGTTAACTGATGAGCCGTCGTTGTGTACTCAACAAAATAATGTTTTAAATGTGATCGTTTTGAAAACCAATTTCACCACTTAAAAATCCACTTAGATAGAAAATTAGTAAAGTGGTAAGTATGATTCGTTCCATAGTGAATTAGAGTGATTAGTTGAATAAATTAACTAATCTAAATGTGATAAAATAAAACATAGATAAATGGATGAGTGAATGGGTTGTCAAGCCATCAAACATACATGTAAAAATAAACCTAACAACCTAATAAAAGAATACTTAACAAATGTAGATAAGATAAATGGAATTAACAATTAAAAGAATAGTTAGGGAATTAATGGGATCACAAGTGAATTACGGGAAATGCTTCTCAAGCTACCTTAATGAGCGAATCTCACAAATGTTAACCAATTGATTTCTAAAATGTGTTTAGACCATTACTATGAACCCTAAACAACTTCCCATCACAATGCCTAACCGATTAAGGAGAGGGGGTCACGGCGGGATCGGTTTGTTACAATTAACGATTTAGATTGTCATGGTTGATATACCCTCTGACAATCTATCCTAGTCACTAGGTTCCCAATCCATCAAGGTTGTCAATCCAATGAAGATTATATAACATATTATCCTAAACAAGAGTGTAATCAACTAGTGGGTATACATGTCAATTATATAATGCATATAATCTAATTATAAAATGAATAGAACACAAATAGAGATTAAAAGAGATTAAAGTTCAAGCAAATCCCAATCCAAATGTTCTCACATTAAAACCCTAGAAAAGGGGATTTAATTACACATATTACAATCAAAGGGAAGGTAAGTAAAAGATTAGGAAATCACCCATGAGCCTCCTTTTGTAAGCTTGATCCTTTCCTTTCATTTGATGCTCCTTGTGCAAAGAGTGGATGATGAGGATGTGTCTAGTTAGGTGGAGTCAAATGAGAAGTGACTAAGGAGATATGTGGAGAAGATGAGAATAAATGAATGATTAGGGGAAGGTAATCTAGATGTTAAGCTTAGGTAGAAGAGAAAATGGAGGGATAAGGAATGGTGGAGAAAGGAGGTTTCTTGGTCGTCAAGAGTTGTTTAAAAGAGGAAAAATGTGATGAATTTATAGGATTTTCAAATTAGGTCTCGGGTGGCAAATTACCCCCTGATCATGGGAATTTATCATTTAGTCCAACAGAGGGGGACATTTTGTAATTTTCCCCACCAATCAGAAATGCATAGCAAAGGTGGTCGCAATTTGTGTTCATGGCGACCCTAGGGATGCAAGTGGCGACTCCATTAGGTGCCAAAAATAATTCCCTGTCGCCATGGCGACCTCGAAATGCAAACCGCGATATCAATTTACTTGGTTTGGTCGCGATTTGGGATTGAGGGCGACTTAGGGAAATATGGGCGTGATTTGGGTGGCCGGATTCTGGCCGATTGGATGGCTGAAAGTTGATTGACTGGGTAGCCGGTGATGTGGCCGTTAATCTCGGCCAGTTTCTGGCCGACGGTAGGTCATGGAAGGTGGTTGGCGGCCGACTAGGGTTTGAAGTGGGAAGGCTGCCATGGACGCTTGCGTGAAGGGGAAGAACAAGATGAATAGGAATGGGGTGCATTTAGTAGGTAAGGGGGGTTCATGCAGTAGCTGTCCTTTTTTTTTTTTTGCTAGCCTTAGGGTGCAATTAGAAGTCAATTGGGGTGCGCACAGCAGATGCTCCTTGGCGTGATATGGGGGTGCAGCTTAGAACAAGACTAGGGTGCATTTGGAGGCCCACACCTGCCTCTAAACGCACCGTTTTACTTGGCTGATCCTTTGGGCTTTGTATTGGGCTTGGCCCAGTTTCTCCTTTAATCAAAATGCATAGCATCAAGTGATGTGGCGCGTTGCTGCTGATTTGTGTGGCAATTTATGGATAGCCCCCTTGAACTCCTTTCTTGAACTCCTTTAAAATCACAATAAATTCAATCCTCCTTCATGAATTACAGTTTCACCCCTATTTCGCCAAAATTACACCAATGCCCCTGATCTTTAGAAATACCTGAAAACACTAATTTACACAATTAAATCATGGGATAATGCCCGAGAATCAAGCAAAAGGAGAAGGAAATGGGGGCTAAAATCATACCAATTTTGGTTCGATCAAATACCCCCAAACCTATCTTTTGCTCGTCCTCGACCAAAACAAACATAAGCACTCAATGGACATGTGTCTAAAAATCAAATAATCACATTAAAGCACCAACTCTTTGCAAAAGCCTCAAAAATCAATATTTGACTTGCAAAACCAAAAGTGAAGAGATTTAACCAACGTTGTGCTCATTAGGAAATAATGCATGTAAGAGATGCTAAATAAAGATTAAAGTCATGCCACTTTAAGTACACATTGCACGCAACGCGATCCTACATTCAAGATGCTTAAGCTTTAAGACTAGAGTGCCATTCGGAAAAGAATGTAATTCGCCTCGACATCTAATCCTCACCGGATTCTCTCATTTTCGCATGGATTCCTAGGCTTCACTCGCAATCCATATGCAATATGAGTTTATGCTCAAGATATCAAATATAATTGCACATGATTATTTAAAAACACAATTTATTTATTTTTTTTGAAAATTTTGTCTCATTAATGGAATTGAAAGCCATGAACCGGAAGGAATATGCATCAACCAAAATTTCCAAAGTGGACATCCCTAAAAATAAAATAGGTCTTTCATTTGGTTGTAATGGGGCCAAAGGTGAAAGGTGAGTCAATAAATAGGAAAAATTGATTGCAAACACCCATTGGTCACACTAAGGCATACATTCTAATTAAGCACAACTTGCTCATTACAACTTGCATATTCCATACTTTGGCGTCCAGGCTTACAATATAATATGTGCATTTTCCTACTCTTAATTTTCATTGAGTAGCTCATTTAATCCCACATAATTGATCTAGGCACTTAGTGCCTCATTCATCTTTTTCTTTTCTTTCTTTTACTATGCTTTTCTTTTCTTTTCTTTGCTTGTCTTTTTTTTTTTTCTTTTCTTTTCAAGCATTGCATTTCATCTTTTTAATGTGTTTTCACATACATATTTGCCTAGGTACACGCCTTACATTTTAATACTCCTCAAAGCTTACATTCAACCCCTAAGCCTTAGCAAACCATTTGGTACAAGGTAAGTTTAGTGTTTAGGCTATATGGTTTATATTAATGTGGTTCATGAATGAAAAGCTTAATTGTGTTTGGCTTCAAATGGGCAGTGGAGCACACATATAGAGGGATTGGAAGTATTTAGGCCAATTTAGTGATTTTTCACATGCATTTCCTAAAATCATTTCTGAAGGTTTGTCCACAAAGTCAATTAAGGCGTCTACAAGCAGTCCATATGTTTTATGGCAAACAACATTTAAGTGCAAATGAGACATTTTAAAAAATGCATAACATGTGTTAGAATGAGTGTTTAAAGAGTGAAAACTTTCCCTCAAATACGCTTTTTAAGGCCATGTTTGTGAATCTCACGGGAAGTCTCCACTATTAATTCCTAACCTTCAAGCACAATCGAATATTCACTCCAACATCAAGAGAAAAGAACTAGCACGCTTTGCTCAATGCAACCTTAAATGGCATGAAGTTAATCTAAACTAAGCATGGCAAAGATGCACAATTCCTTACTTGCACACACAATGACACAATCTCTACAAGCAAAATATGCTCAAGCATGTCATTATCACAAGATTTTTGAAAAATTTGAAAAAGTTAGGCTCAAAACATTTGCACACAATTGCAAACAAGAGACGGTGTTGCGCACACACCCCTAAACCTAAATTAGACATTGTCCTCAATGTCTTTGGGGCATATACCAGTAAATTCGGCGCAACACATCCTCAATCAAAGAGTTTAAAAACACATTTCAATGTCCATTTTAAAATTCATCCCAAAGAATTAAATCAAGTGGCTCAAGAATATCATGCATGCTTATAATCAACTCAAGAGATATAGCAATGCAAGTTCATCAAGAGTTATTATCACAATCCATGTGGGTAAAATATGATCATTCAAGCCTAAATCCTCTATCACAAACAACTCATAACTTTATTCTAAGCAAAAATAAAATGAAGATAAAAAAAAAGAAAAAAATTTAAACTGAAAAAAAAGAAATGTACCTAAGTGGGTTGCCTCCCATCAAGCGCACGATTTAACGTCTAGGCAAGACATGGCATGGTGCTCCCGCACCTCAAACTCCAAAAATGTTGCTTCCTTAGGATAAGGTTCTCGCCCTTTTTATGAGCACTCTTGGCTTGCTCGTCCCTCCAAGACTTGCAAGTTGTCTTTGTTTCATCCCAAGAGATAAAGAAACCTTGCTTTATCGCACAAGCAATATCACATTTGTTTCCTTGAGAAGCAATAGAAAATCTACACAATCACTAAGCACATTAGGAAGTTTCGGCAATTTAAAAATGTGCTCAATATATGCAATTGCCAACAAGGGCTTGGATCACCATTTATTCAACAGAAATAAACTAAACAAATAAAGCGTAAGAAATTAAAATGCACAAATTTTTTTTTCTATATTATGTACTTGTGCTAGGGGTGTCATCAACTAAAGGAGGTTTTACCAAGTTTGGAAATTGGTTATTTTTCACAACCCAAACAAGTTGAGTTGATTTACCCTTTTCTTTTCTTTTGGGTCTAACTTGTTCAACCAAGTCTTTTCTTACCCAAATTCACTTAACTCTAGGTGGACTCTTCCTATTCCTAGATTTTCTCAATTTTTCATGCTTATGGAATTTAAAACAATGAGCTTTGAAGTGCCCTTTTTGAAAGCAAAAATAGCAAGTGAGAGGATGGTTTAGAAAACTCCCTCTTGATTGGTGACTATTCGGCCTTTGACGTTGCTTCATTTGTAGCGCTTTGACCTCTTTTTCCACCTTGTCTACATAGGCAATGTAGTCACACTCCTGCACTTTTGCTATTTTGAGGGCTTCATCCTTCCTACCAAGTGCCTTCTTCGTTTCTTCCAAAGCTTTCGCCTTCCACTCCGCTTCCATAAGCAACTTCCTTGTCTTCCTTGCATATTCTTCTTCAAATTCTTCACATAGCTTTGCAAGGTCTTCGAATTCCTTTAATGTGGAATTCCTTTCAACTTCAAGTCTCCCAACTTGTATTTCCAACTCCTTGTTCTTGTTGGAGACTTCTCCTACCTTCCTCCAAAAGGTACCATTCTCCTCTTTGAGTAAATTTACTTCAAGAGTGAGCTTCTTGTTTTCCATTTCAAGCTCTTCCACTTTCACCTTTCCCAAGGCCTCCTTATCTTCTAACTCATTCATCACGAGTTGTAATTTTCTCTCCAATTCTTTCTTCCCTTGGGAGGTTTCCACTAACATCTCTTGAAGCAAAGACAATGTTTCTTCCAATTTCATGCTTCCCTCTTGGTTCCTTGGCGGTTCTTCCACGACTTCTGTATTCTTCTCAAATACTTGCACAAGAGCATGCACACGGTTCCTTGACCTTCCTTACTTGGGATGAACCGATTCTAGTGATTGATCCGGCTAACTAGGCGACACATGGTTGGTTATATTCTTCTTATGTGCTTGTTATACAGATTGGAATAACTCTATGGTCTTTTGTTGAGAAACTTGGATGTTCTCAATCTCCCGAAAGTGATCCTCCCCGAAAGTGATCCTCCATGAAATTATTCCTTTCATCATCAATGGAATTTGATTGGTATGATGAGAAGGAATCTTGGTTCATCCACCAATCTGAATTGAAGCTATTCCAACGAGTCCCGTAGCTTGGCCCTTGATAAGCCGTGAAGTAATCCATAGAATCTTGAAACAAAAAGAAACAAAAACTACCAAAGAAGTAAAAAGGAACTAAAAGACTAAAAACAACTAAAAGACTAAAAATTAATAAAAACTAAACAAAGAAAAGTTAATAGATTTAACAACCGCTTTAATTGGTAAGTAGGATTAGTAAAGTGGTAAAGTGGTAAGTAGGATTCGTTCCACAGGGAATTAGATAGAAGATTAGTAAAGTGGTAAGTAGGATTCGTTCCACAGGGTATTAGAGTGATTAGTTGAATAAATTAACTAATCTAAATGCAATAAAATAGAACATAGATAAATGGATGAGTGAATGGGTTGTCAAGCCATCAAACATATATGTAAAAATAAACCTACTAAACTAATAAAAGAACACTTAACAAATGTAGATAAGATAAATGGAATTAACAATTAAGAGAATAGCTAGGGAATTAATGGGATCACAAGTGAATTACGGGAAATGCTTCTCAAGCTACCTTAAAGAGTGAATCTCACAAATGTTAACAAATTGATTTCTAAAATGTGTTTAGACCATTACTATGAACCCTAAACAACTTCCCACCACAATGCCTAACCGATTAAGGAGATAGGGTCACGGCAGGATCGGTTTGTTACAATTAACGGTTTAGATTATCGCGGTTGATGTACCCTCCAACAATCTATCCTAGTCACTAGGTTCTCAATCCATCAAGGTTGTCAATCCAATCAAGATTATATAACATATTATCCTAAACAAGAGTATAATCAACTAGTGGGTATACATGTCAATTATATAATGCATAGAATCTAATTATAAAATGAATAGAACACAAATAGAGATTAAAATAGATTAAAGCTTAAGCAAATCCCAATCCAAATGTTCTCACATCAAAACCCTAGAAAAGGGGGTTTAATTACACATATTACAATCAAAGGGAAGGCAAGTAAAAGATTAGGAAATCACCCCTGGGCCTCCATTTTTAAGCTTGATTCTTTCCTTGCTTTTGATGCTCCTTGTGAAAAGAGTGGATGATGAGGATGTGTCTAGATAGGTGGAGTCAAATGGGAAGTGACTAAGGAGATGTGTGGAGAAGATGGGAAGAAAGGAATGATTATGGGAAGGTAATCTAGATGTTAAGCTAGGTAGAAGAGAAAATGGAGGGATAAAAAACGGTAGAGAAATGAGGTTTCTTGGTGGTCAAGAGTTGTTCAAAAGAGGAAAAATGTGATAAATTTATAGGATTTTCAAATTAGTTCTCGGGTGGCAAATTACCAAAACATCCCCTGACCATGGGAAATTACCATTTAGTCCAACAGAGGGGGGCATTTTTTAATTTTCCTTACCATTCAGAAATGCATAGTAAAGGTGGTCACAATTTGTGTTCATGGAGACCCTAGGGATGCAAGTGGCGACTCCATCAGGTGCCAAAAATAACTCCATGTCGCCATGGCGACCTCGAAATGCAGACCGCGACATCGATTTACGCGGTTTGGTAGCGATTTGGGATTGAGGGCGACTTAGGGAAATATGGGTGTGATTTGGGTGGTCAAATTCCGATCAATTAGATGGCTAAAAGTTGACCGACTAGGAAGCTAGTGATGTGGTCGTTAATTCTGGCCAGTTTCTGGCCGACGGTAGGTTGGGGACGGTGGTCATCGAACGACTAGGGTTTGAAGGGGGAAGGCTGCTATGGATGCTTGCGTGAAGGGGAAAAAGAAGATGAATAGGAATGGGGTGCATTTAGCAGGTAAGGGGGTGCACACAGCAGCTGTTCTTTTTTTTTTGCCAGCCTTGGGGTGCAATTAGAAGTCGATTGGGGTGCGCACAGTAGCTGCTCCTTGGCGTGATATAAGGGTGCAGCTTAGAACAAGACTGGGGTGCGTTTGGAGGCCTACGCATGCCTCTAAATGCACCGTTTTACTTAAATAGGCGTGGGCTGATCCTTTGGGCTTTGCATTGGGCTTGGCTAATTTTCTCCTTTAATCAAAACGCACAGCATCAGGTGACGTGGTGCGTTGCTACTGATTTGTGTGGCAATTTATGGATAGCCCCCCTAAACTCCTCTAAAATCACTATAAATTAAATCCACCTTCATGAATTACAGTTTCACCCCTATTTCACCAAAATTACACCAATGCCCCTGATCTTTAGAATTACCTAAAAACACCTAATTTACACAATTAAATCATGGGATAATGCCCGAGAATCAAGCAAAAGGAGAAGGAAATGGGGGCCAAAATCACACAAATTTTGGTTCGATCATTAACAGAATCAAATGGGTTGATTGCTAAGATGACTTCCAGAACTGAGAAGCTTGACAAAATGCTATCTTATGGGAAGAGTCCAAGTGACAAGAAGGGGTTAGGATATGTGGAAGAAATGGAGATCACTTCCTTGAAGAAGACAATTGTTAACCAAAAATTATCATTGGGAAGAATTTCCAATTAACAACTTAATGACTGAAATTAGGGTAGATCTCAGTTGCGAAGGTATCAAGTAGCTCAATACATATGGATCCTTAATAAAATATGTTAAACACAACAACAAGAGTGAATGAAAATAACTAGTTGAATAGAGTTGTATTTCACACTTTTTATTGATTACAAATGAATAATAAAAATACAATGAGAATGATATATGGCTATGGTGATGGGGATATGGCTCAAATGGCGATGGTGGTGAAGCTCTTGATCGAACCAAAATTGGTATGATTTTGACCCTCATATCCTTCTCCTTTTGCTTGATTCTTGGGCATTATTCTGTGATTTAATGGTGTAAATTAAGTGTTTTCAGGAATTTATAGAGTTCATGGGCATTGGAGTAATTTTGGTCATTTGAGGGTAAACGTGTAAAAAGTGGAGGAAGAATTGAGGTTATCATGATTAAAGAAGAGAACAGGGGGCTGTAAGTAATTCGCCAGGCCAATCAGCAAGAGCGCGCCACGTGGAACAATCATACGGTGCGTTTTGATGAGTGGATGATCGTGGGTTCTAAGCGCACCCACGTCCTAGTCTTCGCGCGCCCCAATTGGTTGGCCCAATGCATTGCGGCCCAAATTCCTCAAGAAATCAAAACGGTGCGTTTTGATTAAATTCATTAAGAGTGGGCCTGAGCCCAAATCAACAAACCAATATGATGGTAGCCCAGACGCAAGCCCACACGCGTCCCTAACCTCACCTGATTAAACCCTTGTCTTCTTTTAAGTGCACCCCTATTTAAGGCAAAATTGCTACAGCTGATTGCACCCCACCTGCATCCTAAGTGCACCCCACAACTATTCATCTTCTTCTCCAACGAACTAACAGCCATGGCCCCTGACCCTAGCTTGCGCCGCCGGCCAGAAGAGGACTCTCCCGGAGCCACCGTCGGCCAACTCCGGTGCCAAACGGTCGGCCAAGTCACCTGCTCTCCTGTCGCAACAACTCCGACCCCCCAATCGGCCAGAATCCGGAAGCCCTCTCACGCCTCCTTCGCCACTTTGTCGCTCCCAAGCCCAAACCGCGTAAATCGAGGTCGCGGTTTGCATTCCGAGGTCGCCATGGCGACAGGGAGTCATTTTGGCTCCAGATTTGTCGCTATTTGGGTCGCTCTAAGGGTCGCCATTTGAACATCAAGCGACCTCCTTTGCTGTGCAATTCTGATTGGTGGGGCAAATTACACAATGACCCCCTCTGTTGGACTAAATGGTAATTTGCCATGGTCAGGGGGTGTTTTGGTAATTTTCCACCCGAGACCTAATTTGAAAATACTATAAATTCATCACATTTTTCCTCTTTTAGACAACTCTTGACCACCAAGAAACCTCCTTTCTCCACCATTCCTTTTCTCTCCATTTTCTCTCCTACCTAAACTTAACATCTAGATTACCTCCTCTAATCATTTCTTTTCTTCCCATCTTCTCCACAAATCTCCTTAGTCACTTCCCATTTGACTCCACCTATCTAGACACATCCTCATCATCCACTCTTTACACAAGGAGCATCAAAGGCAAGGAAAGGATCAAGCTTACAAAAGGTGGCCCATGGGTGATTTCCTAATCTTTTACTTGCCTTCCCTTTGATTGTAATATGTATAATTAAATCCCCTTTCTAGGGTGTTGATGTGAGAATATTTGGATTGGGATTTGCTTAAGCTTTTTTATATTTTAATTTCTATTTGTGTTCTATTCATTTTATAATTAGATTTTATGCATTATATAATTGACATGTATACCCATTAGTTGATTATAATCTTGCTTAGAATAATTTGTTATATAATCTTGATTGGATTGACAACCTTGATGGATTGAGAACATAGTGACTAGGATAGATTGTCGGAGGGTATATCAACTGCGATAATCTAAACCGTTAATTGTAACAAACCGATCCCGCCTTGACCCCCTTTCCTTAATCGGTTAGGCATTGCGGTGGGAAGTTGTTTAGGGTTCATAATTATGGCCTAAACACATTTTAGAAATCAATTGGTTAACATTTACGAGATTCGTTCACTAAGGTAGCTTGATAAGCATTTCCCGGAAATTCATTTGTGATCCCATTAATTCCCTAGCTATTCTCTTAATTGTTTATTCCATTATCTTATCTAGATTTGTTAAGTACTCTTTTATTAGTTTATTAGGTTTGTTTTTCATGTATGTTTGATGGCTTGACAACCCATTCACTCATCCATATTTTTATGATTTATTTTATTGCATATAGATTAGTTAATTTATTCAACTAATCACTCTAATTCCCCGTGGAACGAATCCCACTTGCCACTTTACTAATTTTCTAAGTGGTGAAAAATCGGTTTTCTAAACGAACACATCTAAATATCATTTTGTTGAGTACACAAATGACGCTCATCAGCTCTCGTGCATGTCGATAAGTAGAAAAACGTAAAGTAGGGTTTTGCAATCGAAGTTGCGATCCCTTTTCTGTATGATAACATATTGTATATATAGTCCCAATATGTTCTAAACACTCCTCCAAATCTAGTCTTGTGACCTATAGATTTTCAGGACGTTTCATGGCGATTTGGCAAAAAGATAGCCGCCTTCATTCTAGGAATCAAGCAATCCCTTATTTGGCTGAATCTGATAGAGTTGACTCCTCTTTTAAATAGAACTCTCAAGTGGCGGGAAGGAATTAGCTTCCTTGTTATCAAAACGATGGCGCTTTACTATCCTTCTATGTGGCTTGATCTTACCTTAGTACTTGGCAGTCGATTAGTCAGACACTTATTACTGGATTAGCTGGCTTAGGTGGGATCGGGGTACATGGACATCTCTCTTCCCACTTTATCGTTTAGACTCAGTATAAATGTATCGGGGTACCAAAGCATCGGAGTATCAGGATACCAAGTTGATACGGTAGTGGGATACTAGGACTTGGTAGTAATGGTAGGTTTCTGTTCCTTCTGGTATCCCAGAGCTCTGAGAAGCCCCGATCTTGATCTGGACTGGTATAAGGTGTATTTTGGCTAATTTCTATGGCGGGGTACCAGGAGGTCCTTCCTTCTATCTGAATTCTTCCCTTGTGTAGATGGAAAATTCTTCTTTCTTCAGCAAGCTCGCAATAAGTGGACAATCCATGTGTCAGGCTTTGAGTGGTCTTGCTTATTTGAATGGGCCGTTTTTGGTGTGACTTTCTCGAAACCGTCTCCTGCATGTTCCCGGTTATCAACTTCGGTTTTTCTTACTCACTCAGGTAGCTGTCTACCTTCCTTTATAAATAGTCCACCTTTCATCCTCTTCTCATACCAATTTAAAAAATTAAAAAACACGTCCCTAGCTTACTCCTTCTTATCAGCAGCCTTCTACGTTTTACCTCCTTTCCATAATGGCAACACCATCAGACTTTCCTACATCTTCATAAGATCCTTACCCAGCTTTGCCAAACCCCATCCCACTTCTCCAAACCCCCATAACAGCCTCGACGCCCTTCTAGATATGAAGAAGGTTAAATCTAGGGAAAGTCCCCAATCAACGAGGAGGACGAAAAGGGGGAGAGACGAAGGCGATACCATCAGTGGCGTCACACCAACCCAGTGCTGTCGCTCTACGAGGAGCCATAGAATCGGGTTGGGCTTTAATAACAGATCGGAAGACCCAGTTTAAATCATCGATGAGGAGGACGACGGGGATGACGAGGAGGGGGATGATGATATTCCAGCCACTAATCTCATGGGAGTGTCAAGTGGCCCCTTTGTAGGGAAAAATATAACGTAAAGTACACGTAGCGGAAGCGAGACTAAAAAAATAGGTTTAGTAGCTTTTAAAATTTTTTCCTTTTTATGAACCTTAACCCTTTAATTAATTAAACATATATATAATCAACAAAAGAAGAATACCTTTTGTCGCGTGATCCGATTGACTATGCGTCGATGGTAATCCGCAAGATCTTCCAATCCAATCACGAACGTGAATCACCTAGGAGCGTGGTCTCCCTTTTCTTTGAATTGTATACCTAAGAACGGACAACAAAACTTTTCTGTTTTCTGTTAGTCACAAAAATTCCAATAGATTGTTAAGAATGTCCCGGTCACTTTTGAATTCACAATCGTTAGATTGAAACTCGCGTGAACCTTATTCGAAATTGTGCACAAGACCTCTTGATGTAAAGATCACTAGTGTACTATCGAAATAAGAACAATTCTTCTCACAATCTTTTTTGGCCGAATTTCACACTAGTCTAAGAGTTGGATTTTATTTTTCTCTAGCAAAAGAAAAATCTATCAATTGCAAAAACTAGGGTTTTCGATTCCAAAGTTACAAAAACTATGGTACCGAATTTTTTCCCAAAAACTATGGTTCCGAATTCTTTCCCAAAAACTATGGTTCCGAATTCTTTCCCGAAACTATGGTTCCGAATTCTTCCCAAAAACTATGGTTCCGAATTCTTTCCCAAAAACTATGGTTCCGAATTCTAACCCTAAACCAACTCTTTAGTGTATTTGTGACTATATAAAAAACTTCCTTATTTGACTAAACAAATAAAGTCTTTTATATTAAGTATAATACTAATAGTAGTATACTACTAGGAAACATATTTCCCAATCAGAAAAAGATTTGATTTTTAATTAAATAATTAATTAACATATTAATTAATTTCCATTTAATTAAATAATAAAATAAAACAATATAATGGGCTTATTATTACCCATTGCCGCCCATGACAAGAGACTTGGGCCTACATATTGTTTTCTTATTTTATTTAATCCATTTGGACTTTAATAAAAAGCCCACATGTGAACTAGACCCATTCTTACTAAAAGAAACAAGCCCACATGCTTTTCATTAATATATTAATATAATTAAACAGCCCATTAAATAAATAATGTGCAAATTATATTCTTAATATATTAAATATAATTCTAAATGGACTCACAAATAGTCCGGTAGAATATATCAAGTGATTCATGCAAGTCCGTGCGGATTGGGGATCTTGGCGGGCTATCTAAATTAAAGCTTCAATAGACATAACCTAATCACAATCAACAAATGATCCACTTAGGTCCGATCCATTAATTTTAACTCATTCCACTAAAGAGTTAAAATTGAACTCTTAAATAAAGACAGAAAAGGAAGATGTTCCTCATTCATACCCTAGACAATCATGTTGGAGATAGTGTATCCTCATGATTAATATCAGTAATCGCCAAGAGTTCATAGACCGCCTATAACTCTCCAAGTTACCATATTTACTCATATGACCACGTTTTGAACTTGGATATTTTGACTTGTCCAGAAGCCATGTTTTCAATAGACACCATCGAAAACTCAACGTTGAGATTTAATATCCAATTACCTCAAAACATCCATATGATGATATTATACTCTCATTTAATAAATGGAGCCACGATGTCCATATCTATAAATGAAGTCCTCTATCGATTAACAAATGAATATCACCAAACTATCGAGGATAGACTATGCGATATAATCGTACTCATTGATAACTCAAATGATATCACTTGCAACCATAAGTCCATCATTTATCTCAGGATTAAGATAGACTCTCCGATTGTCCTGATAATGAAAAGACTTTTATCTACTGACGGTTATAGATAAAGTATTTCATTGTGATCCAGTTCAATGCACCTAGTGCACTAGATTCTTTTGCTCGAAGAAACTCCGATGATTTTAGACTCATCATATCTCATTTGATCCCACTCAAATGCTAGCAAAAGAATTCTACAACTTTAACAAGATAAAGGTGCCCAACCTTTAACTTAAGCTGTGAACAACATTCAAGACTAACTAAAGAATTGTGTCTACCACATACATATCAAGATGTACGAACAATTCTTCTTTTCTCATAGTCTTTAGACCTTATGATTATTTACTTTGACAATTATAATATTAAACTATAAATGCTATAAGATTTGTTTAAACCAGAAATCACTTTATTAATATGAAAAAGATTGTTAATTACAATATTACACTCTTGCTATTGAGCATAATCCTAACACCCTTGCCGCTTTTCATGACGGAAAAATCATTCCGGATTCCATCCGCACAATCGATACTTTGGCTCGTTTGAGGAGGGATTATGGAATCCCCGATACTATTGTTAGGTCGATAAATGTTGATATTTCAGACCCCTAATTCCTATGTTTTATGTTATGTTCTTTAGTATAATTGAATTTTTTAATGTGTTTATTGAGTTTGTGTAGAAGATAGCTCTTTGAGTGAATTTGAAGATAAAAAGGTGTTTTTAGAGAAAGTTTGGAGAAATGCTGTTGCTGTACATCCAACTTGTGAAGACCATATCTCTCACCATAGATCGAACCAGACTGTGATCTACACGTTTTCGGAAAGCCCCGGAAGTCTAGTTTCTGGCACACTTTACGGTTTATCAATCCGAGTTCTCTAGAGGAAGTTATGGCCAATGTAGTAACTAAAGCTCAGAGCTGGAAAAGCCTACCGCGGCCTAGACCGCCGCCTGTGTATCGTGCATGCGCAGCGACCTACCCAGCGGTAATTGGCAGAGAATTTCCGTGGTGCAGACCTGTTGCCTCCCTAGCGGCACAAGTAGCGGAAAATACATATTTTAGCGTATTTCCAAACCGAATTGGGTTAGACTCGTCCCAAAACTTCCCATTTTAAATCCTAATGACTTCAAGAGATCAAGACATGTTTGGGAAACTTCCCAAATTCAAATTAGGAGTCAATCATCAAAAGAGGAGACCCAAGTTAGGAAAGGATTATCATTCCTTGTTTAAATCTACTTTCCTACTTGATCTGTTTCCTACAACAAAGCAAATTGGGAATCTACAAGAGGTATCACCTATAAATACCAAGAGTTTCTTCAAGAGAAGAGGTCAGAGAATCATTATTCAAGATTGAAGTCCGAAGATCTTCCAGAATTTTATTTCTTCTCTTCTTCTACCTTTCTTTAGTTTTAATGTCTTTAATTGCTTTCATAGTTATGATGTGTAGCTAAACTTCTCATAGCTAGGGCTAACTTGAAGCCCTATGCATGATTTCAATTTCATAGACATATTTTAATGGAGTATTATTTTTCTTACATGATGAATTCAATTTCCCCATAAGAATTGTTTTTCTTTTATTATGTTTCTTTGATTGATCACCTTAGGAGCATGATTTTAGGATTTATGTTGCAAGGATACAAGTCGGACGCCATACAAATCTATCCTTGGTTGCAACAATTAATTGCTATAAGATTCAATTAAGGGAATTTGTTTCATAAATTACCTAGAACAAATACCATGTTTTAGGGTTCATGTGATATTCATATTCTCTTTGTTCTTAATGGATTCCTATTATTAAATCTAGTAAATACCCATGCTAGGTTATGATTTGGAATACATGTATTTATGTAGATGCCATGCAACTTACATACTAACTAAGAGAGAATCTATACGACTCGAGTGGGATGCCAACACCTTGTCGTGAATATCTTCATCATGTTTGATATCTTTAACTCCGTTATTGGCTATGAATTGGATGAATGTTTAGTGGTGGATAGGAAGTTCTAGTTAGCTTCTCCTTATTGATTTTTCTAAATATATTTTCTGCTGCACTATTTATTTAAGCTTAATTCACATTCTTAGTTTCTAATCAACAATTCAAAACCCCCCATTTGTGTGTGTGAGTTGTGTTTTATTCAAGTTGTTTGAGAGTCATAGAGTGTCTTAATTTAGTGTTTTCAAATTCATAACTTTCGTAGGTAATTCATTCCTCGTGGGAACGACCCTTGCTTGCCTATTGTGCTATCGGTTACGATTTGTGCACTTGCAAGGTTTGATAAATATTTTGTTTGCTCTTTTGCAACCAACAAGTTTTTGGCGCCGCTGCCGGGGAATAAATTGCTTACTTTAGTTTTGATTTTGTTTTTTTTTTTTTTTTTTTATTTGATAATTTTTTGTTCTTTTCTTTTCAAGGTTTATGCAAGGTCGTCGCTCTGTGGATACTCATCCTATAGAACAAGATCTTGAGATCGAAAGAACTCTTCAGCAACTACGAAGAGATCAGGAACAAAACATGGGTGAAAACATTCCACCAAATCAAGCGGCTGTCCAAGAACAAGACCAAGCGGTCATCCAAGTACAATTGAACAATCTCACAAGACATCTCAAGGACTTCACGATTCCTAGAGCTTTGGACCAGCCATCATGCATAATTCTACCGCCTAACATGAATTTTGAGAAAATCAATAGCGGTACAATCCATCTTCTTCCAACATTCTATGGAAAATCGGGAGAGGATCCTCATATCCACATCAAGGAATTCTATGCGGTGTGCACCACTCTCACTAATGGAGGTGTGAATGATGAAGGAGTTCGTTTGAGACTTTTTCCCTTCTCACTCAAGGACAAGGCCAAAGAGTGGCTCTACTCACTACCAAGTGGTTGCATCAGAACATGGGTCGAACTAGCGGCCAAGTTTCTTTCAAAATTCTTTCTAGATCAACGGACAAACAAAATTCAGAAAGAAATTATGGGGGTGCAGTAGCTCGATGGTGAACCATTCCACGAATATTGGGAGCGTTATCAACGTCTACTCAACTCGTGTCCACATCATGGGATAGAACAAGATTATCTCATTCAATACTTCTATGAAGGATTGATTGACTCTGAAAGGATCATGGTTGATGCTACAAGTGGAGGAGGATTGATGAATAAGAATGCATTGGAGGCTAAGGAGATAATTGACAGACTTTAAGAGAATTCTCAACAATTCAGCTACCGAAGAACTCATCCGAAGAAAGCTAGAGTGTATGAGGTGAGAGCTAATGATTATGGACCCCAAATCACCTAATTAACAAAGATGGTTCAACAATTGATCCCGAATTCTCAAGTGTGCGCGGTATGCACAAATCCGGGACACTCTTCGGAGACATGTCCGAGTCTAGGTGGTGATGGGGAGGAGATGGCTCAAGCAAATTATTTACAACAACAAAGGCAAAGGAATGATCCATTCTCCAACACATACAATCCAGGCTGGCGACAACATCCAAACTTTGGATGGAAGAACACTCAAAATGCGTTAATGCCGCCGCCGATTCAAAATCAATTTGCACCTCAACAACCTCCAAAACAAGGTAAGTCTCTTGATGAACTCATTAAATCTTTAGCGCTAAGTACCCAATCTTTTGTGCAGGAACCAAGGCAATCTATCAAAAATTTAGAGAACCAAATTGGGCACATAGCATCTTCATTGAACCAAAAAGACCAAGGTAGACTACCAAGTCAATTGATCCAAAATCCAAGAGGAAATCATGAGTCCACAAAGGCAATCACTCTCTGAAGTGGTAAAGAAGTGGGACAAGGAAAGGAAGAGATGGAAGTGGACATGGATACCAAAGACAAAGAAGTTCCTTAAGAGATAAAGGGAACCCCTCAAAAGGACTGACAACAAAAGAAGAAAGATACGGTAAGTGAGGAACCAAGTGCTAAAATTTTAGCTTAAGTACCATATCCGAGAAGACTTGTAAAGGGAAAGAAAGAGAAAAACACAAAAGATATCCTTGACACCTTCCAGAAAGTACAAATCAACATTCCACTGCTGGATGCTATTCAACAAATTCCACGGTATGCAAAGTTTCTCAAGGAATTGTGTACCAACAAGAGAACATTCAAAGAGAAGGAAATGGTGGCTCTAAATGAAGAGGTTTCTGCTGTGCTTTTGTGCAAACTACCTCCAAAACTCAAGGATTCGGGGAGCTTCACAATTCCATGCATCATCGGAACCCAAAGGTTTGAAAGGGCTCTACTTGATTTAGGTGCTTCTATTAATTTAATGTCATTTTCTGTGTTCAAATCTTGAAAATAGGTGAACTCAAGGAGACTTCAGTGAGCATACAACTTGCGGATCGATCCCTTCGATAACCAAGATGAGTACTAGAAGACGTACTAGTCAAGGTCAATGAATTAATTTTTCCATCCGATTTTCTAGTACTCGAGATGGAGGATGCACCTACTCCCGGAAGAGATCTTCCGTTAATCCTTGGAAGGCCATTTATGCAGATAGCAAAGACGATGATCAATGTCCATGAAGGCACACTTACGGTGTCAATGAATGAGGAAACGATAAAATTCAATGTTTTTGATGCTTTTAAGTTTCCTAATGATGAGAGTTCTTGTTTTTCTATAGATATCATAGATGAGTTGGTCCGAGAGGCATTTGAAGCATCACAAGAAGAAACTCCATTAGAGAGGGTGTTAGTCCACGGGTTACAAATAGAGGAGGAAGCATCAAGTCTCATTCGAGACCTATGGCGTGATTCATGGTCATGTTTGTCAACAAAAAGGGAAGAAAAACAAACATCAGGTGAACCTCTGCCAATTACCACTGCTTGTGCCGCTCCACAGGCATGGTGCCTAAGCCGCGGTCCAAATTACTGACACCTCTGCCAATTACCACTGCTTGTGCCGCTCCATAGGCATGGTGCACAAGTCGCGGTCCAAGCTGCGTAGAACCTTTGCCAATTACCGCTGCACATGCCGCTCCACAGGCATGGTGCACGAGCCGCGGTCCAGGCTGCGGTAATTCATTACAATTCGAAACGAATGGACACTGATTGAAGACATACTATGGGCCATTTGAGATAGAAAAAGAAGGTGTGGATTTGGTCACACCTACCAGTGGAATGAATGGATGAATTGAGCTGAATGCGTCGAGCCAAGACGTTAAACCAAGCGCTAGGTGGGAGGCAACCCATCCAGGTTTTTCTTTCCTTTTTACTTTTGCTTTTGTTTGTGTCACTTCCCCTCCTTCCCTACTTATTTCATTCAATTTCTTGTTCATACATTGAGGACAATGTTTAGATTAGGTTTGGGGGTGTGGTTTAGTTTGCATTTTATTTTTGTGTGTTTTTGTGTTCTGCTGGAGATATTTTTATGCAAATGTTTTCTTTAAAACTATACCTTTTGGAAAGGAAATAAATTTTTTCGCCTAGGTTGGATTCTTCAATTTTTCGATACGAATTCAACGGTATATAGAACGTAAATTTCTGGGCGGTATTTTGAAAGTTATGATCAATTCTTCGACCAAAGGTCAGAAGTGATGCTTTGTCTTGAGAATCCGTGAGAGAGCTATTTCATCGCTTACTTTCACACTTTTCCAAATCGATTTTTGAAATATCTTCTGAGTGAAAAGTGTTTGATTGCATGTCTATTTTATTGTGTAAAAATTTGAGAAAATTTCGTTGAGCATATTTAGAGATGATCACTTGAATGTGGATATAGGTGAGAGTTGAACTACAGCAGAGTTTGTTTTAAAAAATTGAGTCAATTTTTGTGTTTTGTTTGTTTTTGTGTCGTTTTTGACAAGTTTGCTATTGATTCGAATCTAATTGCATGCTATGCACATGAATTCTTGACTTTCGGATTGCATTGATAGTTAGTGTATCATGTTTTGAGTTAAAGCCTGAATCTTGATGATTGGTAAGTGGATGCCATGCTTGTTTGCTTTTGGAAGAATTGTGGAGACCACCCCAGTGAGTATCACAGCCTTAAATTGTGTAAACTAAGAGGATTTTGATTTGTTTCTACTCCTAAACACTCTTCATGTTCTTCATTGTTTTAGATTGATCTCATTAGGCTTTTGCATTGGATACTAATGAACTATTCTCTTAAAAGGTATCACATATTTTGCTTTTGTTCCTATGTTGGATGAACCTTAAAAAGTGATGTTAGGCAATGTGTGCTAACCTACATAAAAGGCCTCAAATTTCCCCACCCATGTGTGTGCTCCATTAGCCCTTTCGAAGCCAAACACTTACAAGCCTTCTTCTTTCATCACCCACATAATCCCTATCCCTTATACTCAATATATATCGGCCGTACCCTATAGCTTGGGATCATGTTGAGTGGATGAAGATGAAGTTCAAAGTTCAAAATGAAGATGAAAGAAAGAAAAGGAGGAGCATGGGGTAAGTTCTAAAGCATGTATGTACCAAGGCAAAGAAAGGAATAGAAAGTTTCCCAAAAAAAAAAAAATTAAAAAAATTAAAAAAAAAGGGAAAAAGAAGAGTAGAATTTGAGAAAGAGCAAGTAATGAAAAGAATAAAGAAAGAATGATGGAAAAAGAAGTTGAATTCAAGTTGAATATTTACTTGAAAAATAAGTTGAAGAGATTGATGAAGAAGCCTAATTACAAAGAAGGTCAGAGCTGGAAAAGCCTACCGCCGCCCGTGCATCGTGCATGCCCAGCAACCTACCCATCGGTAATTGGCAGAGAATTTCCGTGGTGCAGACCTGGTGCCTCCCTAGCGGCACAAGCAGCGGAAAATACATATTTTGGCGTATTTCCAACCCGAATTGGGTCAGACTTGTCCCAAAACCTCTCATTTTAAATCCTAATGACTTCAAGAGATCAAGACATGTTTGGGAAACTTCCCAAACTCAAATTAGGAGTAAATCATCAAAAGAGGAGACCCAAGTTAGGAAAGGATTATCATTCCTTATTTAAATCTACTTTCCTACTTGATGTGTTTCCTACAACAAAGCAAATTGAGAATCTACAAGAGGTATCACCTATAAACACCAAGAGTTTCTTCAAGAGAAGGAGTCAGAGAATCATTATTCAAGATTGAAGTCCGAAGATCTTCCATAATTTTATTTCTTCTCTTCTTCTACCTTTCTTTAGTTTTAATGTCTTTAATTGCTTTCATAGTTATGATGTGTAGCTAAACTTCTCATAGCTAGGGCTAACTTGAAGCCCTATGCATGATTTCCATTTCATAGACATATTTTAATGGGGTATTATTTTTCTTACATGATGAATTCAATTTCATAGACATATTTTAATGGAGTATTTGTTTTTTCTTGGGCATTGCATTTAGGGGGAGTTGAGAGAGAGAGTAACCCATGTTTGGAGTTGTTGCATTTAGGGGGAGTTGCATTGCATTGCATGATTAATTTTTTTTTATTATATTTATTTTCTTTGGCAATTGTAATTACTCTTGTTATAAGCACCTCACACACACTTGCTCTTGAAAGGTATCTTTGTTGTTGATTGTGTGTAGGTTGGATTTTTCTACAAGCTTGGAATTGTCTTGAAGATGTTCAAGACTTAGACTAGGAGCTTTAATTGTAATATAGAAAAAAATTTGTTGACCAACAATTTTTTTTGTTTTTGTGAGGTTGCTTTGTGAGTGTTGGTTTTGTCATGAAATAGCAAAAGGGGGAGATTGTAAGTGCTTTACTTTTGATTGGCATATTTCGTTGACAAAACCACAATGGGGTTCAAACTTGTAAGGGTAGCTTAGGATTGAAG
Source organism: Acer campestre (assembly GCA_954870605.1). Lineage (NCBI taxonomy): Eukaryota > Viridiplantae > Streptophyta > Magnoliopsida > Sapindales > Sapindaceae > Acer > Acer campestre. Next base: position 13,428,766 of record OX940806.1, read on the forward strand.
AAATCCTCATCAAACGTCAATGGACTTCATTGTGGGCATCAAGAGCTTTAAGGAAGGTAAATTACTTATCTTGACTCTTAATTTGAAGAGATTTAGGTTCCACACACACTCTTCTAATGGTTGCATATGTATGCTTTGCTTTTGTGTGCATTCTCTTCACATGTCACATTTCACTTGCACCTTGTTGTTGTATTTTGTGGTGTGTGAGTGTGTCTAGTAATTCATTTCCTGATTTTTGTTTGGAAACGTTCACGCTTGCAAGATGGTGTGCTTGGTTTAGCTCGAATATTGCCCTAAGATAATGCCCTTGGCTTCTCCTTAGGATTCATCACTTTGCTCACTTGCACATTGTGCACAAAGTGGAAAACATGGCATTGTCGCCCTTTGTTGGTGTCGCCATGGCGATAGAAAGATTCCTAAAATCAATCAGGTATGGCGTCGCCATGATGTGTCGCCATCAGAACAAATGGCGACATAGAAGAAAATATGTTGTCGCCATTTATGTCACCACTTGTGTTGCCATGAGGACAAATGGCGATAGAGAATAAAAATTTGGTGTCGCCATGACGTCGCCTTGAGACAAATGGCGACAGTAAACGGTGACATCTAATTTTGTCCAAAAACGATATCATTTTGATTGCATCTCTCTATAAATATGTTGCCTTGTCTTCTTAGACACTTTAGAGCTGATAACTTGTGTTTTTGAAAGCAAAAAAAGTGACTTTCAAGATAAGAGAGAAAAAATTGATTTTTATCATTCAAAACACAAAAACCCATCTTCCACTCAAGGTTCATTCATCATCTAGTATCTTCTAGGTATGATTTCTCATGGGTTTTTCATTATGTCTCACGTGACTTGTAGCTAGAACATTATAGTCATCTTTCACATGTTCTTGCTTTTCAAGGTTGCTCTTTTATGACTTGACTAGTTTCAAGATAGCTCATTTATGACTTGACTATTTTCAAGATTGCATTTTTATTGTGTTTTGTGAATTGTTTGTGGTAGATATTGCATATAGGACTTTGTTTGCATATTTAGCTACGCTATATGCATGTCACTTAGTAAAATGATATCTAGGAATGTCTAATATGCTCATCCATGCCTAGATAAGCTTAAATGTCTAACCTTGCATTTTAGCATCTTGAATATTGCACATATTCACCTTAGGTAGTTTTATCTCTTCTCTTTGAGAGACAAGTCTTGTATTTTCCTTTTGGTAGTTTGCAAGCAAGGGACTAGATTCACTTTTGAAGGCCTGTGGGTAGTAGTGGTGTTAGGGTTATGCTCAATAGCAAGAGTGTAATGTTGTACTTAACAATCTTTTCATATTAATAAAGTGATTTCTGTTAGTTAACAAAATTTTATATAGCATTTATTATTATAATTGTCAAAGTAAATAATCATAAGGTCAAAAAACTATGAGAAAAGAAGAATTGTTCGTACATCTGGATATGTATGAGGTAAACACAATTCTTTAGTTAGTCTTGAATAACGTTCACAATTTAAGTTAAAGGTTGGGCACCTTTATCTTGTTAAAGTTGTAGAATTCTTTTACTAGCATTTGAGTGGGATCAAATGTGTTGTGATGAGTCTAAAATCATCGAAGGGTCTTCGAGTAAAAGAATCTAGTGCACTGGGTGCATTGAACCGGATCACAATGAAATATTTTTTCTAGAACCGTCAATAGATAAAAGTCTTTTCATTATCAGGACAATCGGAGAGTTTATCTTAATCCTGAGATAAATGATGGACTTATGGTTGCAAGTGTTATCATTTGGGCTATCAGTGAGTACGATTATATAGCATAGTCTATCCTCGATAGTTTGGTGGTATTCATTTGTTAATCGATAGAGGACTTCATTTATAGATATGGACATCGTGGCTCCATTTATTAAATGTGAGTAGAATATCATCATATGGATGCTTTGTGGTTTTGGATATGAAATCTTAACGTTGAGTTTTCAATAGTGTCTATTGAAAGATGACTTCTGGACAAGTCATAATATATATCCAAGTTCAAAGTGTGGTCATATGAGTAAATATGGTAACTTGGAGAGCTATAGGCGGTCTATGAGCTCTTGGCGATTACTGATATTCTTCATGAGGATTCACTATCTCCCATATGATTGTCTAGGGTATGAATGAGTATCGTTAACTTATTCCATCTTTATTTAAGAGTGCAATTTTAGTTCTTTAGTGGAATGAACTAAAATTAATAGATTGAACCTAAGTGAATCATTTGTTGATTGTGATTGGGTTATGTCTATTGGAGCTTAAATTTAGATAGGCCCGCCAAGATCCCCAATCCACACGGACTTGCATGAATCACTTGATATATTCTACCGGACTATTTGTGGGTCCATTTAGAATTGTATTTAATATATTAAGAATATAATTTGCACATTATTTATTTAATGGGTTGTTTAATTATATTAATATATTAATGAAAGACATGTGGGCTTGTTTCTTTTAGTAAGAATGGGTCTAGTTCACATGTGGGCTTTTTATTAAAGTCCAAATGGATTTAATAAAATAAGAAAAACAATATATGGTCCATGTTATAGTCATGGGCGGCAAGGCTATGTTTATTAGCCCATTATATTGTTTTATTTTATTATTTAATTAAATGAAAATTAATTAATATGTTAATTAATTATTTAATTAAAAATCAAATCTTTTTATGATTAGGAAATATGTTTCCTAGTAGTATATTAAATATAAACGACTTTATTTGTTTAATCAAATTAGGAAGTCTTTTATACAGTCACAAATATACTAAAGAGTTGGATTAGGGTTTGCACTATAGAGATATATATATTATATTTGGCCTAGATATATATATGTTACTTTTGGCCATAGATATATAGTATATATTTGACCGATTATATATATATAATATTTTGACCGAGATATATGTAGATATATATGTTTTTTGGTAAAAAGGATATATATATGGCCGCAATATATATTATATAGAATGCATGCAGTAATGAAAATATAACAATATATATATGTTACCTGAAAATCGTTAATGGGATGGAATTCCAAATAACAACTTTAAGAGGACCAAGACCGTGAATGATCTTGGTCGGAGGGGTATCACGTAGTTTGATACCGACTATGTCCCTATCAATGCATGTACGAAACGAAACTACGAAGATTAAATCATCATGAACTTTTATTGATTGTTACTTTGCACTACAATCTGTGAACTATTTCTTATTCGGGTTACAATGGTGTATGGAGATCTTACAAAGGTAGCGGAGATGGTAATGGTGGCGAAACTGTGCCTGTCGATAAGTAGAGTGTCGGGTTTTTTTTTTTTTTTTTTTAATAACCTGATATATATATATAGGTCCTGCTTTGCTTGCCATGCACTCCTACAATCTCGGATTAGGGTTTGGCAGCTGCAGGATCCTCTTCTTTTTAGGAGGTAATCTCGGAGCTTTACGTGCAGAATCCAGTCTTTCCTTCCTAGGAGGAGTCAATCTCTCACCTTCCTAATTGGATTCTTACTGTGCTGACCTGTTCAAGATAGGACTCTCTGGCGGGAAGGAGTATACCTCCTTTGTACGACGACGTTTTACTGGATCTTTTGTGGAGTTTTTAGTTCCTGGTGTAAGAATCTTGCTTCCTGGTGCCCTTCTGCTTAACGGGCCGCCTACGTCCAGTAAGCGTCCTACTGATGGAGTAGGGGGACGTGTAGCTGATATTGTAGCGGGATGCTCAGTAGAACTCCGTGTCGGGGTGCTGCGGGGTTCATATGGTAGTGGGATGCTCAGAAGGACCCCGCATTGGGGCGTTGCGGGGTTCCTAGGAAGCCCGGTCATTGGACCACAAAGTGAGTTCTAGTGAGTAGTCCGGCTTCGCGGCCATACTTCTGAGTTAAGATGCTGGCGAGGTCCTAAAAATCTAGAGGAAGGCTGGGTTGGATCCCGTTGGAGGGGGTGTGCACTCGGATCAGTCGGGGTCCGTTTTGCCGGGGTAACCAGATGATGTTCGTTTCTCCTATATCCTTCTTGTGTTGAGGTGGAAAGTTCTTCTTTGGTCCTTCGCCAATTTTGGCGGTTAACAGAAGCCCCCCCTGACTTGGACACTGATACCTTGTCGGGGTCGGAGTCGAAGTCAGGATCTTGTCGTTACTTGAAGGATTTTCTATTTTATCTGCTTACTCCCTTGTCTGACTAGGTTTCCACTTAGGAGTAGGAAATCTTAATTTTATACGTTATAACTGACTGCGTGTCGATCACTGATTGGGTTCCTCGTTTTCAAAAAGAGCCGTTTTGGGGCGATTAATGCGGAAAACGCCTCTACCCATTCTTCCGGTCACCGATTCCGGTTTTTGAGTGGGTAACCGTCATTCCTCCTCTATAAATAGACCGGCTCTACTGGCGCTTCTTACTTTCAAGTTTTCAAACTTTTCAGAATCAAACGAGAACAAAAACTCTTCCTGACTTACTTTCTTTCTTTCTTCCTTTTCACCCTTCCAGAAACTCCTCTTCTCTTTTTTCTCCTTCAATGGCTTCTTCTTCCCAACTTCCTACTCCTCAAGAAAACACTAACGAACAAAATCCTTCTACAGCGGCGACTCCTATTCATCCTGACCCCGCCTCATCTCTCTAGTCCGATAGCATCGACGCCCTCTTTAGTACGGAGGCGACTGACGCGGTGGTGGATTCCCCGACCTCTAAGAGGAAGAAACGGGGTCGAGAGGGGGACGAGGTCGCTGAAGAAACCCCGCGGGCTCAGCGTCGCCGCTTTACCTGAAATCCCCGAATTGGGTCGGGTTTTCACAATCAACCTGAAGACCTGGTCCTGATTGGTGATGAGGTGGGCGCCTCAAAGTCTGGCAGTGACGAGGAAAGTGGCGGACCTGACATCACACTGGTCGGGGTCCAAACGGGTTCCTTCGCCGCCTTTCACGATGGTCGGATTATACCCGACTCTGTATGTATGGTGGATACGCTCAACAAGCTTCGGGAAGAGTACAAGATCCCGGAATACATCACTCTCTCGCTTCCCCATAGGGGTTATAACGTATACACCCCGCCTCCAGACCGCCTGCTAATCCACAAAGCCGCTTTTGAGTGTGGAGTCCGGCTTCCGCTGCATCCTACTCTTCGTCGAGCTCTCGTTGCGCTTGAATTGGCCCCTCTCCAAATCTCGCCGGGCTTCTGGAAGCACCTGACAGGGTTCTTGGTGCTCTGGAAGGAGCAGTGCGAAAAAGTTCATATAGAGCCAGAGCCAGGGTTGGACGAGCTCCGCTTCCTCTTCAACATCACGAGCATGGTGCCTCGGGGTCAGTTCTACCTGAGGGCATCAAATGATTTGAAGTTCATTGTCCCAGGGGCAAATGTGAAGTACTCGGCGCCCTGGAAGGAGGAATGGCTGGTGGTTGAGGGCGACTGGGGGCGCGCTGCTTTTGTTGGGGGGTATGAATACCCCGTCCCTACCTAGTTCACGGCGAGGGACAAGTGGGCGAAGGGGGTGTTAGCTCCCGAGTCTCGGGACATTCTTACAAGGATCCTGAAAAGGGGATACACCAACCTGCAGTATCCTACTCTGGATCCCTTTAAGGGAGCCAGCCTGGAGCGGTACCTGAGGATCTCCATCGCTCTTCCCGGTGAGTTGTCTACATCTTGCTTTTCTGTTTCTTTATGTATATATATTCTCCTTCTTCTGCTTCTCACTGAGCATCTTCTCTTCTTGTAGTATCAGCTACCCCGATGGCAGCGAGGTCTCCATCCTCCTCTGGAGCGGGGGACATGACTCTGCTGGCTCATTCTTCTCCTATCCCTTCTCCTGCTTCTGCTGCCAGGACCGCAACAGGGTCCGTCCGAGTGGGAACCGACCCCAATCCTCCTCTTGCTCCCTCAAAAACACCTGCTTCTGCTCCTGCTCCAGCGGGGTCTAGGGCCAAGACTCCAGCTCGCCATCCTTCTACTCCTCCATCTCGTTCGAGGATCTCGACAATACTGGCCAGGGCGGCTAAGGCCTGAGGTTCTGGAAGATCGGCACAGAAGAAGGCCGCCCCTACCACAAAGACCTCCCCTGCTCCTGCTCATACTCATACTCATACTCATACTCATACTCCTCCTCCTACTGCAACTATTCCCATGGATCCTGTGAGAACCCTGGTGGAGGAGGCAACTATCCACACTCATGTTCCTACTGCTGATGTGGCCTCTGGATCGGGGTCAAGGGGTGCTACCTTTGACGAGGTGGTGTCCAGATTCACGGCCTCCTGCCCCAGTGGAAGTTTGATAGATATGGCCAAGCTTCCTACAGACATCTTGGTCACCAACGGGGCTTCGGTTCTGGCTGAGGTAAACTTCTAATTCTTTCTTTTTATTTATTTCCTCCTTCTGCTAAGTATTGATTTTCTTTCTTCTTGCAGGGCTTCAAGTTTGCCATGGCCATGGAGAGGCAGCTGCTGACATTGAGGGAAGCTTATATTGGCCTCCAAGCGAAGCTGGAGGATACTCGTCAGGAGCTGCTCCAGACCCAGCAAAGCGTAGCTCCTCTGCTTCAAGATGCCAAAGACGCTGAAGAAGGGAGGCAGGAGGCCTTAGTGGCTCTTAGGCGTGCTGAATGTAGCCTGGACACTGAGACAGTCAGGTCTCTACGCCGTCGGGAGGAGAGGGAGTGGGAGTGCGTAAAATGAGAGATGTAGCTGCTACAGAGTGAGAATCAACTCCTGCGGGAGACCATAACAGGCCTGGAGGCTCAACAAGGGCCCTCATTCGAGGATGGCTACTTTACAGCCTGCTACGAGGTGGCCACAGCCTTGCCTCCTCCCTTCTACCTCGAGGCGGCCTTGAACTGGGACCGGGAGCAAATTATGGCAAAGGCTGCCCAGCTAGTAGGAGGGGATCAAGAGACAGAGGCCCCTCCACATGAGGTAGCTCGCCCGATTCAAGAAGCTGACACGGCTGCTGAAATCCAACTTGATGGCACTGAGGGAGCTGATCTAGATCCTCCTACCATTGAAGAACAAGTGGCGGATCCCGAGTCTGCTAATGGAGCAGTCATCGTGGAGGAAGATGAGGGACCAGCTAGATCCGAAGTCCCTCAGGTTGAAGGGGTCCAGATTGAGTCTTCTGCTGTGGAGGAGGTGGTCCAAACTGATGGAGGAGTTAAGCCTCTGGAAGATGAGGTAGCTGGCCAAGGAGAGCATCCAGAAGAGGAAAAAGAGGACTAGCCTGGCCTCCCCTTAAAAAAAATTTTGTAGCCCGAATCCGGACTGGTTACCCCGTTTTATCGATTCAACTTGTAGCCTGAATGGGGATTGGGCACCCTGATTATAAATATAGTTGCTTTATGAATCATACTGTGTCTTGCTCACTTTTATACTTAGAAAGTTTCCATAACATATAAATTTGTTGATACTTGGACTCCTGATGAGTAACTGGTCCCCGATGGGTAATAAGGACCATGACTGGACCCCGATGGGTAATAAAGATAAAACATGTGATGCTTATATCTCGTAACCGTAAGAATCAGCGGGGTCAAATCACATCTTCCTTTAATCGGACTCCCTTAAACACGTAACAGTATAAAGTGAAGAGCAGTCAGTCGAGGGAACCTGCTACTTACGAACAATTTGACTTGCTGAAGATAAACTTCTAAGTCTCTTTCTGACTGTTGGTCCTCTGTCGGGGTAGTAAGTGGGGAAATAAAGGGCGAAGCATCCCAATGAGTCACCCCGATGTTATAGTTGATTTGCCCTGGTAGGCAACTAGAGCCACTTTAGCACCAGGCTTCTTAGCGAAGGGTATTCCTCGACCAAGGCAGCAGGAGCGCCCTGAGGCTATTTCCTAGTCTCGAGGCGAAGTAAGGAATCAGGTACCCTGAAGCAGCCCGATTCTTACTGTAATCTGTCCTGGTAGGCAACTAAGGCCACTTTAGCACTAGGCTTCTCGGAGGAGGGTATTCCCCGACCAAGGCAGCAGGAGCGCCTTTAGGCTATTTCCTGGTCTTGAGGCGAAGTAAGGAACCAGGTACCCTGAGGCAGCCCGATTCTTACCGTAATCTGTCCTGGTAGGCAACTAAGGCCACTTTAGCACCAGGCTTCTCGGAGGAGGGTATTCCCTGACATAGGCAGTAGGAGCGCCCTGAGGCTATTTCCTGGTCTTGAGGCGAAGTAAGGAACCAGGTACCCTGAGGTAGCCCGATTCTTACCGTAATCTGTCCTGGTAGGCAACTAAGGCCACTTTAGCACCAGGCTTCTCGGAGGAGGGTATTCCCTGACATAGGCAGTAGGAGCGCCCTGAGGCTATTTCCTGGTCTTGAGGCGAAGTAAGGAACCAGGTACCCTGAGGCAGCCCGATTCTTACCGTAATCTGTCCTGGTAGGCAACTAAGGCCACTTTAGCACCAGGCTTCTCGGAGGAGGGTATTCCCCGACCAAGGCAGCAGGAGCGCCCTGAGGCTATTTCCTAGTCTCGAGGCGAAGTAAGGAACCAGGTACCCTGAGGCAGCCCGATTCTTACCGTAATCTGTCCTGGTAGGCAACTAAGGCCACTTTAGCACCAGGTTTCTCGGAGGAGGGTATTCCCCGACCTGTAGGGAAAAATACCATTAAAGTACACGCAGCGGAAGCGATACTAAAAATAGATTTAGTAGCTTTTAAATTTTTTTCCTTTTTATGAACCTTAACCCTTTAATTAATTAAACAATATATACCAAAAGATATCATACCTTTGTCGCGTGATCCGATTGACTATGCGTCGATGGTAATCCGCAAGATCTTCCAATCCGATCACGAACGTGAATCACCTAGGAGCGTGGTCTCCCTTCTCTTTGAATTGTATACCTGAGAATGGACAACAAACATTTTCTGATTTCTGTTAGTCACAAAAATTCAAATAGATTGTTAAGAATGTCCCGGTCACTTTTGAATTCACAATCGTTAGATTGAAACTCGCGTGAACCTTATTCGAAATTGTGTACAAGACCTCTTGATGTAAAGATCACTAGTGCACTATCGAAATAAGAACAATTCTTCTCACAATCTCTCTTGGCCGAATTTCACACTAGTCTAAGAGTTGGATTTTATTTTTCTCTAGTAAAAGAAAAATCTCCCAATTGCAAAAACTAGGGTTTTTTTTTATTTTTTTATTTTTTTAATATGCAAAAATATATATATCTTTATATATCTTGTGACCGACCATATGTTAAGTAAAATATATATATATCTGTACGCCTAATATACATATATTTTTATATCTCAAAAAACGCCTATAATATATGTACCTAACCTTGCACGCAATTTAAACAAACATATTTAGTTTCATTAAAACTCTGCATGCAATTTAAACATACATTTTTAGTTTCATTAAAACTCTGCATGCATTATATAATATATATATATATATATTGCGCACTCGGTTAAAATATATATATTATATATCTATGGCCAAATCTAATATATATCTCTATAGTGCAAACCCTAATCCAACTCTTTAGTGTGTTTGTGATTATATAAAAGACTTCCTAATTTGACTAAACAAATAAAGTCTTTTATATTTAGTATAATACTAATAGTAATATACTACTAGGAAACATATTTCCTAATCATAAAAAGATTTGATTTTTAATTAAATAATTAATTAACATATTAATTAATTTTCATTTAATTAAATAATAAAATAAAACAATATTATGGGCTAAAAATTAGCCATTGCCGCCCATGATTAGAACTTGGGCCTACATATTGTTTTCTTATTTTATTTAATCCATTTGGACTTTAATAAAAAGCCCACATGTGAACTAGACTCATTCTTATTAAAAGAAACAAGCCCACATGCCTTTCATTAATATATTAATATAGTTAAACAGCCCATTAAATAAATAATGTGCAAATTATATTCTTAATATTTTAAATACAATTCTAAATGGACCCACAAATAGTCCGGAAGAATATATCAAGTGATTCATGCAAGTCCGTGCGGATTGGGGATCTTGGCGGGCCATCTAAATTTAAGCTTCAATAGACATAACCTAATCACAATCAACAAATGATTCACTTAGGTCCGATCCATTAATTTTAACTCATTCCACTAAAGAGCTAAAATTGAACTCTTAAATAAAGACAGCAAAGGAAGATGTTCCTCATTCATACCCTAGACAATCATGTTGGAGATAGTGTATCCTCATGATTAATATCAGTAATCGCCAAGAGTTCATAGACCGCCTATAACTCTCCAAGTTACCATATTTATTCATATGACCACGTTTTGAACTTGGATATTTTGACTTGTCCAGAAGCCATGTTTTCAATAGACACTATCGAAAACTCAACGTTGAGATTTAATATCCAATTACCTCAAAACATCCATATGATGATATTATACTCTCATTTAATAAATGGAGCCACGATGTCCATATCTATAAATGAAGTCCTCTATCGATTAACAAATGAATATCACCAAACTATCGAGGATAGACTATACGATATAATCGTACTCATTGATAACTCAAATGATATCACTTGCAACCATAAGTCCATCATTTATCTCAGGATTAAGATAGACTCTCCGATTGTCCTGATAATGAAAAGACTTTTATCTACTGACGGTTATAGATAAAGTATTTCATTGTGATCCAGTTCAATGCACCTAGTGCACTAGATTCTTTTGTTCGTAGACACTCCGATGATTTTAGACTCATCATATCTCATTTGATCCCACTCAAATGCTAGCAAAAGAATTCTACAACTTTAACAAGATAAAAGTGCCCAACCTTTAACTTAAGTTGTGAACAATATTCAAGACTAACTAAAGAATTGTGTCTACCACATATATATCCAGATGTATGAACAATTCTTCTTTTCTCATAGTCTTTAGACCTTATGATTATTTACTTTGACAATTATAATATTAAACTATAAACGCTATAAGATTTGTTTAAACTAGAAATCACTTTATTAATATGAAAAAGATTGTTAATTATAATATTACACTCTTGCTATTGAGCATAATCCTAACAATCTCCCACTTGCCCTATAGCAAATGTGTCATATCTCTCAAGCCCATGTTCTCTAGGTGCCCATCAAAACTCTTCTGTGGTAGAGCCTTTGTGAAGGGATCCGCTAGATTTTCTGCTGACGTGATTTTGGTAATCGTCACGTCACCCCTATGAACAATCTCCCTAAGAAGATGATACTTCCTTTCAATGTGTTTACCTCTCTTGTGACTTCTTGGTTCTTTCGAATTAGCCACTACTCCACTGTTGTCACAGTAGATAGTGATCTGCTTATTCGCATTAGGAACCACTTCCAAGTCAATCAAGAATTGGCGGAGCCAAACAGCCTCTTTGGCAGCCTCGCATGCAGCAACATACTCAGTTTCGATGGTGGAATCAGCAATACAAGATTGCTTGATACTCCCCCATATAACTGCTCCTCCTCCAATAGTAAACACAGTCCCTGATGTGGATTTTCTGGAGTCAGAATCTGATTGGAAATCAGAATCTGTATACCCAATGGGAATTAAATCCCCTCCAGAGTATACAAGCATATTATCTCTCGTTCTCTTAAGATACTTGAAAATATGCTTGACTGTCGTCCAGTGATCAAGGACCAGGTTTCGATTGAAAACTGCTAACTATGCCAACAGCAAAACAAATATCTGGTCTAGTACAGAGCATTGCATACATGAGACTTCCAACTGCCGAGGCATATGGAACTCTACTCATGAATTGCTCTTCATGCTCATTCTTAGGAACTTGTTCCTTAGAAAGCTTGATTCCATGTCTGAAAGGTAACATACCTTTCTTGGAATCCTGCATGGAAAACCTAGACAAGATCTTGTCTATGTATGAAGCTTGGGATAATGCAATCGTTCTATTCTTTCTATCCCTTATAACTTGGATACCTAGAATAAAATTTGCTTCTCCTAAGTCCTTCATATCAAATTGTTTTGCTAACCATTCTTTTACTGATGTCAATACACCTACATCGTTTCCGATGAGTAGTATATCATCAACATAAAGAATCAGGAAAACCAACTTGTCGCCCTTAATCCTTTTGTATACACAAGGTTCGTTAAGATTCTGAATAAATCCAAAACCTTTGATAGCTTGATCAAACCTTATGTTCCAGGATCTGGATGCTTGCTTTAATCCATATATGGATTTCTGCAACTTGCATACCTTTTCCATTTGGCCCTTTTCAATGAATCCCTCTGGTTGCATCATGTAGATGCTTTCGTCAAGACTTCCATTAAGGAAAGCTGTCTTGACGTCCATTTGCCAAATCTCTAGATCTAAAGATGCTGCAATGGACAAGAGTATCCTAATGGATTTAAGCATGGCCACAGGAGAGAAGGTTTCCTCGTAATCGATACCTTCTTTCTGTGTATACCCTTTAGCTACCAATCTAGCTTTAAAGGTTTCCACCTTTCCATCCATACCTCTTTTCCTCTTGTATACCCACTTGCACCCAATGGGTTTTATCCGTTTAGGCAAGTCTACAAGGGACCAGACTTTGTTATCGAACATAGATTCAATCTCAGATTGCATTGCCTTTTGCCAATGGCGACTATCAACATCCTCCATAGCTTCCTTGTACGTGTAGGGATCATCGTCATCGAGGAGATTCTCCACTGATTCTCCCAGACCGATGTATCTTTCGGGTTGTGTTCTAACCCTCCCACTACGACGAAGAATGGTAGGTTATTGATTTTGTGTTGGATCGGAACTTACAATTGGGTTTGGTTGTGTAACCTCTCGTGGAATTGTATCTCCTGACATCTCATTTAGGACAATTCTACTTCTAGGCACAAAATTATTCATATAGTCCTTTTCTAGAAATTTAGTATTTGTCGAAACAAATACTTTAAGATCTGAAGGACTATAAAAATAATATCCTTTAGTTTCTTTTGGATACCCTACAAATATACATGTTTCCGAACGAGACTCCATCTTTTCTGTCTTTCCTTTTAACACATGCGCAGGACAACCAAATATCCTTAAGTGTTGTAAACTAGGCTTGCGCCCAGTCCACAACTCATGCGGTGTTTTAGGAACAGACTTAGATGGTACATCGTTTAGAATGTATACAGCAGTTTGTAAAGCATATCCCCAAAAAGAAATAGGAAGCGTTGAATAACTCAACATAGACCTAACCATATCCAAAAGAGTTCTATTTCTCCTTTCTGCTACTCCATTTTGTTGAGGTGTACATGGTGCAAAAAACTGAGAACTATCCCATTATCAATAAGATATTGCTGAAACTCACCAGATAGATATTCTCCACCACGATCAGATATCAAGATTTTTATGTGTTTCTCAAGCTGATTTTCCACTTCAGCTTTGAATGCTTTGAACATGTCAAAAGCATCCGACTTATGTCGTATGAGATACACATAGCCAAATCTCGAGTAATCATCTGTGAAAGTGATAAAGTACTCATATCCACTTTTAGCTTGAATGCTCATAGGTCCACATACATCAGTGTGTATCAATCCTAAACATTCAGTGGCTCTGGCACCTTTGGCAGAGAACGTCCTTTTGGTCATTTTACCTTCCAAACAAGATTCACAAGTTGGTAGATCATCAACCTTTAAGTCACTCAAAGGTCCGTCACATACCAATCTTTTCATCCTATTAAGGTTAATATGACCCAGGCGTAAATGCCATAGGTAGGTTTCATCTTTTGATAATTTAGGTTCCGTTATTTCTGTGTCTAACGAGTGAGAGATATTTCTATGCAAAAAGTATAGACCGTTTTCCAATGTACCTTGGCAAATAATTTTGTCATTCTTACTAATAATAAAAACTTTATTAAAAGTAACCGAATATCCAAATTTATTCAAACAAGAAACTGAAATTAAATTCCTCTTGAATTGAGGTACATAATAAACGTCTATCAAATCTAAATGCCTTCTAGAATCCAAATAAACTCTAATATCTCCCACTGCACTTGCAGACACTAACGTTTCGTTGCCCAAGCGCAAATTGATTTCATTCTTATTTAGCATTCTCCTTTCTTGAAACCCCCGTAAGGAATAACAAACATGATTAGTGGCTCCAGAGTCTACGATCCAAGAATCTGTAGAATCTACCAGAAAAACATGTTTCAAGATAATTCATATTACCTTGTTCCTTCTTATTTTGAGACTTTGGAAAATTACTTTTCCAATGTCTCTTTTCACCACAAAAGAAGCACTTCCTTTTGATCTTGGTTACTTTCTTGGTAAGCCCAAGTTCCTTTTTCTTCTATTATTCCTTGACCTTCTGATGGGTCTTAATAGTAGCAACTTTACCAACCATATGATCTCTTCTAAAGACATCATCATATCAACAGCAGACCCCATTCCTTCATGCTGCTATTGCAATACGTATGAGATTGTAGCCATTTGGCCATCTCATTAGAGGTCTCCCACTGCTCATACTCGTCTCATTGCATCACATTAGATTCATTAGTAGGAGCAGGTGGTTTAGGAGTAGTTAGAACAAAATTTATGTTTTTCAGCTTGCAGCAACAACCCAATTTTCCTTTTCCATATGACATAATTATCTCCAGTTAAAGTGTTATCTTTCAGGATGTTCATTAGGGATGGGGTCATGATTTCTTAATAAAACAAAATTATATATAAGTAAATAATCATTATAAAGCACTTTAAATATTTATCTTGAATTAAATAAATAACTCAATCATAAAAATTCAACGGTGATCCAACACCCATAAATGTTACGCCTCCTTTGGGAGTTCGCACCATTTACTAGTTAGACTAGGTCCCACCTAATTGTTAACATAACAACCAGTGTTTTCAATTTTAGCCTTGCAATTTTACTGACAAGAACTCTTGGGAGGATATCAACAAAATTACATTGAGTGTGTTACCAAGATATCGACCCTCAATTTTCTCTCACGAAAATCCCTCCTTGTGGAGTAGATCTCGTTTGAGTCCATTGTCTAGTCTATCCTTGTAAGGAAGTATATTGCTAAATTTCATTCATGGACGCCCCTTGGGGGGATTACCAATAAATAATTAAGCTCAACTAACCTTGGAGGCCATAGGTGTTACAAAAACACCTTCTCCCACTCAATTATTTAAGGCGTGTGATTAAATCCCATAGAATGATTTACCAAGTTATCTAGATGGCAATTTAGATACCTAAATCATTCAATGCATGTTCATACCAAAAGAGATATATGAGTGGCACTCCTATTCTATATGTCATGTTATCATACAATAACAAATATTGTAATATTTAAGCATAAAAATTAAATAGCAACAATTTTGGCCCATCCTAGAAAAACAAGTAAATTACAATAATTTAGGAATACAAGATCTTCAAGTGGCCCATCAACCATACGCTCATCCTTTGGCCTCCTCCCTTGGGCTTGCACAACCCACAACCCCACAAAAAGGAGCTGCCATGCGCAGCCCATAAGGCAACACAAGGCTGCCGTGCGCAGCCCACCATGTAATGGGCTTGCCATGCGCAGCCCAATCCACTCCTAGGGTGCGCACGGTGCTCGTTCTTGGTTCCGGTTGCTTCACGTCTTCGATTCTTCGATGTAGAACGTATTACAACTTTATTAAAAAATAAAATACTGCAGAATTTTTTTATTTTTTATTTTTAATTACTGCAGTAATTTTTACAAAAAAAAAAAAAACTGCACAAAAAATAAAAAAACTGCAGTAAAAATACTGCACTTAAAATAAATAAATAAATAAAACCTAGCAACTACCAAGAAGGAATTATGGCGATGATAGACCACCCTTCTTGTTATAATTCCGAAACCAAAATTACATTGAAAATCTAGGACCAAAATCGAGCAATAACAATCCACATAAACATATATAAATCCATACATCCACATGTAATTATATATGCGAATACCTAGAGTGCCATCTCTTTCTAAACATGCATAATCACAATAAAAAGAAATAGATTCACGTATATATACGTTAATTAATTAAAATGGTTCAACCAGGCTCTGATACCAATTGTAGGGAAAAATACCATTAAAGTACACGCAGCGGAAGCGATACTAAAAATAGATTTAGTAGCTTTTAAATTTTTTTCCTTTTTATGAACCTTAACCCTTTAATTAATTAAACAATATATACCAAAAGATATCATACCTTTGTCGCGTGATCCGATTGACTATGCGTCGATGGTAATCCGCAAGATCTTCCAATCCGATCACGAACATGAATCACCTAGGAGCGTGGTCTCCCTTCTCTTTGAATTGTATACCTGAGAATGGACAACAAACCTTTTCTGATTTTTGTTAGTCACAAAAATTCCAATAGATTGTTAAGAATGTCCCGGTCACTTTTGAATTCACAATCGTTAGATTGAAACTCGCGTGAACCTTATTCGAAATTGTGCACAAGACCTCTTGATGTAAAGATCACTAGTGCACTATCGAAATAAGAACAATTCTTCTCACAATCTCTCTTGGCCGAATTTCACACTAGTCTAAGAGTTGGATTTTATTTTTCTCTAGTAAAAGAAAAATCTCTCAATTGCAAAAACTAGGGTTTTTTTTATTTTTTTATTTTTTTAATATGCAAAAATATATATATCTTTATATATCTTGTGACCGACCATATGTTAAGTAAAATATATATATATATATATATCTGTACGCCTAATATACATATATTTTTATATCTCAAAAAACGCCTATAATATATGTACCTAACCCTGCACGCAATTTAAACATACATATTTAGTTTCATTAAAACTTTGCATGCAATTTAAACATACATTTTTAGTTTCATTAAAACTCTGCATGCATTATATAATATATATATATATATATATTGCGCACTCGGTTAAAATATATATATTATATATCTATGGCCAAATCTAATATATATCTCTATAGTGCAAACCCTAATCCAACTCTTTAGTGTGTTTGTGATTATATAAAAGACTTCCTAATTTGACTAAACAAATAAAGTCTTTTATATTTAGTATAATACTTGAAATTCCCTTTAAAGTGATAGTGTTTTATACCTAGAGGGGGGGGTGAATAGGTATAGTCCCAAATTCTTCCAATATTCAAAAATGCGGAATATAAGAATGAAATGAATACTTGAAATGATATAACAATTGTATAATATGAATCAATTCATGTAAGCATCAATATACAATAGAATCAATACAAGTGAACATATGGAAGATAAGGAAATATAAAGCGAAAATGAGACACAATGTTTTTACGTGGTAAAACCTCAAAGAGGAAACATCCACGGGTTGAATCCACAACCACCGGCAAAGCAAATCCACTATACGAAAAGGCCTTACACACTCAAAGTTATCAACACTATGATATCCACTTCAAGCTATCAAAACCTAATCAACCCTCGGGCTAGTGATTCACAAAGCCTACTCTCTATCAAAGATGTGTCCTACACCTCTAGAGAGCAACTTCCTATCCAAGACTAAAAAGCCTCTAGGAAGATTTCCTTGCTTAGCAATCTAGATCACTAGGATCCTAGTTAAGCTACCCTAGCTCAACCATCCGGAGTATGCAACTCCTTGCTAAGACTTTTGCTTAGTTATCCGGATCCTCTTGATCCTAACTAAGACTTCTTGCTTGGCTATCCGGAATCCTTTCCTAGCCAAGTCTTCTTGCTCAAGACAAAGCTTCACTCACTTTGCAAGAGACTTCAACCTTTCACAAGGCAATGATCTAAGTGAAGTGCACACAAGCAATATGATGCAATCACAAACAAATAGAGCAAGTTGATCAAACACACTCCATGAACATGCACTTAGAGAATCTAGAATAAAGCTATCACAACTCAATCACAAAATGTATCTAGAAACCTAAGCATGTGAATTAACATCATTCATATTACTTTTCATCAATCAAATAAGAAACTTAAAGAGATGATCAATAATGAAAGTAAGAAGAAGATGAATCACTTACAAACAAATAAAGCTAGATAATCAATCAAGCTCTATGAACATGCTTACATACATTCTAGGATATGCTTTCAAAAATCAATCACAAAAATACCTAGAAATCAAAGCATGTATATCAATAAGAACAAGCTATGAATATTCAATATATCACACTAAAAACCTAGTTCTTAGATCATGAAATTAAACCTAGAAAATGTCATAAAGCACATCACTTATATCATTTCTAGAATCAATTTCAAGATTAATCAAGTTTAGCAAATATATGTTCAAGTAAAATCACAAAGCTAAAACTCAATTACCAAATGATCAACCACCCCTAGAATATGTTCTAACATCATTCTAAACACAAATCATCTATCAAATTGAAAGATTAAAGTGCAGATCACAAGATGAAGTGAGAAGAAGAAGTTTAACATACAACAATGAAACTCGGACTGAAGAACAGCATGCTGCGACCAATCACGAATTCAAATGACTCTGAAAATGCTTGGGGTTTGTAGCTCTCTTCAAGACCAACAATTTTGGTTTTTGAATCACTCAATTTCGAGTTCGTATGAGAGAGTTATGATCAACATAAGAAAATGAAAATCATGAATATTTCTGCAGAAAATCAGATTTAATGTTGTTCAAGTTCAATGGAAAATGGAGGGAAGAGAGGTCATTTAAAGGAAAGGGAAGAGGGGCAATTTTGTCCAACCAAAAAATCATTTCAGCCATGCCCACGTGTGGTCAGCGTGTGCCACACGGGGCCAGAGAGCTGGCTGGGCCGTGTGGCACACGTGGTCCACACGTGGTGGCCATACCATGGCCTTTGGCCAGCTTGCTCCTCTTGCGCACCTCGCACGTTCTTCGACCGTATTCGGTCATCCGAACTCCGAATTCGAATCCGTTTTCAGATTACAAACCGTGACTCCCTCACGCACAACGATGACTATGAAACTTTGACAAATGGTTGAGAATTCATCTCGGAAAATGATGACGAACACAACTCAATGAATGAGAATGCAAAGTAGCATAACTACGTCGTATGGACTCGAAACTTAATGAATGAGTAACCAAAATGACCGGAACTCAATAAGGAATCAAATAAGATCATGTTCAAGTCCAAAACACAAGAAACACAAACAAATAAACACTATGCAACACAAGCATGCCATATCTAAGCGATAGTGAGAAAACATGCAATTCTACAAGATTGTCAACAATGAGATAAATGCATGTGCATACTAAATGTGTGTGAAAGTGTTATACCAAATGTTTGAACTACGATGCAGGGACACACATGTAAGAATTGTGTGTGTGTGTGCTAACGCCTTGCAAGAGGAAGAAGAATCTTGATACCTTAGCATCCAAGTATGCGATGTTCCCCTTGAAGACGATATTTGCACAAGATGTTGCTTCTTCACCTTTGAGGCTCCTTTCTTCCAAGAAACACTTAAGCAACTACTAATACAAATATAGAGCGTTTTGCAATGGAATCAAGCCAATACAAATAACGGATCTTACAATACTAATAGTAATATACTACTAGGAAACATATTTCCTAATCATAAAAAGATTTGATTTTTAATTAAATAATTAATTAACATATTAATTAATTTCCATTTAATTAAATAATAAAATAAAACAATATTATGGGCTAAAAATTAGCCATTGCCGCCCATGATTAGAACTTGGGCCTACATATTGTTTTCTTATTTTATTTAATCCATTTGGACTTTAATAAAAAGCCCACATGTGAACTAGACCCATTCTTACTAAAAGAAACAAGCCCACATGCCTTTCATTAATATATTAATATAATTAAACAGCCCATTAAATAAATAATGTGCAAATTATATTCTTAATATATTAAATACAATTCTAAATGGACCCACAAATAGTCCGGTAGAATATATCAAGTGATTCATGCAAGTCCGTGCGGATTGGGGATCTTGGCGGGCCATCTAAATTTAAGCTTCAATAGACATAACCTAATCACAATCAACAGATGATTCACTTAGGTCCGATCCATTAATTTTAACTCATTCCACTAAAGAGCTAAAATTGAACTCTTAAATAAAGACAGAAAAGGAAGATGTTCCTCATTCATACCCTAGACAATCATGTTGGAGATAGTGTATCCTCATGATTAATATCAGTAATCGCCAAGAGTTCATAGACCGCCTATAACTCTCCAAGTTACCATATTTATTCATATGACCACGTTTTGAACTTGGATATTTTGACTTGTCCAGAAGCCATGTTTTCAATAGACACTATCGAAAACTCAACGTTGAGATTTAATATCCAATTACCTCAAAACATCCATATGATGATATTATACTCTCATTTAATAAATGGAGCCACGATGTCCATATCTATAAATGAAGTCCTCTATCGATTAACAAATGAATATCACCAAACTATCGAGGATAGACTATGCGATATAATCGTACTCATTGATAACTCAAATGATATCACTTGCAACCATAAGTCCATCATTTATCTCAGGATTAAGATAGACTCTCCGATTGTCCTGATAATGAAAAGACTTTTATCTACTGACGGTTATAGATAAAGTATTTCATTGTGATCCAGTTCAATGCACCCAGTGCACTAGATTCTTTTGCTCGAAGACACTCTGATGATTTTAGACTCATCATATCTCATTTGATCCCACTCAAATGCTAGCAAAAGAATTCTTCAACTTTAATAAGATAAAAGTGCCCAACCTTTAACTTAAGTTGTGAACAATATTCAAGACTAACTAAAGAATTGTGTCTACCACATACATATCCAGATGTATGAACAATTCTTCTTTTCTCATAGTCTTTAGACCTTATGATTATTTACTTTGACAATTATAATATTAAACTATAAACACTATAAGATTTGTTTAAACCAGAAATCACTTTATTAATATGAAAAAGATTGTTAATTATAATATTACACTCTTGCTATTGAGCATAATCCTAACACGACCAAGGCAGCAGGAGCGCCCTGAGGCTATTTCCTGGTCTTGAGGCGCTTTAGTAATGGTGAATTAAGTATATTCAGTGAGAGACGTTAGAGAATCTAGTAGGAGACATCAAGCAATGGACTTAAGAGAGTCATATAGGAGAAAGAACTGCTTTTATTGAATTTCCCCAATGGTACAAACATGAAATCGGGGTGAGTATCCCCCTTGATACGAACAAAATTTCTAAGGGTAGAATTTCCGGAGATGATCAGCATTCCATGTATGGTCCATTGGGTATCCCTCCATGTCTACCAGTTTGTAAGCACCACCCCGGAGTGATGCCTTAATCAAGTACGGACCCTTCCAGTTAGGGGCTAGCACCCCGTCGAACCCTCTTCGTGTGTTTTGGGTCACCTTTCTGAGAACCAAGTCTCCTTCTTTGAAGCTTCGGACCCTCACCTTCTTGTTGAAGTGTCGGGCTATCTTGCTCTGGTATACTGCCACCTTCTCTGCAACCCTGCTTTGCTTTTCCTCCAGTAGGTCCAGGCTAGCTCTTAACTTAGCCTCATTATCTTCCGGTTCGTAATTTTAGACCCGGAAAGATATGAGTTTATGCTCGATGGGCAAGACTGCTTATGCCCCAAATACTAGGGAGTAGGGGGTTTCTCCTGTTGCTGTCTGCCTAGTCGTTCTGTAGGCCCACAGTACATGGGGTAATTCCACTACCCATAATCCTTTCTTCTGTTGGAGCTTTTTCTTCAGGAGCTTCTTAATGGTATTGTTAGTAGCTTCAACCAGCCCATTTGTTTGAGGATGAGCCACCGAAGCAAAACGGAGATTGTTCCTCCAGTCTTCACAGAATTCCCTGAAGTTGGCATTGTCAAATTGCTTTCCCAAATCAGTTATGATGGCCATCGGGGTGCCAAATCGGCAGACAATGTGTTCCTTGACAAAGTTGGTGGTCTTTTCTTCGGTTATCCAGGAAAGGGCCTTGGCTTCTACCTACCGAGTAAAGTAATCTATCGCCACCACTGCATGCTTGGCTTGGCCGGGTGCAGTGGGGAGTGGCCCGATCAAGTCTAGTCCCCAGATGGCAAAGGGGTAGGGAGTACTGATTGAGGAGAGCCTCTCTGGTGGGAGATGATGGAGGTTTGCTGTTTTCTGACAAGCCTCACAGGATCGCGCGAACTGCCTTGCATCCTGATGTATAGTCGGCCAGTAGTAACCCATCCTGATTACCTGGTAAGCCAAAGTTTCCCCTGACACGTGATTACCACAATCCCCTCAGTGCACCTCGTTGAGCGCCCAGCGCGCGTCATCGGGATGGAGACACCTGAGTAGAGGGAGAGATTTCCCCTTACGGTATAAGTGTCCTTTTACCAAGGAGTACCAGGTAGCTGTCCTCTTGAGCCGGTGGGCTTGATTCGGATCTGCAGGGAGAATGTCACTTTGGAGATAGTCTGCTATTGGATCCATCCAACATAGGAGGCGGCTCACAGGAAGGACCTCTGCCTCTTTAGCTATACTAGAGAAAGGAACCAATTGAAGGGGTACTCCTTTTGGTAATGCGTGTCCCTCTCCAGTGGCAATCTTAGCTAGAACATCTGCGCGATGATTTTTCTCCATGGGCACTTGCTCTATTTTTACACCCTTGAACTTCTTCATAGCCTCCTAAACTTTAGCTAGATAATCCATCATGTTATCACCTTTTGCTTGGTACAATCCTATCACCTGATTGACCACTAATTGGGAATCACTCTTGATCTGAAGGTACTCAACCCCCAGAGTCCCTGCTACTTTCATTCCTGCTAGCAGAGCTTCATATTCTGCTTCGTTGTTGGTGGCTCTGAATTCGAACCTGAAACAATGACTTACCTCGATTCCCACGGGGTTGATCAGGATGATCCCAGCTCCGCATCCTGACTGGTTCGAAGCTCCATCCGTGTAAAGTGTCCATATCTTGCTGTCTACAGGCCATTCCAAAAGGGTTTGATTCGAATCGGGGTCTACTGATACCCCTGGGTTCAGGATCGGGCTAAACTCCACTATGAAGTCCACCAGGGCTTGGGCTTTAATCGTGGTTCTTGCCCGATATTTGATGTCGAACTGTGTGAGCTCTAGGGCCCATAGAACCAATCTGCCTGACATATCTAGCCTCTGGAGGAATTGTCTCAAAGGCTGATCTGTTACAACCGCGATGGTGTGAGCTTGAAAATAAGGCCGGAGCTTTCTGGATGTGGTCACCAGGGCGTAGGCGAGCTTCTCTAGTAAGGTGTAATTTCTCTCGGACTTTTTAAAAGCCCAGCTCACGTAATAGATCGGCCTCTGCACCCCGTCATTGCATTCTTTCACCAAGGCTCCACTAGTAGCCATTTCTGAAACTGCTAGGTAGAGTAGAAGCTCTTCACCCGGGGTTGGTTTAACCAATAGCGGCGGACTTGACAGGTATTCCTTTAGAGTTTGAAAAGCCTGCTCGTCCCACTTCATCTTTTTCCCCTGCTTGATGACTTTGAAAAAAGGGAGACATTTATCTGTGGAACGGGATATGAATCGGTTCAGGCCTGCTATTCGTCCGGTTAATCCTTGTGCCTGTTTGAGGGTTGTAGGGGATTCGAGATCTAGAATAGCTTTGATCTTTTCAGGATTTGCTTCAATTCCCCTTTCATGTACCATGAATCCCAGAAATTTGCCTGCTGCTACCCCGAATGCACACTTAGTGGGGTTTAACCTCATCTGGTTCTGCCTTATTACCTGGAAGGTCTGGCGTAAGTCCCCTGTATGTTGTCTTGCTTCTGGAGATTTAGTGATCATGTCATCTATGTATACCTCCATGGATTTCCCTATCTGTTCCTTGAACAGTTTGTTCACCATGCATTGGTAGGTGGTACCTGCATTTTTAAGTTCGAATGGTATTACCTTATAACAGTAGAGGCCTTGTCCGGTAATGAAGCTAGTCTTGTCTTGGTCTGAAGGATGCATCATGATCTGATTGTACCCTGAGAAAGCATCCATGAAGCTTGGGAGCTTATTTCCTGCAGTGGAGTCAATAAGCTGATCTATTTTAGGCAGAGGGAAGCTATCTTTAGGGCAAGCCCGATTGAGATCGGTGTAATCCACGCACATTCGCCACTTCCCGTTAGACTTAGTTACCATAACCACATTGGCGATCCACTCGGGGTACCGGGATTCCCTGATGAATCCGGCCTTTAGGAGCTTGTTAACCTCTTCTTGGACCGCGGCATTGCGTTCAGCATTGAAGTGTCTTCTTTTCTGTTTTACTGGCTTGAAGGTTGCATCCACTGCCAATCTATGGGTAGCCAGGCTAAGAGGAATGCCAGGCATCTCCTCATGGCTCTAAGCAATGATATCGTTGTACTCCCTAAGAAGCTCTATCAAATCCCTCTTCACCTCCGGATCCAGACCTTCTCCCACTTTTACTGTCTTTGCTGGATCTTCACACCGGATCTGGACCTCCTCTAGCTGCTCTACGGGGCACCCACTGGTCCAACCACGCTCCTCTTCTTCTGACTCCTCCACAATTATGTATGGCACCTCTCATTCTTCTAGGACATGACTATCCCACTCTGACGCTCTCGGACCTGGGTCGCTGGTCACCTGTACGCACTGCTTAGCTAATACAGCGGGGTTGGTGGATATCGCATAACAATTGCGGGCTGCCTGCTGGTCCCCCCTTACCTCTCCTACTCCTGATCCTACTGGAAACTTCAACACGTTGTGGTAGATGGATAGCACTCCTCTAATCCCTGACAAGAAAGGCCTTCCCAAGATTGCATTGTATGCAGACGGGGTGTCCACTACAATAAACTCCGTCATTATGTTCTGCTGAAAAGGAGCCTTTCCGACTATCACTGGCAGTATCTTTGTTCCCATCGGCATTACGGAGTCCCCTGTGAATCCGTATAGTAGAGAGGTACAACTGTTGTAGCAAGAGTTCTTCAGGTTGAGCTGCTCATGAGCCCCCTTGAACAGAATATCCACGCTACTTCCCGTATCGATCAGGACGCGGTGTACTAGGCAATTGGCGATCTGTACTGTTATGACCATGGGGTCATCATGTGGCTGTACCGTATTGTAGACATCCTCCTCCGTAAAGATGATCTTGGTTGAGCGGGATAGATCTCGGGGTCCGCCATTGACCTTCAGTATCTCATGGTCAGCGTTAAGCCTGGGAATTTTTCTTGCGTGGTTCTTCCTTGAATTGTTGGAAGTTCCTGCTAAGGTGGGGCCTCCACTGATGGTATGGATCACCTGGATTTGCTGCATTAGATCCTTTTCTCCTTCTCTTCGTCTCTCCGCTACTTCCTGCATCCCGCTTTGAACCTGCTTTCCTTCTTTAATGCTATCTCGTACCTGCTGTAAAAATTCAGTTAGAAGTCCTCCCCTTACCAGCGCTTCTATCTGATTTCGGAGACTATAGCATTCTGAGGTGTTGTGCCCCACATCTTCATGGAAGTCGCAATACTTGTATTGATTCCTCCTGTCTACAGGGATCTTCATGGGGACTGGCTTTCTGAGTAGACCCTTATCCCGAATAGCGAGATAGATAGTTTCCCGTGAAGCATTAAGAGGGGTGTAATGGTTATACCCTTCTTCCTCTCTCGCTATTCTGGATACTTCCTTCAAGTGGTGCTCTCTGGGAGGCGATCTCCTGACTGGGTATCTCTCCTGGTACGAAGGAATAGGAGGCGGCCTGTAAGTAGACCGGTTTGGAGGTTGATTTTGAAATTTCCTAGCTGGTGCAGGCTTCGGAGCCTCCTTTTTTGGGCGCGGTGCTAATCGGGCTTCATCGTGTTCAATCTTGATCCGGAGTTGTTCCTCGATGTCCACCTGTTCCAGGGCCCGATTATAGGCTTCATGGTATGTCTCGGGAGGATGCTTGGCAAAAGACCAGAATAGCCTGCCGGCCCACAAGTTTCTCCGGAAATTGGCTAAAGTTTCCTTCTCGTTGAACACACCTATCTGGACAACCTCTTTGTGGAATTTCTCCACATAAGATCTCAGAGTCTCACCCCGCTCTTGAACTACGTACTGCAGCAGGATAGGATCCTTGGGACGGGGTTTGATTCCCTGAAACTGTGCACAGAAAGCTCTGGTAAGTTTGGAGAAAGAATCAACACTACCTGGTGGTAATTTTCTGAACCATGTCTTGGCACAGTCTGTCAAGGTTGAGGGGAACATCCTGCACATGGTAATCCTGGTTGCATTCTGAACTTCCATCTGGTGGACGAAGCTTTCTAGGTGGCTGACGGGATCCTCGGTTCCAGAGTACTTTTCTGAAGGCATCCTGAATTTGGGGGGCAACCCTGCTTCTCTCACTCTTTTGGAGAATGGTGCATTCATCTCGCCCAGGGGGTTCTTCTGACTTCCTTGATGCTTTCCCTTCTTCAGCTGCTCCAACTCCTTCGCCAACCTTGTCATCTGATCCTCCAGGCGTTGAGACTTCTTGGTTCCGGATCGGGTTACTGAAACTTTTTCATCTGATGAATCTGAATCAAGGATTACCTCCTTTCGCTTAGCTCTTTGACGCTTTTCCCTGGAGCTCATTCGGGATTTCGCACTTCCTTCTGAATCGGGATGCAGATCCTTCTCCTTTGCCTTTGGTTTTGGTGGAGACTGAATCCTCCTAGGAGGAACCTCGATTGCGGACTTTACTAGCCTGGGTCTGAGCTCCACCTGTCGGACTAGGAGAGGTGGGCCCAATCGGTCGAAAACTGGTGCCCTGATACTTGGGCCGACATCTCCTGGGATTCCGACTGCTTTAAAGGGAATCCCCTAGGCTATCATCCGGAGTCGGATTGCTTCTACGTAGGCTGCGGCATACTGTTCTAAAACATCTCGATTGACTTCCTGCCTAGCGGGGTCTTGAGGGACAAGGCCTGCAGCTGGTGTGGGCACTGGTGGAGGATTCTCATTCCTGGTGCCCTTACCCCGCCTCTGGGCTCTTTCAGTGGAAGCAAGGGATTGGAGTCCTGATGGCTCGAGATGACCCTGGGAGGATCGGAGTCTCATTCTGAATATCTCCGGATGGAAGAAGACGGTTTTGAATGATGGTTGGGATAATAGTTCCCACAGACGGTGCCAAAAGTGTTACCTGAAAATCGTTAATGGGATGGAATTCCAAATAACAACTTTAAGAGGACCAAGACGATGAATGATCTTGGTCGGAGGGGTATCACATAGTTTGATGCCGACTATGTCCCTATCAATGCATGTACGATACGAAACGAAACTACGAAGATTAAATCATCATGAACTTTTATTGATTGTTACTTTGCACTACAATCTGTGAACTATTTCTTATTCGGGTTACAATGGTGTATGGAGATCTTACAAAGGTAGCGGAGATGGTAATGGTGGCGAAACTGTGTCTGTCGATAAGTAGAGTGTCGGGTCTTTTTTTTTTTTTTTTTAATAACCTGATATATATAGGTCCTGCTTTGCTTGCCATGCACTCCTACAATCTCGGGCTAGGGTTTGGCAGCTGCAGGATCCTCTTCTTTTTAGGAGGTAATCTCGGAGCTTTACGTGCAGAATCCAGTCTTTCCTTCCTAGGAGGAGTCAATCTCTCACCTTCCTAATTGGATTCTTACCGTGCAGACCTGTTCAAGATAGGACTCTCTGGCGGGAAGGAGTATACCTCCTTTGTACGGCGACATTTTACCCGATCTTTTGTGGAGCTTTTAGTTCCTGGTGTAAGAATCTTGCTTCCTGGTGCACTTCTGCTTAGCAGGCCGCCTACGTCCAGTAAGCGTCCTACTGATGGAGTAGGGGGACGTGTAGCTGATATTGTAGCGGGATGCTCAGTAGAACTCCGTGTCGGGGTGCTGAGGGTTTCATATGGTAGTGGGATGCTCAGGAGGACCCCGCATTGGGGCGTTGCGGGGTTCCTAGGAAGCCCGGTCATTGGATCACAAAGTGAGTTCTAGTGAGTAGTCCGGCTTCGCGGCCATACTTCTGAGTTAAGATGCTGGCGAGGTCCTAAAAATCTGGAGGAAGGCTGGGTTGGACCCCGTTGGAGGGGGTGTGCACTCGGATCAGTCGGGGTCCGTTTTGCCGAGGTAACCAGATGATGTTTGTTTCTCCTATATCCTTCTTGTGTTGAGGTGGAAAATTCTTCTTTGGACCTTCGCCAATTTTGGCGGTTAACAATATATATTTAAATGGTGTGCAGGATTATAGATATACATATTAGACGTGCGGCAATATACATATAAAAATATTCTTTGTGCAGTATTAGAGAAACCCTAGTTTTTGCAATTGAGAATTTTTTTTCTTTTGCTAGAGAAAAATAAAATCCAACTGTTAGACTAGTGAGAGATTTTCAGCCAAGAGGGTTTTGTGAGAAAAGAATTGTTCTTGTTTCGATAGTGTACTAGTGATCTTAACATCAAGAGATCTTGTACACACTTTCGAATTAGGTTCACGCAAATTTCAATCTCACGATTGTGAATTCAAAAGTGACTGGAACATTCTTAGCAACCTTTTGGAGATTGTAGTGAGTAACAGAATCAAAAAAAATTTTGTTGTCCATTCTCAGGTTCACAATTCAAAGAAGGGAGACCACGCTCCTAGGTGATTCACGTTCGTCATCGGTTTTGGAAGATCTTGCAGATTACCATCGACATTAGTCAATCGGATCACGCGACAAAGGTATTTCATCTTTTCGTATATATGTAATTAATTAAAGGGTTAAGGTTCAATATGAATTTTTTTTTAAAATATACTAAACTCTTTTAGTCTCGCTTCCGCCGCGTGCAATCGTATTTTTCCCTACAATTGGTATCAAAGCCAGGTTGTACCCTTTAATTAATTAACGTATATAAACGTGAATCTACTTCTTTTTATTGTGATTATGCATGTTTAGAAAGAGATGGCACTCTAGGTATTCTCATATATAATTACATTGGAATGTATGGATTTATATATGTTATATTTTGATATAAAGTGAATTGTTATTGTTCGATTTTGATCCTAGAATTTCAATGTATTTTTGTTTCGGAATTGTAACAAGAAGGGTGGCCTATTATCGTCACAATTTCCTCCTTGGTAGTTGCTAAGTTTTTTTTAATGTATTAAATTTAACTGCAGTATTTTTTTATGTATTAAAAAATAAGTGCAGCATTTTTTTTATTAAATACTGCTGTGAATAATAAAAAAAAAAAAAATTACTGCAGTATTTTTATTGTTTAAATATGTATGTAATATGTTCAAGCATTGAAGATTCGAAGACTTGACGAATTAATAGCAACCGGAACGAGTTTGGGACCATGCGCACCATAGCAACGTGCACGAGCGCAAAATTGCACGCATATGTGCATGTTGGACTGTGGGCTGCGCATGGCAGCCCCATGGAGTCCATGGGCTGCACACGGCAGCCCTTGTTAGGGTTGTGGAGTGTGCACGCCAATTGGGCAGCCGTGGGTGCTCACGTGATCCATGGCCGCTTGAAGATTTGTTTGCCAAGAAATGAGATTTTTTGTATTCCAAACAATTGTAATTTACTTGCTTTTCTAGGATGGATCAAAATCGTGGCTATTTATTTTATGTAAATATTACAATATTTGCTATTGTTTGATAACATGTCATGTAGAATAGGAGTGCCACTCATATATCTCTTTTGGTATGAACATGCATTGAATGATTTAGGTATCTAATTGGCATCTAGATAACTTGGTAAATCATTCTTTGGGATTTAATCACATGCCTTAAATAATTGAGTGAGAGAAGGTGTATTGCAAACACCTATGGCCTCCAAGGTTAGTTGAGCTATATTATTTTTGGTAATCCCCCTAAGGGGCGTCCATGAATGAAATATAGCAAAATACTTCCTTACAAGGATAGACCAGACAATTAACTCAAACGAGATCTACTCCCCAAGGAGGGATTTTCGTGAGGGAATATATTGAGGGTCGAAATCTTGGTAGTACACTCAATGTGATTTTATTGATATCCTCCCAAGAGTTCTTGTTAATAAAATCACAAGACTAAAATTGAAAACGTTGGTTGTTATGTTAACAAATAGGTGGGACTTAGTCCAACTAATAAATGGTGCGAACTCCCAAAGGAGGCGTAACATTTATGGGTGTTGGATCGAACGTTGAATTTTACGATTGAATTATAAATATTTAATTCAAGATAAATATTCAAAAATGCTAAACAATGATTATTTACTCAAATATATTTTTGTTAAGAAATCATGATCCCATTCCTAAAAGATAAAACTTTAACCGGTAATAATTACGTCACATGGAAAAGGAAAATTAGGTTGTTGTTGCAAGCTGAAAAAATATAAATTTTGTTCTAACTACTCCTAAACCACCTGCTCCTACTAATGAATCTAATGTGATGCAATGAGACGAGTATGAGCAGTGGAAGACCTCTAATGAGATGGCCAAATGACTACCATCTCAGACGTGTTGCAACAGCAGCATGAAGGAATGGGGTCTACTGCTGATATGATGATGTCTCTAGAAGAGATTCATATGGTTGGTAAAGTTGCTACAATTAAGACCCGTCAGAGGGTCAAGGAATAATAGAAGAAAAAACAACTTGGGCCTACCAAGAAAGTAACCAAGATCAAAAGGATTTGTGGTGAAAAGAGACGTTGGAAAAGTAATTGCCCAAAGTCTCAGAAAAATAAGGAACAAGGTAATGTGAATTATCTTGAAACATGTTTTTCTGGCAGATTCTATAGATTCTTGGATCGTAGACCCTGGAGCCACTAATCATGTTTGTTATTCCTTACGGGGGTTTAAAGAAAGGAGAAGGTTGAATAAGAATGAAATCAATTTGCGTTTAGGCAACGGAGCGTTGGTGTCTGCTAGTGCAGTAGGAGATATTAGCGTTAATCTAAATGCTAGTAGGCATTTATATTTGATAGACATTTATTATGTACCTCAATTCAAGAGAAATTTAATTTCAGTTTCTTGTTTAAATAAATTTGAATATTCAGTTACTTTTAATAAAAAATTTATTATTAGTAAGGATAACAAATTTGTTTGCAAAGGTACATTAGAAAATCGTCTATTCTATCTCTCACTTGTTAGACACAGAATTAATGCAACCTAATCATAAAAGAGTAAAATTATCAAAAGATGAAACCTACCTATACCATTTGCGCCTTGGTCATATTAACCTTAATAGGATTAAAAGATTGGTTAGTGATGGACCTATCTACCAACTTGTGAATCCTGTTTGAAAGGTAAAATGACCGAAAGGTCGTTCAGGACCAAAGGCACAAGAGCCACTGAATGTTTAGGATTAATACTAATGTATGTGGTTCTATGAGCATTCAAGCTAGAGGTAGATATGAGTACTTCATCACTTTCACAGATGATCATTCAAGTTTTGGTTATGTGTATCTCATGAGACATAAG
This sequence comes from Acer campestre, assembly GCA_954870605.1. Lineage (NCBI taxonomy): Eukaryota > Viridiplantae > Streptophyta > Magnoliopsida > Sapindales > Sapindaceae > Acer > Acer campestre. The sequence continues at coordinate 13,460,002 of OX940806.1, forward strand.
TAGAATGCTTTTGACATGTTCAAAGCATTTAAAGTTGAAGTGGAGAATCAGCTAGAGAAACACATAAAAATCTTAAGATCTGATCGTGGTGGAGAATATCTATCTGGTGAGTTTCAACAATATCTTATTGATAATGGAATCATTTCTCAGTTTTCTGCACCAGGTACACCTCAACAAAATGGGGTGGCAGAAAGAAGAAATAGAACTTTTTTAAATATGGTTAGGTCAATGTTTAGTTATTCAACACTCCCTGTTTCTTTTTGGGGATATGCTCTACAAACTGCAATGTACATTCTAAACCATGTACCATCAAAGTCGGTTCCTCAAACACCGCATGAGTTGTGGACTGGGCAAAAGCCTAGTTTACAACACTTAAGGATATTTGGTTGTCCTGCGCATGTGTTAAAAGGAAAGGCAGAAAAGATGGAGTCTCGTATATAAACATGCATATTTGTGGGGTATCCAAAAGGAACTAAAGGGTATTATTTCTATAGTCCTTCAGATCTTAAAGTATTTGTTTCGACAAATGCTAAATTTCTGGAAAAAGGACTATATGAATGAGTTTATACCTAAAAGTAGAATTGTTCTGAATGAGATGTCAGAAGATACAATTCCACAAGAGGTTTCACAACCTAGCCCAATTGTAAGTTCCGTACCATTCAAGATCAACAACATGCCATTCCTTGTAGTAGTGGGAGGGTTGTAAGACAACCTGAGAGATACATCAGTCTGGGAGAATCAGTGGAGAATCTCCCGGACGACGATGATCCCTACACATATAAGGAAGTAATAAAGGATGTTGATTGTCGCCATTGGCAAAAGGCAATGCAATCTGAGATTGAGTCCATGTTCAATAACAAAGTCTAGTCTCTTGTAGACTTGCCTAAAGGGATAAAACCCATTGGGTGCAAGTGGGTATACAAGAGGAAAATAGGTATGGATGGAAATGTGGAAATCTTTAAAGCTAGATTAGTAGCTAAAAGTTACACACAGAAGGAAGTTATCGATTACGAGGAAACCTTCTCTCCTACGGCCATGCTTAAATCCATTAAGATACTCTTATCCATTGCGGCATCTTTAGATTTAGAGATTTGGCATATGGACGTCAAGATAGCTTTCCTTAACGGAAGTCTTGACGAAAGCATCTATATGATGCAACCAAAAGGATTCATTGAAAAAGACCAAGTGGAAAAGGTATGCAAGTTGCAAAAATCCATATATGGATTAAAGCAAGCATCCAAATCCTGGAACATAAGGTTCGATCAAGCTGTGAAAGGTTTTGGATTTGTTCAGAACCTTGACGAACCTTGTGTATACAAAAGGATCAAAGGCGACAAGTTAGTTTTCCTAATTCTTTATGTTGATGATATACTCATATACTACTCATCGGAAACGATGTAGGTGTATTGACATCAGTAAAAGAATGGTTAGCAAAACAATTTGATATGAAGGACTTAGGAGAAGCAAGTTATATTCTTGGTATTCAAGTAATAAGGGATAGAAAGAATAGAACGATTGCACTATCCCAAGCTTCATACATAGATAAAATCTTGTCTAGGTTTTCCATACAGGATTCCAAGAAAGGTATGTTACCTTTCAGGCATGGAATCAAACTTTCTAAGAAACAAGTTTCTAAGAATGAGCATGAAGAGCAATTCATGAGTAGGGTTCCATATGCCTCGACAGTTGGAAGTCTCATGTATGTAATGCTTTGCACTAGACCAGATATTTGTTTTGATGTTGGCATAGTTAGCAGGTTTCAATCGAAACCTGGTCCTGATCACTGAACGACAGTCAAGCATATTTTTAAGTATCTCAGAAGAACGAGAGACAATATGCTTGTATACTCTGGAGGGGGTTTGATTCCCGTAGGGTATACAGATTCTGATTTCCAGTCAGATTCTGACTCCAGAAAATCCACATCAGGATCTGTGTTTACTTTGGGAGAAGGAGCAGTCATATAGAGGAGTATCAAGCAATCATGCATTATTGACTCCGCCGTGGAAGCTGAGTATGTTGCTGCATGCAAAGCTGCCAAAGAGGCTGTTTGGCTTCGCCAATTCTTGATTGACTTAGAAGTGGTTCCTAGTGCGAATAAGCAGATCACTATTTACTGTGACAACAGTGGAGTAGTGGCTAATTCGAAAGAACCAAGAAGTCATAAGAGAGGAAAACACATTGAAAGGAAGTATTATATTCTTAGTGAGATTGTTCATTGGGGTGACGTGATGATTACCAAAATCGCTTCAGTAGAAAATCTAGCGGATCCCTTCACAAAGGCTCTACCACAGAAGAGTTTTGATGGACACCTAGAGAACATGGGAATGAGAGATATGACACATTTGCTATAGCGCAAGTGGGAGATTGTTAGGGTTATGCTCAATAGCAAGAGTGTAATGTTGTACTTAACAATCTTTTCATATATAATAAAGTGATTTCTGTTTGTTAACAAAATCTTATATAGCATTTAGTATTATAATTGTCAAAGTAAATAATCATAAGGTCAAAAGACTATAACAAAAGAAGAATTGTTCGTACATCTGGATATGTCTGAGGTAGACACAATTTTTTAGTTAGTCTTGAATAACGTTCACAATTTAAGTTAAAGGTTGGGCACCTTTATCTTGTTAAAGTTGTAGAATTCTTTTACTAGCATTTGAGTGGGATCAAATGTGTTGTGATGAGTCTAAAATCATCGAAAGGTCTTCGAGTAAAAGAATCTATTGCACTGGGTTCATTGAACCGGATCACAATGAAATACTTTTTCTAGAACCGTCAATAGATAAAAGTCTTTTCATTATCAGGACAATCGAAGAGTCTATCTTAATCCTGAGATAAATGATGGACTTATGGTTGCAAGTGTTATCATTTGAGCTATTAATGAGTACGATTATATAGCATAGTCTATCCTCGATAGTTTGGTGGTATTCATTTGCTAATCGATAGAGGACTTCATTTATAGATATGGACATCATGGCTCCATTTATTAAATGTGAGTAGAATATCATCATATGGATGCTTTGTGGTTTTGGATATGAAATCTTAATGTTGAGTTTTCAATAGTGTCTATTGAAAGATGATTTTTGGACAAGTCATAATATATATCCAAGTTCAAAGTGTGGTCATATGAGTAAATATGGTAACTAAGAGAGCCGGTCTATGAGCTCTTGGCGATTACTGATATTCTTCACGAGGATTCACTATTTCCTATATGATTGTCTAGGGTATGAATGAGTATCGTTAACTTATTCCATCTTTATTTAAGAGTGCAATTTTAGTTCTTTAGTGGAATGAACTAAAATTAATAGATTGAACCTAAGTGAATCATTTGTTGATTATGATTGGGTTATGTCTATTGGAGCTTAAATTTAGATAGGCCCACCAAGATCCTCAATCCGTACGGACTTGCATGAATCACTTGATATATTCTACCGGACTATTTGTGGGTCCATTTAGAATTGTATTTAATATATTAAGAATATAATTTGCACATTATTTATTTAATGGGCTGTTTAATTTTATTAATATATTAATGAAAGGCATGTGAGCTTGTTTCTTTTGGTAAGAATGGGTCTAGTTCACATGTGGGATTTTTATTAAAGTCCAAATGGATTTAATAAAATAAGAAAAACAATATATGGTCCATGTTATAGTCATGGGTGGCAAGGCTATGTTTATTAGCCCATTATATTGTTTTATTTTATTATTTAATTAAATGGAAATTAATTAATATGTTAATTAATTATTTAATTAAAAATCAAATCTTTTTCTGATTAGGAAATATGTTTCCTAGTAGTATACTACTATTAGTACTATATTAAATATAAAAGACTTTATTTGTTTAGTCAAATTAGAAAGTTTTTTATATAATCACAAATATACTAAAGAGTTGGATTAGGGTTTGCACTATAGAGATATATATATTATATTTGGCCTAGATGTATATGTTATTTTTGGCCATAGATATATAGTGTATATTTGACCGATTATATATATAATATTTTGACCGAGATATATGTAGATATATATGTTTTTTGGTAAAAAGGATATATATGGCCGCAATATATATTATATAGAATGCATGCAGTAATGAAAATATAACAATATATATATATATATTCAAATGGTGTGCAGGATTATAGATATACATATTAGACGTGCGGCAATATATATATATATATATATAAATATTCTTTGTGCAGTATTAGAGAAACCCTAGTTTTTGCAATTGAGAATTTTTTTTCTTTTGCTAGAGAAAAATAAAATCCAACTGTTAGACTAGTCAGAGATTTTCAGCCAAGAGGGTTTTGTGAGAAAAGAATTGTTCTTGTTTCGATAGTGTACTAGTGATCTTAACATCAAGAGATCTTGTACACACTTTCGAATTAGGTTCACGTAAATTTCAATCTCACGATTGTGAATTCAAAAGTGACCGGAACATTCTTAGCAACCTTTTGGAGATTGTAGTGACTAACAGAATCAGAAAAGTTTTTGCTGTCCATTCTCAGGTTCACAATTCAAAGAAGGGAGACCACTCTCCTAGGTGATTCACGTTTGTGATCGGTTTTGGAAGATCTTGCGGATTACCATCAACATTAGTCAATCGGATCACGCGACAAAGGTATTTCATCTTTTCGTATATATGTAATTAATTAAAGGGTTAAGGTTCAATATGAAATTTTTTAAAAAATATACTAAACTCTTTTAGTCTCGCTTCCGCCGTGTGCAATTGTATTTTTCCCTACAAGTGGTGGATTTGTAACCGTATAGGGTTTGATGTGGTCAACCTAAGTTGTAATCACCATTACAATTAGTGGATTGAGGTTTTAGTGTAGCGCACATAACAACCCGTGGTTTTTCCCCGTGTGGGTTTCCACGTAAAAATCAAGTGTCTTTTTCTTTCCGTAATTTTACGTTTGATTTTAGGTTTTGACAATTTGGGGTTAATTTTTTAACATTGACCAATCTCGAAAATTTCGTAAAAATTGATTAAAATCTATTCACTACCCCCCCCCCCCCCCCCCCCCCCAATTTGCACCAATTATCATCTGACCCTAAGAGAAAAGATTGATTTGTGTAGGTGGCCAAGGTTTGTTTGACAACCAAATTCGGATAACATATGTCAAAGTAATAAGTACTTCCTAAGTAGGAGATCCTGATTTTGAATCGATTCGGGTACTCCACTAAGGCTACTTCTCAATTCTCACAAAACAAATCGGGGTACCAGGTAATCTTGCACAAGGAATCCTGGTCCAAAGGTGAATTGATCCTGGTATTTCCCTATGTATGGAATTCTAGCACTTAGTTGATAACCTAGGCGAATATGGGTACCTAGCATTCCTGTTCTAGGAATCTTGATCTTTAGGCGATCTGTCCTGGTAGGCAACTAGGGCCCTTTTAACACCAGGTTTTCTACGTTGGCGAATTTTTGGCACCAGGCATCCCGATAATGGATCCTGACCCTTAGATGACTTGTCTTGGTAGGCAACTAGGGCCACTTTAGCACTTGGTTTTTTTTTTTTTTTTGGGTGAATCTTTGGCACCAGGCATCCCGATAAGGGACCCTGACCCTTAGGCGATTTGTCCTAATAGGCAACTAGGGCCACTTTAGCACCAGGTTTTTCGTTGGCGAATCTTTGGTGCCAAGTATCCCAGTAAAAGATCTTGACCTTTAGGCGATTTGTCCTGGTAGGCGACTAAGGCCACTTTAGCACCAAGTTTTACTGGAAAGGGGTATTCCCGGTCCGAGGCTTCAGGAGTGCCGTATAGGCTTTCCTAGTCTTGAGGACTACGACAGGCAGCCAAGGCATGACTTTGCATCCTTAGTCTGGTAGGCAACTATGCCACTTAGGCATTTATGCATTAGATCCTTCCTGGAGGAGGGTATACCCCGACCAAGGCCGCAGGAATGCAATGTGGCTTTTCCTGGTCTTGAGGCGATCATTTATGGCGATACTCTTGTAGGGTTTGACCTAGTCTAGCCATCGAGAGAGCTGTGTAGCTCTCTTGGTCTTGAGGTGATCTAGTTATGGAGGTCCTCCTAGAGGGGTTGACTCGGTCCAGGGCATCAGGAGTGCTATATAGCTCTACTGGTCTTAAGGCGATTCAGTTATGGCAAAAATTTTCAAGATGGATATAAGAGAAACATGTAGGAGAAAAAACTGACTTCTTTATTGAATTCAAAGGCAATACAAAGCAAATCCGAGTACATACTTAGAGTAATACCGGTTGAAATAAACTATTCCTTCAAACTTTATGGACAGAACTTCTTGAGGTGGTCTGCATTCCAGGTGTGACCTACCGGCTAGTTATCCATGTCTTCTAGCTTGCAAGCTCTTATAATCCTTTTGTGAGGTGCCCGCTAGCCCATCCCTGACTTTCTTTATGTAGTTCCTTCATAATCATGTTTGGTACCCCTCTGCTTGGTTCATTGGCCAAATGCACATATTGTTTGGCCAGCACAGTAGGGTTGGTGAACACCGCATAACACTTGCAAATTGCTTATTGGCCTCCTCGAACTTCTACCACCCCAGTCACAATTGGGAATTTCAGAATGTTGTGGTGTATAACACCCCTCTAATTCCTGATAGGAAGGGTCTTCTCAGGATTGCATTGTAGGCGGATGGGCTATCGACCACAACGAACTCTGTCGTTATGTTCTGTTGGAGCGGAGCTTCCCCAATTACCACCAATAGGAATTTTGATCCAATTGGCATTATGGAGTTCCATATGAAACCATACAAGGGTGTGGTACAACTGTTGTAGAAGGAGTTCTTTAGGTTGAATTTCTCGAGTGCCCCCTTAAATAGGATATCAACGCTGCTTCCAGTATCAATCAGGACAAGGTGAACCTAGCAATTGGCTATCTGCAGGGTGAATAACATTAGGTCATCATATGGTTGGACTATGCTATAGACATCATCCTCCGTGAAAATGATCTAGGTTGCACGGGGAAGGTCCTGGGATCCCCTAGTGACCCAGAGTACCTTATTACCGATAGTGAATCGAAAGGTCGTCCTAGCGTGGTTTTTTCTTGAATTGTTAGAGGTTCCTGATAACGTGGGGCCTCCACTGATGGTGTGGATGATCTAGATCTGTTACATCAGATACTTCCTGTAAGGATTCCCATTATTGATTGGCTTATTTCGTGGACAAACCACATGTTAGGGTTTGAATTGTAAGGGTAGATTAGGTGATTGAAGACCAACATCGAAGGCCCTCGTCAAGACCTCAAGGTGACAAACACTCCAAAGGTATATTTCTAGTGCTTAGTTTTCTTTGAAGAGATCTAGAAGCACACACACACTTAGCATACTTGCATTTGTGTGCATACTCTTCACATGTCACATTACACACTAGCACTTTGTTTGATTATATCTTGTTGTGTGTTTGTTTGTGTCTTGTAATTCGTTTCCCGAATAAGTTCGGAAACATCCGCGCTTGCACGATTTTGTGCTTGGGTTTGCGCGAAGATCGCCTTCGGAGAATGCCCTTGGCTTCTCCATTGGTTTCACCTTCAGTGGTGAAACGGCGGTTTAATCGGCGGCCTGGCCGCCGAATGGAAACCGCCGTTTGATTCCAGAGATCTCTGGATTGGTTCTGCGGTTTGATCGGCCGCCTGGCCACCGAATCGAAACCGTCGAATTAGACCTGATGCATTTATTATTTCTCGGGTTCTGTTCCGCGGTTTAATCGGCGGCCTGGCCACCGAATGAAACCGCCAGGCTACCGATTAAACCGCCGAATTAGATATTTTAGGTCGTTTTCTTTTTGGGTTTTGATTGGCGGTTTCTTGTGACCGCTGAATCTGGTCGCCGAATGATCCCCTGCTTCTCAGGTTCAATTCGGTGGTTACATTCTGCGGCCACGACCGCAGAATGAAACCGCCGATCGGTGATTTCAAGGGCAAAATTGTCTTTTCTCTCGCCCTGTTCTTGATGTCTATAAATATCATACTTTCTCATTTCTCAAAGCTTAGTTCTCTGATTCAAAAGAACCCTAAAGTTCAAAAAGAGAAACTTGAGAGAAAAACAATCAAGAACTCATTTTTATTCACTCAAAACCATTCTCATATGCATCAAAATATCATCTAGCATTTGCTAGCATAGTTAGGATGCTTTCTTGCATGGGTTTTGCTCAACACACTTGCTTTGGTATGTTCTTCACTAATCTCATCTAAGCTTACTGTTTTATTTACCAAAGAAATCTCTTATATTATTTGTATGCTCTTAGAATATATTCTAGATACAAAATAGAGATTGTTGTGTTGACATGTTTGAGTGACGTATTTTGATAGCAACATCTAGGTGATTTTTATCTATGATTTGATAAGCTTTATGACATGTCATTTAGCTATTGACATCTAGGATTGCATTTATTGTTATCTAATCATCCTAGATAAGCATCTAAGGTTACCTAGCTTTATTTTCTCATTGAATATCATTTTATATTCACATAGGTTGTAATCTCTTCATTGAGAAGTAAGTCTTGCATGTAGCTTCCGGGATTAGGTTGCTTAGATTGCAAGCAATTGGACTAGGTCCACTTATACCGGGATTAGGTAGGTGTGATGATTATTGATCAGGATTAGGTTGTAATCATTTCACATTTAGTGGATTCGAGGTTCGAGTGTGGCGCACTATACAGCCCGTGGTTTTTCCCGTGAGGGTTTCCACGTAAATATCAAGTGTCTTTTATAATTCCGCACCATATTACACTTGTTATTGTATTGACTAGTTTGGGGCATTTTCGTAAATTGACTAAACGCGAACATTGGGTAAAATTGGTAAAATCTATTCACCCCCCCTCTAGATTATTATTAGATCACACCGTGTAATTTGTTTCACTTCCCTTTATCTCTCATTCTTTCTTCTGCCTCATGATACTCTCCTTGTACCTCCTTCACCATCTTGATGTTATCTCGTACCTGTTGTAAAAATTCAACTAAGAGTCCCCCCTTACCAATCCTTCGATCTGGTTGCGAAGGCTATAGCATTCGAATGTGTTGTGTCCCACATCGTCGTGGAAGTCACAATACTTGTAGTGATTTCTTTGGTCGACCGTGATCTTAATAGAATCGGGCTTCCTAAGCAAACCATTGTCGCGGATGGTGAGGTATATAGTCTCTCGGGATGCATTCAGAAGGGTGTAATGATTGTACCCATCCTCCTCTCCCGTTATCCGTGCTACCTCCCTTGGTGGGGGTGTTGTTCTATGAGGGGTCCTTCTTATGGGGTACCTATCCCGATGTTAGGGGGAATGAGGTGACTAATAGGTAGACCAGTTTGGGGGGTGATTCTGGAATTTCTTAACAGGCACGGACTTCAGAGCCTCTTTCTTTGGGCGCTTGGTTGATTTGGCTTCATCCTAAACAACTTTGATCTGGAGTTTCTTATCTATCTCCACATACTCCAATGCTCTATCATAGGCCTCCTGGTAAGTCTCAGATGGGTGCTTGGCAAATGACCGGGAATAGCCTGCCAGCCCACAGATTCCTTCGGAAGTTGGCCAAGGTCTCCTTCTTGGTGAACACTCTCATTTGGATTACTTTTTTATGGAATTTCTCTACATAGGAACTCAGCGTCTCACCCCGTTCCTAGATCACGTATTGGAGCAGAATTGGGTCCTTAGGACAAGGCTTGATTCCCTGAAACTGGGCACAGAAATCTGTGGTAAGCTTTGTAAAAGGGTCCATACTACCTAGAGGTAACTTTCTAAACCAAGTTTTGGCACAATTTGTCAGGGTTAAAAGGAACATCTAGCACATGGCTGACAGGGTAGCGTTCTAATGCACATAGCTCTCCATGTGGCTCACGGGATCCTCTGATCCGGAATACTTCTCATATGGCCTTTTAAACTTGGGGGGTAGCTCTGCCTCACGGATCCTTTTTGAAAAAGGTGCATTCATCTCTCATAGGGGATTCTTTCGGGTACCCCGGTGCTTTCCCTTCCTTAGCACCTCGAGCTCATTTGCCATCTTGGCCATCTGGTCTTCAATGTGTTTGGATCCATCATGCCTGAATAGGGCCTCTGAACCTTCATTGTCAGAAGTTTTGGATTCCGCGGTTATCGTCTTTCGCTCCTCTTTCTGTGGACGATTACCTCGCGAGATCCTTCTAGGTCTAGTACTACCACCAGCATCGGGCATTAGAGCCATATCCTCTGCTTCATGTTTAGTTGTTGACCGGTTCCTTCTGAGAGGGATGTCAACTACTGATTTCACCTTTCGGGTTTTGAGATTTGCAGGGCAGTTTGGAACCGGAAGTTATGGTCCAAGTTTGTCAAAGACCAGTACCCGAGTACTAGGTCCAGCCTCTCCTCTGGTCTTTGGTGCTTTGAAGGGTATCCCATGGGCGATCATCCGGAGGCAGATACTCTCTACATAGGCGACAGCGTGATGTTCCAAGATATTCCGATTGATTTCCTGGACAATTGGGTCCTGGGGCGCGGAGCTCGCATTTGGTGGAGGGACTGGTGTTGGGTTGTTATTCCTTGATCCCTTTCCCCGCCTTTGGACTCTTTGAGTTGACGCAACGGATTGGGGTTCTGATGAGTCAGGCTACCCTCGAGATGATCAGAGTCTCATCTTCTTGCTGGGTAGAGCTAGATAGCGTTTTTTATTATATATAAATGGTTAGGAAGATCTTCCCACAGACGGTGCCAAAATGTTAGTAAGAAAATGTTAACGGGGTCAAATTCCTATTAACACAGAATATCTATCAAAAATGAAGAAATAACAAGTCTGTCTAGACGTATCAGTCTGACTCCTTCCCGGGGTAGAGGGATATTTTCTATAGTGTCTTCCTACTTAAATAGTCTTGGTCTGGATGGAAAATTCTGCTTTGGACCCCTCCCATTTTTGGTTGTTAACAGTTATTGATCATAAAATAGGTCAATCAAGTCACAAATAACCCTCGATATCAAGCTAAGCACAATACAACTCTCAAACATATGAAATACTAAAATCATCGAAAACTAGTTCACATTTGTCTCTAATTAGACTTGAATAGCTTTGATTTGAACTATCCTTCTCAATAGCTTTTATCATACATACACATACATATGGAAGAATAAAACCCAAGGTAATTGAAAATCATAAAAGATGGAATCACAACGTTTAGTTTAATACATTGAAATCCCGTGCAGTTTCGGTTTTGAGTATCTACCACAAAACTCGATCAAACAGCTGTAAACTCTTTTGGAGAAGGTAGGGGACTTGATTACAAAGATTCTCCAACTTGAATCACTCACTTCTGAGTTTGAATACTTCTGAGTTTGAATGAGAAAGTTATTATATTTGGAAGATGAAAGTTGGAGAGAAAATTTTAGCTCTATTTTTCAATTTTTCTTCTTGACAAAGAACAAGTGAAAGAGAGGGAGTATTTAAAAGAGATTGGGAGGGAAACCAAAAGTTTGTGGGACCCACTTGGGAGGCCAGCCCTTGGTTGTCCCCGTGGTGGCCACGCGCCTCTACGGGAAGCCTCCCAAGTGAGGCCTTCTCACTTTGGTTCTTCTCCTCGCGTACTCCTTGCGTTCTTCGACTGTCGTTCGGTCTTCGAACTTGGAATTCAAATATGTTTCCAGATTACGAACCATAACTCACTTACACACAAGGAAGACTATGAAACTTTGACAATTAGATGTGAACTCGACTCGATATACGAAGACAAAGACAACGTATTGTAAAGGAACGTAAAGTTTTGTAACTTACAAGTTTGAACTCAAAATCTAATGACTGGGTATCCAAAACAACCAAAACTCAACAAGGAATAATTTAAGAACATATTCAAGTCCAAATCACTTACACACAAACAAATAAATACAAGATCACATAAGTATGTAATTTCCTAGACATAGTCCTAGTACATGTATTTCTACAATGTATGTCAATATGAGATCAATGCATGAGCATACTAAAATATGTGAATGTGTTATACTAATTTGGCGCTACGATGCAGGGAAACTTATGAATGAATTGTGTGTGTGTGTGTGTGCACATAAGCCTTGTAAAAGGAAAAAGGTCTTATTACCTTTGTAGTCAATAGCACTTTCCTTAAACGAAGGCATCACTTTGCTTGAACCATTGTCCATCTTCTCACAAAGCTTGACAAACCACACAACTAGGACAACTAAACAATACAAAGCAAATAACATTTTGATATAGAATAATGCCAACTAAACTCAAAATCCTTACACTATCTCATGACAAAAAGGGGGTGAAGTCTTGAGAAATATAGGGGGAGTATTATTTATGCTTTAGGGGAGAAGTCTTGAGAGAGGGTAACCTTTTAGGGGGAGCATTGCATTGCACTACATTGTATTGATTGATTTACTTAATGCAAATGTTTTTTGTTTTGTTTTGAACACCTCACATGAACTTGTTCTTGGAAAGTGTTTCTTGGCTATTGTGTGTGGATTTAGAACACTACAAGAGATGGAAGTCTTTGAAGACTTAATAAAGATTTAATGTTTTGGTATCTCTTTGTAATATAGAAAAACAATTGTTGACCAATAGTTTTATTTTGTTTGCAAGAATTTTTTTGTGAGTGGTGGTTTTGTCATGAAATAGCCAAAAGGGAAGATTGTAAAAACCTCTATTTTATGATTGACTTATTTCATGAAAAACCACATTGAGATTATTATGTAACAGATAGTTTAGGTCTCTAATCGTGGTTCTTCATCAACAAGCTTCCGAGATCCCAAAGAGCTTCAAGAAAGGTAGTTCACTTGTTCTTGACTTCTTGAAGAGATTAGTAGCACACACTCACTTACATGCATTTTAATTACTCTTGCATTGCATTTTTATGTTGCAGATTGTAGTTGCATTCATCACACTTCACACTTGCACTTACTTGTTAATCATTTGTGTGTGTGTGTGTGTGTGTGTGTTGAGTAATTCATTTCTCGAAATCTGTTCGGAAACGTTCCCGCATGCACGTTAGTGTGCCTGTTTTAGCACGATGATTGTTGTCGGAGAAGGCCCATTTATTCTCCTTGTTTTCACCAAAAGGGGGTGATTGGTGATTCCCATTCGGCGGCCTTGACCGCCGAATTGACCGTCGTTGGAAATTAGTGAGTCTTGGCTTCTTTTTAGCTTTGTGGTTATAGACCTTGAACTCCAAATTCAACCGTAGAATAGATTCTACGGAATTCGGCTGCCCCGACCGCCGAATGAAGATCGCCGTTGATTTCCAGAAAGTCTCTAGAACTATTTGGTGGTTGCCATTCGATGGCCACAACTACTAAATGTGACAACCAATCAGGACGATTCTAGGCAAATTTGTATTTTCACCTAGCTCATTTTCTTAGCCTATAAATACATCTTTATGTTGTTTTGGCCATCAAGAACTCCTAAGTACCAAACCTTAGAGTAACTTTTGGAGTTCTATTGAGAGAGAGGTTCCAATATTGGACTTTTAACTCTTCAAATCCCAAACCCCCATGCATTCAAACATCATCAAGCTTTAATTAGGCATGGGTCTTCATAGCATCTTGACTTGGTTAATTAGATTCTTCACTACTTATCTTCTAGTGTCTTATCTACTAAGATATCTCATTGATTTCGTTTCTTGATTGCAAAGTTATTGTTTTTATTATATTTTGTGACAACATGTGTTGATTGGGATTTGTTCAATGACTAGGTTTTAGATTTATATATCTTTATCTAGTTAGGTCTTTATGAACATTCATATAGGCATATTAATATCTAGAATTGTTTGATTGTCATCATAAATCTCTTAGATAAGCATTTAGTGTAGCCTAGCATTATTTTCATATTAGAATATTGTTATATATTCACTTAGGTTGTTTATCTCTTCATTGAGTGTCAAGACTTATGATTACGGGAGTGTAGTGCACAAGCATGGTCTAGAATAATTATAAAAGGCCTACGGGTAGTAATGTTGTCTTATGTTTTGAGAATGGTATGACTAGAGGTCAACCTAGGTTGTAAGCAACATTATATATAGTGGATTTAAGGACCGAAGAAGCTAGATGGATAGCCCGTGAGTTTTTACCCTGTTGGGGTTTTCTCACGTAAATCAAATCAAAGTGTCATTTATTTTTCTGCACAATATTTACTTTGATTGATTGATTTGTTTTATTTTGCTTGGGTGATTTGTGACTAATATTGACTAATCCAAAAATAATGTAATTAATTGGATTAAAACCTATTCACCTCCTATCTAGGTTGTTTAGACACACTTTGTGTATTTTCAAAATGCATGTCAGGCAGTCAGCTAAAATTAGTCCTAAGATAGGGTTTATTATGTCCGGCTGTGGCAGGATTAATTTTTTGTTGGGATTACAAATCTCATCGTGCAGCGTGCCACCAAACGCTGGAGAGGGACAAAAATTGTCCAACATGGATCTTATCTAGTGTGCCAAACAATAGGGGTGACGCCGGTTTGGTTCGAACTGTGGAACCGAACCGAAATCGAATTGTAAAAACCAAAATTAGAACTGAAAGTTCAGTTATGGAACCGGAACCGGAACCGGAACCGGAACCAGGGTGGTTCCAATTTTGGTTCCCTAAATACGGAACCGAACCAGAACCGTCGGTTCGGTTTCGGTCCCTGATTGGCTAGTTTTAATTTTTCTTTTTGGAGGCCCTAACAGTCGGTTGACATTAGTCGACCATTGGGCCCAACAGCTTGCTTGCGTCAGGGGGTCATTAGAGCCTCCAACGAATGTTTTAAGCCTATAATGAAGGCATAAACCCTCATCCCCTCTAATAATTTACAAACCCGATCCCAATGCCACCCCCCATTTGACAAGCCAATTAGAAAATATGCCTGATCCCCCTCCAGATTTTGAATTTCAACCACCTATCGAAGAGAAGTTATAGAAGCATGCCAAATCTGATCTCTTTGTACTCCATATGAAGAAATTAATGCAAGCAAATGGAAGCACTGTAGCGATATGCAATTACTACAAAAAAATATTTAAATGGAGCAAATCTAGAGAATATGGTTCATATCGGAAGCATATAAGGAACAACCATCCAGACACAGAGGCCAAATCAAGTACAGAAACCCAAATTCCCAGGTACGCTACCCCTAACCAACAATTATTTAAATACAATGATGAAAAAAAAAATAGGGAAGAATTAGCTAAAATGGTTGCAGTAGAACACTTACCTTTTAGTTTTGGTGAAAAAGTTAGTTTTATTAATTATTGTCAACAAGTATTAAATCCTATTGCACTTCATGTTCGGATGTTCCTATAACCACTCTCACAAAAACATTAGCTAAAATTTATTACAAAGAAAAAAGGAAGTTGGAAAAATATTTTGAAAAATATAATGGCTGTGTTTCCATATGTGCCAACATATGAAGTGACCATTGACGAATGCATTCATACTTGAGTGTCATATGTCATTATATGGATAATGCATGGACTATCCAAAAAAGAATTTTTGCATTTAGAGTTTTTGATGATGCACATACAGCTTAGAATTATTTTTGAAGAGTATAAAATTGAAAACAAAATTTTTGCAATTGGTTTTTATAATGCTTCAAGCAATACAGCAGCTATTCCTGTTTTACTTGAATTATGCAAACCTTATATTAGTGGTGAATTTTTTTCATCAAAGATGTGCATGCCATGTTTTAAATTTATGTGTTAAAAAAGGATTAGAAATTCTTCAAGATTTTATTAAACCTATTAAAAATGTCCTCTGTTATTTATGGAAACATCATTCTGCAATGAAAGGATGGACAAAATTTTGTAAACAAAGTGGTAGGCGTATCATGAGATTTCCTCATGATGTTCCAACACATTGGAATTCTACTTATAAATTGCTTGCTCAAATTTATGATTATAAAGATTTATTAGTTACTTTTATTCAATATAATGTTCCTCAAATTAATCTTTATTCAACCTATTAGGATGTTTGTACAAAAATGTGTGGTTTGTTAAAAGTCTTTAATAATTCTACTAACAATTTATCTGGTGTTTATTATCCTACAACTAATTTATTTATTATTGAGAGTGTTAATATTGCTAATGCATTTTCTCACTGTGCATCTGACCCAGACTTAGAATAGTCCGTTACTGCTATGAAATCAAAATGGTTTGCCTATTATAGGAAGTTTCCAAATATTTATTTGATTGCACTATGTTTTGATCCACGTTGTAGATTAGAAAATTTGTCTCAATATCTAACTGTTTATTATGAATGTTTAGGATTAGAATATGATGTTGATATGGCAATTACTAGAGTTAAGACATTATTGTATGAATTATATGATGAATATCTTAGAGTTTATGGTTCGTTAAAGAACATAGAGGTTCCACCAACTCAAAATGTATCTCAGTCCACATCATCCTCCGCATTTATGAATTTAGGGTATAATCTATTAGCCAAAAAAACCAAAAAATTACGAGATTCTTCTTCATCAAGCTCGAACTTGTATACCGAGCTTGAATACTATCTAGGTACCATTTTTGAGTGTATGGAAGACAGTGCTGTTAAAAAATTTGATATCCTACACTAGTGGAATGAGTATGAAAGATACTTACCAATCTTGGCTACTATAGCCAAACAAATTCTTTCAACACCAGTTTCTACAGTGGCTAGAACAAGAGTTTAGCGCCGGTGGAAATATTCTGGATGCAAGCCATTCAGTTTTGAGTATGGAATCACTTTAAATACAAGCTTGTGTTGAAGATTAGACCAAGGCGTAAAATAGACAACAAGAAACCGATCAGATGCACCCTACGATTTCTTCAAAGATGACCAAACTGAAATAAATGATCATGGCGATGACAATTAGTTAGGTTGTTAGGGTGTGATGAGCCGTCGTTGTTTGCTCAACAAAATGATATTTAAATGTGTTCGTTTGGAAAATCGATTTTTTCACCACTTAGATATTAAATTAGTAAAGTGTCAAGTAGGATTCGTTCCACATGGAATTAGAGTGATTAGTTGAACAAATTAACTAATCTATATGCAGTAAAATAAATCATAAAAATATGGATGAGTGAATGGGTTGTCAAGCCATCAAACATACATGAAAAATAAATCTAATAAACTAATAAAAGAATGCTTAACAAATCTAGATAAGATAAATGGAATTAACAATTAAGAGAATAGCAAGGGAATTAATGGGATTACAAGTGGATTATTGAGAAATGCTTCTTAAGCTACTTTAATGAGCGAATCTCATAAATGTTAACCAATTGATTTCTAAAATGTGTTTAGACCATTAATATGCACCCTAAACAACTACCTACCGCAATGCCTAACTGATTAAGGAGAGGGGGTCACGAAGGGATCGGTTTGTTACAATTAACGGTTTAGATTATCGCGGTTGATATACCCTTTGACAATCTATCCTAGTCACTATGTTCTCAATCCATCAAGGTTGTCAATCCAATCAAGATTATATAACAAATTATCTTAAGCAAGATTATAAGCAACTAGTGGGTATACATGTCAATTATATAATGCAAAGAATCTAATTATAAAATGAATAGAACACAAATAGAGATTAAAATATATTAAAGCTTAAGAAAATCCCAATCCAAATATTCTCACATCAAAACCCTAGAAAGGGGATTTAATTACACATATTACAAACAAAGGGAAGGTAAGTAAAAGATTAGGAAATCACCCATGGGCCTCCTTTTGTAAGCTTGATCATTTCCTTGCCTTTGATGCTCCTTGTGTAAAGAGTGGATGATGATGATGTGTCTAGATAGGTGGAGTCAAATGGGAAGTGACTAAGGAGATTTGTGGAGAAGATGGAAAGAAATGAATGATTAGAGGAAGTAATCTAGATGTTAAGTTTAGGTAGAAGAGAAAATGGAGAGAAAAGGAATGGTGAAGAAAGGAGGTTTCTTGGTGGCCAAGAGTTATCTAAAAGAGGAAAAATGTGATGAATTTATAGGATTTTAAAATTAGGTCTCGGGTGGCAAATTACCAAAACATCCCCTGACCATGGCAAATTACCATTTAGTCCAATAGAGGGGGCATTGTGTAATTTTCCTAACCAATCAGCAATTCACAGAGCAGAGGTCGCTATTTGCACTCATGGCGCCCCTAGGTTGACCCAAATGGTGAAGCAATCAGGTGCCAAAATAACTCCCTGTCACTATGGCGACCTCGGAATGTAAACTGCGACCTCGATTTACATTGTTTGGTCGCAATTTGGGACTGGGGGCGACTTAAGGTAAAATTGGGCGTGATATGGGTGGCCGGATTCCAACCAATTGAAGGCCCTGAAGTGGAACGACCGGGCAGCCGGTGGTGTGGCTGTTAATTCCGTCCAATTTCCAACCACTGGTAGGTTAGGGAAGGTGGGTTTCCGGTCGACAAGGGTTTGGAGGAAAAGAGACCATGGCTGCACGTGTGAATTTGAAGAAAAAGATGAATAGTTGGGGTGCATTTAGCAGGTAAGAGGGGTGCAATGGGCTGCTGCTCCTTTGACTGGCCTTGGGGTGTAATCAGTAGGAGCATGAGGTGTGGACAGGTTGCACAGATCCAATTTGGGCGCGTGTTTGGGCGTGCTTTTGGGCCATACATCAAGCCCAATATCAGATCTGTTTCTCTTTTAAACAAAACGGCAGCGTTTAGTGTTGCACGCGGGCTTGGGATGCAATTTGGGGTGCGCGTAGCAATCTCTTGGGCTGCGCTTAGATGCCCAACATCCTCTCAAAACGCACCGTATGACTTGTCCACGCGACACGTTACTGCTGATTTGCCTGGCGAATTACTGTTAGGCCTCTGATCTCTTCCAATATCACAATAACTTCAATTCTTCCTCCAATAATTACTCTTTTGCCCCTATTTCACCAAAATTACTCCAATGCCCCTGAACTCTATAAATTCCTGAAAACACTTAATTTACACCATTAAATATAATGCCCAAGAATCAAGCAAAAGGAGAAGGACATGAGGGTCAAAATCATACCAATTTTGGTTCGATCAGGGTGCTACCTCACACCACGTCACCAACCCTGCAATAAAAGGTAAGAGAACTATATGGCCTTTGATTCCTCTAAATCCTAAGAAGATATGCATGCAACTTAATTGTGATAAAAATTAAGTACAAGACCAATTTTACATTTTTTAGTTTTATTTTAATTTGTCATATATTTATTTAATTTTATTTTTGGGTGACCCAACAAAATGCATTTACTATTTTACATGTCAAAAAATTTTATTTTTTATAAAATAATAATAAATATATGGAAAAAAAAATGGAACCTAATCGACAGAACCGGGGAACCGAAATTAGAACCTCCAGTTTCGAACCGGGAACCGGACCGAACCGAAACCAGCGTCACCCCTACCAAATAGTGTCTAGTGGCGCTATTAGTGTTTGGTCATTTACTTTAACCGTTGACCCAAAGTGTCAAAAGACTTAAATACCTATATTACCATTAATTTTAGAGATTTTCTCCTTGCAAACAATTTTTTTTTTCTTTTTACACTCCATTTCTAAATACTCTTCATTCTAAAAAAATAATTTTTAAAAAATTCTATGGACACTCCAATTTTTTTTTTCTTTTCAAAATTATCCTTTTGTAACTTTTGAAACTATTTTTTAAAACACTTCATCATAAAAACTTAGTATTAAAAAAAAAATTTGTTTCATTAAATACTGAAATTGGCAAGTTTTTATTTATTTTTTTTTCCCTTTATTTGACTATTTTTTCAAAATTTTGAGAGTCAACGTGAATTTTTTTTTTGGGCAAGTACACATCAAAAAAATATAAATAAATAAATAATAATTGTTGGGCAAGTACACATGAATGGATGGTTTTGTGATGATGATTAAGGGTTTGGTTGTGTTCATGAGAATCTGTTTTTATTTCAAATCTGGGTTTTGATAAAAAAATTTCCATCTTTTTTTTTTTTTTTTTTTTTTTTTGTGGAGACTGAATGATAATTTTCTTTGTCAAATCTAGATTTGATTTGATTTTTTCCGATTGTGATTTGTTTTGTTAAAATTGAATGTTGATGATTAAGTTTTTTTCATTTTGATTTTGGTTTTTGATTATTTGTCTAATCTGGTTTTTGATTATTATTATTATTATTTTGATGACGATGATTGGGATGTTTGAGATATTTTGTTTTATTTTCCGGGAATGTGTTAAAATTAAAAGAGAAATAAATTTTTAAACAGGTTTTCATTTGAGGGCTAAATAGTTTTAAGGTTTGTGACTTTGTGTAACACAAAAAGATAATAATAATAATAATAATTGTTATGTAGTGTATTTTTTTCTTTAAAAAAAATGTTATGTATTGTATTTAGAATTTCTTTATACTTTTAAGTAATTTTAATTATGAAAAAATTGTTATATAATAATAAAAAAAGGGATAATTACCCCGGTGGCCTTTGAATTGATGAAAAAATTGATTTTCAAAAAACATCTAAAATAAATTAATATCATCCACTTATTTACCAAAATGCTCTCATCAAAAAAAAAATGATTTCCAAAAAACGTCTAAAATAAATTAATGGCATCCCCTTATTTACCAAAATGCCACTTATTTGATGGAATTGGATGGAATGGTCATTAGTGTCATAAAGTTCGCCAAAAATGGCCATTTTGGAACAATTTTCCAATTCAGTGGCCATTTTGATATTGTGTCATCAATTTGATGGCCACCGGGGTAATTATCCCTAAAAAAAAAATGGAATGTAAATATTTAAAGGATTCTCAACAGTATCACTTAGGGGTGGGCATGGTTCGATTCGGTTCGATTTTTGCTAAAACCGTATTAAACTGACATATATTCGGTTTTTTAAAATGTGAATCGGTTTGAACCATTTGAACCTGAAAACCGAATTGAACCGAACACCTTTATCTCGGTTCGGTTCGGTTCGGTTTTGGGCCTATTAGGCTTTGAATGTTTTTTATATGTTTTTTAGTTTTTTGGGCTTTTAGGTTGCATTTTTGGCATTTAGGCTTAAACCTTTTCAAGAAAACATAATATGTAAAAAAATAATTTAAACAAAATACAACCCAATTTTCAATCCAAATCTAAAATCTCAATCATATTCAATCTATACACTCAATCAAAATATTAAATCATCATAACTTCTATAAAATAGAAGTCAACAAATATAGTATATAACGTAGTCCAAAATAAAACATCATCAACAAACAGTCCATAATAAAATTGAACCTTACAAAATAATTAATTAAAACAATTCTGTTTATTCGGTTTGGTTCGATTTTGTATGTCCAAAACCAAAACCGAACCGAATTCAATTCGGTTTGAACCAAATAGAAGCTATGAATCAAACCAAACACCTTTTTTTCTGTTCGGTTCGGTTCATTTTAATTCGGTTTCAGTTTTTGTGCCAACCCCTAGACTATCACTCTTAATTTTATCAAATTATACATTAAAAGTATAATTAAAACAAATTGGACCTTCATTGTCCATCCCATAAATGTACGATGGGAATACATTTAAACCAATAAATAAAAAATTAAAACAGAAAAAAAAAAAAAAAACCGAATATTTTCAATATTTTATCTATAAAATAGAAATTTAAAAATTAAAAATGAAAGGAAAAAAAAAAAAAAGAAATTAAAAACAAATCATAAAATGAAAAACATCATGTCCTCTCCCTTAATCCCGAAATATTCTAATAGGTCAAGAAAAGTATTAATTTTTATGAAATATTAATTTATTGATAAATTAATATCTCGATTAATTAATGGATTTCATAGGATCCTAACATTATTAATAATTGAGAAAATGAAAAAAAGAAAAAAGAAATCGTAACCTTTTTGGCCAATTTATTACAAAATCGGAATCCCATATGAAAAAGTGTGAAATCTTACACCTGACTATTGTTATATTTATCATGATCAAGAACATAGTAGAGTTGTTAGGACATGCGTCTTGACTCCAATAATCAATCATTTCGTTCAAATGTTGTTTAGCACTCAAAACAGAGCACTACAATTCTAAAGCATCGATGAACTCATTGTTCTAATATGACCAAAGTAAATATAATGATAACCATATTTCTGAAAATTGTTATAAATAAAATTAAAAACAATAGATGAAATAAATAAATGATAGATGAAAGATAAGAGAAGAGATGAAGAGAGGGATACGAGAGAGATGGAAAACTGAGAAAATATATGCTTTGTATCATTGATACTGAGAACCAACCTTTACAAGAGAAAGAACATATATATATATATATATATATAGTGCATGTCTTTGGCAAACCCAACTTGTTCTACAATTAATGGAGATTAGAGGCGGTTGATGCCACTTGACAAAATAGGATCTATGCTTTGACCATGCATTATTTAGTGAGCAAGTCACACGTGTGGGAAGAAATGTGGAAAGCCACACATATTACAACACTTCCCCTTGGATTTCCACTGTTTGTATTTTAATTTGCTACGAAAAACCCAGTGGGACAAAAAACCTTAGTAAAAATATATACAATAATCTTCTGGATCAAGTGGCGTGGATGTGTTTAGAACTACCTCATTAAAACCTTTCCGGTAAAACTCATTGATAAAAAATCCGGTAGAAGGAAAAAGAGTACAGTACACATATATCCATTCAAAATTTTGCTCCCCCTGATTGAACGCTCCCCCTGAATGAAACTTCAATATCAATCTTGTAACTTGCAAAGACGACGCATGCCAATTCCATATACCAGTTTCTCAAAAGTTGATGTAGGCAATACTTTGGTAAACAGATCTGCCAGATTATCTGTATTTGTTTAACATCAATATGTCGGCTCTGTTGAAGTTAATGAGTATAGAAGAATTTAGGAGGAATATGTTTGGTTCTGTCTCCTTTAATATAGCCTCCTCTAATTTGAGCAATACAAGCCGTAGTATCTTCAAATATTGGTGTCGGCATTCCTGTAGATAATGAAAAATCCACATATATTTTGAATATGATAAATAACTGACCTTAGCCACATGCATTCTTGGCTTGCTTCATGAAGTGCAAGGATTTTAGAATGATTAGATGATGTAACAACAATAGTTTGCTTTGTGGAGCGCCAGGAGATTTTTGTGCCATTATAGGTAAAAACACACCCCATTTATGAACGAGCTTTATGGGGATCAGATAGATACCCGACATCAGCATAACCAAGTAAACCTGAAAAGTTGTTAGATTTTGAAAAATATAACCCTAAATTTTCAAAATCTTTTGTTCCACGAAGATAATGAAAAAAATGTTTGATCCCATTCCAATGTTTTCGAGTTGGTGCTGAACTAAATCTAGCAAACAAATTTACTGAAAATGCAATCTCTGGTGTAGTACATTGAGCCAGATATAATAAAGTACCAATTGCATTAAGATATGGTATTTCAGGACCAAGTATCTTTTTGCCATCTTCAAGTGGTCGAAATGGATCTTTCTTATGATCAAGGGTTTTAACAATCATAGGAGTACTTAACGGGTGAGCATTGTCCATATTAAATCTTTTTAGAATCTTTTCAATATATGTTGATTGATAGACAAGTATTCCGTCTGATTTATGCTCAATCTTTAGGCCGAGATAATATTTTGTCTTTCTCAGGTCTTTCATTTCAAATTCCTTTTTTAAATATTTAGTAGTTTTCAGGAGCTCTCCAGAAATTCTAATCAAATTTATATCATAAACATAAACTACTATAATAGTAAATCCAGATTCTGATTTCTTTATGAAGAACACATGGGTATATAATATAATTATTATACCCTTACTTTATCAGATATTCACTTAGACAGTTACACCATATTCGTTCAAATTGTTTTTAATCCTTATAAGGATTTTTTTTTTTTTTTTTTTTTTTAAGGTTCATCAAATACAGATTACGAGATCTCGGTTTACATGCTTCTGACATTTTAAATCCTTCCGGGATTATAAATATCTACATTGAGTTAAACATACATTGAGTGAATCATATAGATAAATGATTACTAAGTTTAGAAGACGTATTTCAAGCCTTTTAAAGGCAACCAAATTTATCAAAAATTCGAGACGTAATTGTATTCATCACTATTGAATACCAAGTTTTTGTGAGAAATCTTGTACTACGAGTCGTGCCTCATATCTTACGATCTCGTTTTTCTCATTATGTTTCCGTATAAAGATCTTTTTGTATCCAACTAGTTTGACATCTTCAGGTGTCTAGAGAGCTATTGGTCTAAATACTATATGTTTGGCTTATGAAGTCAATTCTTCTTGAATTGCTTCTTTTCATTTAGGCTAATCATGTCTTTGTCTACAATCATCGATACTATGAGTTTCATAATCATTATTTCAGTAGCTACTGTATTTGAAAATGTATCACTGATGATTGTTTCTTCACTATTCCACATTTCTCATATATGATTTATAGAAATTTTCTCAATTTCAATATACTTGAATCTCTGTCGAGAATTTTTCCATTTCAATGGATTTAGTCACTTCAGGGATTTTATGTCTGTTTAGATATATTTAACTCTTATAGAGTTGATTTAGAGAAAGTGGACTTATTTATAACTCGAGTCTTGTTTACATTAGGATCCTGATAATTTATTTTCCTCTTCTATGAACAATACATTTCAAAACAAAATGTTTACAAACTTATGATATGCATCAAATGATTTATTTTGTTGCATTTTACTCGGATCATTCTTCGGAACAATCACCCAACCGGGGTTTATAAGATAGCAACTTATAAAATTTTGTCACTTTTTGTATACCAAATAACTGATTTATAATTATCTAATGATCAATTATCTTTAAGAATGAGCATGTCTATGACCAAATACATGTTGTAATGGTAAGTAATAATGATAAGCAGTGGGCCAGAGATGAATAGAATGTCTCCATATAGAAATTGGCAATTGCATAGAAATAATAAAGTTCTTGCAATTACCTTGAGATGCTTGATAAGTGATTCTGCTAATCCATTCTGAGTATGAACATGTGAAACTGAATGTTCAACATCAATCCCAACTGATCTGCAATATTCATCAAATGTCTTGGAAGTAAATTCACCAGCATTATCGAGGCAGATTGAATTAATCGGATGATCGGGAAAATGTGCCTGAAGTCTGATAATCTGTGCAAGTAATCCTGCAAAGACAACATTGCGTGTTGATAATAAGCAAACGTGTGATCATCTGATGAATGCATCAACTAGGACCATAAAATAGCGGAACGGTCCACTTGTTGGATGAATAGGTCCACATTTGTCCCCTTGAATCCTTTACAGGAATGACAGAGATTTAAAACCAACCTTAGAATGAAATGGTTTTATTACTAACTTCCCTTGTGAACATGCAGTACATAAATTTTCGTGGGATAAAAGAATCTTCTGGTTCTTTAATGGATGTCCATGAGAATTTTCAATGATTCTACACATCATTGTAGATCCCAGGTGACCAAGACGGTTATGCAAAAGCATAAATATTTTTGGGCCTGAGAACTTCTGGTTCATAACTGCATTGGTCTAAGAACTTCTAGTTTATAACTGCATAAACTCCTACACCTCTTATAAGAGTGTAATATAATCCAGATGATAAATCACGCAGCCTTTCCATAATGAGTTTCTGGTCTGAATCATGGGAAGTAATGAACAGATACTCAATATTCTCATCATTTATAGTTTATATGTGATAGTCATATTTTAGTATTGTTTGGTAACAATATCATGGCTCTACCAGAGCCTTCTATCAGATTTGCTGGACCAGATATTGTATTAACATTTGCCTTAAGTAGGGTTCAATTATTCCACAGAATCGTATGTGTCGTTGCACTATCGGTTGGACATATATCTCTTGTATCTTGCTTTTCAATATCATCCAACTTATCGTTTAAAGACATATTTATTCACAAAGAAAAATAAAGTGCATATTAGACAAAGTGATCAAAAGTATAAACATATAGATATGAAAATATATCACTTCATAAAACAAAATCATGAATCATATTGATTTTTCGAACTTCCGATTCGATCATGAACTGCAGGTTCTAAATAGAAATTACAAATTGACTTTCTAGATGAAAGAATCGTAACTTGATTCAATTTAGAATTTCTGGTTCTAATAAACTTTAACATAAAAGTTTTAATATCACAATTTAAATTGAATTCAGAGCTTCAAGTCTGATTAGAACTTCATATTCAAAACTTAAGAACTTCAAAACTTCAAGTTCAGATTCAATACTTCATATTCAAAATTAGAACTTTAGGTTTTCTATAGAATTCAAATTTTGGAATTTCAGGTCTCAAGTATGACATTCACGTACATATTAATGAACCAGAACTCCATATTTTTACTGAAATTTAAAATTTAGAACTTCAGATTCTGATCGGTTTGTAAAACCGCGCCAACTTAAATATTATAATGATAAATCCAAAAACTTCAGATTCTGGTTAGTCGGTCTAGCCGATTTTGGTTTAAATTCGAGAAACTTAACGATTAACCTAGTTAGGCTTAACACATAATTTATACAAATCCAGGAACTTCAGGTTCTGGTTAGTTGGCATACTCAGATACATAAATTGCATAAAATTAAATAGGTGCATGTTATAATAAAATTAAAATAGTAGATAAAGTAATAACCGAGATAAATGAACAGGGAAATAAGTAAGAATATGATATAAAATGAAAGGGGAGTAGAATTGTTATTGCCTTTGTTATTGATGATTCGAGATTACATCCTGACCACAATATTTCAGTTGTGTAGTGATTTTGAATAAAATAGAATTGTACTCAGAGACTGATCTATAGTCATGAAAGCGTAAATGTTACCTACTGATACCTGACATTTGGAAATGCAATATCGGTTTGGTTATCAAATCGATCTTTTAGTTCTTTCCATAGAACTTCTGGTTCTGTGACTATTAGGTATTGGGCTTTCAGATCGTAGTTGTCCCTAAACACTTCTAGTGCAGCAAATTTCAAATTTGCAAGCTTTGACATTATTACAACTTCTGGTTATCCAAAAATCACAATCGGAGTCAGAACTTCTGGTCTGATAAAAATCTGAGGAATTTAAACCTTCAAATATATAAAAGGAATATTTGTAAGTAAATAAATCCAGAAGCTTCAAGTTCCGGTAATGATAAATAAATTCATAAACTTCAGGTTTTGGATGGATGACCAAATTGTTTAAATAAAAATCACAAAATAAAATGCGTAATAATAAATGCGAAAAAAGTAAATCCAGAACTGCAGGTCCTGGTAGGTTGGCATAGCCAATCTCATAAAAGCGTATAAATAATTAAATAAATAAATACGAGAAAATAAATCGCGTAAAAGTAAATAAAATGCAGAAAAGTAAATTGCATAAAAGTAAAATGCGAGAAAGTAAATTCAGAACTATAGGTTCTGGTATTAATAAATAAATATCTAGATCTAGTAATAATAAATTCAGAACTTCAGGTTCTAATAATAAATCTAGGAACTCTAGGCTCTAGTTGTAATAAATTCAGAAGCTTCAGACTCTGGAAATAACAGCATCGTGCCGATAACGTGTTATAAATAAAATTAAAAACAATAGATGAAATAAATAAATTATAGATGAAAGATAAGAGAAGAGATGAAGAGAGGGACACGAGAGAGATGGAAAACTGAGAAAATATATGCATTGTATCATTGATACTGAGAACCAACCTTTACAAGAGAAAGAACACATATATATATATAGTGCATGTCTTTGTCAAACCCCACCTGTTCTACAATTAATGAAGATTATAGGTGGTTGATGCCACATGACAAAATAGGATCTATGCTTTGACCATGCATTCTTTAGTGAGCAAGTCACACGTGTGGGAAGAAGTGTGGAAAGCCACACATATTACAACAAAAATAAGGTTTATTTTAATTACCAAATAACTTCCCAATACATTTGGCGCCCTTTAATTCAATCCTTCAAAGAAAATAATTGGAGGGTTCTAACTAAGATTTTATCATGGTAATAACCTGCAATTTCTGCAATTTGAGCAATTTGATTGCTCTAGGTTTCAACACTTGTTTCCAAAATAATTATAAAAAATTCCAATTCACCAACATATTAAAATAAAATTTTGAAGGAAATTAAATTTCTAATTTGCCGGTTTACGCTAATATAACTTCTGTCTTATTTTTTTAAACTAAAGGGATGTATTAGATTGGGATTTTAACAGAAAATTTTAGGGTGTTAGGATTTTATGGATTTGTATGATTTTAAAGACTATTAGAATTATATGTGAAAATATATATTACGCGTGCGTGTCTAAAAACAACCTAGAGGGGGGTGAATGAGTTGTTAATCCGATTATTACTAAATTTTTCGGATTAGTCAATTTTAAAAAAATAACCCAATTCAACCAACAACAAAATCAAATATAAAACGCGAAAATTAAAGAGCACTTGATTTTTACGTGGAAACCCTCAATAGAGAAAAACCACGAGCTATTATGCTAGCCACACACGGTCACTGAAATCCACTATATGAAAAGACGGTTACACCCTCAAGCGATACTCAAACTCTCACCCTAAACAACATCAGGCTATGGACACTACCACTCGCCACTCTAGGTTTAATCCCTAGTGATATCCCCCAATCCACTACTCTTGGTATGAGCCCCCTAATCTACCCGCAGGCCTTTTACAATGGCACTTGACCAATTTGCTTGCACACTACACCACCGTAGTCACAAGACTTACTTCTCAAGAAGAGATCAAAAACCTATGTGAATATGCAATGATATTCATTTATGCAAATAACGCTAGGTTACACTAAATGCTTGTCTAGATTATAATATGTCAATATGAACAATCCTAGATATCAATGTTGCTATATATCATGGCATACAACTTAGCTATGTAAAGGATAACCAATCCTAGATACAATAGCTATCACAATCAATCTCAATCAATTAATGAGATGACTTAGCTAGATGGCTTGAAATTTTTTAATATGCTAGCTATCAAACAACAATCTCAATCAATAAATGAAATAAATTAGCTAGATGTTAAATAAGCTTGAAATCCTAGCTATCACAAAACAACAACTCATTTAATCAACACATAATCTCAATTTTGTAAGTAGAAATTAATCTAAAAGCATACAAGTTATAAATGAGATAAATTGCTAAGTAAAAGCACTAAAATGAATGAAGATAGTGTTCAACTTACCATAATATGTGTATTGAAGAAGACTCATGCATAGATACATCCTAGATGATCCTAGATGATGTTTAGATGATGTTTGATGCACATGGAATTGAGTTTGTGTAATCAAGGATGAGTTCTTGGATGATTTTCTCTCTTGGAAAATACTAATAGTTAAAAATATGATTTTGAACTCATTTAAATGACCTAAGGAAAAAGAGGCATATATATATATATATATGATGTCCAATTAAAGCTGCAGTGTTTTGATAAGTTGTCAAAAAAATTTGCCTTGATCGCTCTACACCCGCTCTACGTAGGGCGATTGTACAGCAAGTCACTTAGAAAAGTGAAGAATAAATTCTTTACCAACGGCTATACGAGTAGCAACTTTTGGGTGGGTGTACAATGGTTTAAAAAATCAATCAAGTGCACGTTGTACGTAGGGTAAGTGTACAGCAGTTTGGACTCGACAGTGCATCAGCTGCAGCTTCAAATGCCTCAAAACAAGACCAAACGACATCGAAATCTTTTATATGATATATCATTGAAAAGGTATGGATGTCTACTTTCTACTTCTTTTTACGGAATGACATTTTGATGTCTATAGAAAACGTTATGGTTAATTGAGTGACCAAAAGTCAGAAACGGACAACAATAGAGTTTCCCTATTTTGGTTGTCAATTTGGAGATTTCAAAACCAATCCAAACGGTCATGAAATATTACATATAATATACCGTTGGAAAGGTATAGGTGTCTAGTTTGTACAAATATTTTCAAAACTTATTTTTAAGCATTGTATAAAAAGTTATGGTCATAAGACCATACAAATGTCAGTTTTGAAAATCATTTAAATCATTGAAATCCAATCTTTTGAAACTAGACACTTCACTCCAAACAACCAAACCAAATCTAACACTTATCCAAGAGAAGAATGAGACCTTCTCAAGTGGTCAACCATTGCGCTAAGACGTGCACACCATCGTGCAAGTGTGGACATTTCCAATCATATAAACGGAAACGAATTACACCACACTTAAGACTAACATGAAGTGTAAGTGTGGTTGCGAAAGGAATGCACACAATAACAATGAGGTACAAATGCATGTCAATTACAAATGTATGAAGTGTGTGTGTGTGTGTGTGTGTGTGTGTGTGTGTGTGTGTGTGTGTGTGTGTGTGTGCACCCTAATCTCTTCAAGAATCAAGGTCAAGTGTTATACCTTTTGAAGCTCTTGATCTCGAAGTCATTGGGAAGCTTGGAAGCTTGCCATCGAGGACCTAAGCTACCCATTACAAAATCATCCCACAATGTGGTATATCATGAAATAAGCCAATCACAAAATAGGTTCTTACAATATGTACTAGACTTTTAGGATTCTGAGTGAATCTTTAGACTTCTGTCTTATTTTTTAAAAACAACTTCTGCCTTTTATGTTTTGCTAGTTAAGAATATAAGATGCGAGACAATGTTTTATATGAACAATTATGGATAAAATGCAAGACAATTTTTTAAAGGAACAAGTAGATTCATTTTCTCCTTTAGAAACCTTAATTTGTATAACCTTAATTCGCCGTCCTCGATCCACCCAGCCACCGTTGCACCGATCGCACTTCACACCAATTCCGTCGTGCATTAGTCGCCACTACTTTTCAACCTCGATCGCATTTCTCCAGCCAGTTTCGTCACACCAGCTCAGTTGCACCTCAGTCGCCCATCCGGCCAGATCTCGTCTAGCTTTAAGCTGTATAACTGCCAATACTTGCTTCCGCCGCTCATCTGCTCACCCGCTCAGCTGCCAATTCTTTCTTATGCTGAAATCTGATTGGACATTTACAATATAAAACTTGATTATAATATGTTGTTTAATCAATATTGTTGTTTAATCGTCCTCACATGTTTGCTTAGACCTATAGCTTCTATGAAGTTATCGGATCTCTTTCCAGAGATTGAATTGGGGGCTAGAGTCCCTTCAATCCAAACAGACTCTCACATGGATGAACTTTCGAATCCCAAGCCAGTAATGAAATCTTATGCCCAAGCAATTTCTTCCGCCATTGCTCCGGTTTCTTCAACTACGAACAGAAAAGGTGATTATGTCGCAGTCAAAATCAACCTGAAAGCCTACGAAGAATGGTTGAAACTTTACAGTTACTCTTTTATCAATCGAGTTGTTTTGTCAAAGGGAGAGGAACCATGGAAGATATTGGCTCTTAAAGAAAAACTTATCTATTTGGAATTTGAACTCTCAATGGCATCTCATCTCTCTTGGATGAGGATTCTTTCAAATTCTTTTGAATTTGGAGGAAGATAAAGCACAAGTTTGGGGCATCAGATCACTTCATTTGAAACTTGGAATTCTAAGGCTTTAGCCATGGACTCAGAATTTTAATCCCAACACATAGCGCATAATGAATGCTTAAATATGGGTTCGGTTTTATGATTTACCTTGGGAGTTTTGGCATCCTCAAATCCTTTCAAACATGGCACGTGGGATCAGAATTCCTCTAAAGTTTGACAAAGCTACCCTAAAGGGTGATTATGGCCACTTTGCTCGTATGCTGATTTATGTTAGCCTTTTTAAGCCTTTGCCTGATTCCATCATGATAGAGGTTGGGGAAGATTGTTTGTTTCCGACTCTTTACTTTAAGAATATTCCAAGTTTCTATTTGATTTGTTGCCCTATTGGTCATTTAGCAGCCTCATGTCACCATACGGCCCGATTTATAGGGAATGTCACCACTGAGCCAAAAGACAAGAATCCAGAAAGAGGAAGATCCAGAATTGGACAAGAGTACAAACCGAAACCCAAGTCAAGTATTCCAACCACTCGCGTCTTTGAGACTATCAAATCGGGTATTGATACTATTGCAACCAAGCACGATGAAGCTGCAACTTCTCCTCCAAACAAGACAACTTTAGACTCGGCTACCTCTTCTAGTTCACTTAGGCCAATCATTCCTACTAAACAAGGGGAGGGCTTGAAAAACATAGTTTATTTGGATGATTCCACAAACCCGTTACACACTGAGTATGTAGACGTTGATGCCATGACAGATCCTGTTATTGCTCATATGGAGCCCTTGATAGATCCTCCCATGGTAGAGCCATATTTACATACTCTTGAGGGTGAATTTAGCTTTGACATTGATAGTGAAGACACTGAATCAGACTTCATCCACCCCACGGCTTTAGACATCACAAATATTCACGGTGGAGTCTCTTAGGCAGATCAATTGGAAGATTCGGGTTGGAAGGAGGTTACCGCTAAAAAAAGTAAGAAAAATAAAAAACAGGTTACCAGTGTTGTTTCGCCCAAAACTAGAGCTGCTAAAAATAAATTGTTACATAAATGATTGTTCTTTATTGGAACTGTAGAGGTATTGCAAATAGTGATACCCAACGTACTTTGAAAGACTTTTGTTCTTATCATAGACCGAATTTTGTTTGTATTGCTGAACCGTTGTGTGCTTTTGATTCAATTGCTCCTGCTTTTTGGCGATCTATGGGTTACACTTCATTAGTGATAATGCTAGCGATACTCCTAGTATGTGGATTTTTGGGTCCGCTGCTTTTCAAGATGCCACTATTGTTCTGTCTCATTCTCAACATGTTACTGTTTCTACTAATTTGTGTTGGATTGTCCATTGGATCTTTTTTATTTATGCCAGTGTGAAAACATCACTAGTAGATCTCTTTGGAGCTCTCTTATGGATGCTAGCTCGGATGATCCATGGCTTGTGCTTAGGGATTTAAACTCAGTTCTAGGTGCTTATGAGACCACTGGTAACATTTCTACTATCTCTTATGACGATTTCCGTGCTGCTTCGATGGTCTGTGATCATGTTGACATTGAAACAAAAGGAGCTTTCCATACCGAATCAGTCGGGGTAGGCATGGTATGGTTCTTTCTCGATTAGACAAAACTATATGTTTCCATTCTTTTTTGGATGTCTGGTCACAGATAGCTTGTGTTACCTTGCCTAGATCTCATTCAGATCATCACCTTTTATTGGTTTCTTGTTCTGCGAATGTTTTGCCGGGTCCATAGCCCTTTAGGTTTCAAGGTATGTGGGTTTCTCATCTCTCCTTCCTTAACTTGGTTAGATCAGCTTGGTCATCCACAGTTCTTGGGAGTAGTACTGGGGTTGTTGTTCAGAAGTTGAAGCTGTTAAAAAAGGCCTTGAGGAGGTGGAATTGGGAGGTGTTTGGGGATATTGCCTTGAATGTCACTAAGGCTAATGAGAAAGTGATGCTTATTTAGGGTAGGATTGGTTTTGAAGGTTTTTCAGACGATCTTTTTGTCTTGAGATTGCCGCTCTTGCAAATTTGGATAGTGTTCTAAAACAACATGAGATTTTTCTAAAAGAGAAAAGTAGAGTCAGGTGGCTTGTTAAGGGTGATTGGAACTCTAATTTTTTTCATTCACTATTGAAACGTAGAGGGGGGAAAAGTTTCTTTCCTCTATTCAAATTGGTGAGAATATTTCTTCTGATCCAGTTGAAATTGGTGAGCATGTTTCCTCATTTTATCAACATCTCTTTTCGGATCCTGTCAACGATAGTTCAGACTTTTTTATAATTCGAGAGCATGTGCCTTCATTAGTTACTGTTGACGAGAATGCTTCGATTCTCCGGGTTCCCTCTTTTGATAAAGTGAGGAATACGGTTTTTACCATGGATCCTCTTAGTGCTCCTGGTCCTGATGGTTTCTCAGGCAGATTTTATTCTTACCGTTGGGAAATTGTGGGACATGATGTGGTTTTAGCTGTGCATGATTTTTTTCTCACTGGTCAAGTTTTTTTCGGGTTTGAATTCTAATTTCTTGGTCCTTATTCCGAAGACTCCGAATGCTCTCCTGGTTGATCAGTTTCGCCCGATTGCTTTTTGTAATTTCCTTTTTAAGGTTATCACTAAGATTATTGTAGACCACTTGGCCGAAATTTACTCTCAAATTATCTCCCAAAATCAATTTGGTTTCATTAGGGGTCATCAAATTGGAGACTGTATTGCTGGTGCTTCTAAATGTTTTAATGTGTTGAGTAGTGGTAGTCGTGGTTGGCACTTGGCTTTAAAAATAGACATTCGTAAGGCTTTTGATTCCAGTAGTTGGCCTTTTCTCTTCGAAGTCCTTTGATGTTTTGGCTTCTTTGAGAGTTTTATTGGTTAGGTTGTGGCTATTTTTGATTCTGCTAGGATCTCAATTCTTACTAATGGTTCCCTTAAGGGCTATTTCCCTTGTTCGCATGGTGTGCGACAAGGTGATCCTCTCTCCCCTTTGCTTTTTTGTTTGGCGGAAGACTTTTTGAGCAGATATCTTATGCATCTAGTAGACTCGGGCTCTATGACTTCTATCTCTTCTATGGTTGGGATGCGTGCGCCTTCACATTTTCTTTATGCTGATGATGTTATCCTCTTTTGCCGGGCTTCTCCTCAGAATTTACGAGTGATTTTAGATGCTTTTACGCCTTATGGCTCTCTCTCAGGTCAACAAGTTAATTGAGAAAAATCTTCCATATTCTTTGGCAGAGACATCTCTGGGCCTCGTATTACTAATTTTCTCTCAATATCTAGGATGCGTAAGGGCGGTGATTCAATGACTTATCTAGGAGTCCCTCTTTTCATTGGTGCGCCTAAACGTCGATGGATGATCCCATGGGATGATAAAATTAAAAGTAAATTGGAATCGTGGAAGGGTTTCTCTTTTTCAATGGTAGGCAGGTTATGTCTTATTAATTCAGTGATTATGGGTTCCTTCCTGCATTCATTTCAAGTTTATCGTTGGCCTTCATCTCTTTTGAAAGATTTAAATGTTGCTATTCGGATTTTTTTTTTGGACTGGCTCGATCGATGGTCGTAAATCTGTCCAAATTGCTTGGAAGTCTTGTTGCAAACCTAAGGATAGTGTGGTCTTTATAGGGAAAATACGCATGGCGGAAGCGAAAAATAGATTTGTATACTTTAAAACTTTTCCTTTTAAAAGATGAACCTTAACCCTTGATTAATTAACATATAATAAAAGTATCGTACCTTTTTACACGTGACGATTGATGTTGCATCAATTGTAATCCGCAAGATCTTCCAATCCAATCACGAACATAAATCACTTAGGAGCATGGGCTCCCTTTCTTTGAATTGTGTATCTGGGGATGGATAACAAAAAACTTTTTCTTTTGTTAGTCACAATAACCTTCCTAGAGAAAAAAGAAGAACGTTCGGTCACTTGTGAATTATCAATCTTTTGATCGAAACTCGTGTAAACCTTATTTGAAGTTATGCATAAAGCCTTTTGATATAAAAGCTACTAGTGCACTATCGAAATAAAACGTTTCTTCTCTCTTTTTCCTCTTGGCTGAAAATTACACTGTGTCTTAGAGTTAGACTTTATTTTTCAAGCAAAAGAAATAACTCTTAGAGTTAGACTTTATTTTTCAAGCAAAAGAAATAACTCTCACTCTAAAACCTTAGGCTTGGCTGAATTCTATAGATAGATATATATAGGTGGTAGAAATCCTAACCCTAGGTGGATTAGTGCCTAGTGGCTGAAATCCTAACCCTAGATGGATTTGTCTTGGCCGAAATCCTCACTCAAAGAGGAATTGTGTTTCACCTAAACTTCTATCATACTTTAGAATCCAAACCCTAATCCAACTCTTTAGTGTATTATTAAATTGTGACTATATCAAAAACTTTCTAATTTGACTAGATAAATAAATTCCTTTTATTTATTTACTTATCAAATAAAGTCTTTGATTCTTATTATACTACCAACAATAGTACAACACTAAAAGACCTTCTCCTAGTCAGAAAAAGATTTTAACTTTTAATTAATTAATTAATTAACTTCCATTTAATTAAATAATAAAATAATAAAATAATATAATATAATAGGCTAATACACTAGCCTTGCCGCCCAAGTGCATAGCATGGGCTATATATTATTTTTTCCATTTTATTAAATCCATTGGACCTTAATAAAAAGCCCACATGTGAACTAGACTCATTCTTACTAAAAGAAACAAGTTCACATGCCTTAATACAATTCTAGACAGACCCATAATTAGTCCGGTAGAATATATCAAGTGATCCATGCAAATCTGTGTGGATTGGAGATCTTGGTGGGCTATCTAAATTTAAGTTCCAATAGACATAACCCAATCACAATCAACAAATGATTCATTTAGATTCGATCTATTAATTTTAGCTCATTCCGCTAAAGAACTAAAATTGAACTCTTAAATAAAGATAGAATAAGTAAATGTTTCTCATTCATACCCTGGACAATCTTATTGGAGATAGTGTATTATCGTGAATAATATCAGTAATCGCCAAGAGCTCATAGAACGCTTATAGCTCTCTTAGTTACCATATTTACTCATATGACCACATTTTGAACTTGGATATTCTGACTTGTCCAGAAGCCATGTTTCAATAGACATTATCGAAAACTCAACATTAAGATTTAATATCCAATACCTCAAAATATTCATATGATAACATTATACTCTCATGTAATAAATGGAGCCATGATGTTCATATCTATAAATGAAGTCCTCTATCGATTAGCAAATGAATACCACCAAACTATCGAGGATAAACTATGCTATATAATCGCACTCATTGATAGCTCAAATGTTAACACTTGTAATCATAAGTCCATCATTTATCTCAAGATTAAGATAGACTCTCTGATTGTCCTCATAATGTAAACTTTTATCCATTGACGGTTCTAGAAAAAGTACTTCATTGTGATCCTATTCAATGCACCTAAAGCACTAGATTCTTTTACTCAAAAACACTTTGATGATTTTAGACTCACCACAGCACATTTGATCCCACTCAAATGCTAACAAAAGAATCTACAACTTTAACAAGATAAAGATGCCCAACCTTTACTTTAAGTTGTGAACATTATTCAAGACTAACTAAATAATTGTGTCTACCTCATACATATCCAGATGTACGAACAATTCTTTTTTTCTCATAGTCTTTTGACCTTATGATTATTTACTTTTGACAATTTTAATAAATAAACTATAAATGCTATAAGATTTGTTAAACTAGAAATCACTTTATTAATATGAAAAGATTGTCAAAAATAATATTACACTCTTGCTATGAGCATAATCCTAACAGTCTTGGTGTTAAAGACCTTGGTATCTTAACAAAGCCTTGCTTAAGAAGTTCACTTGGAGGATGTTGACTAAGTGTAAGAATCCTCGTTTATTGATTGGCTTATTTCGTGGACAAACCACATATTGGAGTTTGAATTGTAAGGGTAGTTTAGGTGATTAAAGATCAAGCTCTAAGGCTTTTTCAAGACCTTAAGGTGATAAGCACTTCAAAGGTATTTCTCTAGTGCTTAGTTTTCTTTGAAGAGATTTAGTAGCACCCACACACTTTGCATATTTGCATTGTGTGTATTCTCTTCACATGTCACTTTCACACATACACTTTTGTTGATTATATCTTGTTGTGTGTTTGTGTATTGTAATTCATTTCCCGAATATGTTCGAAAACGTCTGCGCTTGCACAATAGTGTGCTTGGTTTTGCATGAAGACCGCTCTCGAAGATTGCCTTGGTTTCATCACTTTTGGTGAATCGACGGTTATGATCGATGGCCTTGGCCATCGAATGGAACCGCTGTTTTGGTCCAGAGGTCTCTGGTCTGATTCTACAGTTATGATCGGCGACCATGACTGCCGTTCGAAACCGCCAATCATACCTGATTGATTTAATCTCTCGGGTTTGATTCTGTGGTTGAATCAACGGTTACAAAACCGCCATTGTTCTCTTGTTTCTCTCAGAACCAATTTAGTGGTTGTGATCGGTGGCCTGGCCACCAAATGAAACCACCGTTGCTGCGTTTCAAGGCAAACTTGTCTTTTCACGTGCCCTATTCTTGATGCCTATATATATATACCATCTTCTCATTTTCTAAACTCAGTTCTTTGACTCCTTAGAACCCTAAACTTAAAAGAGAGACACATGAGAGAAAATTCATCAAGAACTCACCTTTAAACACTCAAAGCATTCCCTTTGATTCATCAAGTCCTTCTAGAATCATCCATGCATGGTTTCACATCATCACATCATTCTTGGTATGTTCTTTACTAATCTCATCTAATTTTAGTATTCTTCATATTAAGGCATCTCTTTAATTACTTGTATGTTTTTAGACAATATGCTAAATACAAGATAGAGATTGTTTGTGATATATTGATTGAGTGTTGTATTGTGATAGCTATCTAGGTTTTCATAATCTATGTTTAGCTAAGCTTTTTGACATGTCACTTAGCTATTTATATCTAGGATTATTTTTATTGCCATATTGTCATCCTAGATAAGCATATAGAGTTCCCTAACTCTAATTGCATTTTGAGTATTCATATATTCACATATGCTTTTTATCTCTTCTTTAGCTTCCGGGATTAGGTTGAGTAAACCACAAGCAATTGGACTAGGTTCACTTATACCGGGATTACGTAGGTGTGTGATTACATACCGGGATTAGGTTGTATTATTTAACACATTTAGTGGATTCGAGGTGATAGTGTGGTGCACTTATTAGCCCGTGGTTTTTCCCGTGAGGGTTTCCACATAAATATCAAGTGTTATTTAATATTCCGTACATATTACACTTGATATATTATATTGACTAGTTAGGGGCATTTTCGTAATCTTGACCTTATTCGAAAATTGGGTAAAATTGAATAAAATATATTCATCCCCGCCCTCTAGATTAATATTGTACACACCAATAATTTGTTTCACTAAGGAGTCCTTTGTTTTCACATATCTTTAGGCTCGTTTTTTCACCTAGGATCACAGACCTAGAACGTGGTATGTTGTTTCTTTTGTTTGGCCAGGTCTAAAACTACATTATTCTCCCCTGATGATTGAGTCTAGGTGGTTGGTTGGTTGGTCATCATTTTAAGGTTCGTTTTTGGACGGATATCTGGTTGGGAGATCCATTGATTGATCTGGTTGAGGATATGTCTTCGTTATAACCTCCTCTAGATTCTGTTGTGGGTGATATTTACTCTAATGCTATAGGTTGGGATATTCCTGCTTCTTTTCAAGCTTCTCACCCAGATTTTGCTTCTGAGATTGAAAAGGTGGTGGTAAGCACTGACCCAGACTCGTTAGTTTCGACTTGCTCCCTATATGGTGTAGTTTCTTGTAAATCTGCTTATGATTCTCTTTCTAAGGTTAGGAGTTCTGTTTGTTGAGGTAAGGAGATTTGGGCATCTTTTATTCCTCCTTCTCGCTTTATCCTCATCTGATGCTTGTTTCATGGTAAGATTCCTACAGACATTGTGTTGCGTGCCAAAGGTTATATTTTTCCATCTCATTGTCAGTTTTGGTGTGCTACAGAGGAAGACTTAAGACATCTATTTCTTGACTGTCCTTTTGTTCGTGGGTTGTGGGATGATGTGTCCTCTATATTTGGTCATAAGCTTAAGTAAGATGGTACCTGTTTGGACCTTTTGCAGAAGGCGATAAGGGTTGTCTTTAGTACTCAACTCAAAGCTCTCTAGCGGGCTTCTATCATCATGGTTTTCTGGGTGGTGTGGTTCCTCCGAAATCAAGCTACCTTTGAGGGTGGCAAGCCTATTTTTACCGATGCTCTTTCCTTAATTTGGCATTCCATTCGCGAGGCAAACTCCCTTCAATTTGGCACTATAAAGAATTCAGTGGATGAACTTCAGACTCTTCTATGGCTTCAAGTCTCTGGTTGTCCTTTCAAGGCTCCTCGCATTTTAGAGGTTAATTGGCGCCCTCCCCACCGGACTGTCTTAAGGTTAACACGAACGGGGCTGCTTTTGGTAGTCCTGGTCTTGCTGGTTGTGCAGGGGTCTTTCACACTTGCAAGGGATTCATTAAAGGTTGCTTTGCTATTCCTCTTGGTGTCTGCTTTGCTTTTAAGACTGAATTAGCCACTGCTGTCCACGTTATTGATTATGCTTGGACTTTCGGCTGGCGTTGGTTATGGTTAGAGAGCGATTCGACTTTAGTAGTGGATATCCTTCATTCTAGGTCTCGTAAGGTTCCTTGGCGTTGGCACTCTGCTTGGGATAGGTGTTTAAGCTTAATATCTCAAATGGACTTTGCTGTCACTCATATTTATCGAAAAGGTAACCAAGCTGCAAATAGTTTAGCATCTAGGAGCCCCAGTATCGTCTCTCCTACATGGTGGTAGACCACTCCGAATTTTTACAATTCCTTTATTTTCAATGATTTTTGTAGCAAACCTTCTTTTAGGTTCTGTTGATATGTTTTCTTCTTTTGTTTTCTTTTCTTTATTGTTCTTGTAAGGATTCCCATTATTGATTGGCTTATTTCGTGGACAAACTACATATTGGGGTTTGAATTGTAAGGGTAGATTAGGTGTTTGAAGATCAAGCTCAAAGGCCCTTTTCAAGACCTTAAGGTGACAAGCACTCCAAAGGTATATTCTTTAGTGCTTATTTTTCTTTGAAGAGATTTAGAAGCACACACACACTTAGCATACTTGCATATGTGTGCATTCTCTTCACATGTCACATTTCACATATCTTGTTGTGTGTTTATGTGTCTTGCAATTCGTTTCCCGAATGTGTTCGGAAACGTTCGCGTGTGCACGATAATGTGCTTGGTTTTGCACGAAGACCGCTCATGGAGAATGCCATTGGCTTCTCCCGATGCATTTGGTGAATCGGCGGTTATGATCGGCGGCCTAGCCGCCGAATCAAAACCGCCGATCAGACCTGATGCATTTAATTCTTGGGTCTGATTCTACGGTTAGATCGGCGGTTACGAAACCACCGAATGAAATCGTCGATGCTCCCCTGTTTCTCTCAGGAACAATTCTGCGGTTATGATCGGCGGCCTGGCCACCGAATGAAACAGCCGATCGTGCGTTTTCAGGGGCAATTTTGTCTTTTCACATGCCTTGTTCTTGATGCCTATAAATATTCACGCACCCTCTATGTCATTTTTAAAAGACACGCATGCGCATTTATTTGTGAACTTTCAATTGGTATCAGAGCAGGTACCTTGACATACTTAGGTGATCCTTGCCATATTTGCGTGTCTTGCATTTTGTATGTTTTGATTGATACATACATATGCATTCATTTCACTCAAACACCATATGTGAATTTGAGAGACTAGAGAGAAATTGACCTCCAAAGGGGGATGCCTCATTCAAAGGTTCAACATCCTTTGAGGCAAGATATTCATGCTCAACCACAAAGGCACCAACATTCGGCGATTGCTCCAAGGAGAAACCAATCGGTGCATTTTCAAAGGCAACCTCATCAAAATGGTAAAGCATTGATGAGAGCTAAAAAGCGATGGTATAAATTCTATCCTTATACCTACTTGTCTTTTTGTGGTATGTTTTAACTACATCATGTTTTGTAGAATTTAGAGCATGAACCATAGGGCTAGCTTGCATGATCCTAGAAATATGTCTATCTCCACTAAAATGAATAGGTGGAATCTAGGTGGGTTAGAAAATTTAAACCCGTTTGCATTTGTGATTAATATGTCACCCGTAGATGTTACTAAGTCTAACCATCTTGGTACGTCTATAGGGTTTTGTCCCTTGCCCTGATACGGTACATTTTTGACCTCATATGGGGAACTCAAGCAAAGAGAGCACTTGCATACTTGTTGAATGCAAAAATTTGAAAAATTTTATGCTTCTTTGTTGATTGCTTGAGTAGCTTGGTTGCACATGTGCTTACATATCTTTACTTTAATAAGTGTGAACAAATGCTTGTATTGCAATCCATGTCATATTTATGTTCAAACATGCATTTTTGAACTAGGAAATCTAATGACCTATAGTTATTTCCATGACATGATGATTCTTAAATTGACATGCTTAATGCCATATGAAAAGCATGAAATTCAAATAACATGCTAAAATGAAAAAGCATGAATTGATGATTGCATAATTCTTACATGCAAAACTTGTGTGAAAAAGCTTATGAGACTCAAATGATTAAAGGATCTTGTATCCGGTCAAAGGATTTTACAATCCAAATGTCTCTCTTTCTTTATTTGTTGAACATGGCTACTATTATACGGGTTTCATATCCGGAAAAATCAAATAGGGTGCAAAGTCGCTCATGCCATGTTTCGCTTATAAAGTTGGATATAGTGTTTATTAAATTGAAAATCAATAAATTCTCTATATCTTTGCTTCTCTCATGACATTGGTGAAATTGGTTTGAATTCTTATTAGAAACCTTTGTCATTTGCTTTGCCAAATACCATTGTATTTTGGACTTGAATGTTACATATCTTCTATGCAAAGCATTTTTGATTCACACATTTTAATCAAAATAAATCTCCTTGGTTCTCTTCAATTAATTGATTAGCATAAAGTGGCTAATATGATTATGCAAATATCTTGTATGCTTCTTTCTCTCTTTGCCTTAAGTGACCTTGTTGGGGACTACTCCTTTGACTATATCATGACAAAAAGGGGGAGTAGAATGTGGTGAGGGGAGATGCTAAATTGTTGTAGCAATTGTGTATATTGGAGAGATTACATATTGAGAGGGAGTAACCCGTTGAGAGGGAGCATTGCATACACATACATTGCATGATGTTGTGTTTAAAAGTTTAATATGCAAATGCTTATTATATTTTCACTTGATCAACTCACATACACTTGCTTTGGAAGTGTAATCTAATTGTTTTGAAGGTTTAGTTTTTCTACAAGAGATTGAAGACTTGAAGTTTTATTTTCTTATCTTTTTGTAATGTAGAATATCCCGTAGCTTCATTTATGTTGTGAGGATCAATGTGAGTGGTGGTTTTTTCACGAAATAGCCAAAGGGGGAGATTGTAAGGATTCCCATTATTGATTGGCTTATTTCGTGGACAAACTACATATTGGGGTTTGAATTGTAAGGGTAAATTAGGTGTTTGAAGATCAAGCTCAAAGGCCATTTTCAAGACCTCAAGGTGACAAGCACTCCAAAGGTATATTCTTTAGTGCTTATTTTTCTTTGAAGAGATTTAGAAGCACACACACACTTAGCATACTTGCATATGTGTGCATTCTCTTCACATGTCACATTTCACACTAGCACTTTGATTGTATATCTTGTTGTGTGTTTATGTGTCTTGCAATTCGTTTCCCGAATGTGTTCGGAAACGTCCGCGCGTGCACGATAATGTGCTTGGTTTTGCTCGAAGACCGCTCACAGAGAATGCCCTTGGCTTCTCCTTGGTTTCACCATTTTTGGTGAATCGGTGGTTATGATCGGCGGCCTGGCCGCCGAATCGAAACCGCCGATCAGACCTGACGCATTTAATTCTCGGGTCTGATTCTGCGGTTAGATCGAATGAAACCGCCAATGCTCCTCTGTTTCTCTCGGGAACAATTCTGCGGTTATGATAGGCGGCCTGGCCGCCGAATGAAACCGCCGATCGTGCATTTTCAGGGGCAATTTTATCTTTTCACATGCCCTGTTCTTGATGCCTATAAATATTCAAACACCCTCTATGTTATTTTTAAAAGACACACATGCGCATTTATTTGTGAACTTTCAGTTCTCTTTCTTTTTTCTCTTTAATAAAATGTTGGGGTGGGATTGATTCTGATCCC
This sequence comes from Acer campestre, assembly GCA_954870605.1. Classification (NCBI taxonomy): domain Eukaryota; kingdom Viridiplantae; phylum Streptophyta; class Magnoliopsida; order Sapindales; family Sapindaceae; genus Acer; species Acer campestre. Next base: position 13,503,689 of record OX940806.1, read on the forward strand.
CAATAACCTTATATAAAAAAACATATCAAACATGTCAAATGTGTAGCATTTTATCGGACAAATTCAATTATACAATACATAAATCTAAATGACTTTGATGTACTACCAGTGCCGGTCTTGACGTTTTAGAGGTCCGTGGCGAAGATCTAAAAAATGGGCCCTACGTACATATTCAAAGATCCAAAATATCTCGACAATAACTCTTCAACAATATTCAAGCTATCACGTAGTTCTACAAAACAAAATCTCAACACAATAGTGAGTATCAAAACATCTTTGAAAATGTCTTCTTCTAGCATTTTGATAAACAACTTCATTAATAACATTTTCAATTTCAATGTTTTCCAATATTTCCTTTTCAATAAATAAGATTGCCAACCAATTTAACCTTTCATGTGACATAGTTAACTGCAAATAAAATTTCAGCATTTTTAGTTTAAAAAAAGTTCTTTCTGTAGATGCCACGATTACAAATATAATCAATAATATCATATAAGCAATTGATACATTCGAATAACAATTTGAAACTTTCACAAACTCAAGCATTTCAATGGCAATATTTTTTTTTTCTCTTGGTAAAACAACTTATAACACTTTCAATTCAATTCAAAAAAATAAATAAATAAATAAATAAATAAAATAATAAAAAAAACTCTCATTTCAGAAAATAAAGCATTTGAATCAATATCCGAAAATGTATCATGAAGAAGTTTGCCCTTTTTTTTTTGTCTTAAGTGGGTAGAGTCGTGAAGATTGGAGAAGAATGGAAGAAGTGATGAAAGTCTTGTTGGATATGGCTCGTATTCCCAATGATTACCAAACGGGATTTAACTAATGCGGAAACTTTCTGGAGACATGGGAATTGTTTGGAAGTATGAGATCGTGTTTAAGGGAGGCTTAAAGTCCAAAGAAGAACTGAAGAATCGGATTTCGGAAGGAACTATGGCATGGACCGCGGTACAGACGGAAATGCACAGATAACGGTACAAACCGCGGCATATTCCAGTGAGATCACGCGGTGTAGACCACAGCATAGGCAAAAGGCACCAGCCATGGTATTCTGAATGGTGGACTCCAAAGATCTTCCGCGGTGTAAGGCGTGGGTTGCAAACCGCAGCCCAAATCGCAGTAATAGCGGATTTTGGCCAGATCATGAATGTTGAGTGGAAATAGGAAAGGTTCTTCTGGAAGTTTTTGTGCTTATCAAAAAAGGAAAAAGAGTTTGTCTTCATGCGAAACAGGAAAGTCTTGTGCTTGAAGGAAAATGATTTCTCCTTATAAGAAAACTTGTCATAAATAGGAAATAGTATTTATATGGAATAGGTAATTCTTGTATGTATGGGAGTAGGATTTCCTTTTATCTTAAACTCTTTGTAACTCATATAAATACACTATAATAACTAGGTTATTGTGTTTGGGGCAAAATCGCAAATACTAGAGAGATCTCAAAGAGTGGGCATTGGGTCTAATCGGGTTTGTGGTATTTTAGAGAGTGAATCCTAAGTGTATGGTAGTAATAATTTACTACATAGTTGAACTTTCCCTTGTCGTCCTGACGGCCATGGTTTTTTCAATGATTTGGGTTTCTACATAAATTCTTATGTTGTATGTGATTGAATTTGATTAGCTCTTCCTTCGTATTATTTTTTATTTTATTTTGCTATTGTTTATTTGTACTCTATCCGGCAACGCTTCTGCGTAGTGATTTGTTCGCTAAAAAGTTTGAAACCCTAAAAAAATTGGGTATTGTCTAAACGAAAAATTCAATAAAACGATATTTAGATATAATAATAATAATAATAATAAAACACTAAAACGAATTGGGCATCGGATGGGGGCATGGGGCTTGTATAATTAATTTTTTTTGTAAGTTTGGGCTTTTTCAAAATGAGGGCCCTTTTTTCATTCTGAAGTATTAAGCCATTTTTTTTTTATTTCAACGGCCCGTATACATAAATCTCAGAACATATAAATAGAAGCCCCTGGAAATGACAGGTCCCGAGCCGGTGCCCCTGGTGCCCTGACAGTTTACTGCAAGAAATTAGTAATTGAAAACGAATTTTGCTACATTTTATAAAATGTCAAAACGAAGAAAGTTGTAAAAGATAGTTATTCTATTGATGTATTCCATAAACTGCGAAAATGTAAGGTTATAAGAACTACTCATCATCATCATAAGATATTAAGATGAATAATCCAAGAGGTAGAAACGCATCATCCACAGAGAGACCATTGACAATGTTGTTGTGAGTCCAAAAATGGTTAGCAATTCTGGAGAATTGATCCAATGCAGCCTTGCTCAGTTGAGGAAACATACACCACTATCAAGAGCACAAAGCAATCTGATCGATGGTCATCATGATCACTCAAGAAATGTCAACTGTTAGTTATTATGATTTATGACAGATGATGTTAGAATTTAGGATGGTTTATTCAATTAGGATTTTAAAAGGCTTTTAATGATTTTTATGGAATTAAAAAGTTTAGGTGTATTCAATGCAAACTTTTAACAACTCTATGAAAGTCATGGGATATTCAATACAGACTTTTATAAATTTTTAAAAAGTTTTTAAATAAAAATTTATAAAAGTCATGCGGTATTCAATCAAAACTTTTTAACGGTCTATAAAAGTTAAGATATATTCAAAATCTCAATTACTTTTAATGATTTTAAAATATCAATAACTTTTAATGACTTTTAAGGCGGGTTTACTAATTGGGAATGAAATGAATCGGAATCAAATTCCACCAGAAAGGGAATGGAGAGGAATTGGAATTAAATTACTAAATTCAATTCAGCGTTTACTAATTTTGAAGAATTGGAAATAGAATCAAATTTGTATAAAATTGATTACAAAAAACCCCCTATATAAAAAATAGATATATATATATATATCAATTTTAATAGGATAAAAACTGAAATGCCGGTAGAAAAAAAAAATAAAAACTTATGTCTTCCACGATGAAGGCATGTTATTTTCTTATTCCTTTATTTATTTATTAGTTCATTATATATATATATATACCATGCAACGTCTGCAAGAAATTGGTATACGATAGTTTACAATTTTATTTTATTTTTTGTCATGGTTATGTTTTTATTTTTTATTTTTATATCAAACTTTTTGTTTTCCTAATAAAATCATTTATATATACATACCAAATTCAAGGTATTCGCAGTTCATTTTTATTTTATTATATATATATATGTATTACAACATAATTTCATATGAGATATTAATGAAAAAAATATATGCAAAGCTGTTTTTTTTATTTTTTATTTTTTATTAATTTTATGTGAGGATAGTTTAGTAAAGATACATAAATTCACCTTGTAATCAGGAAAGGAAACTTGATTCCTAGGGTTGGTGAGAGGAATCAAGTTCTCTTTCTTTCAGGAACTTAATTATTGATTTGTGTATGGGGTCCACGGAATTTAATCCACCAAAACATTAGTAAACACTGTAATTCAAAATTAGGAACTTAATTCCCTTTTCTTGGATGGGATTCTTGATTAGTAAACACGTCATTAGTTATAACAAATCTCACAATTTGTCTTCCATTCCTCCCAAAGACTTTGAATGACTTTTTTTTATAAAAAAAAATATAAAGAAATTCACTTTGGAAGAAAAACATAAAACTCTTTGCAAAGCATCAACCACCAAACATATGTTCTATTTTCAAATAAAAGCACATTCATCCTTAACAAATTTCATAAATAAATAAAACGAATAACTTTAAAATGAACAATCCAAAAAAAAAAAAAAAAAACATACAAACATTAATGATCTATAACTAAAAAAAAAAATTAACTAAAAAAATAATATAAAACAACTCTTCATCAGCTATGCAATTAAAGATGAGAGATTTCATATTTTTTCACCTATATTTACGAAGCAACTAAACAACATCGAAACAAATCAAATGAACTTCATTTATGTAAAATAAAAATAATAAAAGATAAAAACTACTACTTTACCATGTCAATATGCCATAATCAAAGTCGTGTATGAAATTATGATCAATATCAAACTACCCACTTTTGAGCATTGGTCTTATTCAACAACTAGGTACAGTTTTTATGTTTTATTTTTAGTAATTTGAATGAATTTTTAGTAGATTTTTTATACTCATTGTCATACTTCTCATAGATACATATAAACGTTAATATTATTGTCAGTTTACTACATTTATTCTAAAATAAAATTTATAATATTTTGACTGGGTGGGGGGGTGGGCGGATATATATATAAATGCTTTTGTCAAATTTAATTAACAATGGTTTTTTTTATTCATGCGAAAAAATATTTTTATTAACATGATAAATATATATAATTTTGCTAAAACAAAATATACATTATATTTAAAAGCCAATAAAAGTTTATAAATGTCTATAAAAGTTTTTTGAAATGAAAGTCTATGAAAGTCTTTTGAAATGAAATTCTATGAAAGTCTTTTAAATAAAAGTCTATGAAAGTCTTTCGTAATCTTGTAAAGTCTATAAAAGTCTATAAAATTTACAAAAGTCATCCACTTAAAAAAAGTCTTTAAAAGTCTTTCGAAATTCTAATTAAATACACCTCCTTTAGAAATATTGTTAACTAAGGATTAATTAATCTGTTAAGTATTGAATGGCTAGGATTGTTAGCCAAGAATTTGTTAGAGGTCAATGGCTCAGATTGAGCACAATCTTTGTATATATAAAAATAAATAAATAAATAACAAAGAAAAGCAAATGAGGTGGAGTGAGTTCGATCCAATTATGGATTCTGGATCTCTATGGAGATGGAGATCAAGAAGGATCTCCAATTCTTCATTGTGACGGAAATCTTCATAGTTTCGATCTTCATCACAACGGAGATGGAGGTTGGATCTCTACATCTCCTCGTTTTTTATTTTATTATTATTTTTTTGTTTTTCAATATTTTTTATTTCTATTTTTCTAAAAGTTGTACCAAATGAAAATGTCTTTTTATCCTTTAATCATATTTGTTTTCTTTAGAAACATTAAAATTAACAAAATGAAAAAATATATGTAATAGATAAATCTAACTGAGATATAAAAAAAAAATTGGTTAATTAGAACTGATAGCCCCTAAACTCTTAAAAATTTTACATTATACCTCCTGTATTTTTTTTTTTTTTTTATATTAAACCCCTCAGACTCTTACAAATTGGCAAAAGCCGACTGTAGATGACCCCTCACAAGGGGTAAAACCCAAGTGTTTACCAATAAACGAGAGTTTAAGGGGTTTAGTGTCAGAAAAAAAAGTACAGGGATATTAATGCAAAGTTTTGAAAAGTTTAGGGGTATCAGTGCCAATTAGCAAAAAAATATATATATATATATATATCACCGCTTTGATCAATTCCAAGGAGATGTCAAAAGTCAAAAGTCACGGGTCAACGATCAACAAACATTCAGATTTCAGAGTTGAGAGCCGCCATTAAATATCTCCCATTTCACACAATCAACTTAATAAACCAAAAATAAAGAAGAAGGCATGTCTCTCTTGTTCCTCTTCGTGTTCCTCCTCTTAAGTGTCTCTCCATCATCGTCCCAACAACAACCCCGGAACATTTCTTCTTTCTCTTCTGTATATTCCCCATGGCGTCCAAACCAGAATCGAATCCTCCTCTCTCCCAACTCAGTCTTCGCCGCCGGTTTTCGACCCAAACCCAGTTCACCAAACCTCTATACCTTCTCTGTTTGGTATCACAACATCTCTAAAACCACAATCTTCTGGTCTGCTAATGAAAACTCTCCGGTCAACAGAAACGACTCTCTAGTCATCACCAACACAGGTCAGCTCCGTTTGGTCAACTCTTCTTCAGGTGTGAACTTGTGGCCTGGAAACGTACCTGGTACTTCAAACTCTACCCAACTCCGGTTACATGACGATGGAAATCTTGTATTTGGATCGATCTGGCAGAGTTTTGAGCTTCCAACGGATACAATCTTGCCTAATCAGACTATGCAAAACAGCACAATTTTGGTGTCCAAGAATGGTAATTTCAGATTCAGGAATTCTAAGGAGCTTGTTTACGCTTCATATAATGACAATTACTGGAAGACAGATAACGCGTTTCAAAGGCTTGGCGAAGATGGTAGGGTGACTAAAGAAAACGGAGATTCATTTGTCACATCAGATGTCGGTGATCAGAATCTGCGCAGATTGACTCTTGACGATGATGGAAATCTCAGAATTTACAGTTTTGATACCAATCGTAGTGATTGGATCATGGTTTGGCAAGCTGTGCAAGAATTTTGTACAATTCATGGTGTTTGCGGGCCTAATGCGATATGCGTAGACGATGGTCAAACCCAAAATGTTTCAACATGTGTTTGTCCATCCGGATTCAAGCCCAATACCAGCCAAGTAAATGCATGTGAAAGGAAAATTCAGCTCACAGATCCACTTAACACCAAGTTTCTACGGCTTGATTATGTTAACTTCTCAGGTGGGTCGAACCAGACTGATCTTGTGGTCAAGAATTTCTCAATTTGCGAATCAAGTTGCTTTAGTAACCCAGACTGTCTCGGTTTCGGGTTCAAATTTGATGGTAAAGGTTATTGTGTGCTTCAACTTCATCGTTTACTATTCGGGTTCTGGTCTCCAGGCACAGAAATGGCTATGTTTTTGCGGGTTGATAAATCTGAAACTGATCAGCCAAACTTTAATGGCATGACCAGTTTGTTGGAAACCACGTGTCCTGTTCGAATCAGTCTCCCTCTGCCGCCTGAAGATTCGAATACCACAACACGCAACATAGTTATAGTGTGCACACTTTTTGCTGCTGAGCTTATCTCTGGAGCCTTGTTTTTCTGGGCATTTTTGAAGAAATACATCAAATACAGAGACATGGCTCGAACCTTTGGTCTTGAATTGTTGCCAGCTGGAGGACCCAAAAGGTTCACATACGCAGAGCTTAAAGCAGCCACCAAAGATTTCTCGGACCTTATTGGAAGAGGTGGGTTTGGTGATGTTTATAAAGGGGAATTACCCGATCACCGTGTCGTTGCGGTGAAGTGCTTGAAACATGTCACCGGCGGCGACGCTGAGTTCTGGGCGGAGGTCACCATTATTGCCCGGATGCACCACCTCAATTTGGTCAGGCTTTGGGGTTTTTGTGCTGAGAAAGGTCAAAGAATACTTGTCTATGAGCATGTGCCTAATGGTTCACTTGATAAATACCTTTTTCAAGTGGGTCGGATCGGATCATCAAGACCAGGGATGGAGTTGGATCTGGACACTGAGAATCCGGTTAATCCGGTTCTTGATTGGAGCATCCGTTACCGTATTGCGCTTGGAGTGGCAAGGGCTATTGCTTATTTGCACGAGGAGTGTTTGGAGTGGGTGTTACATTGCGATATAAAACCTGAAAACATTCTTTTAGGGGATGATTTTTGTCCGAAAATATCTGATTTTGGGTTGGCGAAATTAAAGAAAAAGGAAGATTTCGTGAGTATGTCTCGGATCCGAGGGACCCGTGGGTATATGGCCCCTGAATGGATAAAATCAGATCAGATTACTTCAAAGGCCGATGTGTACAGTTTTGGAATGGTTTTGCTAGAGATTGTTATTGGGGTTCGGAGCTTTGAGATCCAAGGGTCGCAGATGAACAGCGAGGATTGGTATTTCCCAAATTGGGCATTTGATAAAGTGTTTAAGGAAATGAAAGTGGAGGACATTTTGGACCGTCACATTAAGAGTTCCTATGACAGCCGGTTGCATTTTGATATGGTTGATCGCATGGTGAAAACGGCAATGTGGTGCCTTCAAGATCGGCCAGATATGAGGCCATCAATGGGGAAGGTAGCTAAGATGTTGGAAGGAACGGTGGAGATCACAGAACCTAAAAAGCCCACCATCTTCTTCTTAGGAGATGAGTAGAATATTAGTATAAATCTTGTATCTGTATGTTTTTTTATGTGCTGCTTACTTCGACTTGAAATATGTAAATATAATCAAAGAGTGCAAATGAGAATAATTGAGTTGAATTTCGTTTCATGTCCAAATTAATTAAATGCTGACTATTTGTTTATCTCTTCTTTATTTTGAAAGAAATTTTGTTTTTCTCTTAATGCTATGTTTGATATTTCCTAACCAAAATAAATATATTATAATTAATAAGAGGAAAGATCGAAGTGCTGTGAATAAATAAAATAAATAATAAGTAAGAAAGAGAGATGATAACTTTATTGTATTGATTTCAGGGGATCCATTTACAAAAAGGGGCCTTGCAAATATAGCCTTTCCCAACATTCACTTTTAGGAAATAGCCTATTGGGAAAAAAAGAGCATATCTAGCCTTTCTTGATATTTAGTTTCTAGGAAATAGACTTTGTAAGACAATAATGCCCTCCACAATTAAACCCTACAAAATGACTAAATTACCCTCTTACAATGTGTAAGGACGAAATTACCCTTTTCTTCTTCTCCTTTAGTTGACTGAAGAAAATCAAAATCAAAATATTCAGACCTAACCTTTATTACTTATCACGACTCCTCCTCCATAACTAAAAACTCTCACTCACTCACTCCTCAACCTCAACCTCAAGTTAAGCCCAAGTATCTCTCTCTCTCTCTCTCTCTCTCCTCTGACGCAACATGTGGTGTTCAGTTCAACAAATCTCCTTGGATCTTGAATTGGAACACACTAATCGGAGATGGTGGTGGAATTGGACTGAAAATGCCAAGATCAATGAAGCGAAAAGCGACACAGCAGCAGCATAAGCTTAGCTACAAATGGAAGCAGAAGATTTTCGCGGTCATTCTAGTCGGATTCTGTTTCAGCAGTCTGGTGTTGATGCAGACTCAGTACACTCAGATTGTCTCTCTACGGCTTCGTTTCTCCCCCAAACACAAAATCTCCTTCCTTTTTATCGCCAGAAATCGTCTTCCCCTCGACTTGGTTTGGGATAAGTTTTTCAAGGCATGATTTCAATAGCAATTCAATTTTGATTACTTTCTATTAATGCGTGTGTTATAAATCATTGATATATTTTTTTTCTTTCTATTTATGCTTGCTTTTCCTTGAAAGAGAAAATTGAATTATAAGTAGGAATACACTAGAATTTTTTTGTTCAAGTGTAACTAATTAGGAGTAGTTTTGCAGGGAGAGGCAATTTTTGTTCACTCTAGGCCTGGTTTTCTGTTCAATAAGGCGACCACAAAGATCGGTTTATTTTTTGAATCGCCAACTTAAATGATAGTATACAAGTAATCTTTTGTTGGGTCAACATTGTGATCTACTATTTCGGAGGAGAGTGGATTCTATGTTTTATTGGATGATTTGAAAGAGACTTCTTTTTTTATGACAGTGTTTATTTCATATGTTCTATTCTAGATAGATTGGGGAGAAGCAAGCATGATTGAGGTAGAGCGTATATTGCTTAGACATGCACTTTCGAATCCCTTAAGTGAGCGATTCGTTTTTGTATCAGACAGGTAAGGATTGGTCTCAATTACTTTTGTTGTTGTTGGTTTATGGAGTCAGGTGCATTTTCTTTTCATTTTGTAATCAATTGGAGACCATTTTTGGGTATTGTCGTTAGCTAACAATATATCAGTTGCTTGTGTTTTTTTTCTCAGTTACATACCTCTTTACAACTTCAGCTATACGTATAACTACATCATGTCGACTTCAACTAGTTTTATACACAGGTTAGTCATCCATGCTTTCATATATAGAGAGAGAAAATGAAACTGAAGAAGAGAATGCTATTTAGGAACCGAATCTCATTGCTATAGGAGTTTCTATTTATTCTAAAGAGCCAGTCAATCATAAATGAGAGATTGTACTATCTAGCTTTAAATAGCTGTGCATTGACACATGTTATTTTGAAGTATTCAAAGTTGAATATTTGATTCATTCTTCTCTGGGTTGTTCTACCTTTGTCCTGTATCATGTTAATATATTTGGATGTCGTATATGTTTTTAAAACCAGGTATACGTTCCTCATATCTTTTCCTTTTTTCCCTTGTTTAGTTAACGGTTTAGTACTGGGTGGTGAGTTAGAAGCTCTTCTAGAATTCAATTGTTTACATTTTGGTACATCATAAACTTGCAGTAGAAACCTTGTAACTCACAGTTTGGGAGTCTAGTGGAACAGGAGAGCTTGGAAATGTAAGCTACTATTTATGGTCAATGTAGTCCCCTTCAAAGCATATCACTTCCTAGTAGTCTTATCTTTATAGATGATTATATGGAGCATTGATATTCTAATAGTATTCTTAGTTTTCAACTTTAGGTATAGATTGTAACTAAATGATCTTAATTTTCTCTACAGAACAAGAAGAGCCATGTTTCAATTGCTTCGAAAGCAAATTCTGGTTTGCAAGAGTGCAAAATAACAACTCAGGTGTTGAAGGCCTCTCGAGATTACTCTTCAATATTTTCTGATCAGACAGAAAATCTCTCCTCTACCGTGCCAACTGCTACCATATTAAAGGCTAATCAGAAACATCCTAGCTCTGGCGTTCAGAGAGTTTCTTTCTCAAACTCTACAAAAACAGAGCACGTTACTAAAGAAAGATGAATTATGACCAATCCAAAAAAGCCAAGCTGAAGCCAACCCAACTGCAGTTTCCAAAAGATAAGTCATCTGAGAAGCACTCGATATCTATGCCAAAGTTGCAAGCAATTACGAAGGGTGGCTCAGAATAGAACAGGAAATTCATTGAGAAGCTTCTTGCAATGCAAAAGCAGGTTAAGACTACTACAAGAAATTCACTGGGAATTAATGCTTGTATATGCATGTATGCTTTTGAGCCTGGTAATAGATTTTATGATCCTAGGAATTAAAGCTTGTAGAAACATGTATGATTTTGAGCCTATGAATGATTGTTATAAGTCTGGTAATGGATAGCATGAAATGTGAAAATTCTTAAAATTTAAAGAAAATTCTTAATATAAGCCTAGTAAAGAAAATTCTTAAAATTTAAAATTATGAAATGTGAAAAAAAAAAAAAAAAGTATTGTCTTAAACAAAACATAATTAAAAAATTAAAAATTCTTGAAACAATCTTTTTAAAAAAGCAGTGTGCACCTATAAAATATTTCTTAGGCTCAGGGGTTTTTCGTCGCCATGTCATCAGTATTGACACGTGTTAAGAAGGAACTAAGCTCAGGACATTCAAGGCCTAGGACTCGGTACTTTAAGCTTATGAATAACTCCTAAGCCCATGATGGATTTAATTTCGATTTAAATATATATTTTTGAAATTTTTATTTGTTTTCCCAATTGCACGGGATGTTTTTAAAAAGCCGTGTGCACCCATTGGACTTGATTTCGGAAGTGTAAATCTAATACGGGAGATCAAGTCAAGCAACGATAACAACTTACAAGTTGCTGAAAGAACTTTTAGGCATTTAGGGGTTCATAATTGAAAGGGTTGTTTGCTATATCTAGTGTAATGGGCAGCGACGTACTTGTTCGATCGTTCGATGATCTCGAAACTTCACATACAGATTTCCATTAATACCCCTTCATCGTTGGATGGTGGCGATCGTTGATATTATTGCGGGCCCCCCATAATTTCGTCTACGGAGAAAAACTGTAAGGCCTATGAACCATTCCTAGGCCCAAACTAATTTGTTCCTAGGCCCAAACTAATTTGTTCCTAGGCCTATAAAATCTTTCCTAGGTTCAGGGGTTTTTCATCGCCATGTCAACAGTATTGACACGTGTTAAGAAGGAACTAAGCCCGGGACGTTCAAGGCCTAGGACTCGGTACTTTAAGCTTATGAACAACTCCTAGGCCCATGGTGGATTTAATTTCGATTTAAATATATATTTTTGAATTTTTTTTTTCCGATTGCATAGGATGTTTTTAAAAAGCCGTGTGCACCCATCGGACTTGATTTCGGAAGTGTAAATCTAATACGGAAGATCAAGTCAAGCAACGATAACAACTTACAAGTTTGTGAAAGAACTCTTAGGCATTTAGGGGTTCATAATTGAAAGGGTTGTTTGATATATCTAGTGTAATGGGCAGTGATGTACTTGTTTGACAGTTCGATGATCTCGAAACTTCACATACAGATTTCCATTAATACCCCTTCATCGTTGGACGGTAGCGATCTTTGATATTATTACGGGGCCCCCATAATTTCGATTTAAATATATTTTATTGAAATTTTTATTTATTTTTCCAATTGCACGGGATGCTTTTAAAAGACAATGTGCACCCATCGGAATCGATTTCAGAAGTGTAAATCTAATACAGGAGATCGATTCAAGTAACAAGAACACCTTACAAGTTTTTGAAAGAACTCTTAGACACTTAGGGGTTAATATTTCATAAGGCCTAAGAGAATTGTTCCAAAGCCTAAGAGAATTGTTCCCGGGCCTAAGAGAATTGTACCTAGGCCTTTACAATTTGTCACATGTTTTTTATTTTTTTCACAGTGAATTTCATAATTATAAGAATTATAAGAATTTTATTTAACTAATTTAATAGTTGGTACATTTAAATCTGTCACAAAATATTCCTAGGCTCGTGGCATCCATTAGCTTATATCAATCAATCATAGGCTCAAAGCATACATGCATTAATTATCAACAGATAATTCCTAGGCTAATTGCATCCATTCCCAGGCTTATATCAATCAATCATAGGTTAAAAAACATACATGCATTAATTCCCAACAGATAATTCCTAGGCTCATGACATCCATTCCCAGACTTATATCAATCAATCTTAGGCTCAAAAGCATACATGGCATTCATTCCCAGGCTTATATCGATCAATCATAAGCTCAAAAGCATACATACATGTATTCCCAATAGATAATTCCTAGGTTCATGGCATCCATTCCCAGGCTTATATCAATCAATCTTAGACTCAAAAGCATACATGACATTCATTACCAGACTTATATCAATCAATCATATGATCAAAAGCATACATGCATTAATCTTGATCTGTTCTGATCGATCTTTAGAGTAATGAAGAAATATTACAAAAACAAGCAAATACATAACCAAATAATTTCATAAAGATTAAGAAGTTAAACGGTACAGCATGTGATTAAAAATAGAAATATTGAACTGTGTTTGACAATAGAAGGTAGATTCGGTGTGTTTTTCTTCAGGTTGATGGTGGAATATTAAATTCCATCAACTTCTTCTGCATATTTTCAACAGTTTGGTACAGTCCATTGAGTTCATTGTCCCTTCCTTCGATCTGAACATTTAAATTGATAATTTCAACTTCAAGATTCTGAAATTTCCTTATCAAAACAGTATAATCAGCACTTAGTCGAAAATGAAATTTAGCATGTGGTTGTAAATACTCATACTGTTTCCTTCCATTTACACTTGTAACCAAGGCCTAAGGGAATTGTTCCCAGGCCTCAGAAAATTCTTCCTGTGCTCAGTGAAAAGTCACCTTTACATTTAAAATGAATATTTTACATTTAAAATCAACCATTGTAACTTAAAACTGAACAGTCATTTCCATTGAACAATGAACATGCCTAAGAGAATTATTCCCAGGCCTAAGAGAATTGTTCACGGACCTAAGAGAATTGTTCCCATGCCAAAGAGAATTGTTCTCAGGCCTAAAAGAATTGCACCCAGACCTAAGAGAATTTTATTTAACTAATTTAATAGTTTGTACAGTTAAATATTATTTAATTTATTAATAATAATATCACATCTAAATTTTTTTTTTAAAAAAACGAGGTTGTAAACTTTCCCAAGCACAAAATATTCCCATGCTAAACATTCCCAGGCTGTAGACATTCCTATGCTCATGGCATCTATTGCCAGGCTTAGAGCATCTCCAATGCAATATTAAATCACTGTGCTAATGCTATAATTTAGTATAAAGTAAAAAAAAAAAAAAAGTATGCTCCAATGCAATGCTAAAAATTGTGCTAAATTTGACATATGCTATAAACTGTGCCAAATTTGGCATAGGCATATGCCAAATTTGACACAGCAATAAATGCAGCCGTATTTATTGACTTTTTAATTTTAAATAATAAAAATTTAACAAAGTTGGTAAAGGAAAATTGAGATTAAAATAATTCTAAGAAAATATTTGAATGTATTGATTGTATTTATTGACTTTTATAATTTTAAATAATAAAAAAAAAATAGCATATCAAATAGAATTTTGTGTGGGAGTGCAATGCTAAAATGATGTGTCAAATATAACATTTTACTATATTTCGTGCCAAATTTGGCATTGGCATTGACATTGACATTGGCATATGCATTGGAGATGGTCTTATATCAATCAATCACAGACTCAAAAGCATATATGCATTAATTTCCAGCTGATAATTCTAAGGCACATGTCATCCATTACCAGGCTTATAACAATTATTTATAGGCTCAAAATCATACAAGCATATACAAACATTAATTCTCAGGTTCATGCCATCCATTACCAGGCTTATAACAATCATTCATAGGCTCAAAATCATACATGCATCTACAAGCATTAATTCCCAAGCTCATGGAATCTGTTACCAAGCTCAAAAGCATACATGCATTTACAAACATTAATTCCCAAGCATTAAGTCAAAGCTAGCAACTTGTCATAAGCTATAACTGAATATGAGACTGAACTAAAAGTACAAATTTAAGTAGTCCAATCAATCATAGGTTCAAAAGCATACATGCATTAATTCCCAGCAAATAATTCCTAGGCTCATGACATCCATTCCCAGGCTTATATCAATCAATCATAGGCTCAAAAGCATTCATGCATTAATTCCTCAAAAGCATTCATGCATTAATTCCTCAAAAGCATACATGCATTAATTCTCAGCTGATAATTCCTAGGCTCATGGCATCCATTCTCAAGCTTATATCAATTAATCATAGGCTCAAAAGCATACATGCATTAATTCCCAGCAAATAATTCTTATGCTCATGGCATCCATTCCTAGGTTTATATCAATCAATCATAGGCTCAAAAGCATACATGCATTAATTCCTTAAAAGCATACATGCATTAATTCCCAACTGATAATTCCTAGGCTCATGGAATCCATTTCCAAACTTATATCAATCAATCATAGGCTCAAAAGCATACATGTATTAATTCCCAATAGATAATTTCTAGGCTCATGGCATCCATTCCTAGGTTTATATCAATCAATCATAGGCTCAAAATCATACATGCATTAATTCCTTAAAAGCATACATGCATTAATTCCCAGCTGATAATTCCTAGGCTCATGGCATCCATTTCCAAGCTTATATCAATCAACCATAGGCTCAAAAGCATACATGTATTATATCAATCAATCATAGGCTCAAAAGCATACATGTATAATTCCCAGTAGATAATTCCTAGGCTCATGGCATCCATTCTTAGGTTTATATCAATCAATCAATCATAGGCTTAAAAACATACATGCATTAATTCCTTAAAAGCATACATGCATTAATTCCCAGTTGATAATTCCTAGGCTCATGGCATCCATTTCCAAGCTTATATCAATCAATCATAGGCTCAAAAGCATACATGTATTATATCAATCAATCATAGGCTCAAAAGCATACATGTATTAATTCCCAGCAGATAATTCCTAGGCTCATGGCATCCATTCCTAGGCTTATATCAATCAATCATAGGCTCAAAAGCATATATGCATTAATTCCTAACTGATAATTCCTAGGCTTATGGCATCCATTCCCAGGCTTATTTCAATCAATCATAGGCTCAAAAGCACACATGCATTAATTCCCAACTGATTATTCCTAGGCTCATGGCATTCATTCCCAGGCTTATATTAATCAATCATAGGTCAAAAACATACATGCATGTATTCCCAGCTGATAATTCCTACACGCATGGCATCGAATATTTTGCACATAAACAATCACTTGCAAGTGCACATTATGTCATAATGAAAATGCAAAGAATACAAGAACTTTAATTTTAATTTTGTACAAACAAGCAATGATTAACATACAAAAACACTACACGTCCAAATTGTATTTGCCGGAATATACACAAGAACATGTATCAACTTTCCAAAATAGCCGCGTAAAGCTGACCTCTCGATGGAAATTTTCACAACTAGAAACTAAAGCACTCCCTAAACCCACCACCCTCTTATCATGTATGTTATAGTTCAAACAAACATGATTTAATTTCTCAATTTATTTCCTAGTATTCAAGTTCTACAAGATCCACATGACATACAAGGTCATGAATTCAATCATAATCAGTAAAAGAACTATCTAAAACATATTTAGATTAGTAGACATGAACATTTAGAAATGCTAGAATATCAGAGCTATCCTTAAAATTGTGAAAAACCATCTAGTAATATACAGAAAACCAAAAATCAGTACCTCCATGAAACTTTTGTAAACAACAACGAATAACCGAAGCACAACCGGGTGCCTTTCATCAACAAAAATTCCAGTGCTCACTGAAACTGAAATATTTAAACAAACTACTACCTTGTAAACAAGACTAGCACTACTGAGTTTCATAGAGAACCCGTGCCCAAAAATCTCCTCAAACCCCTTTTGATGTATAAACAACCCATGCCCAAAGTGTAGAATTCTCAAACAAACCTTGTTAATCAGCCCATCATCAATCACATCACTGCTGATCTTCTTAAAAAGCTCATAAAGTGCCTCAATTTCACTCACACTGACTGCATCCAACTCAACAAAATAACAACAATATTCAGCAGAATGATTAATTAGCTCTTTCCAAATGAATTTTAAATGGTGAATAACTAGAATGAGCAGAGAAATTTAAAAACTACAGCATCTGTGATTACAGTTATAATAATCACCTTGTTTCCTATATTCATGGCATTTTAGATCTTTGTGTCACAAATCTCACTTGAAAAATCAAGCAAGATACATGACCAAACAATGGCAATGATGGCATCTCTCCAACAATAAATCATATACTAGTAAAGTCATGAAAAACAATAAGTTAATAGCATACACACGGTCTCTCTAGCAAGAACTTCGGGATCTTTAAGGCCTCTTGATTGTCTGTACAAATCAAGATCACAGCATCGTAGTAGAGAAGCACATGCATGCTTAACTTCCTCTATGCACTGCAACATGATATTCTCAGCATATCAAAACACTCCATAACTGTACAGCAACACAAAAGGGAGTCCGAAATGTTATTCAGTTGTCCTACACATTTAGAATCACATCTGTATGCAAAGAAAGAACAAAGTACACCTTTTGACCATTTCCTGTTTCTACTTAACTGCCAAGTTTTTTTTAAAGATGGAGCACTCAAACCTATTACCTGCGATTTCAAAATGAAACCAAATTCCCTCAGTGCCTAACACAATAACTTATTCAAAAGCTGAAAAATGGTAAGATGTACTTTTAAGAGGGCATAACTACAAACAAATTATATAAAGAAGGAAACATTTACTGCAACACCAACGAAACACAGACACATCGATCAATTCTTACGAAGTTAATAACGATAAGGAAAATCAATTACATGAACTACGAAAGTCACAAGAGTTGCAAATAACTGTTAACATATACTTTACAGGTCGAATTCAGCTAATTGAACACATCAATGTACTCTTTTTCCCATGAAAAAGGATTACAACTTACTACTTCATTCTTCATATTAATTCTCATATTACAAAGTTTCAAAAACTAAGCTAGCAATGAAGAAATTAGAAATCCAAAACAAAACTGCGCACCAGATGTAAATTTAATTAAATAGTATACTAAACATATTTTCTAACTCCAAACAAATTACTATGAACATCTAGCGATAGAGATTCTCTATAAAAATAAATAAAAATGCAACTTTGCATCAATATTCACATAGAAAAAGGCAAAGCAAAAATAATAAAAATCAAAACTTAAACATCATAAATAATATTGGCATCGATTTGAAGATGAAAAGTTACGATCACAAAGATCCTACTCCAGTTCCTTAATGTGATAATGTGCTGCTCTAGGTTGTTGAACAAAAGGGAAAAGAAGTCCATATCAATCAATCTAAATGCAAGAGATCTGATCAGTTCATGTCAACTTGGAATATGAAGCTCATCAGAACCTATAATAATTATAATTATAACTCTCAACTACACTAAAAAAGACATTGAGTTTCCATTTAAGTATAAATATAACAATTCCCTTTGCCAGGAAAATTGATCGATAATTCATTAGTGCCATGAGTGAAAACGTAAATAATGCATTTACAACTCACTTGAGATATTGAAGGGTCATATTCTTAAGAAGGGATGGATGTCGCAGAACAAGGTTTCTCCACTCCTCCTTGTCAATCTTCCCATCATGTTTTGTATCAACTTCCTCAAAGGTCTAAAACAAAGTTTAAAAGTTTAGCATGTCAAACTAATTTACGCTTTTAAGTAAGAAAAACAGTAGAACTGAAAAAGATAATTCAGTTTGAGCTACAGAAACTTGAAAACTGAATGAAACTAATCACAAGCCAAAAATCCCACAACAAAAAAAGTTTCAATTTTTCAATCAAAGAGAAAAGTGGGCACCTTCGAATCGCAGGTGTGAATGATTTGCGCATTGGAGAACTTGTCAGTGAGGCGAATCATGAAGCAGCCGAGGGCCTCGTCGCAGTGGAAGCTGATGTACCTGAAGAGGTAGACTAGAGCAGCGGCGGTGCACACGAGCAAGAGGAAGTCGACCGCCGGCGGAGGATGAGGGTCGGAGAAAGAACACCCAGTCGTTTTAGAGAGAAAAAAATGATGAAATCAAGAACAGGGAGGAGGTCGACAAGAGCAGAGGACGAGCGTTAGAGGAAGAACGGGAGACGAGTGGCTGAGGACGAGTCACTGGAGACGAGCGGCGATGAGAGTGGTTTGGGTATAAAAGTAGTTGGCGGTAGATGAATTGAATTGGAAAATTAGGGTTTCAGATAAAGTGATATTTGTGGGAAATTAGATTGGGGAGGGTAGTTTGGTAAACCTCAACAAGTTTTATTGAATAAAATATTTAACAAGGGTATTTAGGGAAATTCCAAGTGAGGGGTCTTGAAGGGCAATGGGGTAAATGGGGTTGGCAAAGAGGCTATATATGCAATTTTTTTTCCAATGGGCTATTTCCTAGGAAGTGAATGTTGGGAAAGGCTATTTTCTCTTATATCCTCTTTACAAAATCATGAGATCGCTATTTATAGGGTTCACAAGGTGGCACCACTGGCATAAAATAATGATGATGAAGCTAAGCAAGTGGATCAGGTAGAGAAGAGTTTGGCACTTAAGTGGTGGAACAAGTTGGAGAGGTGAGGTGGTGGAAAGCCATCCAATTAAAACACTTCGAGTATTTCCAACGGTTTCCTTTGGAGACTTCCTTAATTTAAGAGTGTATGTTATTATAAGGGATCATTAAGGGAGCACGTACTTCAACAATACTTCCTTAAATGGCCCCTTTAATAATTTTTTATTATTATTTAAATGCTAGATATTGTGTTTAAATATTAGATAATGTTTGTCAATTATGAATTTTAAATATATGGAGTTTTTCAAGTAAATAAAATAATCATAAATAGGTGGAGCCCACTTTAAGGGGGTCTAAAAACACCCTTAATTAAGGAAGTGAACTCCACTAGAACACAATTAAGAGCATCTCCAACAGCTTCCCTTAAAGACATCCCTTAGCTTAATTAAGGGGAGTAGATGAAATTTTTCAGCTCCAACAGGTCTCTAAATGGCTCTCTTAATTGTGTTCTGGTGGAGTTCACTCCCTTAATTAAGTGGTGTTTTCAGAACCTCTTAAAGTGAGCTCCACATATTTAAGATTATTTTATTTTCTTGGAAAACTCAATTGATGGATGGTTGTGCTTGACAACTAATATCTAATATTTAAATACAATATCTAACATTTAAATAATAATAAAAAATTATTAAATGGACCATTTAAGGGAGTATTGTTGGAGCACATACTCCCTTAATAGTCTCTTGCAATAACATTCACCCTTAAATAAGAGAGTCTTCAAGGGAGACTGTTGGAGATGCTCTAAGGGAGCCATTTAGAGAGCTATTGGAGCTGCAAAAATACACCTCCTCCCTTAATTAAGCTAAGGAATTTCTTCAAGAGAGATGCTCTTCCCCTTGGATTTCCACCATTTATATTGTAATTTTCTAGGAAAATCCAATGAGACAAAACCTTAGCGAAATATATTTAATGATCTTCTAGATCACGTGGTGTTGGATGTGTTTAGGACTGGCTCATTAAAAACCTTGTCTGGAAAACCCAATGGGATAAAACTTGATCAAAGGGAAAAATAGTATAGTGCACATATATGTCCAGAATTATTGTTTTCTTCAAAACATTTCTCATATTTATATTTTACTAGGAAAAACCCAGTGGGATAAAAACCTGAGCAAATATATTTATTGACCTATCGGATCGAAATAATATTTATGATGATCTTTTGGATCAAGGTAACATATATACGATGATTATCAAGATCAAAGTAATATTTACAATGATTTTCTTGATCAAGACAACATATATACGATAATCTACTGAATCAATGTAATTTTTATGATGATCTTTATGGATCAAATGATTTTTGGGTGTGCTTAGAAAATTGCCTCATTAAAAACCTTATCAGGAAAACCCAATGAGACGAAAACCTGATCGAAAGTAAAAAGAATACAATGCATATATGCCCTAATATAATTAATATACTTCATTTAATATGCTCTCTCTGATAAAAATTCGTTTGAACCAATCTTCTAGATTGCTAAACTAACGCATACATATGTTTATTTCATGAAATCAAATAACATCATAAATGATTGAAGGGAGTATAATCAAAGACTTGCTTTATGAAGTGTTATTTAAATTGTTGTACCATTATAGGTAAAAACATGTCTCATTTGTGAATGAACCTTTTGTGGATCATAAAGATATCTGGCATCTTCATAATCAAGTAAATTTGAAATTTTTTTAGATTTTGTATAAAATAATCCTAAATCTTTCGTTCCACTAAGGTAATGGAAAATATGTTTAATCTCATTCCAATGGATTTAAGTTGGTGTTGAAATGAATCTAGTAAGTACATTCCCTGAGAATGCACTATTTGGTCTAATACATTGATCTAGATATAACAAAGCATTAATTGCGTTAAGATATGGTACTTCAGGACAAGTATCTTTTTATCATTTTCTATTGGTTGGACTGGATCTTTCTTAGGATCAAAAGTACTAACAACCATATGTTTACTTAATAGATGAGTAATATCCATATGGAATTTTTTCAGGATCTTTTCAACATATTCTGATTGATGGACAAGCATTCCATTTGATCTAATGCTCAATCTTCAGGTCGAGACAATATTTTCTTTCTCATGTCTATCATTTTAAATTCATTTTATCAAATATTCAGCAGTTTTCAAGAACTCTTCAGGAGCTCCAATTAAATTCATATTATCAACATAAACTGTGAATATAGTAAATTCAGATTCTAATTTCTTTATGAAGACACATGAGTATATAATATGAATATTACATCCTTATTTTATCGGATATTCACTAAGACGGTTATACCACATCTGCCCATATTGTTTTTAATCTATTTAAGGATTTTGTAGGTTCATTAAATATAGATTATGAGATCTCAATTTATATGCTTCTAGTATTTTAAATCCTTCAGGGATTATAAATTATAAATATCTGCGTTGAGTGAACCATATAGATAAATGATTACAACATCTAGAAGACGCATTTCAAGTCTTTAAAAGGCAACCAAAAGGCAACCAAATTTATCAAAAATTCGAAACGTAATTGTATTCATCACTATTGAATACCAAGATTTTGTGAGAAACCTTATACTACGAGTCGTTCCTCATATCTAACGATCTCATTTTTCTCATTATATTTTCATATAAAAGCCCATTAGTATCCAACTAGTTTGACATCTTCAAGTGTCTAGAGTACTATTGGTCTAAATACTTTATGTTTGGCTTATCAAGTCAATTCTTCATGAATTGCTTCTTTTCATTTAGGCCAATCATGCATTTGTCCATTGATATTATGAGTTTCATAATCATCATTTATAATTTCAGTAGCGCTACTATGTATAAAAATATATCATTGAAGATTGTTTTTTCATTATTCCACAGTTCTTTTGTATGATTTATAGAAATTTTCTTAATTTCTATATTCTTGTATCTCTGTTGAGATTTATTTCATTTCAATGGATTTAGTCATTTCATGGACTTATATGATTTATAGAAAATTTCTCAATTTCTATATTCTTGTATCTCTGTTAAGATTTCTCCCATTTCAATGGATTTAGTCATTTCATAGACTTGTGTCTCTTTAGATATATCAGACTCTTACAGAGTTGATTTAGAGAAAGTGGATTTATTCATAACTCGAGTTTTGTTTACATTAGGATCTTGATAATAATACCTTTCAAAAAGGTTCACAAGCTTATGATATGCATTAGATGATTTATTTGTTGCCCTTTGCTCTGATCATTTTTCAAGAACAATCACCCGGCCAGAGTTTATGAGATGGCAACTTATAAAATTTTGTTACCTTTAATATATCAGGTAACTGATTAATAATTATCTAATGATTAATTATCTTTCATATTTGAGTGATATGAAGATTGAGATGAGACACATTTATTACATATATAGAGAATTGAATTGATATCTCTATTTTGTATAAGAGTAACTTTTCATTTACTCTTCTCTTCTAGAGAAACTTTTCTTTTGGAAATCAATCAAAATAATAATATGCATATTATGCGTAAAAATATAAACTATCAGAAATTTAAATGATCTAATGGAACATTAATCTCAGAATGATGTATAAGTCTTATCTTAGATCCAATAGAAATGCAATAAGGAGATATACAATAAAATCAAAAATCTTAAAAAGTGAGCAAGTCAATCATGACCAATTACAAGTTGTAATGGTAAATAATGATGATAAGTAGTGGGTCAGAGATGAATGCAGCAACATGTAATATAGAATGTTCCTATATAGAAATTGGTGATTGTATCGAAATAATAAAGTTCTCGTAATTATCTGCAGACGTTTGATAAGTGATTCCGTTGATCCATTCAAATTATGAGTACTTGTGAAAACTAGATGTTGAACATCATTCTCAACTGCTTTACAATATTCATAAAATATCTTATAAGTAAATTCAATAATATTATCTGGGTGCATTGACTTGATGGGAAAATTTAAAAATTATTCCCCAAAAACTAATAAAATGCACTAGTAATATGGAAATGTTTGATAATAAACAAACATGTGATCATCTCATAGATGCATCAATTAGAACCATAAAATAATGAAAGGGTTCATTTGGCGGATGAATATGTCCACATATATCCCCTTGAATGATAGGGATTCAAAACCAACTTTAGAATGAGATGGTTTATTTGGTGGATGAATATATATATATATATATATAAATCCCTTTGAATGATATGGATTCAAAACCAACTTTTAGAATTAGATGGTCTTATTACTAATCTCCATTTTTAAGCATGCAGTGCATATATTATTATGGAATTAAAGAATCTTCTGACTCTTTAATTAATGTCTATAAGAATTTTAGATGATCATACGCATCATCATAGATCCTTGATGACCAAAATTGTCATATCAAAACATAAGTACTTTTGGATCCGAGAACTTCTGGCTCATAACTGCATAAAATTTTACATCCTTTTCTAATCAGTAATATAATTCAGATGATAAAGCACAAAACTTTTCTATAATGAGTTTCTGACCTGAATCATGAGAAGTAATGCACAGATATTCAACATTCTCACTATTTATAGTTTCAATATGATATCCATTCCTCCATATATCATTGAAACTAAGCAGCTTTCTTCTATATCTGCTTGAATTTAATGTATCATTGATACATAATTTAGTATTGTTTGATAACAATATCTTGGCTCTTCTAGAACCTTCTATCCGATCAGTTGGACTTGATACAGTATTAACAATTACTCCGAGTAAAGCTAAATTCATAAAATATTCCTCACTCCGCATAATTGTATGAGATGTTGCACTTTCGACAAGCCATATATTTTTCCTTCTAGGAATTTTATGGATATTATTTGTAATGTCATTTTATATATATTGTAAACATTAGTGCTGGCAATATGGACCGGTCCAACCTAGCCTGATCCAATAAGGGCGTGCTGGGCTCTTAACAGGTCAAGCCAAAACAAGCCTGAAGGGAGAACCAAGCCGAGCCGGGCCATGCCCGTTAAGAAATGAGGCGACCTAGCCTAGGCACAAGGCACGGCCTGCCACTTTTTTTTTTCTTTTTTAATTTAAATAATTAATCAAGTATATAATATTATAATTTATGTTAAAAAATAAAATAAATAAATTATTAATCAATTGAATAAATTGATTGTTTTTTTTTATTGTTTCCTATTTTATTTAATTTTTTTGACTTAAAAATTTATTTTCTTTTAATATTTTGAGAGAGTAAGGAGAAATAGGTGTGAATGTGTGAATAGAATTTGTTTTGGAGGTATTTATAGATTTTGAAAATTAATGTTAAAAATGTAATTATAAAGACTTTTTTTAATTAAAAAAAAACAAAAAATCATAGCTGTTGGGCTATCCATAAAAATAAATTAATTAAGTGGCCGTTGGGCCTTGGCCAACGGCCAACTTGTGGGCCGACCCTTGACCAAAGGCCACAGGCCAACCTGTGAGGCTTGCGGGCCTTACTCTTGTGGCTCGGCCTGGGCCTGCTTGGTACCAGGCCTTGGCCTGGCCTGTTTCTTGGTCCAGTTGTGCCAGACCCTGCATGATCGTTGGTCAGGCCTAGCCTATTGGGCCTAATCCATTTTGCCACCATTAGTAAACATCAACATCACCATCATGGACCCCACCATTTAATATATATTTTGTTTTTGTTAGTATGGGGCCATGTTTCAACTCTCTCTCTCTCTCTTTCTTTCTCTCTCTCCATCATTTTCGTTCTTGATATTGCTTCTTCAAGAGCATCAATCATGTATGAAATGGATAAAATATCGTTTCTGATTTCATTATACGTGATATTAGAATCTTAAATCCTTTTTATGATATTTACAACATCCTGTTGGGATGTGTAAATCCTTTTTCTCAAATGAATGACATATAAATATATAACTTAATAAATATGAAATAAAATAAAATCATAAATCTTATTGATTTTTTGAACTTCCGGTTCGACCATGAACTGCATGTTCATATATAAAAGTCAGAAAACTTCAAATTCTAAATAGATTTGAAACTCCAGGTTCCAAATAATGAAGTATGGCATTCATGTATGTAACACTGAATCCATAACTCCGGGTTTTGATCGGTTTGCAAAACCGCGCCAGCTTTAATATCATAATAATTGTTAGAGGTAAAAATGTTCCTCCGATGGGTATATCGGAATGGTGTGATAGATGTCCACGATTAGGTGCTTCCCGGAAGGGCTTTTTCCTGGATTAATAAATAACATATGCAAGAATACTTATAATTCGGGATGCTTTATACACGGGTCTGAAAAAAGGTACCAATTCTTATTTCATTGACTGATTTCATTCTGTTACAATCTCTCTTAAGTTACTTTTTTCTTCCCCTCCTTTTAAAGAGTGAAAAGTGGGGCTTATATAGGTTATCTTCCTGACAAGAAGGGTATCGTGTCGCTTCTCTATTAGCTTGCTTTTGCCACATGCCCTTGTCTTCGTAGCATTTGTCTGCCCACTTGCAAATCTGTTCCATATGGTAGTCGATGGGGCGATCACTGATGTGTAAAATCGTGTTATAAAAACCTAACTCGTAAGTGCACGAATCATGAGATAAGTACAGCGACAAGTAGGGATCGTTCCCACGAGGAAAAGTGATTTATCAACTAAAACTAATTCTAATTAAAGTTAAGCAATTAACAGTAACCAAGAGATTTCAGATTGATTTGATTGATTTGATATTAAAACTAGATTAAACTAAGAAAACTGTAAGGATTCTCATTTTGATTGGCTTATTTCGTAGACAAACCACATGTTGGGGTTTGACTTGTAAGGGTAGTTTTAGGTGTTTAAGGATCAAGCTTATGCCCTCAAGGCCTCAAGGTGACTAGCACGCCAAAGGTATATCACTCGTGCTTTGTTTTTCATTGAAGAGATCTAGAAGCACACACACACTTAGCATACTTGCATTTGTGTGCTTACTCTTCACATGTCACATTACACACTTGCACTTTGTTTGATTATATCTTGTTGTGTGTTTGGTTGTGTCTTGTAATTCGTTTCCCGAATTTGTTCGGAAACGTCCGCGCTTGCACGATTTTGTGCTTGGTTTTGCGCGAAGACCGCTCTAGGTGATAGCCTTGGCTTTCTCCTTGGATTCACCACTTTTGGTGAATCGGCGGTTTAATCGGCGGCCCTGGCCGCCGAATGAAACCGCCGTTTTGGACCAGCGGTCTCTGGTCTGATTCTGCAGTTAGATCGGTGGTCTGGCCGCCGATCTGAAACCGCTGTTTCACACCTAATGCATTTATTATTCTCGGGTTGTGTTCTGCGGTTTACTCGGCGGTTTCGAAACCGCCAAATGAAACTGCCGTTTTCTCCCCTGTTCTCGGGTTGAATTCTGCGGTTATTATCGGCGGCCTGGCCGCCGAATGAAACCGCCGAATTAGATATTTAAGGTCGGTTTCTTTCTCGGGCTCAATTCTGCGGTCAGATTCGGCGGCCACGACCGCAGAATAAAACAGCCGATTGAGCGCTTTCAGGGGCAATTTTGTCTTTTCACATGCCCTGTTCTTGATGACTATATATATCATACTTTCTCATTTCTCTAAGTTAGTTCTCTGATTCTAAAGAACCCTAAAGTTCAAAAAGAGAGACTTGAGAGAAAAGAAATCAAGAACTCATTTTTTTACACACAAAACCATTCTCATATGCATCAAAAGATCATCTAGCATTTTCTAGCATAGTTAGGATGCTTGCTTGCATAGGTTTTGCTCAACACACTTGCTTTGGTATGTTCTTCACTAATCTCATCTAAGTTTAGTGTTTTATTTATCAAAGAAATCTCTTATATTATTTGTATGCTCTTAGAATATATTCTTGATACAAAATAGAGATTGTTGTGTTGACATGTTTGAGTGTTGTATTGTGATAGCTATCTAGGTTTGCTTAATCTTGATTAGCTAAGCTTTATGATATGTCATTTAGCTTTTGATATCTAGGATTGATTTCATTGATAATATCATCATCCTAGATAATCATATAGGGTTGCCTTGCTCTTATTGCATTTTGAGTATTCATATATTCACTTAGGCTTGTTATCTCTTCTTTGAGATTGTAAGACTTGTGTAGCTTCCGGGATTAGGTTGCGTAAATCACAAGCAATTGAACTAGGTCCACTTATACCGGGATTAGGTAGATGTGTGATTACTTCCGGGATTAGGTTGTAGTCTATTTTCACATTTAGTGGATTCGAGGTTCAAGTGTGGCTCACTTACATAGCCCGTGGTTTTTCCCGTGAGGGTTTCCACGTAAATATCAAGTGTCTTTTAATTTTCCGCACCATATTACACTTGCTATTTTATATTGACTAGTAAAGGGTATTTTCGTAATCTTGCTTATTAACGAAAATTGGGTAAAATTGGATAAAATCTATTCACCCCCCCTCTAGATTAATATTGAACACACCTAAATTTGTTTCAAAAACAGTTAACAAGAATATGTGAATGTGATCAAGAGGTGAGAGAACTAGGTCATCAATGATCCCCAACTACGTTTACTCAATGCTTCGAATTGACTTTCACAAAGAATGTTAATCAAG
The DNA here is from genome assembly GCA_954870605.1 of Acer campestre. NCBI lineage: Eukaryota > Viridiplantae > Streptophyta > Magnoliopsida > Sapindales > Sapindaceae > Acer > Acer campestre. Next base: position 13,531,463 of record OX940806.1, read on the forward strand.
TTAAGGGCTCGTTCTTAAATTATATAAAATTAGTGCTATGTGGTCCTGGAATAAATCAAGTACTCTCTACTGCAGTCATTAGCAAACCCTGCGTGTAAACTATAGCATAAAATACATCAACCATACACCAAGCGTTCTCAGTTAAGTCATTAGCAAACCCTGCGTGTAAACTATAACCTAAAACCCACAAAGCACACAATCAAGTATTCTCAATCACAGTCATTAGCAAACCCTGCGTGTAGACTATGATTGGGAATCCATTAAGCACAAGAACAAGAGAACCGAAAATAACGTGCGATATCCTGCTACGATAAATTCATTCATTCAATTGCATATTAGTTAAGAATGGTGAAAACACACGCGCATCTCAACCTTTAACATATCAAACCCTAACTTCTAGTCTAGCACTAACCATGCCTCAACAAGAAGAAATAATCACAAATTGAATAAATCAAAACTTGAATTACGAAAATATAGTCAATTCTAACAAAGAGTATTCATAGAGGTTCACATTGAATCCCTAGTATGGATTTAGTTACACAACAATGGAGGAAACAAAATCATAGAAGAGGAGAAGATAGAACCCATTGTTGTCTTCTAATCTTGTCTTGAATCCTTCGTCTTCTTCTTGCTTTCCGGTGTCCTCCAAGGATGAAAGAAATACGGCTCCCAATCTCGCAGTCTCCAACCTCCCTCTGAAAGACCTCTGATGTCTTATTTATAATCGCTCAAAACTCCGTCTCTCGCTGACCTAAACGAATCAGACTTTTAAAAAGATCGCTGCACGTGCCGCTAGGTAGACAACTTGCCTATCCCGCGGTCATGTTTTTGCACATCACTGGAGTTGAATGCTAGATAGGACCGCTAGATAGGAAGGTGCCTAGGGAGCGGTCACTTGATCGACACAACACTAGAGATTGATGCAAGATGGGACCGCCAGGTAGGAACATGCCTGGGCCGCGCAAATTCATACTCAACATCTCTGGAGTTTGACGCCACATGGGACCGCCAGGTAGGCATACCTGGGCCGCGGTCCTTCATGATTTTCTCTTGAAGTCTGCAACTTGAATTGATCGCAACATAGGACCACTAGGTAGGCATTGCCTAGCCCGCGGTACACTGCAGAAATGCACACTCATCAATTTTGACATCTTTTCTTCCATAGTCGGATATTTGTACCACTTCTGTTAAAGAGACCTGCACAGCTCAACAAGCACATCAAACAACCTAAATCACTCGAGAACAAAGCACAAAGAATAGGAAATAGGGGCCTAAAACATATATAGAAATAGACCGATAAAATACCCTCAAACCTACCTTTTGCTAGCCCTCGAGCAAAACCAACTAACTGCACTAAAAAGAAAAACTAAATCCTAGCTAAGCCACTTTCGCAGGGAGCGCGATAGCATTGAGCATATGCTACAAGCCTTTAAACCTCTAGGTGTCCCTAGAGGAGGAGTTTTGTCTCCTGAGGGTTTACAGCTATGACACCCATAAACATATCCAACAAAATCCCATCATTCGAGATGCAATCGAATAGCGCCCATAACGAAACAATGCATGCTAAAGCCAATACGTAAAGACTAAAATTAAGCCACAAAACTGAAAACATTGCTCGTTTTAAATGAAAAGCCCATGCTCAAAACAATCTAGCATCAAAAACACCTTTGCCAGATGCCATAGATATAATTCGCCTCAACTCTACTTCTCACAAGATATCGCTCATATTTCACACAAAACCTAGGCAATAACACTCATCAAGCATATGCGAATGGAATTTATGCACAAGAAATTTCAAGTTAATATCGCATATGAATATATCATTGAAAGAACGCTTGATTTGTAAGCAAAAGATCTCATGAAAAGAATCAGGCATTATGAACAAGATTAGGCACACTCTTACCTTCTACTTTTCATCGCAAGGATAACCAGCAGATCAATCAGACTTTCATTATGGTTGTAATGGGGCTATTGGGTAGGGGCTAAGAAAGAATAGGAAAAAGGAATTCAAAAACCCTAGGATCATTCAATGAGAGCCTTCACTTTGTCTTCAAGGCCTTGCTTAAACTTTTAGGCCTTCCTTTCTTCCTGTTGCAAGTGGAATGACGCCACTCGCCATTTATTTCGAACCTCCTCTTTCACCAAATTTCTTGATAAATCCTTTAAGAGTAGATACATCACTACCAGTCATTTGACTGGTTGAATTCATTAAACCTTGCATATTTTTGTTGCAATTTTTTTTTTTTTGAATAAATCAAAAATACAGCTCTTCTCGGCTTTGGATTGAATGTAGCTCTTCTTCACTTGTTTCTCATTACCTTCGCACATATTCCTGTGCTGAAATCTCAAGTCTTCTTCACAATCTCAATGTATGATCCCAAGTTAAAAAGGTAAGGCTATAATATAGGCTTACATGGGTTAAAGTCAGTGTGGTGAAGAAAGAAAAAGGCTAATCAGTGTTTGGCTTCAAACAGGGCTATGGAGCACACACATAAGGTAGGAAATATTTAAGGCCTTTTAAGTAGATCAAGCACACATAGTCTGAAATCACTTCCATTGGTTCAACTTACTCAAGATCAAAGATAGCATGTGAAATCTTTTATGATGAACGTTCTATAATGCTCAATGTTAAACCTATAGAGATCAAGTCTAGTGCTAAGAACCTATGAAGTGTTTAGAGAGTAGAAAAAATTAATCACTCATATCATGTCATTTATGTACGCTTTTTGGCTTAGTGAACTCGCCCATGTAGTCTCCACTATTAATCATTGCAATCCAACTAAGCATCCTATCCACTATCATATCAAGAGCATGTCATAATTTTTGAAAAATGCAACGCAATACTCTAAGTGGCTAGACTTTAGTTTAAACTCATTGAATAAGGCATACTGGTTCTAAAGCACACATCAAAGCATCTCATCAAAGATTAAGGAGGAACGACATACTCTGAACGAAAATAAAACTAAAAACCAAAATGACTCACCCCCAAACCTGAGCTTAACATTGTCCCCAATGTTGACAGTCAAGACAGTTTTGGCAGGGACAAACATAAAGAAATAAACTACAATATCCAAAGAAAATCAAAGAAAAAGAAAATAAAATAAAAAGTCAAAAGAAACCATATCTTGTCAATCTCCGCCATCCTCATCTGAAGGTAAGATCTCGGTGTGCTGATCGGAGTCCAACTGGTCATCCTACTGCTCCTCATCATCAAACTGCATGATCGGGGTCCTCTGGTCATCGAACTGCTGCACAAATCCTAATCCACTAGCTGCATTCGGATCCTGATCAGGGATAGGAGGCTGAGAAGGAGCTCTACTCTCACTAGCCACAGAAAACGGACTAGTCATCATCGTGCGCAAATCATCTATGCTCGTCTCGACATCGTCAAAACACTTCTCCATACGAACCTCCATCTGTCTGATGCGCAAATCCATGTGAGCCTTCATAGCCTGCAAAAGTGTGTGAAACTGATCACCTCCGGGCTGTGCTGCTGCTTGATCCTCCTCGGGCTGCTCCTGTTGTAGGGAAAAATATACCCGCAGCGGAAGCGAGACTAAAAAAAATAGTTTGAGTAGCTTTTAAAATTTTTCCTTTTATGAACCTTAAACCCTTTTAATCAATTAATGATATATAATATATAACAAAAGATGAATACCTCTTGTCGCGTGATCCGATTGACTTACGTCGATGGTAATCCGCAAGATCTTCAATCCTAGCACGAACGTGGATCACCTAGGAGCGTGGTCTCCCTCTTCTTTGAATTGCAAGCCTGTGATTGGATAAAACAAACTTTTCTCTTATTCGTTAGTCACAAAAACAATCAAGAGAAACCTAAGATTATTCCGGTCACTTTTGAGTTCTCAATCTTGTGATCGAAACTCGCGTGAACCTTGATCGATGTAGTATTCACAAGCTCATTGAAGAATAAGCAACTAGAATACCATCAAAGAATAATCTATGTTTCCCTTTTATTTTTAGTAGAATAAAAGCTCTCTATCTATGAGTTGAGAAGAAGAAGAAAAATAAAATTCTGCACACAACACCCTTGCTGGCCGAAATTCTCTTCTTTTTCTTTTAAGGGTGGCCGAATTCTCTACCAAAAAAGATTAGGGTTTCCGCAATCCTCAAACACACAAGAGTTTGTATTGCACCCTAATTCCTATTTAGTTTAAGACTTCCAAACCCTAATCAAACTCATAAATCTTTTATTCCTTATTTGACTAAAATAAAAAGACTTCTTATTTGATTAAATAAATAAAATTAATTATTTATTTCCTTGTCAAACAAATCTTTTAATTTAAGTATACTACTACCAATAGTATACCAATAGAAATCATATTTCCTAATCAGAAAAGATTTGTTTCTTAATTAAACAATTAATTAATAAATTAATTAATTCTTATTTAATTAAATAATGAAAACAAAATAATATTTAAGGTTATTAAGTCACCTTGCCGCCCCATATAAGATATTGGGCCTAATATTATTTTCTTGTTTCATTTAATCCATAGGACTTTAAATAAAAAGCTCACATGTGAACTAGACCCATTCTTACTAAAAGAAACAAGCCCACATGTCATCCATTAATATATAAATATAATTGAGCAGCCCATTACATAAATAATGTGCAAATTATATTCTTAATATATTAAATGCAATTCTAGATGGACCCTTAATTAGTCCGGTAGAATATATCAAGTGATCCATGCAAGTCCGTGTGGATTGGGGATCTTGGCGGGCTATCTAAATTTAAGCTTCAATAGACATAACCTAATCACAATCAACAAATGATTCACTTAGGTCCGATCCATTAATTTTAACTCATTCCACTAAAGAGGTAAAATTGAACTCTTAAATAAAGACAGAAAAGGAAGATGTTTCCTCATTCATACCCTAGACAATCATATTGGAGATAGTGTATCCTCGTGATTAATATCAGTAATCGCCAAGAGTTCATAGACCGCCTATAACTCTCCAAGTTACCATATTTACTCATATGACCACGTTTTGAACTTGGATATTTTGACTTGTCCAGAAGCCATGTTTTCAATAGACACTATTGAAAACTCAACGTTGAGATTTAATATCCAATTACCTCAAAACATCCATATGATGATATTATAATCACATTCGATAAATGGAGCCACAATGTCCATATCTATAAATGAAGTCCTCTATCGATTAACAAATGAATATCACCAAACTATCGAGGATAGACTATGCGATATAATCGTACTCATTGATAACTCAAATGATATCACTTGCAACCATAAGTCCATCATTTATCTCAGGATTAAGATAGACTCTCAGATTGTCCTGATAATGAAATTACTTTTATCTACTGACGGTTATAGATAAAGTATTTCATTGTGATCCTGTTCAATGCACCCAGTGCACTAGATTCTTTTGCTCGAAGACACTCCGATGATTTTAGACTCATCATATCGCATTTAATCTCACTCAAATGCTAGCAAAAGAATTCTACAACTTTAACAAGATAAAGGTGCCCAACCTTTAACTTAAGTTGTGAACAATATTCAAGACTAACTAAAGAATTGTGTCTACCACATACATATCCAGATGTATGAACAATTCTTCTTTTCTCATAGTCTTTAGACCTTATGATTATTTACTTTAACAATTATTAAACTATAAATGCTATAAGATTTGTTTAAAACAGAAATCACTTTATTAATATGAAAAAGATTGTTAATTACATTATTACACTCTTGCTATTGAGCATAATTCTAACACCTGTGCCATCGCGGCAGCTGCTGCTACGCGCTCCTCTCTGCGACGTCTGCGGCCCGCATAATCTCCAATAGGAGGCAATCCCCGAAGAGCCAACTGCTGGTTCCATCTAGTCCTGGTGAGCATGGATGGGTCATTGTGCTCCAAACCTGCAGTCACATCAATTCCTGCTCGACTGCAGAAAGCCGTGATCAAACATGGAAATACCATGGATAATTCATCAGTGCCACAGGCTTCACGAATAGCACTAAAAATCACCCTCCCAATATTGATGGGGCCACCTGTCCTCAACTGGTGCAATACGCGAGCCTGGTCATAGAAAATCTCGGTGCAGTGCTGAGAAGGTAGCAGCGAACACGTTAGAAAAATGTTCCAAAAGGCTATGTCCACATGCGTGTCACGCTGGTACAACTTCAGCAACCCATCCCACTGTTCAAGCCCATCCATCCTAAGGACTGTAGCTAATCGTCCTCGAAACGGGTCGAGAGTATCAAGGTACTCCACTCCTTCTCCGCCTCTGATGGCAATATCAGGAACCTCAAAGAACTGATTGATCACCTCGGGATTGATCAGGACCTCAACCCCCTGGACCACAACAATACCCCCATCCTGGAGCCTCCCTGCTATAGCACTGGCATAGAATTCGATCATGAGACTCCTATTAGGCCGTGTTGGCCTAGCAACGTACCTCTCCCACTGGTGGGCAGCAAGGCGGCTGGAATGGGCGTCTGCGCCAAACTTGCCAGATCAATGCCCCTCTTAATAATCCAGGGCGGTGCTTGGAACCTGTTCACCCTATCCCGGAATTCCTTATGTTTCGCCAGCCTCGGAGTGGCCTGGCACTTCCCTTTATCTACTGCACTAATCCGAGGGCGCTTGCCAACATGAGTTTTCGCCATCTGCCTAGGGGGCGGTCCTACCCAGCGGTCACACCTTTGCATGCAGACTTGTGGTGCAAAACGCACCGTTTAACTTATGTGTTGGACCGCTGCCCAGGCATGTGCCTAGGGGGCGGTCCTACCTTGCGCTGATCTCCAGAGAGGCCTTTAAGAGTGACCGCTGCCCAGGCATGTGCCTAGGGGGCGGTCCTACCTTGCGGTGAAGTCTAGAGACATTCTGCAGGATTTTCAGCTGGCCAGGAACGCATACATCCAGCAGGAACAAGTAGCGGTCAACTCTAGAGGTCGACTTTACTAAATTACCGCTGCTTAGGCAATGCCCCGAGGGTGGTTCTACTTTGCGCTAAATACGCTCTTCATACCTGACGCCTGGCCAAAAAGAATACACACATAAAACATACCAGCTCTCTCTCTAAAATAAATAAATAAATATATATATATAACTAAATAAATAAATAATAGAACACCCCCAAACCGGAATTGAATATTATCTACCTCAAAGCTTTATATCCAAAAATCATATTCAACCGGTTTAAGGATGATCGAGACACACTAACAACTGACTCAAAAATAGACAAAAATATAAGATAAGAAAATGTTACCTAGGTGGGTTGCCTCCCACTGAGCACTTTATTTAACATCTGGGCAAGACGCACAAGAGCCTTACGGCTCATTGAGGCGGGAAAACTCATAATTCCTAAGCATGGGTGCACACAGGTATGGCTTGAGTCTATGTCCATTAACCTTAAACCTCTTCTGCAATTCAGGACTTTCAATTTCGACAGCTCCACTACAACTTTCATCCCCATAGATCAAGGGGTGATGGTTGGTGGGCTCTTGCTTCTTATGATGAGCAAGAGGGTGAACCTCTGATCGTCGAGCTACCAACTTCCAACAAGGAATGGAAGAAGAGCTGGTTCGTGACCGCGGGAGATTCGGTGAAGGACATCCAGCTCGGTGGCCGACGGTAGAGTGTTCGCTCGGTGTTCAATCTCCTAGGTGTCTGGGAACTCCTTTTATCTCGCTTTGGTGATGTTTTTCATTACTTACACTTTTTTATTTTATTATCTGATTGTGTTCTTTAGCAGAGCCGTGGGAGCACGTCCTTTGGGAGTAACTTTCTAGGATCGAGCAAGGTCATATATCGGCAGCGTGGTTTGTCCGGGCGTTAGATAGGCACGTTGATTCTTTACCGAGTGACACGAAACTCCATGACATCGTATTCATTTCAGTTCTCTCAGAGGATAGGAGAAGGATCTTTGAGACGAACCTTGAAAAGAAGAGTAAACAGGACATACTGCCATCTTTTTGGTTTCGGTGGTTTGGTTATTTATTTGATGCTTAACTGCCTTCGTTTTACTCTCATCCATTTCAAGGAAGTTGACCATTGTTGCTAAAAAGAGGATGGATGGCAAGGGAAAGGGGCCGAAGAGGGCACGAAGAAGAGGAGAAGAATCATATCCGGGTTATCGATGCTCCCAGCTAGAGTTTCCGGGAAGGGTCAGACTCCGAAACGTCCCAACATCACCGAACCTTCCGGTGGCATGACTATTTCAAAGGTAGCACCAGCTCCTCCGAAGGCCATCCCCCTGGCTCGTTCTTCGATGGATAAACCTCCGGCTCTTGTTATCTCACAGGAGTTAAAGGATACTACAAAGGGGGTACCGACTTATTATGCTGATCCCCTAATGTTTCAGTTTCATGCAAATTAGAGTCCTATCATTCCCGAGAATGGTGTTGAGTTCTTCTGCTTTTATACCAAAAATTTACTGAGGAGTAGGGAGTCGACCATTTTCGAAAAGATGTCTACCGTTGATAGGATCCGGCAATCCACAGGCAATATCTGGCAAGTAATCTCGCCCTTTTAAGAGTAGTTTTTGTTATTTTCGCACGTATCCATTCTGGTGTTCACCGTTGCCTTTGAATGTCAGGCTCTGGGATCTCCGTTGGACACAGAGAAGAAGTATGAAAAGGTGAAAGATGTGAACACCAAGCTCTTTGAGAAGATCAAGCGCGACAGGGGGCTGATTGATTCATTGAGGGGGAATTTGACTGAGGCTTCTTCCTCGTATCAGAAGTCAAAAGCTGAGTCCCAGAAGAAGCATGCGAAGCTGCTTGACTACCGCAATCGTCTGTAGGAGGCAAAATAATGCCATAGTGACTCTGAAGTGAGATCTCGAAGAAAACGCCATTGATTGGTATGTGATATCGGACGAGTGCTATGATCAACAGAAGGAGATCTTCGATCGGGCTGTGGAGGAGTTCAAGCTAATGCTGGGTAACGCCTACCTTGATTTTGACTTTTTCGTGTTCCATAAGGAGGTCACTACTGCTCTTAAGGCGGGGGTTAGGCCAGTGAACAAGCAGGTGGAGGACCTCTCGTTGAAATTCTCGGAGGTTGCTCTGTCGGATGAGGATCCGATAGATGTTTCTTTCGATGATGATAGGTTTTTGGAAGACCCTGGCAAGGGGAAAGCTTTGGCGAAGGAGTAGTCGGTGTTTTACTTGTTCTCCTTTATCATTGTTATTTTTAAGATGTGACACTTCCAGGGAATTTCCCAGTGTTTCTTGTGTATATATTCTTTTATGCTATCCGAACGATAAAAGTGGATATGTTTGGCTATGTATTGAAGTTTATTTTTGGTGATAAAAATAGAATTTTTTGGATGTATGAATTTGTCTTACATAAGAGAGAGTCTAGAGGAGACTTTTGTACTCCATTTTTGGAGAGGGTCTGCTCCCGAAGGAGACTTTCGTACTCTATTTTTGGAGAGAGTCTGCTCTCGGAGGAGACTTTCGTGCTCCATTTTTGGAGATTCTCTGCTCCCGTAGGAGACTTTCGTGATTTCACACAAGCACAGCTAATCATGTTCCTTCAGTGGGCCATATATTAAAGTATGGTGCTTACATATCCGATTATCTCACCGTAAGTGGTTTTTGACAATTCTACAAAAAAATATGATAAAAGAAAATTATGTAAGGGGGGTGAACATGATCCGATCACTATGGCTACTGGTAGTACTTCTTGAGGTGGTCGGTGTTCCATGGATTTCTCAGGGGAACTCCCTCCTCCGTTTTTAGCCTGTATGCCCCCTTCATGGACGTGGAGTCAACAATATACGGACCTTCCTAGCTATCTCCCAGGCTTCTGAATGAAGGCTTCTTCGTGTTAGGGATGACTTTTTTAAAACAAGTTCTCCAAGGTTGAATCTCTGGGACCGGACTTTTAAGTTGTAATACTTTGCTATTTGATTTTGATGATGTGTGGTCCGGATGCGCGCTTGGTCCCGACATTCTTCTATCTCTTCAAGAGAACTGTGCAGCTCGTCTTTGTTATCCCTAGGGCTGTAGTAGGAGACTCTCCTGGTGAGGATGTTCAATCCTATCGGAATAACGGCCTTCGAACCGAATGACAGAAAGTATGGTGTTTCCCCCGTCACCGACTATGGCATTGTTCGGATCACCCACAGAACCTCTGGGAGCTTTTCGATCCAGGGCCCTTTAGGAGGGTTTTGATTACCTTGTTTGCAACCTCCACTTGTTCGTTACTTTAGGGGTGCGATAGGGAGGAGAAACATAGCTTGATACTAAAGTCTGAGCGAACCCTTCAGAAGTAAGCATTATCGAACTGGGCGCCATGGTCTGCGATGATGGTGTGAGGTATTCCCAATCTGAAAATGACTGAGTTCTTGATGAAGTTGGTCATATTCGCCTAAGTTATATGCTTTAAGGCTTCCGCTTCGACCCACTTGGTGAAGTAGTTGATGGCGACTATAATGAACCTCTTATCGGACGTACCTTTCGGCAACGGGCCTATTATATCCACTCCAAATCTCGAGAAGGGCCAAGGGGATTCCATCTAGGTGAGGGACTCTGCAGGAAGGTGCAGTACCAGCGTGATTCTCTAACATCTGTCACATCCTCTAGCATGGTTCTTGGAGTCTTTAAATAGAGTTGGCCAATAGTCCCCCTGTTTCGTTATCCGGTGGCCCAGATTGGCACCTCTGGAGAGACTACAGTAAGTTCCCCCATGTACTTCCTAAAGGACTTAGTCGGTTTGCGGGGGTACGATGCACCAAAGGTAAAAGAGCGAGAAGCCTCACGGGTAGAGAGCTTCGTTGATCACTAGATACCTCAGGGATTGTCTCCGGATTCTTAGTGAAGCTTTCCCCTCCTGGGGAAGGATTCCGTCTTATAGGAATTTCATGATTGGTGTCATCCACGTCTCGGGGTCTGGTCCAAATTCCATGATGATAACGAGGGCCACTGGTTCTTCTATGACACTTGATTCAGGTAAGCGAAATACAGTTACAGTTCTCGGTAGCTTCATATCTGAGGTGGATACTAGCTTGGCCAGAGCGTCAGCCTTGGAATTATGGAATCTTGATATTCGTAGGACAGTACATCAGATGAACCTGGCGATCAAAGTTTTCACTTAAGTAAGGTATTTTATCATCTCGATATCCTTAGCTTGGTAGTGTTCATTGACTTGGTTGACAATCAACTGGGAATCACTGTATTTTGAGAGGTCATCGGCTCCCATGCCGAAGGCCATCTTAAGCTTGGTGGTGAGTGCTTCGTACTCCGTGACATTATTTGTTACCCTGAAACCGAACCAGAGTGCCGTTTGCGTTATGCTCCCCTCAGGGTTTTTTTATGATTATTCCAGCTCCACTACCATGTCAGTTTGAAGAACCGTCCACAAACATTTCCCATCATGGGATCCCTTCGATCGTGTCGATCATGGCCTCAGGGTTTGAGAATTCGGCTATGGCTTGACCTTTGACGGATGTTCGGAGTTTGAAATGGATTTCAAATTCACTTAGTTCTATTGTCCATTCGATGAGTCTTCCCACTGAGTCTGGTTTTTGGAGGACTTACCTTAAGGGTTGATCGGTTAACATGGTGATGGGGTGTGACTGGAAATAGGGTCGGAGTTTTTTCGCTGAGGTCATCAGACTGAGCACTAATTTTTCGATATCAAGATATTGCATCTCCGGAACGGTCATGCTCTTACTGACATAGTAGACCGGCTTCTGGGAGGACCCTTCCTGCTTAACTAGAATTGAACTGATGGCGAACTGAGATATAGCGATGTACAAGAACAACATTTCTTCGGGGATGAGTTTTGCTAGCATCAGTGGCGTCTGCAAGTAGGTTTTCAACCCTTCAAATGCTATCTGATACTCGGATGTCCAGTTAAAGTCACCCTTCTTCTTCAGAGCCCTGAAAAAGGGTATACACCAGTCAGTGAGCTTGTATATTGATGAGCTGTCGTTGTGGTACTCAACAAAATACGTTTTGTGTGTGATCGTTTTGAAAATCGATTTTTCACCACTTAGAAAATTAGTAAAGTGGCAAGTAGGATTCGTTCCATAGGGAATTAGAGTGATTAGTTGAATTAATTATCTAATCTAAATGCGATAAAATAAATCATAGATAAATGGATGAGTGAATAGGTTGTCAAGCCATCAAACATACATATAAAATAAACCTAATAAAACTAATAAAATGGAATGCTCAACAAATCTAGATAAGATAGATGAAATAAACAATTAATAGGAATTCTAGGGAAATGATAAAGTAGCTAATGGACAATGAGCAATTCATATATGACTTCTTTAATGCACTATCTACACAATCAATGACCGATCTCATTCGAATGTGTTGTTTAGACCGTCACTACGAACCCTAAACAACTTCTCACCGCAATGCCTAACCAATTAAGGAAAGGGGGTCACGGCGGGATCGGTTAGTGACAATCAAATGGTCTAGGCAATCGAGGTTGATCACCCCTCCAAAAGCCTATCCTATTCACTATGTGCTCTAATTGATTAAGTGTGTCCAATAACTAAATCAATTTTATCACAAATAAATCCTACAACATATTGTAATCAACAAGTGTGTCAATACCCATTTAATCACATAAGTGCAAGATCTAATTAAAAAGTAAATAAAACTTAAATCATGCAAACATAATATTCAAAACTCTAATAAATACTCATGTCCAAAAAGTCTCTCAAATCATCCCCTAAAATGGGGGTTTTAATTACACATAAATACAAACAAGAAAAGGAAGTAAAATGGAGAGAAATCACCCTTGGGTCTCTCTTGTAAGCTTGATCCTTCCTTGAGCTTCCTTGCTTGAATATTGTGCAAATAGTGGGTGTTGAGGATGTGTCTAGATAGGTGGAGTCATATGGAAAGTGACAAAGGAAATGGGTGGAAAAGATGGAAAGAGAGGAATGATTTAAGTGGAGTAATCTAGATGTTGAGTTTTAGGTAGAAGAGAAATGAAGGGATTAGGAATGGTAGAAAAGAGGTTTCTTGATGGTCAAGAGATTTCAATTCTTAGCATACAATGGTGTATTTATATGTTAGAAAAGTTAGGGTATGAAATGGGCATGAAAGGACAAGAATACCCTCAAAAATGGATTGAAAAACGTCCATTTCGTTGCTTCTAGAAAGTGGAGTTCGCCGTGGCGTCGCCCTAGGGTCGCTGTGGTGACAGAGAATGCACAGCAGTTACTAAAATGGGCATAACTTTCTGTAGAAGAATCAGAATCGCAATTGCAATCCGTAAACACCGCTGGAAAGTAGACTTCCAGGGCTTTCCGAATATATCTAATTGGAAATGTGATTTGATCCGAGGAGAGAGATATGCCTCTTTGAAGATGAATGATCTGCACACACTTATTACAATTTCAGCCCCTTTTGCCACAAATATTACTCCAATGCCTCTGAACTTTATAAAAACCTAAAAACACTTAATTCACACCATTAAATCATGGGATATTGCCTGAGAATCAAGTAAAAAGAGAAGGAAGTGAGGGCCAAAATCATACCAATTTTGGTTCGATCATATATGAAGCGGGACAGGTAAACAATCATTCCATTCATCTTCTAAATATCTTTGGTTTGGCTCGGTGGGGTAAGGTTTATAACCGCCTAAATTTTTTTTGGGTTAGCCTCAATTCCTCTGTGATTAACCATGAAACCAAGGAACTTCCCAGAAGCGACTCCGAACGCACACTTTGTAGGGTTCAGATGCATGCGGTATTGCTTGAGTATGGTGAATGTTTGTCGAAGGTCTTTGGTGTGCTCTGAAGATGTCACTGATTTGGTTAGCATGTCATCTATATATACTTCCATTGTCCTCCCGAGTTGATTGGTGAACATCCGATTGACTAGCCTCTAGTATATCGCTTCAGCGTTCTTCAAGCTGAATGGCTTACTTTATAGCAATAGACACCACGGTCGGTAATGAATGCCGTCTTTGACTCATCTTCTTCGTTCATGTGGATCTGATTGTACCTAGAGTATTCGTCCATAAAGCTTAGTAGCTCACGACCGGAGGTAGCATTTACTAGCTGATCAATTCTTGGAAGAGGAAAGCAATCCTTGGGGTATGCCTTGTTCAAGTCTGTGAAATCAACGATCATCCTCCACCTTCCATCCTTCTTCTTGACTAGGACTACGTTAAGCCACTCGTTGTAGTTGAGACTTCAGATGAACCCTACATCGAGTAGCTTGTCCATCTCCACAGCGATTGCCCAGTATCTCTCCATATTGAAGGATCTTCTTCTCTTTGACACTGGTTTGACGATGGGGTCAATGGCTAATGAGTGAGATATAGTGATTAGGTCGATCCCAGGCATGTCCGAGTGTGAACATGCGAAGATATCTAAAAACTCGACAAGAAGCTGAATAAGCTCTTACTGTATCTATGGTGCCAGGTTGGCTCCGATGAGGACGGTTTTTCCCAGCTCATCTGGTAGGAGTGCTATCTTGGTAAGGGTTTTTGTTGGTTCTCTGGCTGGTTGTGACCCTATCTCTCGAGGGTCGATGCTAGTCACTATTATCTCTTCCAGTGTTGTTTTCTTGAAGTTCTGTGTTTCGGCTATGTCGCTCACTGATCTCTGCTTGGGCCTTTTGGTTTTTCTCTTCAATCTGAGATCTCCGTGAGGGATTATTTTGTTACAAACCATCAACACGGGGTTAGATCCTATTTGGATTCACCTTTTGTATTCTTCTTAGTCTGCACTCACTTCCCTCGGTCCTATTTCGGTAGGGAACTTCATTTTCAGGGAGTATACACTGGTTGTTGCCCTCAGGGAGTAAAGCGTGGGATGCCCAATTAGGAGGTTAAACGAGAAGGGTATGTCGATAACTTGAAAACATACCCAAATAGTTCGGACGCAAGGCCTAGTTCTGAAGTGTACCTGTAATTCAATCTGACCGATTGGCCTCGTAAGGTGTCCCCTTATCCCTTTGGTACAGTACCGGGAGGCTTGTAGCTATTGCAGCGTATATCCGAGCTTTTGTAAAGGGTCCCACTTATCCGAGTCAAGCGAGCTTCCGTGATCAATGAGCGTCCTTTGGACAGTTTTACGACCGACTTTTACTGAGATTACGAGGGCATCACAATATGGATATCGGACTCTTCTTGAGTTGGAGGGAGAGAAGGTAATTGGGTCCCAGTTACCGAGAAAATCTTCTGGGGTAGAAGTGAGGCAGATCGAGGGTGATGCTTTGCCGTGCGAGACTTGCTAGTCGCCTCATGAAATAGATTTCGTTTGGATGAAGTTTATGGGTTCGTCGTCATTCGAGTCAGGATCGTTGTTGAGGGTTTTCCCTTTCGGAGGCTTTCTATCCCTCGATAGTGTCGGGACAACCGTCCCATGTTTCATGTAGTACCGGAGCTTGCCGCTCCGGATGAGCACTTCTACTTGATCTTTCAAGGAGTTGCAATTTTTGGTTTCATGGCCGTAATCTTGATGGAATTACCAGTGTAGGGTTTAGTTCCTTTTCTCCGATGGTGTATACATGCGTTCTGGTGCTTGGAGTAGGCCACCTTTTTTGGCGATTTCGAAGATCCTTTCCAATGAATACTTTAGAGGCATACATCTGTCGAAGCGTCCCCATGGTGGAGCTTGCACAGATGTAGTGCTTGATCTGGTATTCACTTGTCGAAAAGTCTAATGCTTTTTACCCTTGTCCGTGCTTGGCCTTGACCACCTCCTTCACTAACTTGATGATTTCGGTGTTGTTGGAGTGGAGTCCTCTGTCTTTGTGTGACTAATATCTTTCGTCGTGGCATACTTCTTGGCTCTCTCTATCAGCTCTTGGTATGTAGATGGGCTCCAATTGGACAGCAACCAGCTTAACCTTCCTTGTAAGAGTCCCTGTGAGAAGGCCATGACTGCTCCTACTTTGTTGAAGTCCTTGACTTGCCTTATGGCCTCGTTGAACCTTTCAGTGTAATCCTTGGTTGTTTCGGTGTTGCTTTGTCTAACGGAATTCAAGTGGACCATGTGTCTACGTCTCCTTCTACTTACGGCGAAGCCGCTGCGGAACTTTTTGGACATCTCATGAAATGAAGATATGCTTTGTCTCTTTAGGTTATTGTACCAGGTTCTCGCATCTCGGAAAGTGTCAGCGGAAAGATCTTGCATTTTGCTGTGTCAGAGGTGCAATGCATGTTTATCCAGTCCATGTAAGTGTCGATGTGGTCATTGGGGTCTCCTGTCCTGGAGAATCCGCACATGTCTTTTCGGAGTAATTTGATGTTATCTGGGATCGATACCGAAGTAATTTCTTTCATGAACGGGCTTTCTCAGTCCCATGTGCGATGATGGTGGCTGATATGTATTTGCTCCTGAATATCCGCTAGTTGGTCTTGTAGTGCCATGAAGGCCTCGGGACCAGCCAAAGTATTCCGGTTCGTTTCCTACTCATGGTGGTGCGACGTCCCTCTACTTTGTCGGGGACTTATCCAACAGGATACTTCCTCTTGGGCAATCCCATCCCGTTCCTCTCTGCTCCATGTTGTTCCTGCCACTCGAAGGGGAGCGCCTCCCTCGAGATTTGGTTCTAGAAACTGCATCGCCTGCTAAGGGCTCCTTCGATTTCTCTGTAGGTTTGCTTCTGCCCAAGAATTTACTTCATCCGAGTCGCCCTGGAGCCCTCCTCCGTCGACAACGTTGACCACTCTGCTTACGTTTTATGCTAATGTCTCGAGTCTTGTTGTGATGCTGCGTATCACGGGGTCTTCTTTTTACGGGAAAAACTATTGTGTTTGTTGCGATGCATACATCGATTGGGGATAATGCGGCTGTGGAAGTGCTTACACGTAGTATGGCTGATGAGGCGTCAGTTGGTAATATTGGGGAAATCCTTGATAACCGAGGTGATATGCTTGAGGAACGTACTACACCCGCTATGGGTAGTATCCAAAATGTTGTGGCTGTTGTGATTGGTCCCCAATGGGGGGAGGTGGATTCTGTGGTGCTACTGCCATTCCAGGCTCTGGCTAGTACTGCTGGGGTGGTTGCAACTGCTCATTCTCTTGATCTCCGGGCTAATGTAGCCAGAGATCCACGTTTGGGTGAGGATTCATCCAAATTCTTCCGCAAAGGTGCTGGCCTCTTCCCCCACCTTCTAGCGCCAATGTTGGAGGTAAAAATGTTTCTTCGAGGGGTGTATCAGAATGGTACGATGGATGTCCACGATTAGGTACTTCCCAGAAGGCCTTTTTCCTGGATTAATAAATAACATATGCAAGAATACTTATAATTCGAGATGCTTTATACACGGGTCTGAAACAAGGTACCAATTCTTATTTAGTTGACTGATTTTGTTCTGTTACAATCTCTCTTAAGTTACTTTTTTCTTCCACCCCCTCCCTTTTAGAGAGTGAAAAGTGGGGCTTATATAGGTTATCTTCTTGAAAATGAGGGTATCGTGTCACTTCTCTATTGGCTTGCTTTTGCCACGTGCCCCTGTCTTCGCAGCATTTGTCTGCCCACTTGCAAATCCATTCTGTACAATAGTCGGTGAGGTGATCGCCTCCAAAACCTAAAGCGAAGAGGCAATGGTCGGTTTCGCAGGATTCCCGAATGTGGTCATGAACTTCGAGGGAACGACCATAAGTATCCAGGGGGCACTTCTGAAGTTCATTTCTCTCCCAACAATAATAAATCCAGAAACATCAAGTTCTGGTTAGTCGGTTTAGCCGATCTCATATATTGCGTATAAATAAATAAATACGAATATTTTAAAAGCATAATAAATAAATTCAAAACTATATATATGTTCTGTCGACACAGCCGTAGCCAGACTTATATATTGCATATAAATAAATAAATAAATACGAATATTTAAATAGCATAATAAATAAATCTAGAACTATAGGTTCTGGTGATACAGCATAAGTCAGCCTCATATATTGCGTATAAATATATAAATGTTGTAAATTATTGAAATAATAAATAAATAAAAGGTGAATAAAGTGAGAGGGATCAGAGGACGAAATAAAGAATAGATGAGGAAGAGTAGAGAGACAATAACTTTGTATTTGATTTTTAAGAGCTTCAGCTAGCTCACTTTTACAAAGAGAGCCCAATATATAGAGAGTTTTGTGTGTAAATGGATAGACGGTTGTGTGTGTAAGTGGAGCTATCAATTGGTATCAAGTGGATAGGATTTATTGGATCAAGTTGAGAGTTGATCAGGCGGTGGAACATGTGTAGAGGTGTTAGACACTTAGGCGGTGAAAATCCACCTTATGCCTACCAAGTCAACAATAGAGGTTGTGGGAAAGCCATAAAATTACAACACTCCCATTACTTGTGTTAACCGCCAAAATTGGCGAGGGACCAAGGAAGAATTTTCCACCTTAACACGAGAAGCAGGTGCGAACACAATCCAGATACCTCGACAGAGTAGAGCCCGATTGGCCCAGGTATGAACCTCTTTCAGCGGGATCCACCCCGCCAGCGTCTTAAAGGACCAAGCCTGGTTATGATCGGGCACCCTAGGGACCCCGCATCGTCCCATCAACACTACACCCTAGGGACCCCGCAACACCCTGACACAGCTTCTTATGGACCCCGCAGCACCCCGACACGGAGTTCTACTGACCATCTCATTACAAGTCAGCTACATACTCCCCAACTCCATCAGTTGGATGCCTACCGGCTCGCACTTTCAAGTATAACTAGCCCGACAAGCAGGTAGATACCGGGCAGCAAGATTCTCGTACCAGAAACTAAAAAACTCCATAAAAGACTCATTAAAACGCTGTCGTACAGAGGAGAAGTACACTTTCCCGCCAGAGAGTCCTATTTTGAGCAGGTCGATGTACTAAGAATCCTACTAGGAAGGTAACAATTTGATCACGAAATTGACTCCTTTTAGGAAGGAAAGACGGGATTCCCCAAGTAAAGCGCAGAGATTATCTCCTAGAAAGAGGACGATTCTGCGTTGGCCAAACCCTAAGCCAAGATTTTAGGAGTGCATGGCAAGCAAAACACCTATATATACGATACAGTTTCTTCAGAAAAAGGGGGACCACTTATCGACAGGCACAGTTCTTCTACTATTATCATCTCCATCGCCGGGACTATGATCCATACTCCATTGTAATCCAAATCAAAAAGTTAGTTCATTGTATTGTAAAGAAAAGAGGCTGTCCAATAAAGCTTATTGATTGATCAGTTTGATATACATCATTGTGTAACTCCGGCTTTGATAGGGATATAGTCGGTATCGAACTACTTGATACCCCTCCGACCAGGGTCAATCTTGATCCTGGTCCCTTTAAAGTTGTTATTTGGAATCCTATCTCGATAACGATTTTCAGGTAACACTTTTGGCGCCGTCTGTGGGAAGCAATTGTCCCAACCATCATTCAAAAAGCAATTTTCTTCCATCTGAAAAATATCCAGAATGAGACTCCGATCCTCCCAGGGTCACCCGGAGCCATCAGGACTTCAGTCCCTTGCTTCCACTGAAAGAGCCCAGAGGCGGGGTAAAGGCGCTAGGAATGAGAATCCTCCGTCGGTACCTCCACCAGTTGTAGGCCTAGTCCTTCAAGACCCCGTTAGGGAGGAAGCCAACGCCGCAGCCTACGTAGAAGCAATCCGACTCCGGATGATAGCCCAGGGGATTCCCTTTGAAGCCACCGGAATCCCAGGGGATGCTGGCCCAAGTGCCAGGGCACCTGTTTTTGACCGATTGGGCCCACCCCTCTTAGTCCGACAGCCAGAGCTCAGACCTAGACTAGTGAAGTCCGCAATCGAGGTTTCTCCAAGGAAGGTCCAGTCTCCACCAAAACCAAGAGCCAAGGAGAGGGATCCGCATCCTGATTCAGAGGGAAGCGCCAAATCCCGAAAGAGTACCAGAGAAAAGCGTCGGAGAGCTGAGCGAAAGGAGGTCATCATGGATTCAGATTCATCAGATGAGGAAATTTCAACAGCCCGGTCTGGAACCAAAAAGTCTCAACGCCTGGAGGATCAGATGATGAAAATGGCAAAGGAATTGGAGCAGTTGAAGAAGGGAAAGCATCAAGGGAGTCAGAAAAACCCCTTGGGAGAGATGAACGCATCATTTTCCAAAAGGTTGAGAGAAGCAGGATTGCCTCCCAAATTCAGGATGCCTTCAGAAAAGTATTCTGGAACTGAGGATCCTGTCAGCCACCTAGAAAGCTTCATCCACCAGATGGAAGTTCAGAGTGCAACCAGGACTGCCATGTGCAGGATGTTCCCCTCAACCCTGACAGACTGTGCCAAGACATGGTTTAGAAAATTACCACCAGGTAGTGTTGATTCTTTCTCCAAACTTACCAAAGCTTTCTGTGCACAGTTTCAGGGAATCAAACCCCGTCCCAAGGATCCTATCCTGCTGCAGTATGTAGTTCAAGAGCGGGGTGAAACTCTGAGATCCTACGTGGAGAAATTCCATAAGAAGGTCGTCCAAATGGGAGTGTTCAACGAGAAGGAAACTTTAGCCAATTTCCGGAGGAATTTGTGGGCAGGCAGGTTATTCCGGTCTTTTGCCAAGCATCCTCCTGAGACGTACCAGGAAGCCTATAATCGGGCTCTGGAACAGGTGGACATCGAGGAACAACTCCGGATCAAAATTGAACACGATGAAGCCCGATTAGCACCGCGCCCAAAGAAGGAAGCGCCGAAGCCTGCACCAACTAGGAAGTTTCAGAATCTGCCCCCAAATCGGTCTACTTACAGGCCGCCTCTAATCCCTCCGTACCAGGATAGATACCCAGTAAGGAGATCCCCTCCCAGAGAGCCTCCCATGAAGGAGGTATCCAGAATAGTAAGAGAGGAAGAGGGGTATAATCATTACACCCCCCTAAATGCTTCACGGGAAACTATCTATCTCGCTATTCGGGATAAGGGCCTACTCAGAAAGCCAGCCCCTATGAAAGTCCCTGTGGACAGGAGGAACCAATATAAATATTGCGACTTCCATGAAGATGTGGGACATAACACCTCAGAATGCTACAGTCTCCGCAATCAGATAGAAGCACTGGTTAGAGGAGGACTTCTGACTGAATTCCTACAACAGGTACGAGACAGCATCAAAGAAGGAAAGCAGGTTCAAAGTGGGATGCAGGAAGCAGCAGAAAGAAGGAGAGAAGGAGAGAAGGATTTAATGCAGCAGATCCAAGTGATCCACACAATCAGTGGAGGCCCCACTCTAGCAGGAACCTCCAACAATTCGAGAAAAAACCACGCAAGGAAGATCCCTAGACTCAACGTTGAGCATGAGTTGCTAAAGGTCAATGGAGGACCCCGAGACTTATCCCGTTCCACCAAAATCATCTTCACGGAGGAGGACGTTTACAATACGGTGCAGCCACATGATGATCCCATGGTCATAACAGTACAGATCGCTAACTGCTTAGTGCACCGCTTCTTGATCGATACGGGGAGCAGCGTGGATATTTTGTTCAAATGAGCACATGAGCAGCTCAACTTGAAGAACTCTTGCTTCAACAGCTGTACCTCTCTACTATACGGATTCATAGGGGACTCTGTAATGCCGATGGGAACAAAGATACTACCAGTAATAGTGGGGGAGGCTCCTCTTCAACAGAACATAATGACGGAATTTATTGTAGTGGACACCCCGTCGGCATATAATGCAATCTTGGGAAGGCCTTTCCTGTCAGGGATTAGGGGAGTGCTGTCTATCTACCACAACGTGTTGAAGTTTCCAGTAGGATCAGGAGTAGGAGAGGTAAGGGGAGACCAGCAGGCAGCCCGCAACTGCTATGCGGTGTCAACTAAGCAATGCGCATCGGTGGCCAGCTACCCGGGTCCGAGAACGGCAGAGCGGGATGATCATGTTTTAGAGGAAGAGGAGATACCAGACATAGTCGTAGAGGAATCAGAAGAAGAAGAAGAGCGTGGTTGGAGTAGTGGGTATCCATCATAGCAGCTAGAGGAGATTCAGATCCGGTGCGAAGATCCGACAAAGACAGTAAAAGTGGGAGAAGGTCTGGACCCGGGAGTGAAGGAGGATTTGATAGAGCTACTCAGGGAATATAACGACATCTTTGCTTGGAGCCATGAGGATATGCCCGGCATTACACTCAGTCTGGCGACCCATAGGTTGGCAGTGGATGCAACCTTTAAACCGATAAAACAAAAGAGAAAGCACTTCAATGCTGAACGCAATGCCGCGGTTTAGGAAGAGGTTGACAAGCTCCTGAAGGCCAGGTTCATCCGGGAATCCCGGTACCCCGACTGGATCGCCAATGTGGTTATGGTAACTAAATCTAACGGGAAATGGCGAATGTGTGTGGATTACACTGATCTCAATCGGGCCTGCCCCAAAGATAGCTTCCCCCTGCCTAAAATAGACCAGCTTATTGATTCCACTGCGGGAAATAAGCTCCTGAGCTTCATGGATGCTTTCTCAGGGTACAATCAGATCATGATGCATCCTTCAGACCAAGACAAAACCAGCTTCATCACCGGGCAAGGCCTCTACTGTTATAAGGTAATGCCTTTCGGACTTAAAAATGCAGGTGCCACCTATCAGCGTATGGTGAACAAACTATTCAAAGAACAGATAGGGAAGTCCATGGAGGTGTACGTAGATGACATGATCACCAAATCTCTAGAAGAGAGGCAGCATGCAGGGGACTTACGTCAGACCTTCCAAGTAATAAGGCAGAACCAGATGAGACTGAACCCCGCTAAGTGCGGATTCGGGGTGGCAGCAGTCAAATTCTTGGGATTCATGGTGCATGAAAGGGGAATTGAGGCAAATCCAGAGAAGATCAAAGCCATTTTGGATCTCGAGTCTCCTACAAACCTCAAGCAGGCACAAGGATTAACTGGGCGGATAGCGGCCTTGAACCGGTTCATATCCTGCTCCACAGACAAATGTCTCCCCTTCTTCAAAGTCATCAAGCAGGGGAAAAAGATGAAGTGGGATGAGCAGAGCGAGCAGGCTTTTCAAGCTCTAAAGGGATACCTGTCAAGCCCGCCGCTATTGGTAAAACCGATCCCAGGTGAAGAGCTCTTACTTTACCTAGCAGTCTCCGAAGCAGCTACTAGTGGAGCCTTAGTAAAGGAATGTAGTGATGGAGTACAAAGGCCGATATATTATGTAAGCCGGGCTTTTACGAAGTCCGAGAAGAATTATACCTTACTGGAGAAGCTCGCCTAAGCTTTGGTGACCACATCCAGAAAGCTCCGGCCTTATTTTCAAGCTCACACCATCGCGGTGGTCACAGATCAGCCATTGAGACAATTCCTCCAGAGGCCAGATGTGTCAGGCAGACTGGTCCTGTGGGCTCTTGAACTCACACAGTTCGACATCAAATACAGAGCAAGAACTACGATTAAAGCTCAAGCCCTGGCGGATTTCATAGCAGAATTTAGCCCGGTCCTAAACCCGGGTGAGCCAGTAGACCCCGACCCGAGTCAAACCCCTCTGGGATGGCCTGAAAACAGTAAGGTATGGATACTTTACACGGACGGAGCTTCGAGCCAGGCAGGATGCGGAGCTGGGATCGTCCTTATCGACCCCGCCGGAGTCGAGGTAAGTCACTGTTTCAGGTTTGAATTCAGAGCCACCAACAACGAAGCAGAGTATGAAGCTCTATTAGCAGGAATGAGAGTAGCTGGAGCTCTGGAGGCCGAGTACCTTCAAATTAAGAGTGATTCTCAATTAGTGGTCAACCAGGTAACAGGGTTGTACCAAACAAAGGGTGACAACATGGTGGCCTATCTAGCTAAAGTCCAGGAGATTATGAAAAAATTCAAGGGTGTAAGAATAGAGCAAGTACCTAGGGAGAAGAATCACCGCGCTGATGTTCTAGCTAAGATTGCCACTGGAGAGGGACATGCGTTACCCAAAGGGGTACCCCTCCAAGTGATTTCTTCCTCCAGCATAGCTAAAGAGGTAGAAGTCCTTCCTGTGAACCGCCTCCCGTGTTGGATGGATCCAATAGCAGACTATCTCCAAAGTGGCATTCTCCCTGTAGATCAGGATCAGGCCCGCCGGCTCAAGAGGACAGCGACCCGGTACTATTTGGTAGAAGGATACCTATACCGCAAAGGGAAGTCTCTTCCCCTACTTAGATGTCTCCATCCCGATGACGCGCGTTAGGCGCTCAACGAGGTTTACTCGGGGGACTGTGGCAACCACGTGTCAGGAGAAACTTTGGCTTACCAAGTAATCAGGATGGGTTACTATTGGCCGACTATACACCAGGATGCAAAGCAGTTTGCACGATCTTGCGAGGCTTGTCAAAAAACAGCCAACCTCCATCATCTCCCACCAGAGAGGCTCTCCTCGATCAGTACTCCCTACCCCTTTGCCATCTGGGGGCTAGACCTGATCGGGCCACTTCCCACTGCACCCGGACAAGCTAAGCATGCAGTAGTAGCGATAGATTACTTTACTCGGTGGGTAGAAGCTAAGGCCCTTACTCGGATAACTGAAGAAAAAACTACGAACTTTGTCAAGGAGCACATTGTCCGCCGATTTGGCACCCCGATGGCCATCATAACTGATTTGGGAAAGCAGTTCGACAATGCCAACTTCCGGGAATTCTGTGAAGACCGAAAGATCGATCTCCGTTTTGCTTCGGTAGCCCATCCTCAAACCAATGGGCTGGTTGAAGCTACTAACAAGACCATCAAGAAGCTCCTGAAGAAAAACCTCCAACAGAAGAAAGGATTATGGGTGGCAGAGTTACCTCATGTACTATGGGCCTACAGAACAACTAGGCGGACAGCCATAGGGGAGACCCCCTATTCCCTAGTATTCGGGGCGGAAGCAGTCTTGCCCATCGAGCATAAGCTCATTTCTTTCCGGGTCCAAAATTATGAACCGAAAGATAACGAGGCTAAGTTGAGAGCTAGCCTAGACTTACTGGAAGAGAAGCAAAGCCGGGTGGCGGAAAAGGTGGCAATATACCAGAGCAAGATAGCCCGACATTTAAACAAGAAGGTGAAGGTCCGAAGCTTCAAGGAAGGAGACTTGGTTCTCAGAAAGGTGACCCAGAACACACGAAGAAGGTCTGATGGAGTACTAGCCCCAAACTGGGAAGGGCCATATCTGGTTAAAACATCACTCCGGGGTGGTGCGTACAAGCTGGTAGACATGGAAGGATACCCAGTAGACCACACATGGAATGCTGATCATCTCCGAAAATTCTACCCCTAGAAATCTTGTTCGTATCAAGGGGAATCTAACACCCCGATTTCGTGTCTGTACCGTTGAGGAAATTCAATAAAGCAGTTCTTTCTCCTATTTGACTCTCTTGTGTCTATTGCATGATGTCTCCTACTAGATCCTTCGACGCCTCTTACTAAATATACTTAATTCACCATTGCTAAAGCGCCTTGAGACTCAGAAAGTTGCATAGCGTTCCTGATACCTTGGGCCGGGACCATCCCACCAAGAGGATCTCCATTACTAAAGCGCCTCAAGACTAAGAAATAGCCTAAAGGCGCTCCTGCTGCCTTGGTCGGGGAATACCCTCCTCCAAGAAGCCTGGTGCTAAAGTGGCCTTAGTTGCCTACCAGGACAGATTACAGTAAGAATCGGGCTGCCTCAGGGCACTTGGTTCCTTACTTCGCCTCAAGACCAGGAAATAGCCTAAAGGCGCTCCTGCTGCCTTGGTCGGGGAATACCCTCCTCCAAGAAGCCTGGTGCTAAAGTGGCCTTAGTTGCCTACCAGGACAGATTACAGTAAGAATCGGGCTGCCTCAGGGCACTTGGTTCCTTACTTCGCCTCAAGACCAGGAAATAGCCTAAAGGCGCTCCTGCTGCCTTGGTCGGGGAATACCCTCCTCCAAGAAGCCTGGTGCTAAAGTGGCCTTAGTTGCCTACCAGGACAGATTACAGTAAGAATCGGGCTGCCTCAGGGCACTTGGTTTCTTACTTCGCCTCAAGACCAGGAAATAGCCTAAAGGCGCTCCTGCTGCCTTGGTCGAGGAATACCCTCCTCCAAGAAGCCTGGTGCTAAAGTGGCCTTAGTTGCCTACCAGGACAGATTACAGTAAGAATCGGGCTGCCTCAGGGCACTTGGTTCCTTACTTCGCCTCAAGACCAGGAAATAGCCTAAAAGGCGCTCCTGCTGCCTTGGTTGGGGAACGCCTTCCTCCAAGAAGCCTGGTGCTAAAGTGGCCTTAGTTGCCTACCAGGACAGATTACAGTAAAAATCGGGCTGCCTCAGGGCACTTGGTTTCTTATTTCGCCTCAAGACCGGGAAATAGCCTAAAGGCGCTCCTGCTGCCTTGGTCGGGGAATACCCCCCTCCAAGAAGCCTGGTGCTAAAGTGGCCCTAGTTGCCTACCAGGACGGGTCAACACTAACATCAAGGTTACTTGTCGAGATGCTTCGCCCTTTATTTCCCCACTTACAACCCCGACAGAGGGCTGACAGTCAGGAAAAAACCTGGAAGTTTACCGACAACAAGTCAAATTGTTCGTAAGTAGCGGATGTCATCGGTTGATTACTTTGCATTTTACACTGTTGGGAGTTCGGTTAAAGGGAGATGTAATCTGACCCCGTTGATTCTTACGATTACGGGATATAAACATCATGTGTTTTATCTTTGCTACCTATCGGGGTCCAGTCATTCTCCTTATTACTCATCGGGGTTCCAGGTATCCACAAAACTATATGCTATGGAAATATGCTGTGAAAAGTTCCTGAGTACAAAAGCAAGAACACAAAGTACGAAGCAGATAATGAAAAACAGTTGTATTTATACAACGGGGTGCCCAATTCCCCATGCGGGCTACAAAAATTTTAATAAGAAAGGAGGCCAGGCTAGTCTTCTCTTTCCTCCTCTGGATGCTCTCCTTGGCCAGCTGCCCCTTCTCCCAAAGGCTCAGCTACTGCATCAGTTTGAACCGCCCCCTCCACAGCAGAAGACCCAGACTGAATCCCTTCAACCACAGGGACCTCGGATCTAGCTGGCCCATCATCTTCCTCCACAATGGCTACTCCCATAGCAGACTCGGGGTCCGCCACTTGTTCTTCGATAAAAGGGGGATCTAAAGTAGCACCCTCGCTACCATCGAGTAAAACCTCAGCCGCCGCGTTAGCTCCTTGACCCGGATGAACTACCTCATGTGGAGGGGCTTCTGTTTCTTGGTCCCCTCCTACTAGCTGGGCAGCCTTTGTCATGATTTGCTCCCGATCCCAGTTCAGAGCTGCCTCGAGGTCGAAGGGAGGAGGCAAAGCTGTGGCTACCTCGTAGCAGGCTGTAAAGTAACCATCTTCGAATGAAGGCCCTTGCTGAGCTTCCAAGCCTGCTATGGTCTCCCGCAGGAGTTGATTCTCGCTCTGTAGCAGCGTCTTCTCTCGTTTCACGCACTCCCTTTCTTCCCGGCAGCGTAGAGACCGGACTGTCTCAGTGTCCAGGCTGCGTTCCGCACGCCTAAGAGCCACCAAGGCCTCCTGCCTCCCTTCTTCAGCGTTTTTTGCTTCTTGCAGCAGAGGAGCCACGCTCTGTTGGGTCTGGACTAGTTCCTGCTGGGTATCCTCCAGCCTCGCTTGGAGACCGATATAAGCCTCCCTCAATGTCAGCAGCTGCCTCTCCATGGCCATGGCAAACTTGAAGCCCTGCAAGAAGAAAGAAAGATAATCTTTGGCCAGAAGAAGAAAAGAAGTAGCGGGAAGGAAGTAGAAGCTCACCTCGGCCAGAACCGATGCCCCCTTGGTGACCAAGATGTCAGTAGGAAGCTTGGCCATATCCACCAAACTTCCACCAGGGCACGAGTCCGCAAATCGGGATACCACCTCCTCAAGGGTAGCACCCCTTGACCCCGATCCAGAAGCAACAGCAGCATCAAGGGCAAGGATGTGGACAACTGTTTCTTCCACTAGGATGCGCGCAGGGTCCTCAGGGAACGTTATAGTAGGAGGAGGAGCAGGGGAAGTCTTTGCTACAGGGGCGGCCTTCTTCTGTGCCGACCTCCCAGAGCCTCGGGCCTTAGCCGCCCTAGCCAACATCGCCGAAATCTTTGAACGCAATGGAGGAGTAGAGGGAAGGGGAGTCTTGGTCTTAGACCTCGCTGGAGCAGGAGCAGGCATTTTTGAGGGAGCAGAAAGGGGGTTGGGGTCGATTCCCACTCGGATGGACCCCGACGCAGTCTTGGCAGCAGGGGTAGGAGAAGGAACAGGGGAGGGAGGAGCTGACAGAGTTATCCCCCCTGCCTCAGTAGAAGAAGGAGATCCCGCTAACACCGGAGCAGCAGACACTGCAAAAAGGAAAGATACTCAATAAGAAAGAAAACAAAGAAAATATGTAAGTAGAAAAGTAAACGAGTAGGGAACAGTCCACTCACCGGGAAGAGCAAGGGATATCTTCAAGTACCGCTCCACGCGGGCCCCCTCAAAGGGATCAAGAGTGGGATATTGCATATTGGTATATCCCCTCTTCATGATCCTCGCAAGGATTTCCCGGGATTCAGGAGCGAGCACCCCATTCGCCCATTTATCCCGCACTGTGAACTGAGTAGGGACGGGGTATTCATATCCCCCAATAAAGGCGGTGTGCCCCCACTCGCCTTCCACCACTATCCATTCTTCCTTCCAGGGCGCGGCATACTTAACGTTTGCTCCTGGGACGATGAACCTCATGTCGTTGTTCGCCCTAAGGTAAAACTGACCCCGGGGCACCATACTGGCGATGTTGAAGAGGTAGCGGAGTTCATCTAATCCCGGCTCTCACTCGATGCGATCCTTCTCGTACTGCTCCTTCCAGAGCACCAGAAACCCCGTCAGGTGTTTCCAGAACCCCAGTGAAATCTGTAATGGGGCTAACTCCAGCGCGACAAGAGCCCGGCGTAGCGTAGGGTGTAGGGGCAATCGAACACCGCATTCGAAGGCCGCCTTGTGGATCAAAAGACGATCTTGAGGCGGGGTATAGACATCAAATCCCCGGTGAGGAAGAGAGAGGATGATGTTATCCGGGATCATATACTCCTCCATTAGCTTGGCCAAAGTGTCCTGGGTGTAGACGGAGTCGGGGACTATCCTCCCGTCATGAAAAAGGGCGAAGGAGCCGGCCTGGACCTCGACTAGAGAAACCCTCTCATCATTGCCTCCGTCACCATCACCAGACTTAGCGGCGCCCACTTCATCACAGATCAAAACTGGGTCTTCGGGTCGATTGCTGAAACCCAACCCAACCCAACCCAACCCAACTCGCGGGTTTCGAGCGGAGCGACGGCGTTGAGCTAGCGGGGTGTCACTATCCTCCTCCCGACCCCGTTTCTTCCTCTCTGAGATTGGGGAATCTACCGCCACGTCGGCCGCCTCCATACTGAAGAGGGCGTCGATGCTATCAGACTGGGGAGGCGAAGCAGGTTCAGGTTGAATAGGATTCGCCGCTGTAGAAGGGTTTTGTTCGGCAGTGACTTCTTGAGAAGTAGGGATTCGTGAAGGAGAAGCCATTGAAAGAGAAGGAGAAAAGAATAAGTTTGAGAAAATTAGGGGTCAGGGAGAGTTTTTTTGTTCTCGTTTGATTTTGAAAAGTCAGAAAGCTTGAAGGTGAGAAGCGCTATTTGAAGCCGGTCTATTTATAGAGGAGAGATGATGGTTACATACTCGGAAACCAAAATTTGTGACCGGAAGGATGGGTCGAGGCGTTTTTCCGCATTAATCGCGCCAAAACGGCTCTTTTTGAAAAACGGGGAACCCAATCAACAGTCGACACGCAAACAAATTATAACGTACGGAATAAAGATTCCCCCCCCTTCTAGGTGGAAACCTAGTCAGACAAGGAAGAAAGTGGATAAAGTGGAAAATCCTTCAAGCAAACAAAAAGATCCTGACTCCGACCTCGACCCCGATAGAGTATCAGTGTCCAAGTCAGGGGGGACTTCTGTTAACCGCCAAAATTGGCGAGGGACCAAGGAAGAATTTTCCACCTTAACACGAGAAGCAGGTGCGAACACAATCCAGATACCTCGACAGAGTAGAGCCCGATTGGCCCAGGTATGAACCTCTTTCAGCGGGATCCACCCCGCCAGCGTCTTAAAGGACCAAGCCTGGTTATGATCGGGCACCCTAGGGACCCCGCATCGTCCCATCAACACTACACCCTAGGGACCCCGTAACACCCCGACACAGCTTCTTATGGACCCCGCAGCACCCCGACACGGAGTTCTACTGACCATCTCATTACAAGTCAGCTACATACTCCCCAACTCCATCAGTTGGATGCCTACCGGCTCGCACTTTCAAGTATAACTAGCCCGACAAGCAGGTAGATACCGGGCAGCAAGATTCTCGTACCAGAAACTAAAAAACTCCATAAAAGACTCATTAAAACGCTGTCGTACAGAGGAGAAGTACACTTTCCCGCCAGAGAGTCCTATTTTGAGCAGGTCGATGTACTAAGAATCCTACTAGGAAGGTAACAATTTGATCACGAAATTGACTCCTTTTAGGAAGGAAAGACGGGATTCCCCAAGTAAAGCGCAGAGATTATCTCCTAGAAAGAGGACGATTCTGCATTGGCCAAACCCTAAGCCGAGATTTTAGGAGTGCATGGCAAGCAAAACACCTATATATACGAAACAGTTTCTTCAGAAAAAGGGGGACCACTTATCGACAGGCACAGTTCTTCTACTATTATCATCTCCATCGCCGGGACTATGATCCATACTCCATTGTAATCCAAATCAAAAAGTTAGTTCATTGTATTGTAAAGAAAAAAGGCTGTCCAATAAAGCTTATTGATTGATCAGTTTGATATACATCATTGTGTAACTCCGGCTTTGATAGGGATATAGTCGGTATCGAACTACTTGATACCCCTCCGACCAGGGTCAATCTTGATCCTGGTCCCTTTAAAGTTGTTATTTGGAATCCTATCTCGATAACGATTTTCAGGTAACAACTTGTATTTTTAATTTTCTAAGAAAAACCCGGTGTGACAAAAATCTGAGTAAAATATATACAAAGATCTTATAGATCTTGTGGTGTTGGACGTCCTCAAACTATTTCGTTAAAAACCTTGTCAAGAAAACCCGATGGGATGAAACCTAATCGAAGGGAAAAAGAGTATAGTGTACATATGTCTAGAATTTATTGTTTTCTTCAAAACATTTCTCACATTTATACTTTGCTATGAAAAACCTAGTGAGATAAAAACCTTAAGAATGATATCCATTGATTTGTCGGATCAAAGTAATATTTATGATGATCTTATAGATCAAGGTAACATATATACGATGATTAGCAAGATCAAAGTAATATTTATAATGACCTTTTTGATCAAGACAACATATATATGATGATCAACTGGATTAACGTAATATTTATAATGATCTTTATGAATCAAAATATTTTTGGGTGTGCTTAGAAAATTGTCTCATTAAAACCTTATCAGGAAAACCCAATAGGACAAAATCCTGATTGTAAGGAAAAAGAGTACAATTGCACATATGCCCCAAAATAATTAATATACTTCATTTAATATGCTCCCCTTGATAAAAGTTCTTTTGAATTGCTAAAACTGACACATACAGATGTTTATTTCATTTCATGAAATAACGTCAAAATGTAAGGACTTAGATTTGTATTGACTTAATTCCATTGCAAAACTCTCTTTATTTGTAATAGTTAGTTACTTAGGTGTTTCTTGGTAGAAAGGAGCTTTAAAGGAGAAAAGCAACTTCTCATGCAAATATCGTCTTCAAGTGGAAAAACGCTTTCTTGGATACTAAGGTATCAAGTTACTTCTTCCTCTTTCAAGGCGTAAGCGCGCACACACACAATTCATACATATGTGTCCCTGCATCATTGAGCAAACCGCACACACATACATTGCATTTTTATATGTGTCCCTGCATAGTAGAGCTTATTTGGTAATAACACATTCACACACATGATTTAGTATGATCATGCATTGATCCCATATTGTCATACATTGTAGAAATGCATGTAATAGGAATATGTCTACAAAATTGCATACTTGAGTGAACTTGTGTTTATTTGTTTGGATTTTGTTGTTTTTGAATTTAATATGATCTTATATGATTCACTGTTGAGTACCGGTCATTTCGATTACTCACTCATTTGATTTCGAGTTTAAACGAGGAAGTTACGTCTATTTACATTCTTTTACAATGCATTGTATTCATCATCATGTATCGAGTCGATTTCATATCCAATTGTCAAAGTTTTATAGTCGTCATCGTGTGTCGTTGAGTTATGGCTTGTAATCCGAAGATGGATTCGAATTCCAAGTTCAGAGGCTGGATAATGGTTGAAGAACGAGTATAGTGCGCACGAGGGAGCGAAAGAGGTGAGAAGTGGCAAAAGGCCACCTTCCCTCATTCCCGTGGTGGCCACGTGCCTCCACGGGAATGTGGCTGAGAGGTGGCCAAAATTCCTCTTTTTCCCTTCTCTTTCTCCTTCTCCTTCTCCTTTTGGTTTCCCTCCCTCTTTAAATTCAAAATATCTCGAAGCACTAATTAATTCATCACAACTCACACAATTTTAGCATTTTTGTTTTTGTCATAACTCTCTTATCTTAACTCCGAATAAAGTGATTCAAAAGTGAAAATCCTTGGTCTTGAAGAGAGGAACAAGTCCCAATAATTTTAAAGTTTAAAATATGTCCATATTTTTCATGGTGATCTGATCTCAGTTAGAGTTTCATCTTTTCTGATGGTAATTATCTTCTAACATTTTCCTCTTGATCAACTTGATTGATGAAAAATGTCTAGAATGATATTGATTCCTACTTTAGACTTGTTTGAATGAATTTTGAGTTTAAGCTTTTTGTGATTTTGATTGAACATACTTGAAGGCTAAATTTGATTCACATGAAATTGATTTTAGAAATGATTTGTATGATATGCCTAATGTTGATTTCTTAGTTTAATTTCATGATCTAAGAACTAGGATTTGTGATTGAAATATTGATATATCAAATCTAGTTCTTATTGATTCACATGATTGGATTCCTAGATAACTTTGTGATTAAGTGTTGAAAGAATATTCTAGTTATCTCTTGCATGTTCATAGAGTTTGTTTGATCATCTTTCTCTATTTGATTGTGTTTGCATCATTTGCATCACTTAGATCATTTGCAGTGTAAAAGGTGGGAAGTCTCTTGTTGTTGAGTGATTCTTCAACATAGAGCAAGGAAGACTTGGTAAAGAGTGTGAGGCTCTAAGTAAATCCAAGCAAAGTTTTGTCTAAGAGTGTGAGGCTCCAGTTAGAGAAGCAAGAAAAGACTTGGCAAGGAGTTAGGCTTCAAGTAAGTCTGAGCAAGGAAATCTTCCTAGAGAGTTGAGAATAGTCTCGGTTAGGGAGTGGCTTTCTAGAGGCAAGCGATTTGTCTCGGTTAGAAAGCTTGTGGCAAAGTGCTCTTTCACTAGGCTCAAGGGTAGACTATGAGTTGATAGCTTGGGGAGTATATCATTGGTTGATTGCCTTGAGTGTGTATCTCCTTTTCATCATAGTGGATTTGCTTGATGGTGGTTGTGGATTCAACCCGTAGATATTTCCTCTTAGGAGGTTTTACCACGTAAAAACAATTGTGTCAAGTTTTGTTTTACTTTTCATTATCTTCCATATTTTCATTGATTGTATCAGTTGTGTTTTATATTCTAATTTGTGTTAACAAGCAATCATTTGTGAGACACATCAAGTGTGCATATCATTGTTTCGCATAAAAAGTATATTGGAAGAATTTAGACCTATACATATTCACAACACCACCCCCCCCCCCCCCCCCCCCAATTCCTAGGTATATTCTATAGCTTAAGGGAAATTTCACATAAATTAATGGATGGGGTATAAGCAAAGACTTGCTTTATGGAGTAATATCCACATGAAATCTTTTCAATAAATTCTAATTGATGGCATTCCATTTGATCTATGCTCGATCTTTAGGTCGACACAATATTTTCTTTCTCATTTCTTTATAAAAGCACATGAGTATATAAAAAGATTATTATATCCTTATTTTATCGGATATTAACTGAGACAGATATACCACATCCGTTCATAGGGTTCAAAATTTAAATGTCACCATTTGGGCCTGTTTTTGGGAGAATGTCACCAAGTTACTAATCTAAGTTTAAAAGGCACCAATTAAGGTGACCAGACAAAAATACCCCCATTTGTCAGTTTGTGTCATTTTCAAACGTTGAAAAAAGAAACCCTAGAGAGAGAAGAGAGAGAAAAGGCGACGGCGCAACAGTACCAAAGGCGACCGAAATTTGACGGCGAAGTTACCGGCGACGGCGATACAGTAGTGATGTCGACGAGAACTCACGGCCAAACGCGAAGGACAGTGGTAAGTTTCTTATTCTTACGCGTTTTTTGTTGTTGAACAAAAAAAAGTTTATCTGTGCTTGATTGTGGATGGTTGATTATGTTTGCATGATGAGATGAGGTTTTAGGTTAGGGTTTTAGTTTCTGAAAAGAGTTGTTTTGAAGACGATGAAGTTCTGGGTTATCGTGCGTTTTTGAACTGTACCCGTGAGTTTTTGAACTTCCCGTGACTTTTTGAACTGTACCCGTGAGTTTTTGAACTTCCCGTGACTTTTTGAACTGTACCCGTGACTTTTTGAACTTTACCCGTGAGTTTTTGAACTGTACCCGTGACTTTTTGAACAGTTTCCGTGAGTTTTTGTACTGTTTCCGAGCCTTTTTACTAGACCCGTGCCTTTTCGAGCCTTTTTATACTTCCGTGACTTTTAATACACATCCCGTGACTTTTTATACACTTTCCGTGACTTTTAACACATCTCCCGTGACTTTTAAATATACACTTTCCATCGTGACTTTTAATAAACTTCCCGTGACTTTTAATACACTTGCCATCGTGACTTTTCATACTCTTCCCGTGACTTTTTTCCGTGACTTTTCATACTCTTCCCGTGACTTTTCATACACTTTCCCGTGACTTTTCAAACAATTTCCCGTGACTTTTCATACTGTTCCCGTGACTTTTCAAACACTTTCCCGTGACTTTTCATACTCTTCCCGTGACTTTTCATACACTTTCCCGTGACTTTTCATACTCTTTCCGTGACTTTTCATACACTTTCCCGTGACTTTTCATAATGTTTCCGTGACTTTTCATACACTTTTCCGTGACTTTTCATACGTTTTCATGAACTCATGTGCTTTGTTTCTATGAATATGCAGATGAGGAATGACGAGGATTTTTTTAAAACCCCAATGGCAGATTGGTTCAAGGGAAAAATTACTCGACATGACCATTTTGATGACCTCAAAGATATTGACAACGCACTTGACAGTGTACCTGAAGATCTGAAGATTGAAGACCGACGTCGGTACACTGAGTCGTGTTTTGGTCATTTCCTTCAAATGCATCGTCAGAATAATTTTTCGGCCGGGATTGTCCATCGGCTACTTTTGCGCGAGTTGCATCACGATGGACCGGAAGATGAGATGAGATTTTTGTTAGGTAAGCATGTGGTCCGGTTCTCGAAGGTTGAGTTCTGTCTAATCACCGGTTTGAAGTTCGGAGTCATTCCCGACACGACGAGGTATGATATGGTACAGAATGGCATACACCAGCGATACTTTCAAGGTCGAGAGATCGAGATTGAAGAGTTGAGAGTGGTGCTGCGGAACGGTATTTTTGACCAGCAGTACGATGCGGTGAAGCTTTGCTTACTGTTTATTCTGAACTGGATATTGATGGGGTTCGACGAGAGAGACAAAGTTCCAGTATGGCAGTTTCACCTAGTCGAGGACATGGACGCTTTTGATGCGTTTCCGTGGGGCGCACACGTGTATAGGCGGTCTATTTTTGGTTTCAAGCGGGCATTAGATGGTCCACGGCGGCGATTGGCAGAAAAACGGGAAGCAGAAGGCGAGGACCTTAACGTACAGAACATCGAGCTGTCGTACAACATATACGGTCTACCGCATGCACTGTTGGTGAGAATTTTGAATTTGAATCTGTATTGTAATTGTAGTTTATTTTATATGACTGATGTATGTACTTCTTATGGTACTTTTTTATTACGCAGATATTTGCCTTTGAGGTTATCCACGAGCTTGGCAATACTAAATGTGGGACTCGTCGGCTAATCGAGCTACCCCCCCCCCCCCCCCCCCCACGTATTCTGAAATGGGAATTGAGTCAGCGACCTTGGGCGAAAAAGCTGGATGGCGTTTTTACAAAAAGGGTAAGTATTGATGTTGTGACTGAAAATAGTTATTAGTATGTATACAATGACAATGATCTAACTCCGATTTCAGATGTTTGCGCGGCCTGCACTAGTGCCGACGGCTGAGGAGAGGGCTCAACGCTACTACGAAGGCATAGACCTAGGAGGCAATCTGTATGATGCCGATGCCGCTGTCGATGCCGCTGATATACATGGTCACCTCCCAGATCTTGAACCAGATAGCATTGCACAACCCAGTGATACGGATGGTCCATTTTTCGGACGCAGTGATATGGAGGGTTCGTATTCCGAACGTACTGATACGGAGGGTTCAGAACCGGAGGGTGGCGGTGGCGGTGGCGGTGGCGGTGGCAGTGGCGGTGGGCGTAGGCGGGTACGATTCACTTTGCCCAGACAACCTGCACCTGAAGGTGATTCAGACGCGGAGGGTCACAGTGGGAGTCCCCGGAGGCGTAGGCCGATACGATTGACCTCGCCTAGACAGCCTCGACCTGGAGGTGATGCACAGGTGCGTAAAAATATTAATACCGCATTATTTAATTTCAATCGACCGAACGATTTTAGTACTAAGGGTGTGTCAAATCCTTGTAGGACTGGGACCGTAAAATCGCTGAAGTGATGGATGCAGTTCGATCTTTAAGGGAGGATGTGATGGATGCTGTCCGAAAGAGTGATGACAGGCGAGATACGCAGCATCGGGAGTTGGTGGATATGATTCGGGTGCTACAGGGTTCGAGGTCAGACTCCCGTATGGATGATCCACCATCTGATGCCCGACCATTCGATGACCATCACGGAGACTTTAGTCCCACAGTCAGGACAGGTATTGATTCGGATAGGACAGACCCAGGGAGCAGACGTGGGCAGCCACCTACTATGGACACAGTATCCGATCAGCAGGGTCATGCTGCGACTGAACGAGAGGAGGTACCCGGTGGTACACAGATAGCAGCATTGGAGCTGGTACCTCCTCCGGTTTTACATGACAGGACTGCTAGTACAGAGATAGCAGCATTGGAGCAGGTACCTCTTCCTATTTTACCTGACAGAGCTGCTAGTATAGAGATAGCACAAGTGCAGCAGGTACCTCCTCCAGTTTTACCTGACAGAGCTGCTACGACAGAGATAGCACTAGTGCAACAGGTACCTCCTCCGATTTTACCTGAGATCGCTGCTACTACAGAGACATCACGGGGGCAGAGTCGGTCCTCCTCCTCGTACTGCACCCCTCCTCCTGTCGATGCCAGCACAGATCGACCGCTCAAGCGATCACGACGTCACTCCCCCATCAGTTCCAGCGAGACCCAGCGGCATGACCGACTAGGCAGCGATCCACGGGGGCAAAGTTCCTCCTCACTGTGTACCCCTCCCCGTACTGCTTTGGATCAGAGTCCCCCACCTCTCAGACGTCAAGATCGGATTCGAAAACCAGGTTGGCAGTTGAGCACCCCATACACAAACCCCTGTCTACCGAAGAGGGCAAAGATTAGGCCACCTCCACCACATGAATGGATGCCTCACGGATTGGTAGATCCGGACCACCTTATGGCGTACAAGGCGTACAAGAGGAACCAGACGGGGGAATTGTAAGTATTACAATATGTTTATAGTTTTTTCAAATACATATGTCAAATAACTTGGTTATCTAACTTTTTGAACAATTATACAGACGCGATGTGGATTTATACGACCCAGTTGGTGTCGATGTCACTTGGTTCCACCGCCTTCAAACCAACAGAATGGAGTTGGAGGATACGGTATGTCCCTCAATTGAACTGTCTCTATAAGTTTGTTTCACAAATGGTAGAATCCTAACAGTACCAATTCTTGAATTTGTCAGCACATTGACGCATACTTGAACATTCTTCGGAAGCGTCAACGAATGTACAACACTGTCTACGGATCGAGGACCAACATATTGGATTCACAATTCTATGTAAGTGTTTATATTATACGGTTTACGGTTTTCGGTTCTGCATTGATCAATTTCATGCATCTTTTACCTAACGTTTCGATAAATTTCCTATGTACAGACATTGTTATATCACACATGGGACAGAATCGGCACTGGTGAGGAGAAGAAACCCCCAAAGGGTTGGTCTGTGTTGAAGCACCAGTGGGCCCATGATGACCTTATGGTGGTACGTGGAGAGCTTCCTGCAGGAATCCGGCCATGGCATGATGTTGATATGGTAAGTGTATATTTTACTTGGCATCCTCAATAAGTAAATTTTGGGACTGATAACACTTTGGAGAAACACCTACAGGTTCTGATTCCTTGCAACCTTGGACGTACGCATTGGGTCATGGCCAGCGTCGACCTCACGAAAGGGCAGATTTTCCTGTTTGACCCCTTCAGACAGGAGGTCCCATTTAGGCATAGGAATGCCCAGGTCGCGTGCTTAAGGTGGTTGCTACCCTCGATGCTGTATGCGGTGCACTTTCACAGGAACAGACGCAGGGGTGATATGACGTACACAAAGAGGGATGGGCCCTTTCGGATGTTGTTCGTATCAGCTGACCGTGTGCCCCAACAGCAAATGGGGTATGACAGTTTCAAGTTTTATATTCTATCCAAATCGGTTTTAATAACATTCCATTCTAATTGTTTTTTCATGTGCTGAATTACAGGGGAAACTGTGGTGCCCATACTTTGAGAATGATTGAGTACCTGACGGCGAACACTGATACGTTCGACTGGTCGGAAGACGATATGGCCACCATTCGAGAAAAGATGGCTGTGGAGGTTTTTTGTAACTCCAAGCCCATTTAGTTGATGTACATAACATTTCAGTAATGAAATAATGAATTCTTTTTATTTTTCAAGTGTTTGTAGTTAAAAGTTCAACACACACATTTAATACATTGAAATCCATAAACTAAATGGCAAAGGATGAAATTCATGACCACTATAACATTGAAATTCATGACCACTATAACAAAAGATCCAGTATGGCAATAAACAAATAACTAAATTCAAATATATTTTCGAACATAAAATCAATACATAAAAATGGGGTATCGAGTATGGTTCCCAAAGTCTAAACGATGTTGAAAGACATCAAGTTGGAGACATGTTCTGCTATCGCAAGCTTTTATGGTGCCAATTCGTCTTCCTCTTGTACTGTCTTGTTATGTTTGATTGCCTTCCTCATTGGCAGCATTAGAGTCCTTCCCAGGGCATGTTTGTTTGTTGTGTCCAATTTCATGACAGATGCTACACTTGCGACGGTATTCCTCGGGGACAATTTTGCTAGGACCTTCATTAACCATAGGCGGGTTGGAACACCTCCTGCTATTGTGTCCAGGTTGTCCACATCTTCTACACGACTGTGTGGTTGTCCTCTCCGAAGAAGAGGCATGTCGACCCTCCATCGGGCGACCTGATTGTCTCTTGGTCTGTGGATTTAAAACCACTCGCGCTGCGATGTCAGATGGCACTACCCACGAAGAAGGATGGCCAACAGGCATAATAGGAACCGAGTATGCATCAATAAGTGTCTCCCTCTTGTAGTAGTCCGCACACAGAGATGTGAAATCCAAGTTTCGCTCCCTACAACAATGAAAACAGTCAGATTCACGTTTGGGTAATATAAAGCGTTAACTGTAACTTGTCAAGTACCTTGCCGCTGCGAGTGCGTGTGAACATGGTAAAAGGTCCATTTGGAATTTGTTGCATGTGCAACTCTTTCGGGCTAAGTTAACCGTGAACTGTTTTCCCTTGTATTTGACGGAGAATATGTTCCAGTCAACTGGATTTACAGTCATATAACCGCACTTCTCAACACGTTTCAGGATCACAAGATGTGCTGCGTCGGTCAATCGATGACGCATGGCCTGTGCAGCTGCATGACGATCATGAAACCACTTTTGTACCATATTCCTAATGAACTCTGCTAATGTCATCAGTGGCAGTTGCCGTGCGAATTTTAGGCATGAGTTTATGCACTCTGCAACATTTGTGGTCATCATCCTGTACCTTCTTTTGGGACAATGTACGCGGGACCACTTGTGTGGACCGGCAGCAATGGCATAATCGAATGCAGCCTTGTGCAGTTTATGTAACTCTTCCATGTGGCGATTATACTTGATTTCACTGTACGACCTAGCTGCATTATCCATTATTTTGGCAACATCCTTTCTGTGGAAACGCTTCTTCATATTTTCACCAAAATGCCAGCAACATATGGTATGGGTTGCATAAGGGAACACTTTAGAAATCCCTGCTTCAATGCTTACATGACGATCGGAAATGAAAACCAGATCATCTATATGACCAAGGGCACCCCTCAAGCATTCCAAAAACCACTCCCATGAAAGGTTATTTTCTGAGTCACCGTACCCAAAAGCAATTGGATACACCTGTTCGTTTCCATCTTGTGCAGTTGCAACAAACATTGTACCTCCGAATCTTCCTTTCAAATGGGTACCATCAACTGCAATCACTGGACGCATACATCTCTGAAAACCTCTAATTGAGGACCCTAACGACATGAAAAAGTATAGGAATTTACCATCGTCTGCGCATTGTAAGTCGGTGATTGTGCCAGGGTTTTGCTGTTCCAGAACGTATGCAAAAGATGGCAGTAGTTGGAAAGTTTCTTCATGCGTTCCATAGGTCAATGACAATGCATATTGTAGGGAATCATGTGCCTTACCATACATGATTTGGATGCCATATATTGTTTTCATATCGGCGATTACGTCCTTGGGACGCATGAGACGACCATCGTGTTGTTGAAGTCTAGGTGCAATGACTTCTCCGATTATGACTGCACTAGCTTGTCGGTGGCGACGGTGAATCTCCTCCAAGGGACAACTGTGTTCGTTGACAAAACTTCTGACTTGGAAGTAAGTCCCTTCATCTCTCCTCACCGCTCTTAATTTCCACGTACAGTCATCAATGATGCAAACCAGATGTAAAGTTGTCTTATTGGACCTTTTCACCTTCCATTCAAAGTTCTGCCGCATTGCAAAATTGCCAACTAGCCTCTTCAAATCCTTTTTACTTGGAAAAAATTGACCTTTATAAATCATGGTTCTAGGTTCTTGCGCTGCCAATGTGCTGCTTCCACCAACACCAAACGAGTATGAATCTGCTCCCGGAATAACCCACGTGGTCATATTAACGGAATCGAATGCAGTTACATTATGCCGGACCTCAGAAGTCCCACACATATCAGGTGTACTGACTCCTTGTACACGTCTTCCACGTGTTTCAATTTCTGCAGGCTCTTCATCCACATTTTGTAGGTCATGACCATGCTCATTGTACTGCTCATTGTACTGCTCATCATTCATCTGAATTCCACAGCCGAACACATCATCGTGTTGAGGTTCAACTACAGCTGCATGGTCGACCACTACCGGTGGGAAAACACCCATGTTTTCCTCACCTTCGGTGCCACTCCTTTGTGTGAACACTTGATTGCTACCGCTAAAGGATCCAAATTGTTGACAATTTTCATGAGGAGGAATATCATTCCCTATCACTGTCCTCTCAGTTACACTGACACATACTTGAGGGATCACCCGATCTTCCCCTAGCATGAACTGAACATCATCGTCATTTCTTATAAATGTGCGACATGTAGTGCCAGGAACAATTGATATTGATGACAGATCAACATTGAATTTGTTTACATCATACTTCACAATGTTATGCACGATCGCCACCAATTCTTCATAAGTCATATTCTTTGACACATACATGCCCTGGTTATCGGATCCAATAAACCTCTGACTTCCGTCGGGTAATTGCTCCCATCGACCGTTGTAAGATATTACTATTCTAACCCGATTCATGATACTGTCAAATTAATCATCACAAACCATTAATAAAAACCCAGGACTGCAAAAAATTTTCACAGATTACATTTACAAAGGCTCGGATAGGGATATGGAAAAGGCTCGGACAACAACTGAAAATGCTCGGGTACGACATCAAAAGGCTTGGGGGAGGCTTGGGGGAGTCAAGAAAAGGCACGGGTAAGACATGAAAAGTCACGGGTAAGACATGAAAAGTCACGGGTAAGACAAGAAAAGTCACGGGTAAGACAATAAAAGTCACGGGTAAGACAAGAAAAGTCACGGGTAAGACAATAAAAGTCACGGGTAAGACAAGAAAAGTCACGGGTTAGACATGAAAAGTCACGGGTCAGACATAAAAAGGCTCGGATAGGGAAGACAAGAAAAGTCACGGGTAAGACAATAAAAGTCACGGGTAATTCATGTCAAGAAAAGTCACGGGTAAGACAATAAAAGTCACGGGTAAGACAAGAAAAGTCACGGGTTAGACATGAAAAGTCACGGGTCAGACATAAAAAGGCTCGGATAGGGAAGACAAGAAAAGTCACGGGTAAGACAAGAAAAGTCACGGGTAATTCATGTTTACAGATCTTACAAAGTCATGGGAAATTCATGTTTACAGAGCTTACAAACTACTCAGAAACCATATTAAAAGGAACAAATTAAAATGTGAGCAAATTAAAACGAGAAAGTTCAAGATATGTTACCTTATTTGACTGAAGGACGTGGGTTCTTTATAAGTTGAACAAGAAATTCCAGAGAGAGAGAGGGAGAGAGTAACTGAGTTAACACTACTGTCTGACAGTTTTTTTTTTTTTTTTTCAAGTGTGGAGAGAGGAAAGTACAAAGGGAATAACATAAATGATTAAAGTGGGGGCAATTTTGGTAGTTCACAATAATAGGTGCCTTTTAAACTTAACTTATTAAACTAGTGACTTTCTCACCACATCAGTTTAAAAAGGTGACATTTCTCACCATTTCCACTCCGTTCATATTGTTTTTAATCCATATAAGGATTTTTGTATGTTCATCAAATACAAATTACGAGATCTCGATTTACATGCTTCTAGCACTTTAAATCCTTTAGGGATTATAAATATCTATATTGAGTGAATCATATAGATAAATTATTACTGCGTCTAGAAAACGCATTTCAAGCCTTTCAAAGGCAGCCAAATTTATCAAAAATTCAGAACGTAATCATATTCATTAGTAGTGAATACCAAGTTTCTGTAAGAAACCTTGTACTACGAGTCGTGCCTCATATCTCATGATCTCGTTTTTCTCATTACGTTTCCGTATAGAGACCCATTAGTATCTAACTAGTTTGACATCTCCAGATGTTTAAAGTATTATTGGACTAAAACTTTATATTTTGCTTATGAAGTCAATTCTTCTGGAATTGCTTCTTTTCTTGTAGGCCAATCATGCCTTTTGTCTACAATCATTTATATTTATGAATATCATAATTATCATTTATAATTTCAGTAGCGCTACTATGTATAAAAATACATCATTAATGATTGTTTCCTTATGATTCCACATTTTTCTCATATGATTTATAAAAAATTGCTCAATTTCTATACTCTTGTATCTCTGTTGAGATTACTTCCATTTCAATGGATTTAGTTATTTCATAGACTTGCATCTCTTTAGATATATTAGACTCTTATAGTGTTGATTTAGAGAAAGGGAATTTATTTATAACTCGAGTTTTGTTTACATTAGGATCTTGATAACAATACCTTTCAAAAAGGTTCTCAAGTTTATGATATGTAGCAGATGATTTATTTGTTGCATTTTATTCAAATCGTTCTTCAAGAACAATCACCTAGACGGGGTTTATGAGATAGCAACTTATAAAATATTGTTACCTTTAATATATTAGGTAACAGATTAATAATCATCCGATGATCAATTATCTATCGTATTTGAGCGATACGAATATTGAAACAACACACATTTATATATAGAGAACCAAACCGGTATCTCTATTTTGTACAAGAGTAACTTTTCATTTACTTTTCTCTTCCAAAGAAATTTTCCATTTGGAAATTAATCAATATGATAATATACAGGTTGTGCGTAAAAATATAAACTATCAGAAGTTTAAATGATCTAATAGAAATTAATCAAAATCAACATTAATCTCATAATGATATAGAATTCTTATTTTAGATCATGTCATAGATGCAATAA
Organism: Acer campestre; assembly: GCA_954870605.1. Classification (NCBI taxonomy): domain Eukaryota; kingdom Viridiplantae; phylum Streptophyta; class Magnoliopsida; order Sapindales; family Sapindaceae; genus Acer; species Acer campestre. Next base: position 13,575,597 of record OX940806.1, read on the forward strand.
GGAGATATACTACACAATCAAATATCTTAAAAATGTGAGCAAGTCAATGACCAATTACTAGTTGTAATGGTAAATAATGATGATAAGCAGTGAGTCATAGATGAATTCATCAACATGTAATATAGAATGTCCCATATAAAAATTGGTAACTATATCGAAATAATAAAGTTCTCGTAATTACCTGGAGACGTTTGATAAGTGATTCCGCTGATCCATTCTGATTATGAGTACATGCAAAAAGAGGATGTTGAACATTGATCTCAACTTGAGACATTTGATAGTACACAAACATGTGACCATCATGTAGATGCATCAATTAGTACCATAAAATAATGAAAGGGTTCATTTGATGGATGAATATATCCACATATATCCCCTTGAATGATGAGGATTCAAAACCAACTTTAGAATAAGATTGTTTATTTGGTGGATCAATATATCCACATACACCCCCTGTTTATCAGCGATATAATCCAGATGATAAAGCACTCAGCTTTTCTATAATGAGTTTATAGCCCAAATCATGCACAACTATTCAATATGACATTAACAATGTTATATTCCTTCGATCTAAGCAGATTTCTTTATGTTCTGTTTGAGTAATATGAAGTATCATTGATACATAATTTAATATCATTTGCTAATAAGATTGTGGCTCTTCTAGAGCCTTTAATTAGACCGTTGGATCTGATTTGGTATTAACCTTTTATGCCTTTGAAATAAGCATATTTCTGTATATTATGCTTGAATAATATAAAGTATCATTGATACATAATTTAGTACTGTTTGATAAAAGGGATATTATCATTTTCCCCCTGATAATAAACTATTAGAAAGGTGAGGACAACGTTTCCCCAAATTAGCCGATCTCCCCCCTAACTTCAAAATATTGTTAGAAGACCCCATTATGTTAGCTTTTTGAACAGAAAAGTGAACTCTAACACTAGTCAGTGGGTTATAAGACGAAATTGCCCCCTTATATCCTTTAAATACAAATCAAGTATATCTAAATCTTCATGGAGTGTACCTCATCCATACATTTCATATGCTCGTTCGTCATTTTGTATGGTGTCATGTTTTGGATCATAAACTAGAAAAATATACATTATGTGCTCATTGATTATTTCTAGTTTCCATAGGATGTATTGATTATATATTCTATGTTGCATGTGTTTGCATCATTTGCATCACTTAGATCATTTGCCTTGCAAAATGTGGAAGTCTCATCTTGGAGTGAGTGAAGCTTCAATTTGAGCAAGAAAACTTGGCTAGGAAAGTGTTCCGGATAGCCAAGCAAAAGTCTTAGCTAGGAGTTTGGTACTCCGGATGGTTGAGCTAAGGAAGCTTGACTATGATCTTTGTAGTCTAGATTGCTAAGCAAGGAAATCTTCTTAGAGGCTTGAGAGCCTTGGATAAGAAGTTGCTTCCTAGAGGTGTAGGACACGTTAGATAGGGAGTAGGCTAAGTGGTTCATGTGTATGAGTTGATAGCTTAGGGTGGATATCATGTGTTGATAACCTTAAGTGTGTAAGTCCTTTTCGTCATAGTGGATTGCTTACCGGTGGTTATGGATTCAACCCGTGGATGTTTCCTCTTTGGAGGTTTACCATGTAAAAATCAATGTGTCAAATGTCTCTATCTCTATCTCTTTATATTTGTATGTATGTTCAATATAACTTTTTTAAGATTTTCATTTCCTCACATTCTTGTAAACAAATAATTGATAAAAAAAAGAGATGCACACATTGTTTGTTGAATCAACATTTGTTTCTTATATCTTGTAAGTGTTTGAACATTGTATCTTGTGATATTCTATATCAAGTTGTAAGGTTTTACTTATTGATCTTTAATTGTAATATTCAGAGTACAACTTGTGAAATTTGCTCTTCATTGAATATACTTGTATATGAGATACATTGTTTCTTGGTATATATTTTGTAGACTAAGGGTGGTGAATCAAGCATACATGTGTTAATTGTTTTCTCATAACAATCTTGTTAAAGGTTAATTTATATGCTCACTAAGGTTTTAACATAAGTCACGAAAGAATTTTTAAAACTAGTGTGTCAATCTATTCACCTTCCTTTTAGGTTGTTTAGTATAACCTTGTAGGCATTTTCAATTGGTATCAAAGCAGGTCACTTAAAGCAATTAGTGTGATTCGGGATCTATAAGGTTATTTACTATGATAACAACCTTTTTGTCTATAATTGTTTGTAATGGTTGTTCTTCTTTGTTGATTGGGAAAATGTTTGTTTTGTTGAAAATGCTCATGAAAGATTTCCCTAAGTCTAGTGATGAGCAAGCTTGGTTGAATTGTCAAGAAAGGTTTCTCTTCTCCATGTTTTATATTTGATGGAGTAGTTTTTCTAAACCAATATGTTCATGAAGTATGAATGAGGTTTATTTTTGAGAAGTTGAAACTTTTAGACTTTTTTACCATTAATAGTGGTGTAAGTTTTTAAACACCTTGCTCTTAATAAAGATTCAAATATGGCAAAAGAGGCATGAAATTAATTCCAAGCTACTTGCGAAATAGGTTCTTCTTGTTTTATATTTCATTTGTCTACTAACAATTTTGTTGATAAGCTTGAAAAGAATGTTAGTGACAAAAGCAACGAAGAAGAAGTTTTCCCGGAGGATGAGCATTCTAGACATGATCACTAGACTTTGCAACTCAATGAAGAAGATTGCAAATCAAAGACCTGATGATTTTAACCTTCAATATAATTAGAAAATGACCATTTAACCCTCAAAATATTTATTAAATAAAAAATATATTTAAGAAAAAGAAAATGGATCTCCACTGTCCATCTTTGAGATGGATGGTGGAGATATCTTTTATTATTATTTATTTTATTTTAAAAATATAAATTAAATTATTATCTATTTTTTAAAGGAAAAATATAAATTAAATTTTTATCTATTTTTTTAAAAGGATTATCAAAATAATTTAATAATCTAATAATTTATGGAAAAAAAAAAAACGAATTAACATCATCATCACTAACACCAGATTAATCAATTTAAAGATCCACCAAAAGAATGTAAAAATATATCCAGAAAAATTTACAAAAACAAACTGCAGTTGATGAAAGAGCAACAAATTTTGTAAAATCAAGCAAATACAGTCGAAGCACTATAAATCCACAAATTTCCAACCGATAAATAACACACAAACCTCACAAAAGCATGTCAAATTATTTAATTCATATACACATTAGCAAATTATCAAATTATCATCGCAAATCCAATAAAATGAATCCATTTACTAACAATCCAAACCCACATCATGAAAACCAGTAAACCTAAAGAACAAAACACACAAACCCGTAAAATTCTAGCACAATAATTCAACATATACACTACAATTCCTATAAATATGGACAGATTAACTTATCATCATCATCACTAACACCAGATTAATCAATTTTTCTTCGTGCAGTATATCAAAACCAACCACAAACAACATTCAACAATTTTCATACAACAATCGACCCAAATTTAAATCAAATCGAAGCCGATTCACCACACATACAAAACACACACATGAGATCAGGTTTTATTTTGTTTTTCAATAAAATAAAACAATCTTTTTTTTTTTTTACAGAAATAAAAAAATAAAAGCAACTCACTAGCGGTGGAGTCATTCCAGTGCCATTAGAGGGTTGTCTTCTTCACGACAGCTACTTGTGCGAAGGAGCAGATCGATCCGCGAGAGGGAGAAGCCGATCAATTTGTATGTGGGACAGAGGAGCCAATCGATCTGCGAGAGAACGGAGGAGCTGATCTATCTCCTCCTCACGTGGTGGAGGATTCTTGAATCTTATGGGTGTAGAGAGGTTTGATTTCGATTGGGGATAGTGACAAGTTGATTTTGATATAGGTTTTTTGATTGGGGGTGGTGGTAGGTGAAAGTTCACAAATTAACACGGTGTGTATACAATATTAATCTAGAAGGGGGGGGAGGGGGTGAATAGATTTTAACTAATTTTCACCCAATTTTCGTTTAAGGTCAATATTCCGAAAATGCCCCTAATAGACAATATAAAAACAACAAGTGTAATATGGTGCGGAATTATAAATGACACTTGATGTATACGTGGAAAACCCAACCACTGGGAAAAAAACCACGGGCTGTTTAGTGCGCCACACTTGAACCTCGAAATCCACTAATTGAAATGAAGTTTACAACCTATGTAGACCTCGTCTAACACTCCGGTCTGTAACCCCCCACTTCTACCACGCGGGCCTTTAAAAGTGGCTCTAGTCCATCTTGCTTGTGGCCTAAGCAACCTTAGCCAACAAGACTTAAATTCTCAATGAAGAGATAAAACAACCTATGTGTGAATATATAAAAATACTCAATACATGTAATAAGAGCTAGGCAACCCTATATGCTTATCTAGGGTGATTAGATGGCAACAAATGCAATCCTAGATATCAATGGCTAAATGACATGTCAAATAGCTTAGCTAATAATAGATTATAAAAACCTAGACAGCTATCACAATACAACACTCAATCATGTCATCACAACCAATCTCTATTTTGAATATAAGAAATTAATTTAAGATCATTCAAATAATAAAAGAGATGCCTTGATAAATAAAACACTAAATATCAATGATAAAAGTGAATAACATACCAAGGGAAGTGTGATGACCAAAACCCACTCAAATAAGCAAACTAACTATGCTAGAAAATGCTTAGATGATCTTTGATGCATATGTGTTTAATTTGAGTGTATAAAAATGAGTTCTTGATTTGATTTTCTTTCAAAAATCTCTTTTTCAAGTTTAGGGTTCTTTAGAGTCAGAGAACTAGAACTAGAGAAATGAGAAAGTATGATATTTATAGTCATCAAGAACAGGGCAAGTGAAAAGACAATTTTGCCCTTGAAATCACCGATCGGCGGTTTCATTCTGCGGTCGTGGCCGCAGAATGTAACCGCCGAATTGAACCCGAGAAGCAGGGGTTCATTCGGCGACCAGATTCGGCGGTCAATCGAAACCGCCGATCAAAACCTAAAAAGAAACCGACCTAAAATATCTAATTCGGCGGTTTCAATTCGGCGGCCAGGCCGCCGATTAAACCGCAAAATCAAACCCGAGAATAATAAATGCATCAGGTCTAATTCGACGGTTTCGATTCGGCGGCCTGACCGCCGATCGTAACCGCAGATCCAATCCAGAGCTTTCTGGAATCAAACGGCGGTTTCATTCGGCAGTCATGGCCGCCGATCAAACCGTCGTTTCATCAATGATGGTGAAACCAAAGGAGAAGCCAAGGGCATTCTCCGAAGGCGATCTTCACGCAAAACCAAGCACATTATCGTGCAAGCGTGGACGTTTCCGAACATATTCGGGAAACGAATTACACACACCAAGATATGACAAACAATGTGCTAGTGTGAAAAGTGACATTTGAAGAGAATGCACACAAAAGTAAAGCATACATATGCAAACATTACAAGTGAGTGTGTGCAACTAAATCTCTTCAATAAGAAAGTAAGCACAAGATATACCTTTGAGTGCTTGTCCACCTTGAGGTCTTGAGAAGGGTCATTGAGCATGAACACCTATCACTTAAGCTACCTTTTACAAACAACCCCAATATGTGGTTTGCACACGAAATAAGCCAATCAAAAACCGGGAATCCTTACAATCTCCCCCTTTGGCTATTTCGTGACAAAACCACCACTCACATTGATTCCTCACAACAAAATAGAAACTAAGGGTCTACAATGATTTTCTACAATACAAAGAGATATATAAAAAAAAAAAATCTTGAAGTCTTCAATCTCTTGTAGAACAATCAATCCCTGAAAACAAGTTTTCTATATTTTCCAATACACATGCAAGTGAGATTAATCATGTGAGATAAACCAAGCATTTGCATTTACGAAAGTTAAGCACAACATAATGCAATGTATGAGAATGCAATGCTCCCCCTCAATGGGTTACTCCCCCTCAATATGTAATCTCCCCAACATGCACAAATTGCCACAACAATTTAGCAACTCCCCTTACCACATTCTACTCCCCCTTTTTGTCATGATATAGGCAAAGGAGTAGTCCCCAACAAGGTCACTCATAGCAAAGAGAGATAGTAGCATACAAGATATTTGCATATTCATGTTAGTCACTTATGCTACTCAAATAATTGGAGAGAAACAAGGAGATTTATTTTCATAAAATGTGTGAATCAAAAATGCTTTGCATACAAGACATGTAGCATTCAAGTCCAAAATACAATGGTATTTGGCAAAGCAAATGACAAAGGTTTCTAATAAGAATTCAAACCAATTTTACCAATGTCATAAGAGAAGCAAAGATATAGAGAATTTATTGATTTTCAATTTTAATAAACACTATATCCAACTTTATAAGCGAAACATGGCATGAGCGACTTTGCACCCTATTTGATTTTTCCGGATATGAAACCCGTATGATGGTAGCCATGTTCAATAAATAAAGAAAGAGAGACATTTGGATTGTAAAATCCTTTGACTGGATACAAGATCTTTTAATCAATTTGAGTCTCAAAAGCTTTTTCACATAAGTTTTGCATTTAAGAATTATGCAATCATCAATTCATGCTTTTTCATTTGAGCATGTCATTTGAATTTCATGCTTTTCATATGGCATTTAGCATGTCAATTAAGAATCATCATGTCATGGAAATAACTATAGGTCATTCAAATCATACTTCCTATGTTGATTTCCTAGTCCAAAAATGCATGTTTGAACATAAATATGACATGGATTGAAAACAAAGCAAGGTTCACACTTATTGAATAGAAAACATATATACATATGTGCAACCAAGCTTACTCAAGCAATTAAAAGAGAAGCACAAGATCTTTCAATTATTTTGCATGCATCTAGTATACAAAACGCTCTCTTTGCTTGAGTTCCCCATATGGGGTCAAAAACCACCCTTCAACAATGAAGGTCATAAGGTCCTATGGACCTTCCAAGTCCATTTGACTTGGTTGAACCTATATGAGACTTGTTAGTCTCGTAGCAAGCGGGTTCATTATTTTTTCTTATCCACTTAGGTGATATAGATTTCTTCCTAGTGGACAAAGGTTCTAGAGCTTTAGAAGTTAAAGGATCATGCAAATGAGTTTCTTCCTTTATGTCAACATGCATTCTAGCTCTAGCCTTTCTCTTTTCTATCATGCTTTTAACTCTACACATTTGAATGTAATAAAAGCAACTTGGCCTTATGTGACCATCAATACCACAAAAATGACAAGTGGGAATAAAGTTAGGAATCATACCATTCCCTTGTGCATGCTTTGGTGCATTCCATTGTCGTTGTGGTTGTCTTGGTTGTTGGATAGGATCTCTCCTTCTTTGTTGTTGACCAAGACAAGGTTGCTCGTTCAATTGAGCTTGCATGATAGGTGTCTTCCCTTTGTGGATCTTAGGTTGAAGGAAGTTAGCATGAGGAACTCTTTGAGCTTGAGGTTGTCTCCTTGAAGCTACCTTCACTTGTGCACTATGAGAACATTGTCCTAGATCAATCTTCTTCCTAGGAGTTTGCACCGGTGAAGTCTCTTTCTTGCCTAAGCTCTTGACAAATATGGTCTTGTTAGGAGTGAGACTCTCATTGTCTTCTTCAAAGCCAAGACCTCTTTTGTCACAAGGGCCTTTTCCAACACTCAACAAGTGGTTGAGTTTTTCCGTGCTAGAGGTCAACTTAGTGATCAATTCTCTAGCATTCCTAAGCTCTCTTTTCAACCCTTCTTCATTCCTTTTAGACAAGGCTAGTTCATCTTTTAGCTTGTCTTCATCCTTCATGGATCTTACCACTTCACTACTCAAGTGGTCAACAAGTGTTGAAAGCCTAAGATTCTCTTCCTTTAAACTTTGAATCTCTTTTTCATTCTCTAACTTAGAGCTTTCAACATTGTCTTTAAGACCCATTATCTCCGCTTGCTTACTTAAGTGGTCATTGTGTGATGTAAGTTCTAGATTTTCTTCTTCCAAAATCTTTATCTTTCTTTTATTCTTCATCATAGAACTTTCACACTTGACTATAAAGTCATGAACATCCATTTTCTCTACATTTCCTTTTGTAGAGTTTGGTAATAGATTCTCAACACTTGAGTCATCTTCTATGTTCTCCAATTCACCAATGGAGTCATCTTCTTCATCAAGATCATCAAATTTGTCTCTTGATGAAGTTATGGACATATCCCAATGAGTAGCTACACCAACCACATCTAGAGCTACTTCTTCATCTCTTTCTTCTATGGGATCACTTGTCACAATTTTCTTACCATCAACTATATCTTCTACAAAAGTGGCTCCAAAAGCCGTATAGTTAATGGTAAGCTCATCATCACTTGATGACCTATCTCCCTTTCTGGAGTCATCACTATCACTCCATGTGGTGGCCATAACTTTTCCCGTCTTGTTCTTCAAATTCCCACAATCGGGTGAGATGTGTCCTATACCGCCACACTCATAGCATTGGATCCCTTTCCTTTTACTATTCTCTTGCCTAGGCTCAAATCTCTTGAAAGGGGTCTTTTTCTTCAAATCTTGGCCTTTGGATCCATAACCGTTCTTCTCGAACTTGACAAACTTCTTGAATCTTCTAAGCAATAAAGCCGTGTCTTCGTCCGAGTCATCTTTTTCCTCCTTCTCAACCTTGGAAGCTCTCAAAGCAATCCCTTTTTGCTTTTTAGGAGGTGAAATGCTAGGACCCTTCCTAGACTCATATGCGAGGAGTCTTCCAATTACCTCGCTCGGCTTCATGTCCCTATATTCAGAATTTTCTTCTAAAGCCGTCACTTTTGATTCAAACCTAGCGGGGAGAGACCTCATAATTTTCTGCTTGACTCTCCTATCCGAGTATGGATCACCTAGTTGATAGCTTTGATTTACAATATCCATCAACTTGACTTCAAAGTCATTGAAGCACTCGTCCTCCTCCATCTTGAGCAACTCAAATTGCGTTTGAAGGACTTGTAGCTTGGAATCCTTGACAATATCGGTTCCTTCGTGTGCAACCTCTAAGATATCCCATGCCTCCTTGGCTATCCTAGTGTTTTGAATCAGTTTGTACTGATTTTCATCCACTGCACATAGAAGGGCGTGCCATGCCTTCCTATTCCACTTCGAAGTCTCAAACTCTCCATTTGTCCAATCGGCCTTAGGTTTGAGAACTTGTTCTCCTCCACCAGTGGGAGTTATCATAGGAGGTGCATACACATCCTCAATTGCCATCCATGCCCTATCATGGATTTGACACAAGTATGCCTCCATCTTGCCTTTCCATGAGGCATAATTCACGCCGGTGAGCAACGGTGGCCTCACGCTCGACGCTCCCTCTTTGCTCATCCCAATATCACTCATAGTGTTTGGATGAAAGCAAATGAGATGAATGCAAAATGTATGAAGAAATCAAACAATCACACACAATGCAATACACACCAAAAGTGAGCAAAGATCACCTAAGTATATCTAGGAACCCGCTCTGATACCAATTGAAAGTTCACAAATTAACACGGTGTGTATACAATATTAATCTAGGGGGGGTGAATAGATTTTAACTAATTTTCACCCAATTTTCGTTTAAGGCCAATATTCCGAAAATGCCCCTAATAGACAATATAAAAACAACAAGTGTAATATGGTGCGGAATTATAAATGACACTTGATGTATACGTGGAAAACCCAACCACTGGGAAAAAAACCACGGGCTATTTAGTGCGCCACACTTGAACCTCGAAATCCACTAATTGAAATGAAGTTTACAACCTATGTAGACCTCGTCTAACACTTCGGTCTGTAACCCCCCACTTCTACCACGCGGGCCTTTAAAAGTGGCTCTAGTCCATCTTGCTTGTGGCCTAAGCAACCTTAGCCAACAAGACTTAAATTCTCAATGAAGAGATAAAACAACCTATGTGTGAATATATAAAAATACGCAATACATGCAATAAGAGCTAGGCAACCCTATATGCTTATCTAGGGTGATTAGATGGCAACAAATGCAATCCTAGATATCAATGGCTAAATGACATGTCAAATAGCTTAGCTAATAATAGATTATAAAAACCTAGATAGCTATCACAATACAACACTCAATCATGTCATCACAACCAATCTCTATTTTGAATATAAGAAATTAATCTAAGATCATTCAAATAATAAAAGAGATGCCTTGATAAATAAAACACTAAATATCAATGATAAAAGTGAATAACATACCAAGGGAAGTGTGATGACCAAAACCCACTCAAATAAGCAAACTAACTATGCTAGAAAATGCTTAGATGATCTTTGATGCATATGTGTTTAATTTGAGTGTATAAAAATGAGTTCTTGATTTGATTTTCTTTCAAAAATCTCTCTTTCAAGTTTAGGGTTCTTTAGAGTCAGAGAACTAGAACTAGAGAAATGAGAAAGTATGATATTTATAGTCATCAAGAACAGGGCAAGTGAAAAGACAATTTTGCCCTTGAAATCACCGATCGGCGGTTTCATTCTGCGGTCGTGGCCGCAGAATGTAACCGCCGAATTGAACCCGAGAAGCAGGGGTTCATTCGGCGACCAGATTCGGCGGTCAATCGAAACCGCCGATCAAAACCTAAAAAGAAACCAACCTAAAATATCTAATTCGGCGGTTTCAATTCGGCGGCCAGGCCGCCGATTAAACCGCAGAATCAAACCCGAGAATAATAAATGCATCAGGTCTAATTCGGCGGTTTCGATTCGGCGGCATGACCGCCGATCGTAACCGCAGATCCAATCCAGAGCTTTCTGGAATCAAACAGCGGTTTCATTAGGCGGTCATGGCCGCCGATCAAACCGCCGTTTCACCAATGATGGTGAAACCAAAGGAGAAGCCAAGGGCATTCTCCGAAGGCGATCTTCGCGCAAAACCAAGCACATTATCGTGCGAGCGCGGACGTTTCCTAACATATTCGGGAAACGAATTACACGACACAAAACACACACCAAGATATGACAAACAATGTGCTAGTGTGAAAAGTGACATTTGAAGAGAATGCACACAAAAGTAAAGCATACATATGCAAACATTACAAGTGAGTGTGTGCAACTAAATCTCTTCAATAAGAAAGTAAGCATAAGATATACCTTTGAGTGCTTGTCCACCTTGAGGTCTTGAGAAGGGTCATTGAGCATGAACACCTATCACTTAAGCTACCATTTACAAACAACCCCAATATGTGGTTTGCACACGAAATAAGCCAATCAAAAACCGGGAATCCTTACAGTAGGATTTTGGAGGTGGAGGCTCTGTGTTTGGGTGATTTTTGTGTGGTGGCTGGTGGTAATTTTGGTGGAGAGAGAAGAGTTTTTATTTTTTTTATTTTTTATTTTTAATATTTATTACCTTCAACACTTATTACATTTACTGTCCCCACCAATGAGATTACGAAATTACCCTCCATCATTAACGGTCAACTTGACTTTTGGACGGAATTCCTAACAAAAGGGGTTCATTTTCCATTAATTCTATTTGGGGGTGATTAAAGGCCAATATGGGGAAACCTTGTCCTCACCTTTCTAATAGGGTAAAGGGAGGGGGTTGGGGAATGATAATATCCCTTGATAATAATATGGGGTGGCTCTTCCCAAGCTTTCTATCAAATCCGTTGGACTTGATATAGTATTAACATTTACTCTCAGCAAAGTCAAATCCATAAAATTTAGAACGGTTTGATAACAATATCGTGGCTCTTCCCGAACTTTCTATCAGATCCATTGGACTTGATACAGTATTAACAATTGCTCTCAGCAAAGTCAAATTCAAAAAATATTTCTGACTCTGCAGAATTATATGAATTGTTGCACTCTCGACAAGACATATATTTCTCCTTATAGGAATTTTATGGACATTATTTGTAATGCCATTTTATATCCCATCTAAAAATGATAATAATCACCCTTTTTGTAATTAGTATTGCTATCATGGACCCCACCATCTAATATATAATGTAAACATCATCATTATGGACCCCGCCATTTAATATATATTTATATTTTTTGTTTTTTTTTTTTTGCTTGTTTTTTTTTTTTTGTTTTTTTGTTTTGTTTTGTTTTTTGTTTTTTGCTTTTTGTTTTTTTTTTTTGCTTTTTTGTTTTTGTTTTTGTGAGTATCATGCCATGTTTAAACTCTCTTATTTTCTTTCCCAACGTCCAAACTCTCCCCCTTATTTTTATTATTATATATGTAAGTTCCTCAATTTTTATTAGCTTATTCCGTTGACAAACCACAATTGGGGTTTATTTTGTAAGGGTAGTTTAGGTCTTAAATTGTTGGTGATCAAGCTCAAAGGCCTTTTCAAGACCTTAAGATCATAAGCACTGCAAAGGTATATCACTTGTGGTTAATTCCATTGAATAGACTTAGTTGCACATGATGCAGTATATTTTGTTCAATTTATAAGAAAGTTCGTTCACTGTGATCGGTGATTTTATCGATCCAAGGCCAATTAATCTAACAAGGATTTACTCTAAATGCGAAAAACTAAATTGCATAATGTTTGGTTTTGAAAATCTGTTGAATTCTAAGAATAACCTAAATTTTGAATACTTGAACTAAAGACTAAAATTAATCTCAAATCACACAAGAGATGAACATATGGAGAGAAATACTAGGGAATCGATACATTTTTCTTAGATGCTCAATGCTCTCAATCAGTCTCGTTAAACACTTTAATATAGTTTAAGGGCTTGTTTTTAAGATAAACAATTAAGTTCGAAAATCCTTCCCATCACTCGCACAAGGCCATGTGACAAGTGACTGTAAAAATCCTTTTAGACACAAAACTCTAAGCCAAATTAACGCAGCACGGCCATGCAAACATCAACTTTCAAATCTACTAAGCTTGTGATTAAGGTTTAAATGGAAAAGGTCTGAAAGTATACAAACAAGGCTAAATTGCTTAAGACTACCTAGAGGGGGGGGGGGGGGGGTGAATAGGTTTTTCGCCTAATTTCAATCCCTTGAACAAACTTACGTTTGTCCCTTAAGGTAGCCTTACATACAACATAAACATCACGGAATCATACTAAGACAAGTTATCATGTGATCATTCATACATTGTCTAAGTATCAATATGTTGTATGAGGTATAAAGAAAATACAAAAACAATTAGCAAGAATACTTGTGAAAATATATACTTGCGTGTGTCTAAAACAACCTAGAGGGGGGGTGAATGGGTTGTTAATCCGGTTAGTTACCAATTTTTCGGATTAGTCAATATTCAAAAATAAACCCAATTCAACAAACAATAAAATCAAGTATAAGTTGCGGAAATTAAAGAACACTTGATTTTTACGTGGAAACCCACACGGGGAAAAAACCACGGGCTGTTATGTGCGCCACACACGGTCAACGAAATCCACTATATGAAAAGGAATTTACACCCTCAAGTGATTCTCGGACTCTCACCCTAGATAACCTCAGGCTATGGACACTACCACTCGCCACTCTTGGTTCAATCCCTAGTGATATCCCCTGATACACTCCTCTTGGCGTGAGCAACTCCTAATCTACCCAGCAGGCCTTTTACAGTGGCACTCAACCAATTGCTTGAGCACTACCCACCGGTAGCCACAAGACTTTCCTTGCTTGTGCAACTTCACTTAGAAGCCACAAGACTTTGACTCATGAAGAGAATCAACAACCTATGTGAATATGTGATGATATTCAAGATGCAAATAATGCTAGGCTACACTAAATGCTTAACTAGATGTTATAATGCAAATCAACACTCTAGTTATCAACAATGCCTACATGCTCATGCATAAGGACTCAATTAGATGCAAAGTGATTCTAGCAATCTAATTGTCAACAAACAAGGCCAACTCAACACAAGTTGTCAATAAACATGGCAATGACAATAAATGCAATTAACAAGTGCAATCAAGGAATTGTCAATTAAAAGCCAATCATGTCAATGAATATGGCAAGGACAATAAATGCAATTAACTAATGCAATCAATGAGTCCTAATCAAGAATGCCTAAATGTAAAGCATACATACTTAGCTAGATGTTATCAATCACAAAACAATCCTAGCTATCAAACAATGTCAACATGTCCAAACATGTGAACTCAATTAGTTGTAGAGAATTTCTAACAACATAATTGTCAATTAAATCCACAAGAACATTCAATTAAGCTTGACTAGATAAATAAACATTAATCTATCAACCTAATCATCAACCAACTTTACAAGAATGTTCTAGGGTTAGCTATTTAGGGAAAATCATCCTAATCATGTAAGCTACCACAAACAAAACCCAATCATGTCATAACTTCACTAAATATGCAATAAGAGTGAAGATTTGCTAAACTAAGCAATAAAAGACATGTCTTGACTAAGATAGAACAATAAATGAAGATGTGGTGTTTGTTCTACTTACCAAGTCATAAATGAAGAAGACCCATGGAAGATTGATGCATGAAACATGTTAGATGCACATGGGTTTTGGGTTTGGAGAGTTAAAGGTGAGTTCTTGGGAGCTTCTCTCTCTAGGGTTTGAGTTTCTCACTCTAAGTTCTGATTTTGAGCTCACAAAAACGAGCTAGGAAGAAGATGATACTTATATAGGACCCCTAGAAGAAATGACGTCGTTTTGGAAAAAAAACGTTCAGATCCCGTCATTAGCGCTGGTGAGTTTGCGCTGGTCACCCGCGCACGTCACCAGCGCACACATTGTGCTGGTCACCAGCGCACGCCACAGGCGCACCACCAGCGTCAAATCTCTGGACCAAAAGCGCTGGTCGAGTAGCGCTGGTCACCAGCGCAAGAACACCAGCGCATAGGCGCGACAGCGCAACAGCTCGAGATTCGAGCGCTCCGAAACATGACCAAACGACATCGAAACCTTTCGTATAATATATTGTTGGAAAGGTATGGAAGTCTACTTTCTACTCCAATTTATGGAATGACATTTAAATGTCTGTAGAAAAAGTTATGGTCAATGGAGTGACCAAAGGTCAGAAACGGACAACAACAGAGTTGCCCTGTTTTGGTGGTCACTTTGGAGATTTCAAAACCAATCCAAACGGTCATGAAATATTACGAATAATATATCGTTGGAAAGGTATGAGTGTCTAGTTTGTCCAGAATTTTACAAAACTCAATTTAAAACTTTGTGTAAAAAGTTATGGTCACAAGACCATACAAAGGTCAGTTTTGAAAAAACATTTAAATCATTGAAATCCAATATTTTGAACCTAGACACTTTACTCCAATCAACCAAACCAAATCTAACACTTATCCAAGAGAAGAATGAGTCCTTCTCAAGTGGTCAACCATCGCGCTAAGACATGCACACCATCGTGCAAGCGCGGACGTTTCCGATCAGACAAAAGGAAACGAATTACACCACACTTAAGACTAACATGAAGTGCAAGTGTGGTTGTGAATAAATAACATGCATGGGAAAGGATAACATCATGAAAAATCACCAAGCATGTGACACACAAAAGATATGCAATATATGAAAATGCATAAGTGTGATGATAAAGCATATAAGCACACAATTACGAGAACCACAAATGCAATCATATAAATGCAATGAAAGTGAGTGTGTGCTAAAAGACATAGATGTACAAATCAATGAAACACATATGCATGGTAACAAAAGCAATATAGATAAAGATGCATGCAAGTGTGTGTGTGCACCTAATCTCTTCAAGAATCAAGTCAAGTGATATACCTTTTGAAGCTCTTGATCTTGAAGTCACCGGGATGCTTGGAAGCTTGCCTTGATAATCATCAAGATGACCTAAGCTACCCATTACACAATCATCCCCAATGTGGTATGTCATGAAATAAGCCAATCACAAAATAGAGGTCCTTACAACTTGTATATCAATATATGTTCAATCGTTACAAGCATATACAAATATTGCTATACATAAAATTCTAAACACTATACAAAAGAAAATGTATTTACAAATATGATCAAAAGAATATATTTACAAATCACACTATACAAAATCTTGTATCAATATACTTCACAAGTAATTGATGTGTCACAAGATAACAACATATACATAAACAAATATAAAAGAGAGAGATAGGAAGAATTAACACAAAGGATTTTTTTTAACGTGGTAAAACCTCCAAGGAGGAAACATCCACGGGTTGAATTACAACCATTGGGTACTTATATATATACTTGGAAAGTAAATTAGAAATTCCACAAAATGACCAATCCTAGTCACCAACCCATGTGGAGTCTATGTTTACCCAATCCCTATTGGAAGATACAAAATCCCTCAATGATGTAAACCACCACATATTGGAACTCATACCAAAACCAACATCGTTGGAAGATTAGAAATTCCTCAAGAGTGCATACACATCCCATGTACCCCGCTCTATCGGACTCTATGTCTAACCAAACACCCGGGCCTACCAATATATAAGCCAACTCTCTATATAAGGCACACGTGCCTCTAGAAAGCCTCCCATGCATGACTATCCAAGTCCTCCCGACTCTAGCCATGACTTCTTGCTTGTCTATCCAAGTCCTCCCGACTCTAGACAAGACTTCTTGCTTACCTATCCAAGTCCTCCCGACTCTAGGCAAGACTTCTTGCTTGGCTATCCGAGTCATCCCAACTCTAGCCAAGACTTCATGCCTTTTACAAGGACTTCCTAGTGTGATCATGTGAATGCAAATGATGCAAACAATCAAAACAACATAGAACATGTGATCAATACATTCCATGGAACAACTAGATCTAAAGATGTGAAAACACAAGCAATAGAAATCTAGATGCAAAATCATGAATGAAAACCTAGAGCATGTGAAAACAATTAACACATAAAACTCATAGATTCATTCATACAAAATAACACTTGAACAATTTCATATACATGAGGCACAAGTTCAAGATGTCATAAACATACATCAAAAATGCTAGAATCATAAAATGTATTCAACAATTATTCTAGCCAAAGATTTAGAGATAGGAGACATGTTAAAAACAAATCAATCCTATATACACATAAAAAGGCTCTAATCCTAGATTTCATCAATCATGGATCAAAGTCACATATAAAGGATTATTAATCATAAACTTGATCAAACAAGTCTCAAACAATCCTAGATATCAATCTAATCACAATACAACTCTCAATCATGTTAAAAACAAAGAATCAAAGATTCTAGTCAACATGTGTCTCTAATTAGACTATTCAATTAGATTGATTATGAAGCTACCTTTCTCTATAGCATTCACTAAACAAACATATACATATAGAAGAAGAAACCCCAAGCAAATTGGAGGTTAAAAAAGATGAAATCACAAAGTTATGAACTCTACCTCAATTACAAGAGCTGGTTCGTTTTTCTGAGGAGATCTGTCAGAAAATCGATCAAACAGCTGCACAACCACTTGGAAAAGGTAGAGGACTCGAATACGAACAATCTCCAACTTGAATCACTCAATTCCGACTTCGTATGAGAAAGTTATGGTGTTTGGAAGTTGAGAAAAATTGGGAGAAAATCATAGACGGGATTTCAAACTTTTTCTTCTTAAAAGAGAATGAAGGGAATTGGAGGGATTTAAAAAGAATGAAAGGAGGGGCAAAATTGTCCAAATTTTTGGAGGGACTTTGGCAAGTCCACGTGTGGCCAGCGTGTGCCACACGTGGCCAGAGAGGAGCTCTGGCCGTGTGGCACACGTGGTCCACACGTGGCCACCCTTTGCTTGGCTTTTGGCCAAGCGACCTCCTCGCGCACCTCTCGCGTTCTTCAGCCGTATTCGGGCATCCGAACTCCGAATTCGAATCCGTTTTCGGATTACAAACCATGACTCCCTCACGCACGACGAAGACTATGAAACTTTGAAAAATGGTTGAGAATTCATCTCGGAAAACGACGACGAACACAACTCAACGAATGAGAACGAAAAGTAGCGTAGCTACATCGTTTGGACTCGAAACTTAACGAATGAGTAACCGAAATGACCGGGACTCAATAAGGAATCAATTAAGTACTATTACAAGTCCAAAACACAAGAAACACAAACATACAAACACAAGTTCACATATGAATGCCATTTCCTAGACATAGTCCTAAAACATGCAACTCTAAAATGTATGAGCATTTGAGTTCAATGCATGAGCATACAAAATCATGTGAATGTGTTATATAAATGGTGCACAACAATGCAGTGACACATATGAATGATTTGTGTGTGTGTGCCTATGCCTTGTAAGAGGAATGAGGTCGATTTTACCTTTGATGAGCAATGAAGCTTATTTCCTCTTAGCAAGCCATCATCTTGTATGTACCGTAGTCAAATCTTTCTTTGAAGCTTTGTATCATCATCAACATGACCACATAAACATTTACAAGATAAACATGTTTTGATATGGAATATATGCCAACAACAACCAAAAACCTAACAAGGTTATCCACATCTAAACCCTAATCTCATGGATAAACTAAACAACAAACTAATATCAATTGAGGCCATAAAATAATATGAGCAAGTAAAATAGAGCAATTAATTCAATAGACAAGACTAAAACCCAATTGAATTATGAAAGATAAACTAATTGATTACATCGAGTTGTCCAAAATTGGTTACATCAATCCCCTAGTTAAAGGTTTAGTTACACATCAATGGAGAAAGTAAAAACATAGAAGAGTTGTAGAGAAAACCCATATTGGTCATGAGAGCTTCTTGTCTAACAATCTTCTTCTTCTTCTTGCTTCCAAGAATCTTCCAAGGATGGGTGGAATTGAATAAATGAATCAATGTTTTTATGAAAGAATTATGTTCTAGGTCTAATCCCAATGTGTGGATCTCCTTGAAAATATGAATCGGCAGCCCTTATATACTTTTCACCAAATCAGGCTTTAATGACTTCCTAGGAGAAAACGGACTGCGCACGACCACTGCAAGTACCACGGTACGGATACAACGCCTGGGCAGCGGTACGCCAAGCGGAGTGCTTTTGATATGTGTTGTGATGTGGAGGTTATTGCATGTACGGCGGTATGGACCACGATAGAAAACATGCGCTCCTCTGGAATGTTTCATTGGACATGCCGCTGGTGGTGCACATGCTTGGGCTGAGGTATTGATCGCGGTTAATGACATTTTTACCCCTTTTCTTCATCTTTTGACTTTGTTTCTTCCAAATTATGATTCAACTCCACATCTACGGAATGTGGCCAACAAGAATTCAACAAACACATTAAACAACCAAAAAGACTTAGAAGACTAGCTTATTACCTAGGAAATAGGGGCAAAATACATGTATATAATTTGACCGCTCAGCACACACACACACAACTCATGCATTTCCATACTTCTTGTATTTTGTGTGTTTCATGTTGTGCACATGGATGTTCTTAAACTCTCTTCATGCATATTATAATTGCTTGCATCTTGATTGATAATTGCCTTGTCATTTTAGGCATTATGATGCATATTGTTATAAGAGGCGCTGTACAGCCGCCGGTGGCTCTCTGTACGTACAGTGCCTATTATAGGCATTATGGGTCTTTGCTCATAACCGTTGTACACACGCTGTACATATAGCGGGACACCTGATTGATTTTTCAATCGCTGGTGTCTCGTTGTTCAACCGCTATACGTACAGCGTGTTTCTGAACACGAGAGCAACCGCCTTTGTTTCCCAAATGTCTCCTCCTTGAACAGCGGTTCACTAGGAAATTGTTCTTCATTTCCCAGGTGACAGTACATCGGTGGCAAATTTTTTGCAAAATGATCAAAAAGTTGTAGCATAAATTTGACCTTATTCATATTTATATATATGTTGCTTTCTCTCTAAGTCGTTTTTAAGAGTTCAAAATCATATTTTTAAGATAGAGTATTTTCCAAGAGAGAAAATCATCCAAGAACTCATCTTTGATCACCTAAACTCATTTCTATGTGCATCAAACATCATCTAGCATCATCTAGATTCATCTAGGATGTGCTCTTGCATGTGTCTTCTTCAACACATATAACTTGGTAAGTTGAACACCATCTTCATCCATTTTAGCTTTCTTACTTAGCAAAAAATCTCATTTATAACTTGTTTGCATCTAAACTTAGTTTTATTTACTAGTTGAGATTTTTGTGTTGATTGATTGAGTTATTGTATTGTGATAGCTATTGCATCTAGGATTGCATTTATTTTATATAGCTAAGTTTTATATACGACATGTAGCCACATGATATCTAGGATTGTTTGACATGTTCATCCATGATTAGATAATCATTAAATGTGTTGACCTAGCATTTATGCATTTGATATTCACCTAGGTTGTGTTCTCTTCCTTGTGAGTTAAGCCTTGTAACTAAGTAGCTTAGTGCACAAGCAAGTAGGTCTAGGATCACTATTAAAGGTCCGTTAGGTAGAGTGGAACAGTTAGTGACCAAGAATGGTTTAACTTGAGGTCAACCTAAGTTGTATACTTTCATTTAAGTAGTGAATTTGAGGACTGTGTGTGGCTAGCACTATAGCTCGTGAGTTTTGCCCAGTTGGAGGGTTTCTCACGTAAATCAATCAATGTGCAATTTATTGTTTTCCACACTTAAATTTGGTTGATTGTAATTGCTTAAATTGGTTGTTTATTGAATATTGACTAATCAAGAAAAATTGGTAATTAACTTGATTAAAACATATTCACCCTTCTCCCCCCCCCCCCCCCCCCTCTAGGTATTGTAAGGTCCTCATTTATTGATTGGCTTATTTCGTGGACAAACCACATATTGGGGTTTTAATGTAAGGGTAGCTTAGGCTTTCAAGACCTCAAGAGAAGAAGCAACAAAGGTAAATTTCTAAGTGCTTACTTGCTTTGAAGAGATATAGTTGCACACACTCACAACTCATGCATAATTCTTATTCTTATGAGTTGTGTGTTTTTATTTTGTGTGCATTAATGTTCATTAATCTCTCTTCTTGCATGTTCATATGATTACATCTTGTGTGTTTCTTCCCTTGACATGATTAGGCTAGGATTGCATGCCTCTTGTAAAAGGCGTTGTACAAAGCGCTATACGAACATCGCCTATCTAAGACCTGATGGGAATTAGGTTTAGCGCTACATAGACTGATCGATTTTAATCAATCGTTGTTTAGTTGTTGTACAGTTGTTGTACAAAGCGCTGTATGTACAACGCTATGTACAGCGACACTCTGTTTCCCGAGAGAACAAAGCATTGGCGCTATTCAGGTGCTCTACAAAGGCGCTGTACAAACATCACCGATGAAGAAATGTTCTTCATTTCCTAGGTAGGCGCTGTATAAGTCGCTCTACGTACAATGACCTGCATAGTGCCTAAGGTAAAAATTGTCACTTTTCAAAACGTTGTCACTTCAATTTGGCACCCTATATATATGCCTCTTTGCCTTTAGGTTAGTTTAAGGAGTTCAAAATTAGATATTTTACTTAGCATATTTTTCCATGAGAAAGTTCACTAAAGAACTCACTTTTGTTTACTCAAACTCTTTTCCATGAGCATCAATCATTATCTAGCATCATCCTTAATCATCTAGGTGTCATCTTTGCATGGGTTTTTCAACACACTTTGCTTGATAAGCATTTCACTAATATCTTACATATTTTGTGTATTTCTTAACAAGCAATTTCATTTATTATTTGTATGCCATTAGAATATATTCTAGATACAAGATTGAGATTAGTGTATTGATTGTTTGAGAGTTGTATTGTGATAACTATCTAGGTTTGCCTAATTTATGTTAGCTAAGCTTTATGACATGTCATTTAGCTATTGATATCTAGA
Source organism: Acer campestre (assembly GCA_954870605.1). NCBI lineage: Eukaryota > Viridiplantae > Streptophyta > Magnoliopsida > Sapindales > Sapindaceae > Acer > Acer campestre. The sequence continues at coordinate 13,597,385 of OX940806.1, forward strand.
AGTGTTTTTATTGTCATCTCTTCATCTTAGATAAGCATATAGGGTTCTGTTAACCGCCAAAATTGGCAAAGGACCAAGGAAGAATTTTCCACCTCAACACAAGGATATAGGAGTACAGACACCATCCAGCTACCCTGACAAAGGCGGACTCCGACTGGTCCAAATACACACCCCCTCTAGCAGGGTCCAGTCTGGCTTCTCCCCAGCTTCTCAAGGACCCCGCCAGCATCTTAGTTCAGAAATATGGCCGTGAGCCAAACGGCCGTGAGCCAAACGGCCGTGAGCCAAACGGCCGTGAGCCAGACTACTCACTAGAACTCATAGCGGGATCCAACCCAGCTATGACCGGGCTCCATATGAACCCTGTAGCACCCCAACTCGGAGTTCCACTGAGCATCCCGCTACAGTATGAACCACGCAGCATCCCGACACGGGGTTCCACTAAGCATCCCGCTATAAAGCCAGCTAGACATCCCCTTACATCATCAGCGGGATGCTTACTGGCTTGCACTTTCTGACATAGTCAGCCCGCCAAGCAAAAGGACACCAGGGAGCAAGATTCTCATGCCAGAAACTAAAAACTCCATAAAAGATTCGTCAAAACGCTGCCGTACAGAGGAAAAATACTCTTTCCCACTAGAGAGTCCTATTTTGAGTAGGTCAACACAGTAAGAATCCTACTAGGAAGGTAACGATCTGGTCACGAGATTGACTCCTCCTAGGAAGGAAAGACTAGATTCTACACGAAAAACTCCGAGATTATCTCCTAAAAAGAAGAGGATCCTGCATTGGCCAAACCCTATGTAAGTGCCTCATTTTTTATTGGCTTATTTCATGACAAACCACATTGGGATTAGTGTGTAACAGGTAGCTTAGGTTATTGTGATTGGTAAGCTTTCGGACTTCCCAACGTGACTTCAAGAGCAAGAGCGAAAGGTAATCACTTGACTTGCCTCTTGAAGAGATCTAGTTGCACACACTCACAACTCATGCATATTTCTAATACTTGTATGTTGTGTGTTTTTATATGTGTGCATTCATGTTCTTGAATATCACTTCATGCATGTTTTATTGATTGTATCTTGTTCATTGAAATGCCATGACATGTTAGGCATTAGGATGCATTCAATTGTTTCACTTGCATTGTACACAAAGTGGATAACATGGCATTATCGCCATTTGTGTGGGTCGTCATTTGATGGTGTCGCCATGGCGACAGAATGTTGTTTTTTTTTTTTTTTTTTTTGTAGCCCGAAATGGGAGCTGGGCATCCCACTTTATTTAATACAACAACTTTATTTATTCACTTCATACCGTGTCTTGCAAGAACTTCCCAAAGCATATGAACTTGTGAGTGACTAGACCCCGAATAAGTAATTTGTACTAAAACAAAACAAAACATAGGATGCTTGTATCTTGTAACAGTAGGAATCAGCGAGATCTGGCTCTGGTCATACCCTCCTTTGATCGGATTCTCATGAACATGTAACAGTATAAAGTGTAGAGCATCATGTCGAGGGAACCTGATACTTGCAACAATTTGACTTGATGAAGATAAACTTCTAAATCCCCTCTGACTGTTGATCCTATGTCGGGGTAGAAAGTGGAGAAACAAAGGACGAAACATCCCGATGAGGTATCCCGATGTTACTGTAGGTCTGTCCTGGTAGGCAACTAGGGCCACTTTAGCACCAAGCTTCTTGGAGGAGGGTATTCCCCGACCAAGGCAGTAGGAGCGCCTTGAGGCTATTTCCTGGTCTTGAAATGGCGAAGTAAGGAACCAGGTACCCTGGGGCAGCCTGATCTTACTGTAAGTCTGTCTTGGTAGGCAACTAAGGCCACTTTAGCACCAAGCTTCTTGGAGGAGGGTATTCCCCGACCAAGGCAGCAAGAGTGCCCTGAGACTATTTCCTGTTCTTGAAATGGCGAAGTAAGGAACCAGGTACCCTGAGGCAGCCCGATCTTACTGTAAGTCTATCCTGGTAGGCAACTAATGCCACTTTAGCACCAGACTTCTTGGAGGAGGGTATTCCCCGACCAAGGCAGCAGGAGCGCCCTGAGGCTATTTCCTGGTCTTGAAATGGCGAGTCAGTAATGGCGAAGTACAAATATTAAGTAGGAGATACTGGAGAATCAAGTAGGAGACTTTGAACATTGAACACAAAAGAACCATATGGGAGAAGAAACTGTTTTTATTGAATTTCTTTAATCAGTACAATTGAAATCGGGGTGAGCATTCCCGCTGATATGATCTGAACTTCTAAGGGTAGAACTTCCTGAGGTGATCGGCATTCCATGTATGGTCCACTGGGTATCCCTCCATGTCTTCCAGCTTGTAAGCTCCACCCCGGAGCAATGCCTTAATCAAGTATGGACCTTCCCAGTTTAGAGCCAGCACCCCGTCAGACCTTCCTGAGAATCAAGTGTGTTCTGAGTTACTTTCCTGAGAACCAAGTCTCCTTCTTTGAAATTCCGGATCCTCACCTTTTTGTTGAAATGTCAAGCTATCTTGCTCTGATATATAGCCACCTTCTCTGCGACCCTGCTTTGTCTTTCCTCCAGTAAGTCCAAACTAGCTCTCAATTTAGCTTCATTGTCTTCCGGTTCATAATTTTGGACCCGGAAAGATATAAGCTTATGCTCAATGGGCAAGATCGCTTCTATTCCGAACACCAGGGAGTAGAGAGTCTCTCCAGTTGCAGTCCGCCTGGTTGTTCTGTAAGCCCACAGTACATTGGGTAACTCTACAACCCATAACCCTTTCTTCTGTTGGAGCTTCTTCTTCAGGAGCTTTTTAATGGTCTAGTTGGTAGCTTCAACTAGCCCATTAGTTTGAGGATGAGCCACTGAAGCAAAACGAAGGTTGATGTTCCAGTTTTCACAGAATTACCTGAAATTGGCATTGTTAAATTGCTTTCCCAAATCAGTTATGATGGCCATCAGGGTGCCAAATCGGCAGACAATGTTCTCCTTAACAAAGTTGGTGGTTTTTTCTTCAGTTATCCGGGTAAGGGCCTTGGCTTCTACCCATCTGATCAAGCCAAAATTGGTATGATTTTGGCCCTCATTTCCGATTCTTTTAGCTTGATTCTCGGGCATTTCCCCATGTTTAATGTTGTTAAATTGAGTGTTTCAGGTTTTATTAGGTTTCAGAAGCAATTGAGATGAAAGTGGAGGACTTGTGCGAAAATGTCTCACAAATAGAAAGAAACAGAGCATTTTTGCCACTTGGACATGAGAGGTCGCTACATGGGCGCCATGGCGACAGAGGATTCTCCAAAGACATCAGAAGGTCGCCATGGCGACAGAAAGTCCACAAATGAACCAGGTGGGGTGGCGACCTCCCTTGCAAATGGCGACCTAGTTCAGTCAAAGCATGGTCACCACTTGGGGTCGCCATGGCGACCTTGATGTTGCAAGTGGCGACCTCCTTACATTTGCAGGGTCGCCACTTATGGTCGCCATGGCGACCTAGAGGTACAAGTGGCGACCTCTACATAAATTGGTCATGGTCGCCACTTGCCAAATGGCGAGAAAGATGGTTTTTGTGGCGACCATCTCATCTAACCATTTTATGCACCAGGGTCGCCATAGCGACCAAATAGCGAACAAGGCGCCACCTCAACGAATCAAGCAATTATCAGTACATGTCCAAGAGTGCATATATATAGAACGTCCCTCCATCTTTAACAGGATCGAAGATCAGAGAAAAATACAGAGAACAAATATGAGATCTAGCTCTATCATCCATGGCACACCATTCCTCATCTTCCATTTCTCTCCTTGAACTCATCTAATCCATCCAACCCTCAACACAAAACCTTGGTTACTTCACTACATCATTCCTCATCCCACCATTTCTCTACCAAAATCCTTAGTCACTTCCCACCAAAACACCCATATTCGAAGACATATCCTCTACTTCCATTCCTTGCATCTAGGAGCATAGAGGAGAAGAAGGATCAAGCTTAAAGAAGGTGACCCAAGGGTTATTTCCTTATGTTACCTGAAAATCGTTATTGGGGTTGAATTCCAAATAACAACTTTAAAGGGGACCAAGATCAAGATTGACCCTGGTCGGAGGGGTATCACGTAGTTCGATACCGACTAAATTCCTACCAACGCAAGAGTTATATAATGTATATGAAACTAAGCAACAATAGGTTTTATTTGATTGTCTCTTTTCATTACAATACATGAACTATTTCTGATTTAGATTACAATGGTATATGGATCGTAACCACGAAGATGGTAGATGGTGATGGTGAAGGAACTGTGCCTGTCGATAAGTAGTATGTAGGGTTCCTTTTCTTTTCATGAATAAACTGTTGTATATATAGGTCCTGCTTGCTTGCCTTGCACTCCTACAATCTCGGGTTAGGGTTTGGGCAGCTGCAGGATCCTTCTTTTTTGGAGGTAATCTCAGAGTTTTTACGTGCAGAATTCAGTCTTTCCATTCTAGGAGGAATCAATCTCTTCCCTTCCTAATTGGACTCTTATTGTGTTGACCTGTTCAAAAATAGGATCCTTTGGCGGGAGAGGGTATAACCCCTTTGTACGGCGACGTTTTTACTGGATCTTTGTGGAGTTTTGAGTATTTGGAGTTAAAATCCTGCTTCCTAGCGTGCTTTTACTTAGCGGGCTGTCTTTGTCTAGTAAGCGTCCTTCTGGCGGTAGTAGGGGGATATATAGCTGACTTTGTTACAGGATGATCAGCAGACCTCTGTGTCGGGGTGCTGCGGGGTCCATAGGAAGTAGTGTTGGGATGACGCGGGGTCCCTAGGAAGCCCGGTCATGACCGGATTTGGTCTCGTTGTGAGTTCTGGTGAGTATCTCAGCTTTCGGCCACTTTGTTGAGCTAAGATGTTGGCAGGGTGGACCCCGCTGAAGGAGGTACATATTTGGGCCAATCGGGATCCACTCTGTCGAGGTATCCGGATTGTGTTCGCACTCCTATATCCTTCTTATGTCGAGGTGGAAAATTCTTCTTTGGTCCCTCGCCAATTTTGGCGGTTAACACCTTACTATTTACTTCTTTTCATTTATTGCAAATATGTGTAACTAAACCCCTAATCTAGGGGATAGATTTGAGGATCAATTGGTTTTGGGTTTAGCTTAGCTTGTAATGAATCTCTTATGTGTTCTATTCATTCAAATTAATTAGATTCCATTCATTATAATTGACTTGTATATCACTTGTTGATTGCTATCTTGAGTGGAGTAATTTGTTATATATTCATATGTGGATTGACAATCCTTGTGTGATTAAGAACCCATTGGATAAGATAGATTAGTGGTGGGTATATCAACCCCACTAATCTAAGCCTCTAAGTGGTTAACATAATGAGATTGGTACATTAATGCAGCTAATTAGCTTACCCACATTCAATTGTTAATCGATCTATTCCCTAGCTATCTCATTAATTGATTTTATCACAATTCTTATCAAGGTGTTGAGTATTCTATTTTTCATAACATATTTTGTGTATTTTCATTTGAGTAGTTAGTATTGGTGGTTTTAGAAACCACACATCTATCAAACACTATGATTTACTTTATTGTTCAAAGATTAGTCAATTTATCTAATTAACATTCCATTCCCTGTGGAACGAACTTGCTCACTATTTTGCTATCAAATCACATTTTAAAAGGATTAAGTGGCTTAAAAGAGTTTTCAAGAATCAACCAAAATCTATATTATTACTATTTTGTTGAGTACACAAACGATCTCATCAAAAAATGGCGCCGCTGCCGGGGAATGGTAGCGTTGATTACATAGATTGACTTTTCTTCACATTTTATTAGTATATTGTAGATTGTTAGTTTAGTATTTTGCTTTGTGGTTATTGACTTGTTCATAGTGCTATTTTTACTTTTTTTCTTTCCTTGTATCTATTTATTTATTCCTCTTTCAGGTGCTCAGTTTTATGCACGGTAGGAGATCTCTAGGTAGAGGAGTTCATCCCCCACTAGAAGGCACTAGCCATGTGAGAGAGTTCGAATCAATTCCAAGACAAACTATGAGTACTGATGGACAACAACCTGGGAGGGAAGACGAAGCTCCTTTTAGAGAGGAGATGACAGAAGAGACTCAAACCAACCGTGGTCAAAGGATGACCATGGGGGAGTATGCCTTGCCGGATATCGGGAACCAACCATCGCCTATCGTGTTAGACCCGGTTGCTAGGGGTTATGAGTTGAGGACAATGCACGTCAACCTCTTGCCGTCATTTCATGGGAAGTTGAATGAAGACTGCCTCCAGTTCATGAAGGAGTACAGTGCTATTATTGAGACCTTCCCCATCATACGTCTCACGTGCGAACAGTTGCAAATGCGTTGCTTCCAGTATTGTATGAAGGATGCGGCTATGACATGGCTCATGGGGCTTAGGCCGGGATCATTGACAAGTTGAAGTCAAATTTGCAAGGTGTTTTTCAATAGATTCTTTCCGGCTAGGAAAGCAAAGGAGTTAAAGGTGAAGATAGCAGATTTTTATGAGAGTGAGAGGGAGCTATTTCATGAGTCATGGGAGAGGTATCAACGCCTTGTGGCCCAATGTCCTCCTCACATGTTCACCGAGGAATACAAGGTGTCTTGTTTCCAAGGAGGCTTAACTCGGTTCTCACAAGTGTTGGTGGATAACGCTTATGGAGATTCATATGACACCAAGACCGCTTCGGAGATCTATGACATCTATGAGATGTTGGCATAAAACTCTCAACAACGAAATGCCAACAGTATTCGAGGTGGGAAATTTGATGTAAATGCTAGTACGGAGGCCGCCATCGAAATCTCAAGGATAAACAAGAAGGTGGAGACCTTAACTTCTCATATTGAGAGTATGGGATTTCCGAAGGCGGGAGTGAAGTTGCTAGGAAGGCAAGAATGAGGCTCTAGCGGGCTATTCAATGAGAATGAAGGGTTTGAGGACACTTTTCAAGGTCAAGAGCAAGAGGAGGTTCAAGCTATGGGATTTCAAGGACAAGGAAACAACTCTTATTCCAACAACTATGCTCAACCATGGAGGAACCACCCAAACCTTTCTTGGTCAAACAACAACAATATTTTAAACCCACTACCAAGAAATCAACAGCAAGGGGTGTACAATTAAGGAGGTAGCTCACAAGGGGGTTACCGTCAAAATCAACAACAAGGGATGAACAATCAAGGAAGTAGCTCACAAGGAGGCTACCGTCAAACTCAACCACAAGGAGGAAACCAATGGGGAGGAAACCAATGGAACAACAACAACAATGCTCAACCTAGCTCGTATCAACCTCGCTGAAACATTGATGAAGAGATGAGAGGTATGATGCAAGGTTTCCAAAGAGCCGAGAATACCTTGACAAGTTTCATGCAAGCTAGTGGCCAAAGGTTTGGCAACCTCGAAGCATCTTTCGGGAAATTGGAGACCCAAATGGGGCAAATTGCCGAGGCCCTTCAAAAGCAAGAGAAGGGGAAGTTTCCAAGCCACACCGAACAAGCTAAGGAGGGAAATTTTGTCAAGAAGGATGGAGCTAGGGATGAGGCTATGTTGTTTGAAGAGGCATATGTTCGGAAAGTGGAAGATCTGAGAAGTTTTGTGATTCCTATATCAATAGGAGATAGTGGGGTGCTTAAAGGAGTACTAGATTTAGGAGCAAGTGTGAGTATGATGCCCATATCGACTTATGTGAAGTTGGGTTCGGTAGGATTGAAGCCAACCGGGAAGAAACTTATGCTAGCGGATCAATCCTCTCTATCATCGAGTGGTGAAATAAAGGATGTCCCAATTGTCATTGACAGAATAGTGGTGTTAACGGATTTTTTAGTCCTTGACATTGGTGACAAGTCAAATGATGTTAGGGAGTGGCAAGTTCTTCTCGGTAGACCATTCATGGCTACCGCTCAAATGAAGATCGATGTTTGCAAGAGGAGAGTTTGTATGCATGCATTTGAGAAAGAACTTGAGATTGACATAACCATATGCAATGATGACCTAAAAAGCATTGAGAGTTGCTATGTGGTTGAGGTGCAGCCACCAAGGACAAAGGGTGGAAAAGTATGTGATTTAGTGCAATTATATGAAAAGAGTAGCCAAGAAGACGAAGTTGAGAGCATTGGTGACTCTGAGATTGAAGGGCTCAAGAATTCTAACCAAGAGCTCATGCTTGAAGTAGAGGTTCTTAAGGCGGAGAAATATGCTTTGGAGAAGAAGCTTGATGATTTAGCAAGACGGAACCATAAACTTAAAAAGATCAATGTGGCTCTCACCATGGAGAATGAGGTGACGGTGAAAGAGCTTGGGGATTTGGCTAAACTCACCGAAGAATTTGAGGAAAAGTCCTCAAGAAAGATGAGAAAGACCCTTATGAGTGTAGATGCCAAGAATAAAGCAATTGAGGAGTTGAAGGAGGAGTTGAGCAAGAGAGAGATGTCTTTGAAGGTTGCTAAGGTAAAGGAGTGCGACTTTTTGGTGGAGATAGATCGGATGGATCAAGCCATCAAGGAACTCACCAATGACGGTCCCTCAAGGCCTCAACCTCTAATGCAAAAAGGGAGATTTCCTTCATACCCTCTCACTTGTTATTTTTGTCATAAGAAGGGCCATGTTAAGTCTAGGTGTTTTGAATTCTTGAAGCATGCTAATAATGATAGAAATAGACCTATAAGGAGATCTAACCATGTTAAGAAAATTTGGGTTAGGAAGGATTTGGTAAATCAAGTCCGGGATGAGTCTATGGGTCCAATTTGGGTAGTCAAGAAGAAAATGAGTTATAATGTGGTTGACTTGGGTAATGAGCATCATGATTCCATTTCGCATGGTAGGATGCAGTAGTGTGATTTGCATTTCGTTTTTACATTCCCTGCCATGAATAAAATGATTGTGTTTTAATTTTGCTTGTTGTGTGTTTCTTTTGTTTGCTTTATTTTTCTAATAAGTGTCCATCTATTCTTGTTAGTGGTTTGAATTATGAGCTTATTTGTGGATTTTGTTTCACTGCAGATGCTGATGAAAATACATTCAGAAGAGGACCTCAAGTATGGGTCGCAATTTGGTCGCCATTTGCACATAAGTGGCGACCTCACTTACAAGAAGAAATCAGAGGTCGCCACATACATGGTCGCCATGGCGACCACATGTTGCAATTGGCGACCTTTACATATCAGATGTGTTCGCCATTTGGTCGCCATGGCGACCTTACTTGTGCAAATGGCGACCATATGCAAAAGTTTAAAATCCTTCTTGGTCGCCATTTGGTCGCCATGGCGACCAAGAGGCACAAATGGCGACATAGGGCGTTCAGCTATAAGTTTGCAACTCAAATCATAACGCCGCACAACACAAGTTCTCTCTTCTCAAACTCTCTCAATTCCAAAGCCGTGGCACGCATGTAATCATCAAATCCGGTAAGCAATCACTCTAGTTCTTCAATTTTCCCATTCAAATCCTTCCTACATTGCATCTAGATACATTAAGGGTGGTTTTGAGTTTGATTTGAAGTGAATAGTGCATAGGATTGGAGTTTGTGTGGTTTTGATTCATATAGAAGTGATTGTGGAAGTGTGGTAGTAGTTTTGATTGATTGTGGGCATTCTGAGAGTGTCGGATTGGTGTTGAAGCGTCGTTGTGTTGCCGGATTTTTGACAGAATTTTCAGTTTTTTTTTTTTTGATTGTTTGATATGGCTCCTAAGATGAAATTGCCAAACAAGGGAGGAAAGGGTAGCAAGACCCCCACTCCTAAGAGGAAGGTGGTCCTTGAATACAAACTCAATAGGAATTTTGATGACAGATTAGAGACGTTTGCTGAGAAGAAGATGTGGCCTGAGAGAGGCATTGATTTGGAAAGTTTAAGGGATACCCTGGTCCCAGCAACTGTGAATGACTTGGGATGGGGAGGATTGGCAGCCACTCCTCCACACTATAGTGAGAGTCTGGTGAAGGAGTTTTATGCGGGAATGAATCCCGGGGAGTATATGAGGGGTGGTCCTATTCTAGTGAGAGGGGTTCCCGTTTACTTGAACGCAACAAACATTAATATCTACTTTTGGATGACATTGTTGGAAATTGAGGGGTTGCGTGAAAGGATGGTGGAAGGGATCACCACGAATCCTTTGTATGTGAAGAATTTGGTGGAATTTGCTAACACTATGACCATCACTCCTATGACTGTCTGGATGGCGAAGAGATTCCCTCTCAAGCAGTCAAACTTGAAGATTGAGCAAGCCTTTTGGCACATCTTCCTCAATTATTCCCTCAGGCCAGTTTCCCACAGATCCACTGTTCCGTTTGAGGTGGCTAGGATCCTTCATAGTATCATTGAGAGGCAGCCTATTGATGTGGGTATTATTGTGAAGATGGAGATTCAGCGGATTGGGAGGAATGAATCAGAGACAGATATCCTCCCTTTCCCATGTTTGATCACAGAGGCCTGCAAGCTGGCGGGTGTAGATGTATCCGGGGACATACTTAAGCCCCCCATGTCAGATATGGACTTGACCACTTGGCAACGCTTGATGATAAAGCGTGGGGAGATACCTACTGGTGGGAAACGTAGGAGAGTGCGGAGTTCAGAGGCGGGCACTAGTGTTAGGGAAGAATTTGAGAGAGTTATTCCTGAGGAGGACGATGATGATGATGAGGAGGAGGAGGTTCCTATTTGTGATGATCATGGGCAACCATTAGGTCTTCGGATTCTAGATGGAGTACAGCGCATTAGGAAGACTCAGACTGGTGATTTTGATATACTTCATGCTGACAAACTTGCGATTGAAGAAAGGCAGAAGGCCTTGGAGGACAGGCAGATGAAGTTGGAAAGCCTGATTCAGGATTTGAGTGAGACAGTGATCACAGGTTTTACAGACCTCCGCCATGATCTGAGGCTCACCCCATATGTCAGGAGGCCAAAGAAGCCCATCATAGGGACTCCGCCTACCCCAGCCGCACCTTCAGGACTTAGTACATAGGAGATGAAGAGAGGAGCAGTCTAGGAGAGCAGCATTAGCAAGGGAGCAGAGAAGGAAGAACCCGAAAGGGAAGGGTAGAGTAGAGCAAGATGAGGAGGAAGATTCAGATTAGTTGGCATACTAGCATTTCTAGGACTTATTTTCGCCTTCCATCATTTGCATTTTCTATCACTTTATTTGGACACTGCTAGTATTATGTTTTTACTTTTGGATTATATTGTTGGATATTTTTGTTGATTTATGCTTATTTGCATTTCTTTTCCTTTTGATCTATATTTTGCATTTTTGTCTTTATTTTGCTTCAGCTTAGAATAAGGGTGTGGATTGGATTTTGGTAGTGGATTTAGGACATTTGTGATTTATTGTTATATGTTGATTGTTTGGATTTTGTGTATGGATGATTGAGATGGCAATATGCCGGATTATTGTTACATGTTGTTTTTGCCTTTGTTGGATTATTGCTTGAAACTTGTTGGGTTGCACTTGTTGTCATTACTTTTACCACCCATAAACATTGAGGACAATGTCAAATTTAGGTTTGGGGGTACTTTTGCACAACGCCATGATGCTTGGTTTTCAAAATTGTGTGCCAAATTTTTCGAAATTTTTTGCGATATTGCCATATTTGAGCATGCTTTGCTTGTGGAGATTGTTCTTTACATGATGTAGTGAGGAATTGTGCATCTTTGAGAGTGTTTGGTTTAGATTAACACCATGCCACTGAGGGTGTCATTGAACAAAGTGCGTTAATCTTTTTCTCTTAATGTTTAGTGAATTATCAAGTTGCTTGATGACTAAGAATTAATAGTGGAGATTCCCGTGAGGATCACAAACACAGCCTTTAAAAAGCATACGTTGAGTTGTAAACATTCACTCTTTAAACACTCATTCTCAAACACTCATACAAACATGTATTGGTCTCATTTGCACTAAATGTTGTTTGCCATAGAATATTATGGACTACTTGTGGATGCCTTATTTTGCTTAGTGGACAAGTCTTTAGAAATGATTTTAGGCAATGCATGTGAAAACCACTTTGGCCTAAACACTTCCAACCAATGTGAATATGTGTGCTCCCAAGCCCCTTTGAAGCCAAACACATTTAAAGCTTTTCTTTCATGAACCACATCTACATGAACCTTATAGCCTTATAATAATTGACCTACCTTGACCAAATGATTTACTAAGGCTTAGGAAATCAATGTAAAATTGTGAACTTATAAATGTAAGGTGTGTACCTAGGAATGTAAATATGTGCAAGAGTCTTGCAAAGCAAGAAATGTTTGAAAAGAAAAATTGAAAGAAAAACAAAAGCTTGAAAAGAAAAGAAAAATGAAAAGCATGAAAAGAAAAGAATTGGCATTAAAATAATAATAAAATAAAAATAAATAAAATAAAAAACCAAGAAAGTAGGCACAAATGGCCTAGAAGAGAAAAAGAGAACCAAGGAATTAGGCACAAATGGCCTAGAAGAGAAAGAGAACTAAATGAACTACTCAAGTTGAAAATAAGAGTAGCATACACATGTATGAATGTGAGCATTGGACACCTTGAAGTGTGAACAATATGTGTGAAACTTGTGGAACTTAAAAATTAGAATGTATGCCTTAATGTAATCATTAGGTTCCTTGTTATCCATTTTTCCATTCTTTGTTTCACCATGACCTTAGGCCACATTACAACCAAAGAAAAGACCTTCATGATCTTTAGGATTGTCCATTTTGTACAAATTTGGTTGATGCATGTTCTTTCTAATTCATGGCTTGCAATTCCATTCATGAGATCACTTTTCAGGAAATTGCGTTTTTAATGATTATCATGTGCAATCAATTAGTTGCCATAACATGAATTCATATTGCACATGTACAATATTGAGTGAACCTAGGAGTCTTGGAGAAAAGAAGAGAGAATCCGGTGAGGTTTAGTATCAAAGCGAATTACATTCTAAACTAATAGCACCTTTGCTTTGAAGCTTTGGCATTTTGAATGTGAGATCGCATTGCGTACAATTATGTCTAAAGGTGGCACGTTTTTAATCTTAACTTGACATGCTCTTACATGTTTAAATCCTCACTATGGCATAACTATTTTAATCTTTTCATTTTGGCTTCGCACATTGATCATATGAAGTGATAACCTTTGAAATATCTCTATGCATGTCTTTGGGGATTTGCTTGTGATTGTTTTGCTCGAGGACTAGCAAAAGATTAGTTTGGGGGTATTTGATCAAGCCAAAATTGGTATGATTTTGGCCCTCATTTCCTATTCTTTTAGCTTGATTCTCGGGCATTTCCCCGTGTTTAATGTTGTTAAATTGAGTGTTTCAGGTTTTATTAGGTTTCAGAAGCAATTGAGATGAAAGTGGAGGACTTGTGCGAAAATGTCTCACAAATAGGAAGAAACATGGCATTTTCGCCACTTGGACATGAGAGGTCGCTACATGGGCGCCATGGTGACAGAGGATTCTCCAAAGACATCAGAAGGTCGCCATTTGGGCGCCACTTGGTCGCCATGGCGACAGAAAGTCCACAAATGAACCAGGTGGGGTCGCCACTTGGGGTCGCCATGGCGACCTCCCTTGCAAATGGCGACCTAGTTCAGTCAAAGCATGGTCGCCACTTGGGGTCGCCATGGCGACCTTGATGTTGCAAGTGGCGACCTCCTTACATTTGCAGGGTCGCCACTTATGGTCGCCATGGCGACCTAGAGGTGCAAGTGGCGACCTCTACACAAATTGCTCATGGTCGCCACTTGCCAAATGGCGAGAAAGATGGTTTTTGTGGCGACCTTCTCATCTAACCGTTTTACGCACCAGGTTCGCTATAGCGACCAAATAGCAAACAAGGTGCCACCTCAGCGAATCAAGCAGTTATCAGTACATGTCCAAGAGTGCATATATATAGAACGTCCCTCCATCTTCAACAGGATCGAAGATCAGAGAAAAATACAGAGAACAAATCTGAGATCTAGCTCTATCATCCATGGCACACCATTCCTCATCTTCCATTTCTCTCCTTGAACTCATCTAATCCATCCAACCCTCAACACAAAACCTTGATTACTTCACTACATCATTCCTCACCCCACCATTTCTCCACCAAAATCCTTAGTCACTTCCCACCAAAACACCCACATTCCAAGACATATCCTCTACTTCCATTCCTTGCATCTAGGAGCATAGAGGAGAAGAAGGATCAAGCTTAAAGAAGGTGACCCACGGGTTATTTCCTTACTATTTACTTCTTTTCATTTATTGAAAATATGTGTAACTAAACCCCTAATCTAGGGGATATATTTGAGGATCAATTGGTTGTGGGTTTAGCTTAGCTTGTAATGAATCTCTTATGTGTTCTATTCATTCAAATTAATTAGATTCCATTCATTATAATTGACTTGTATATCACTTGTTGATTGCTATCTTGAGTGGAGTAATTTGTTATATATTCATATGTGGATTGACAATCCTTGTGTGATTAAGAACCCATTGGATAGGATAGATTAGTGGTGGGTATATCAACCCCACTAATCTAAGCCTCTAAGTGGTTAACATAATGAGATTGGTACATTAATGTAGCTAATTAGCTTACCCACATTCAATTGTTAATCGATCTATTCCCTAGCTATCTCATTAATTGATTTTATCACAATTCTTATCAAGGTGTTGAGTATTCTATTTTTCATAACATATTTTGTGTATTTTCATTTGAGTAGTTAGTATTGGTGGTTTTAGAAACCACACATCTATCAAACACTATGATTTACTTTATTGTTCAAAGATTAGTCAATTTATCTAATTAACATTTCATTCCCTGTGGAACGAACTTGCTCACTATTTTGCTATCAAATCACATTTTAAAAGGATTAAGTGGCTTAAAAGAGTTTTCAAGAATCAACCAAAATCTATATTATTACTATTTTATTGAGTACACAAACGATCTCTGTAAGATCCTTTATTTGTATTGGCTTGATTCCATTGCAAAACTCTCTATATTTGTATTAGTAGTTGCTTAGGTGTTTCTTGGAAGAAAGGAGCCTCAAAGGTGAAGAAGCAACAACTTGTGCAAATATCGTCTTCAAGGGGAACATCGCATACTTGGATGCTAAGGTATCAAGATTCTTCTTCCTCTTGCAAGGCGTTAGTGCACACACACACAATTCATACATGTGTGTCCCTGCATCGTAGTTCAAACATTTGGTATAACACTTTCACACACATTTAGCATGCACATGCATTTATCTCATTGTTGACAATCTTGTAGAATTGCATGTTTTCTCACTATCGCTTAGATATGGCATGCTTGTGTTGCATAGTGTTTATTTGTTTGTGTTTTTTATGTTTTGGACTTGAAAATGATCTTATTTGATTCCTTATTGAGTTCCGGTCATTTCGGTTACTCATTCATTAAGTTTCGAGTCCAAACGATGTAGCTACGCTACTTTTCGTTCTCATTCGTTGAGTTGTGTTCGTCATCATTTTCTGAGATGAATTCTCAACCATTTTTCAAAGTTTCATAGTCTTCGTTGTGCATAAGGGAGTCACGGTTCGTAATCCGAAAACAGATTCGAATTCGGAGTTCGGATGACCGAATACGGTCGAAGAACGTGCGAGGTGCGCGAGAGGAGCAAGCTGGCCAAAGGCCACCACGTGTGGACCACGTGTGCCACACGGCCCAGCCAGCTCTCTGGCCACGTGTGGCACACGCTGACCACACATGGGATGGCTGAAGCTCCTCTAATTTTTGGACAAAAATGCCCATCTTCCTTTTCATTCAAATGACCTCTCTTCCCTCCATTTCCATAACTTGAACAACACCAAATCTGAAAAATCTGCAGAACTGTTCTTGATTTTTGATTTCTTATTTTGATCATAACTCTCTCATACGAACTCGAAATTGAGTGATTCAAAAACCAAAATTGTTGGTCTTGAAGAGAGCTACAAACCCCAAGCATTTTCAGAGTCATTTGAATTCGTGATTGGTCGCAGCATGCTGTTCTTCAGTCCGAGGTTCATTGTTGTATGTTAAACTTCTTCTTCTCACTTCATCTTTTGATTTGCACTTTAATCTTTCTATTTGATAGATGATTTGTGTTTAGAATGATGTTAGAACATATTCTAGGGGTGGTTGATCATTTGGTAATTGAGTTTTAGCTTTGTGATTTTACTTGAACATATATTTGCTAAACTTGATTAATCTTGAAATTGATTCTAGAAATGATATATGTGATGTGCTTTATGACATTTTCTAGGTTTAATTTCATGATCTAAGAACTAGGTTTTTAGTGTGATATATTGAATATTCATACCTTGTTCTTATTGATATACATGCTTTGATTTCTAGGTATTTTTGTGATTGATTGTTGAAAGCATATCCTAGAATGTATGTAAGCATGTTCATAGAGCTTGATTGATTATCTAGCTTTATTTGTTTGTAAGTGATTCATCTTCTTCTTACTTTCATTATTGATCATCTCTTTAATTGTCTTATTTGATTGATGAAAAGTAATATGCATGATGTTAATTCACATGCTTAGGTTTCTAGATACATTTTGTGATTGAGTTGTGATAGTTTTATTCTAGATTCTCTAATTGCATGTTCATAGAGTGTGTTTGATCTACTTACTCTATTTGTGTGTGCTTGCATCATTTGCATCACTTAGATCATTGCCTTGTGAAAGGTTGAAGTCTCTTGCAAAGTGAGTGAAGCTTTGTCTTGAGCAAGAAGACTTGGCTAGGAAAGGATTCCGGATAGCCAAGCAAGAAGTCTTAGTTAGGATCAAGAGGATCCGGATAACTAAGCAAAAGTCTTAGCAAGGAGTTGCGTACTCCGGATGGTTGAGCTAGGGTAGCTTAACTAGGATCCTAGTGATCTAGATTGCTAAACAAGGAAATCTTCCTAGAGGCTTTTTAGTCTTGGATAGGAAGTTGCTCTCTAGAGGTGTAGGACACATCTTGGATAGAGAGTAGGCTTTGTGAATCACTAGCCCAAGGGTTGATTAGGTTTTGATAGCTTGAAGTGGATATCATAGTGTTGATAGCTTTGAGTGTGTAAGGCCTTTTCGTATAGTGGATTTGCTTTGCCGGTGGTTGTGGATTCAACCCGTGGATGTTTCCTCTTTGAGGTTTTACCACGTAAAAATATTGTGTCTCATTTTCGCTTTATATTTCCTTATCTTCCATATGTTCACTTGTATTGATTCTTTTGTATGTTGATGCTTACGTGAATTGATTCATATTATACAATTGTTATATCATTTCAAGTATACATTTCATTCTTATATTCCGCATTTTTGAATATTGGAAGAATTTGGGACTATACCTATTCACCCCCCCCTCTAGGTATAAAACACTATCACTTTAAAGGGAATTTCAATCTCATCACCATCGAGTAAAATAATCTATTGCTACCACTGCGTGCTTGGCTTGGCCGGGTGCAGTGGGAAGCGGCCCAATCAGGTCTAGTCCCCAGATCGCAAAGGGGTAAGGAGTACTGATAGATGAGATCTTTTCTGGTGGGAGGTGATAGAGGTTTGCTGTTTTCTGACAAGCTTCGCAGGATTGCGCAAACTGCCTTGCGTCCTGGTGTATAGTCGGCCAGTAGTAGCCCATCCTGATTACCTAGTAAGCCAAAGTTTCCCCTGATACATGGTTATCACAGTCCCCTGAATGTACCTCGTTGAGTGCCCAGTGCGCGTCATCGGGATGGAGACATCTGAGTAGAGGGAGAGATTTCCCCTTTCGGTATAGGTACCCTTCCACCAAGCAGTATCGTGTAGCTATCCTTTTGAGCCGGCGGGCTTAATCCGGATCTGTTGGGAGAGTGTCACTTTGGGCTCAAAATGTTTTTGCACACAATTGCAAACAAGAGACGATGTTTCGCACACACCCCAAAACCTAAATTAGACATTGTCCTCAATGTCTTTAGGGCATATACCGGTAAATTCGGCGCAACATACATCCACAATCAAAGAGTTTCAAAACAACATCAATGTCCATTTTAAAATTTATCCCAAAGAATTAAATCAAGTGGCTCAAGAATATCCTATATGCTTATAATCAACTCAAGAGATATAGCAATGCAAGTTCATCAAGAGTTATCATCACAATCCATGTGGATAAAATATGATCATTCAAGCCTAAATCCACTGTCACAAACAACTCACAACCTTATTTTAAGCAAAAATAAAATAAAGATAAAAACAAAATTTAAACTAGAAAAGAAATGTACCTAAGTAGGTTGCCTCCCACCAAGCGCACGATTTAACGTCTAGGCGAGACGTGGCATGGTGCTCCCGCACTTCGAACTCTCACAATGTTACTTCCTTAGGATAAGGCCTCACCCTTTTTATGAGCACTCTTGGCTTGCTTGTCCCTCCAAGACTTGCAAGTTGTCTTTGTTTCATCCCAAGAGATAAAGAACCTTGATTTAACGTACAAGCAACACACATTTGCTTCCTTAAGAAGCAATAGAAAATCTACACAAGCACTAAGCACATTAGAAAGTTCCGGCAAAATATAATCAATACATGCAATTGCCAACAAGAGTTTGAAACACCATTTACTCAAAAGAAATAAACTAAACAAATAAAGCATAAAAAATAAAATGCACAAAAAGAATTTTCTATATTATATACTTGTGCTAGGGGTGTCATCAACTAAAGGAGGTTTTACCAAGTTTGGCAATTGATTCTTTTTCACAACCCAAACAAGTTGAGTTGATTTCTCTTTGAGTCTAACTTGTTCAACCAAGTCTTTTCTTACCCAAATTCGCTTAACTCTAGGTGGACTCTTCCTATTCCTAGACTCTCTCATTTTTTTGTGCTTATGGAATTTAAAACAATGAGCCTTTAGGTGCCCTTTTTGGAAGCAAAAATAGTAAGTAGGAGGATGGTTAAGAAAACTCCCTCTTGGTTGGTGACTATGTGGCCTTTGATGTTGCTTCATTTGTAGCGCATTGACCTCTTTTTCCACCTTGTCTAAATAGACAATGTAGTCACACTCCTTCATTTTTGCTATTTTGAGGGTTTCATCCTTCCTACCAAGTGCCTCTTTCGTTTCTTCCAAAACTTTTGCCTTCCGCTCCGCTTCCATAAGGAACTTCCTTGTCTTCCTTGCACATTCTTCTTCAAATTCTTCAAATAGCCTTATAAGGTCTTCGAATTCCTTTGAAGCGGGATTCCTCTCAACTTCAAGTCTCCCAACTTGTATTTCCAACTCCTTGTTCTTGTTGGAGACTTCTCCTACCTTCCTTCGTAAGGTAGCATTTTCTTCTTTGAGCATGTTTACTTCAAGAGTGAGCTTCTCATTTTTCACTTCAAGCTCTTCAATCTTCACCTTCCCCAAGGCCTCCTTTTATTCCAACTCCTTTACCATGAGTTGTATTTCTCTCTCTAATTCTTCCTTCCCTTGGGAGGTTTCCACTAATCTCTCTTGAAGTAAAGCTAATCTTTCTTCCAATTTCGTACTTCGCTCTTGGTTCCTTGGCGGTTCATCCTTGGTTTCCGCTCCATTCTCATATACTTGTACAAGAGTGTGTACACGGCTCCTTGTCCTCCCTTGCTTAGGATAACCCGATTCTAGTGATTGATCTGGCCGGCTAGGAATCACATGGTTGGACATCTTCTCCTCATATGCTCGTTGTGTGTGGATTGGAATAACTCCATGGTCTTTCGTTAAGAAGCTTGGATGCTCTCAATCTCCCGAAAGTGATCCTCCATGAAATGTTTCCTCTCATCATCAATGACATTTGATTGGAATGATGAGAAGGAATCTTGGTTAGTCCACCAATCTGTATTGCCACTATTCCCATGAGTCCCCTAGCTAGACCCTTGATAACCTGTGAAGAAATCCATAAAATCCTGAAACAAAAGAAACAAAAACTATCAAAGAAGTAAAAAGAAACTAAAAGACTAAAAATAACTAAAAGATTAAAAATTAATAAAAACTAAACAAAAAAAAGTTAATTGATTCAACAACTGGTCAAAAAGATCATATTACCTCCAACCATTAGGAGTTAACGAATCACAACTAACGATAGGGGATGTTTATGAAGTATTTTTCTAAGATCGAGGAAAGTTTGTGAGAATATGACTATATGTCCAAATTTTGTAATTTTGTCAAACCTTAGGGTATTAGTGCAATTAGCCATTTTTATTATACTAAAATTAAATTACATTAATTACAGAAAAATTGGAATTTAAAAAAAAAAAAAAAATTTAAAAAAAGAAAAAGAAAAGGGGACATTTCAGTCTCTTTGTCTGCTCTGCTTTTCTATCGACATGGGTTTGCGATCATCCGGTAGAAAAGTCTCTTTTGAAATTCTTAGTAAAACCAGTTCTTTCGAGGATGCCGATGGATCCTCTCTCTTCTACCAATCCAACTCAGATCCGACCCGGAACCAAAACGACTCGCAATCCGACGTTTCTTTCCAGAATCCAAAAAGTCGGAAGAGAAAGAAGCCCAGGAAGAAGAAGCACACGACTCCGCTCAACGACTGCGCTGTCATTCCCGAAGATCCGGCTAACGACCACGACGACGCCGTTGTTTCGAGTGAGGTGGTTTTCGAGAACGGGAGCGATTTGAATTGTCGGAGCTACGTGAGTGGTGGGAGCGCGACGAGCGTGTGTACAGTGACCAGTGATAATGTTTATAACAAAGGGGAGTTGAGGCAGAGGAATGTGAATGGGATTGAAGAAGCGGAATCGCGCGCGGAGGAGAGTTTGACAACGACAGCGGAGAATCAGCCGCAGCAGCAATGGATGAGTGAGGCGAATGGGAGTGTTGTGACCAAGTTGGAGACGACAGAGTCATTGGATTGGAAGCGACTCATGGCGGAGGAGGACTCTAATTGTGAGTAAACAATGAGCCTTTTCACATTGCTTTTATATGACTGTATTTTCGATAGAACAATTGTTTGTGATTGTTGGCTTATCACATCTAGGTTTTCAACGAGTATTATATTGATCCAGTTAGTTATAATCTGGGGTAGCCTTTGGCAATTCCCATTAGAATATCTTCAAATGTGAGGCTTGTCAATTCGTTTTGTAACGAAATCCCCAGAAGGCAGTGACAAATGGTTTTAAGGAAGTTTTTGCATTTAAGTAGTTTAAACATCATCAAAAAGATTCAGCAATTATAAGTTGTTGAATGACTTGAATCCAATATCGTTAGGTATCACAACTCATATACCAACTTGTAACCCAACCTATAATATCACAGTTTCATTTAATTGATACATCTGATGCTCATGTCAGCTAAATGAAATTGCCGCATCGCCGGTAGAGATATAGCTTGGTATATGAGATGCCTAGCATTACTGAATTTGGTGATGATACTTGGATGGATAGATAATGAGGACTATAATAATGAGCATATTGTTGAGATTTTAAGGAAGCATTGATGGGGGATGATGTAGATGTAAGGAATTCTAAGATGGAAAATCGGATAATGGTTGTCATGTACAGTTAATAGTTATTTCTCTCTTTTGTCTTACCTGTTTGGATTTGGGTGCTATGTGTTGCTGTCAGTTACCTATTCGGTGGAGAAGTCGCCACTGAAATACTTTTTGGAAGCAATGTATAATGGAAATTCATTACAGAGCACAACAACATTTGGTGACGAAAAAGAAAGGGAGAGAGTATATGATACTATTTTCCGCTTGCCATGGAGATGTGAGCTGGTAATCTTGGTTTTCCTTTTATAACCTCAAATAAAAAGTGAATGGAATCTTCTATGGAGTCTTGTATAAACTGTTCACGTTCTCCTGCACTTTCCTCATGTTTTGGTTCACTTTGTGTTCATTATGTGTCTTAATTTATTATATTATTATCGCTGTTTTGGGATGATGGTAGTTGTTCCTATTTTCTAGAATGGTGGACTCTTTATCCTGCTCTGGCTATATTTCTTTTCTTCCAAAAGCATTTTAGAGCTCGAATTATGGAATATTTTTCTGGTTGATTGGGTTAATGATTATTATGTTTGCATAGCCACTTTACACAATTGTTGTAAAGATTCTCAAATGTGACAATTTCTTTCTAGCTTATTGATGTAGGCTTCTTTGTCTGCTTCGATTCATTTCTGTCACTGCTAACCGTCATGCCAACAAGGATTTTGATTACTCTTTGGAAGCTTCTAAGTGTGAGGTTAGTTATTTTGTTCAAAGTCTTTTGGAATTGTAGCATATACATCATATTCCTCTTAGTTTATATGTAAGGTTTATTTTAGTTAATTATTCATTAATGTTGTATTTTTGCATTGACACATCTTAGCCTTTTAGCTTATCTTCTTAAATGGTTGAATGAGGAAATTCCATACTATTCATTAATTGTAAAAACAAAAAAATGGGCTGAAATAATTTTGAAGAAAATTTGAATAATCGTTTTCTCCATTGCCCGGTCCGGTGGTTGTAAAGTAATGGAGTAAGTTGTTTTCATTGGGGGGATTGGGCAGTTCCTTGGTCAGTGGTCTCTTTCTTTTTGGAAGATTTTAAAGCATTTGGGGGAGGAAAGAAAGCTATGATTCTTTGGTATTATGGAATGCTGTTTCATGGGTTATTTGGTTAGAGAGGAATAGAAGGATTTTTGAGGAAGCTAAAGAGGACAATTTTTTATGGGATGAAGCTTATTATTTAGCTTCTCTATGAGCATCCATCTCGAAGATTTTAGAGACAATTCTTTATTTTTCATCGTGTTGGATTGTAAGGCTGTTGTTTTTTGATTGAGTTCATTGTAATTTTTATTTTTGCTTAGTTTGTTGTGTTGAGTGGACTACTGGTTCACTCTTATACTTTCTTCATTTCTGAAAAAAGCTTCTGTTTCATATTCATAAAATAAATAAATAAATAAATAAATAAATAAATAAAACAAACAAACAAAAAAAAAAAATTGCAGCAAAGCACTCAAATTATAAGTAAACTAAGGGTTTCGGGGTCTTTTTACATAGTTGCCAACCTATTTTTTCAGCTACTGGCTGGATAATGAAATTTTTGGCATTTCTCCAAATCATCCTGTATGCATTTTAGAGTCATGGTATGGTAAATTATTTACAGAATAACCTAACCATGCTTGTGGCAGGCAGTTCAATAGGCCTTCTGCAGCTGCGCTTTGTGATTTTGCGTGTTTCATTGTGCTGGCTTGTGGAGTAACCCTTTTGCAGCAAACAGGTGTAGTAAGGACTGTAGCTCTTTCCATATTTGTAACTTTGATACAAGATTAAATTGCAATGACCATTCTTGAAGCATCTCGAAACTACAGACTTATTGTAATTTATACAACTCAATACTGAGCCCTAAACCTTGTAACAAGCTCAGCACTGAGCCCATCTTAACTCTCCATTACTAAAATGGTCAAATTTACTGATGACATGATATAATTTTGTCATATATAGAAATGATCCTATTATCTAGATATGGAGAGAGAGAGAGAGAGAGAGAGAGACTTATTGTAATTTATACAACTCAATACTGAGCCCTAAACCTTGTAACAAGCTTGGCATTGAGCCCATCTTAACTCTCCATTACTAAAATGGTCAAATTTACTGAGGACATGATATAATTTTGTCATATATAGAAATGATCCTATTATCTATACATGGAGAGAGAGAGAGAGAGAGAGAGAGAGACTTATTGTAATTTATACAACTCAATACTGAGCCCTAAACCTTGTAACAAGCTTGGCATTGAGCCCATCTTAACTCTCCATTACTAAAATGGTCAAATTTACTGATGACATGATATAATTTTGTCATATATAGAAATGATCCTATTATCTAGATATGGAGAGAGAGAGAGAGAGAGAGAGAGACTTATTGTAATTTATACAACTCAATACTGAGCCCTAAACCTTGTAACAAGCTTGGCATTGAGCCCATCTTAACTCTCCATTACTAAAATGGTCAAATTTACTGAGGACATGATATAATTTTGTCATATATAGAAATGATCCTATTATCTATACATGGAGAGAGAGAGAGAGAGAGAGAGAGCCCTAAACTGTGTAACAAGCACGACACCATGCCTCATCTTAACTCTCCATTACTAAAATGGTCAAATTTACTGATGGCATGATATAATTTTGTCATATATAGAAATGATCCTATTATCAAGATATGGTGAGAGAGGGAGAGAGATAGTGAGACCACACATTGATATGAAAATCTTGGTGGAATTCGTGCATTTTTAATAATTTTCAATCCTTTTGGTTTATTGAACCATTAAAAGACTATTTTTCTGCCCTGCATTCTCCCATTTCTCATTGAGATTGGGTATAATCTTTTTCTATGTGGTTCATAGAGGAGAGAACTTTTTTCATTTGATTATACAATATATAAGGGTCAATCTTTTACCATCCATATACCAATAACTCTGTGAAAGGCTCAAAGTCAAGTTGATTGAAGTTTGATAAGTTGTGTAGTTTAGCTGAGCCTCAAGGGCAGCTACTGTAATTTACTATATTAGAAATGTCTAATTGTTGTTAAAATTAAAATTTATGAACTGATCTGGAAGCATGATTATTGTATATTCCATTGGTTTGTCCATGAGAGGATATTACTATTTCTGTGATTCTTGTTTGTTCAGATATCAGCCTAATCTATCACATGATTCGGGGCCAGGGAACAATCAAATTATATGTGGTGTACAATGTCTTGGAGGTGAGAAAACAAATTTGATGAACCTTGGATTATCTTACTATTAGGTTATAAGCTTTTGATATATAATATTTTTCGTTATTTAGAGGGAAATAAGAAATGAATAAACTGGTTCATAGTTGCATATTTTAGATGCACCTAGATCACCTATGATGAACAAGCATGGGTATGGCTTTGACTTTTGTTAACTGAATTTAACTTTTGTATTATTTGGCTGAAACTTGTGGGAAATGAATTTTCTTTCTTGGTGTTCTCTGTTCAGATATTTGATAAAATGGGCCAAAGTTTCGGTGGAGATGTATTGCGGACTCTATTTAATTCTGCAGAAGGACTTGCAAATTGTTCAGAAGAAAACATGAGATTTTGGATTTGGAGATACATTTCTGACCAAGCATTGGCTACAGCCGCTTCAAATATCCTTTGAGTTTCCATGATTTTGTTTTTTTAACACTGCATTTATGTTTAATCATCCTAGTTGCCTCCTTGACACTTCTTACTTTTTCATTCTTTTGTTTTATTAGCTCAGGCAATTACTTTATCAACTTGTATAGTAGCTCACAATAATGCATTGCTGGCTTTGCTGGTATCAAATAATTTTGCTGAAATAAAAAGCAATGTGTTCAAACGTTTTAGCAAGGCCAACATTCATAGTTTGGTGTACTCTGGTGAGTTTTCCTCTTTTGCACTCTATTTTTCTCTGTTTCCCTCTCTATGCTTGCTGATTTTAGAGAACAATTAACGATCTTAAATCTTAATTTACATGCTTGAGTTGAGTTGACATGGTTTCTTCTCGATCTGTTATTATTTTGGACACTTGAGAAAATTGCTATGCATGGTTTGATATCGATCTGTGTGATTTTTGTTATAGATTTTAATCTTTATTAAATTTTGCATCTGCATACTTCTGCCTCTTATGATTAGTAAATGACTATCTTTCTGCCAAATGTTAATAATCTGTGTTACACAGCAATGCAAAAGCCAACATATCATTGCTTAATGTTTGGTAGTGGCAAATGGGTGGTATTGGTGGGTGAATTGGGTTGAGTGCCAATAACCATTCAATGGAATCGCAACTCATTTGTTCTCTATTGTGCTACTCATACTTACTAAGCCTGATTGATTCTAACTTAACCCAACTACTGGTTTGATCTTTTCTTTTCCCTGGGTAATGCCTAGCTGGAGGTGAAGAAACAATCAGTTTCCTTTAGTTTTATTAACTCTTGTTGTGTTTTATATGAGGGCAAAATTGCAAATACCAAAACTCACCTGAGGTAAGGGGTAATGCCAAATTAGCCCTTGTGGATTGCCGTTAAACACTATTATGAAAATTGTTGACGTGGCATCATTGGAGAATTAAATGACTTTTTATCTCTATTATATCTTTAATACGATAAATAAATCAACAATCTTAATTAATTGCTAACATATAAAAAACCTTAATTAATCATTAAAGTTTAAAATAAAAGCTTATCTAACTTTTAATAATTGTTTTTTTAAAAAATAATTATCTAACTATGATTTTAAAGAGAATAAAAACTTACCTAATTAATTTTTTATTTAACAAACGCAATTGTTTTTATTAAAACCTTAAAACAAAAAATTAAAATTTCTGCAAAATAATTATCTTACTTTGATTTTCTAGAGAATAAAAAGTTACTTAATTTTTTTTTATTTAAAAACACAATTTTTTTTTATTTTTTATTTAAAAACACAATTTTTTTTACTAAAACCTTTAACAAAAAATTAAATTAAAAATAATGGATAGATGAGGCAGTCTGCTTCATCCATTGGGAAGGACAGGGGAGGTCTCTGCCTCCTCCCATGCTTTTTGATTAGCTTGGGAGGTTTGCCTCCTATTCCAAATCAAGGGAAGAGACGGGGCCTCCATCCTTCCATGGAACGGGAGGAGGCAGCTAACTCTTCCCAGTCCTGGACTGGGAGGAGGTGTACCGCTCCTTTTTATTTTTATTTTTTATAATTTGTCTTTTAAACTTAATTAATTAATAATATATCTATTAAGTTTATTAATTTTTCTTTTTAATTACTTTTTTCTTCTTTTTTAATTATTTATTTATTTAACTATTAAGTTTATTAATTTTTCTTTTTAATTTCTTATAATATACTTTGTACACATCTCCTGCCAAACCAATTTGTTTTTTAAAAATAACATTTTCTATAACGATCCGAAGGGGAGAATCAGGTTTGCCAGTATTAAAATTGTTTCTAAGATGAGACTGTCAACACTTTCCTCCAAACTCCAATAACAGCCTCCTTTTGGTGTAATCTTTCGCTTCCAATCTTAAGACTTGCCTCTACCCGCTTTAGGTTGATAGAGTTGCCGAATGGACTTAAAATGGGTACCCGGAGGCAGCCTTTTGTACTATGTTGAAATAGTTTGTTACCCAATTACAACCTCAATACATAAATAAGCTATGCATACTGTTTATTTTGGGTGGTGAGCATGAGTTGGAAAAATGTTATGTGGGAATTTTGATGAATTGACATATAAGTTTGTAAGTCTTGTGTGTGCAAGCTAATTGGACCAGAAATCAGATTTTTGGTCGCACCAACACTTCTTATCAATTACACATCTAGTTAAATTCTCTTCATTTCCATTGTTAGTTTGCTAACAAGTGCATTTCTGATTCGTTTAGTCTAATTTCAGTTACCTTTTTCCATAAGGAGAGGATGATGTCAAACAATTTTACTTTGTTGGTTAATCCCATAAGAGAATAGAAATGCTTCACAATGTCTGAGAGTGTGTTCCCTTGATTTTTTATTCATTTAGTTGAATTTTCAGGCTTAGTTTTCTGTAGTTATACCCTGCAGGGAATCAAATTGGTTGGAGCTGGTTAACATAAGTCATTACGTCCAAAAGAACTCTCTTAACATACTTATTACTGTTGGACTACTGTGTTAAGCTAAGTATGATAAAGAGTATTAAGAAGTTCAAATATAAGTACTGACTTATTGATGAAAATCAATCTAGGTGTGAGAACATAATTATTCTAGGTCATGCTAGGTGGTTTGACTCATTAGTAATTTGTACTTCCGAAGTGTAGCCATAGAGTTGCATGTAATTTTTGTTGTAAAGTTGAACTAGTAACATTTTTGGGTAAATGCTATTTGCTTTCATCACAGAAAGATAAAAAATGCTAAAAGAAATTATTTTTTAAAAGTTCCATATGGCAGACCATGGTGTATAGTTACTGAACTCATTTTTTTTTATTCCCTACTAGAAGATCAGGAAGGCGAAAAATTTTGACCTCTGGATTTATCATTTATGTTTCCTTTCTGGTGAATCTATGTGGTTGATTTTCTCTCTTTTTTTTTTTTCAATTGCTCATGAACAGATTCTGTTGAGAGATTCCACATCTCAGCATTTCTCTTATTTGTTTTAGCTCAAAATATTCTGGAGGCTGAGGGTCCATGGTTTCAAAGTTTTCTTTATGTAAGTTTATGGCAAATTTTTTAGCACTCTTAAAAATGGGAGAGTTTATTGAAACATTTTAGTAGTTGAACTTGTCTGGTTTGCTTATATGTTTCTATTTGTTCTCCACAGAATGCCCTCTTGGTTTTCATGTGTGAAATGTTAATAGATATTATAAAACATTCATTTCTTGCCAAATTCAATGACATAAAGCCTATTGCATACTCTGAGTTTCTTGAAGACCTTTGCAAGCAGGTATATGCTATATTGTTGCCATTGCTTTTTGTGCTCTATCTAAACTCTAAAGCCGGAATATGTCAATATTTCTTTTGGATACTTTTCCATGTTAAGAAAACTTTTTCATTTTCTTCAGACTTTGAACATGCCAACTGAGAATGGGAAGAAAAACCTCACTTTTGTTCCTTTGGCACCAGCCTGTGTGGTAAGCTCCTTATAATGTTCTGACATGGTTTTTCATTTAACAGGAGGTTCCTAAATGGTTTTTCCAAATTATATACAACTGTTCTGTTAGTTTGGGGTTTGATATTTTTGTTGTAAAGAGATTTTTGTTTCTGACTTTCAGGTTATCCGAGTGTTGACTCCAGTTTTTTCTGCTCATCTACCTTGCAATCCTGTTCCATTGAGGCTCCTTTGGATTGTTATTTTGTCTGCCGTAACTTACATCATGCTCACAAATCTGAAGGTGATGATTGGAATGGGACTACAAAAACATGCTACATGGTATGTGAAAAGGTGCGAAAAGAGAAGACACCATCTCCACTATGATTGAATTTGATGGATTTTCTAAAAATATTAGTATGGCTTTACTTGTTGGCTGCCTAAGTCTTCCATCTTTGCTGCGGAAATTGTTCTTGATTTTTAGAGTAACCTCCTTGGTTTAACATACTTGTTGAATAGTGGCTACACAACCAGTGAATCCCATATTTTCCCTTTGTCTAGTCTGATAGCTTCATTTCATGTGGAATTTTCCTCCAATTTTGATACAGAGAAAAGTTGCTTGATACCTGGACATCACAGTTTAAACTAGGTTACAAATTATTTTTTTCCCAAAGTTACGTTATTCATGTAATTCCTACTGTGAAATTTGTTTGAAACCAATCTAAATTATGTGAAGGAAATTAGCTTATTGCATCCTCTTTTATTGTAATTTCTAGACACCCGGTCTTTAAATTCAACGGCTCGTTTTATTATATGTACATCTAGGGCTCGTTTGTGAGTTTTTCTCTGGTAGGTATATAGCTGTGAACATATTTATAGTACACTTATCTATCTTATCATTTTTTGCTAGAAAAAGCAATACAATTGGGTCAAATAATACTTACATGGCAAAAAATAATAATGAGGTGGATAAGTGTTCTATAAGTATGTTCACAACTATATGTCTACCAGAGAAAAACTGGTATTATTGTATAAGCCAATTAAAATGTATTAAATAATAATGTAACTCAGCTATCCTGACAGGTATTGCATTAACTAATGCAAACATTTTATTTAATGCAGCCATTGCCACACTAAACAATACATAGAAACTACAAGGGTTTACACTGTATTAGAGCTGAATTATTTTTCATTTCAAATCAGATATCTTTAAAATTAAAACTTTTTCTGAAAAATTCTGATTACATCACATCGAAGTTTTAATGGAAATAAATATATTAAATTATGAATAATGATTTTATAGATAATTTAGTTCGTTAATTATTTATAATATTATTTTTTATTATTTTAAAATATTAGTATAATAAATGTATCTTATTTTATCATTTTTTTTCAAAGGATATATTTTCTTTTGAAGTATTATAAAAATGATATTTATTCTTTTTTTACAAAAATGTAATGCAATAATGATATACACCAAATTGTAATTTAATACAACCTAATACAACATATTACGAAAACACATTATTATTCTACCATAATTCAGTCCAATTTAATATAAAATAGTACATGCACCAAACAAGCCCCTAATATATTCATCAAATAAAAGCACAATATTTATATATAAAAGAAAAAAAAAATACACAAACAGATTCTAGCTCAACCATTAATGCATTCATAGAATACTATTACTTCGGGTTCTTAGGTTGACCTGATCTTAATTAAATTCAATCCAATTGATACTTTGATTGAAATATCTCCAATATTAAAAAATTATTCAAATTTATGGGCAAATATTGTGGCACAAGAGTTGTAATTAACATATCTCACTATATCATCTCATGATTTATATAGAGTTGATAATTTATCTACTATATCATTTGAACCGTTTAACATTTAATTTGAGACATTATCTGCTTGGCATGACATTCTAATAAACTTTGACATCTCATTGACACGTAACTCTCTTAATTTTAAGAAAATTAATTTTATGATCCATTAATATATGCTCAAAAACTTCAAACCCCCAGAGTGACAGTCATAAATATATTCCTTTGTCACCCACTTTGAATTGCACTGATCAAGTCACTACTCACTAGAGGATTAGAACTAAGGAGTTGAAGGAACCAACTTGCTGAAGAATCAAACAAAATGTGATACTTATACAATCAGGGAAGAAGAAACTATCAGGCCGGAAAAATGACAGGTTGGCTTCAAGGACTGGTTTTGCAATTAGTAAATAGAAAATTAAGTTTGATAAAAATTAGGAGAGTGACGTGTCAAGTTAGATGTCAAAGTTTATTAGGATGCTAAAAACAGTGTAAACCAATGTAGAAGGTGATTGAGATGATGGGACTCCCATCATGGGATAGTGGAGAAATTGGCAAAATAAATTCCCTTTAAGCCTATTTACTATGGAAGATCAATTTACGCGTTCAACTCAGGATGAAGTCCATTACTGTAGTTTGTAGGGATGTTGGTGCAAGTATCGATCGGGCCAAGAAGAAAAGAAATTTAGACAGAAGTTGTGGCAACAATAGGGTCGAATGAGTCAAACTTAAGAAAAAAAATTTCCTTCGACTTTCTCTTTATTAAGCATAGGTACCGAACATAATTCTTTTGGTGATTTATAAATAGGGCTAGGTTCCAACACAACCACAATTTTCATATGAAATTTCTTTGCATATTGATCAATAATAGTAGAAATCGTTAAACATAACCACATACAATATTAAAATTTCATTTTTGACCACTTACGAAAATTTAACTGTTAATAATTGTATTAAAAAAAATTCAATGTATATCAATAATTACAAATATACACATACAACTTAGCTTTTAATAAAAAAAAAAAATTCCGAAAAATGTGAAATCATGAGATGGAATGTTGTAAGAAAACTTGAAATGTTGAAAAAAAAAAACTTGAAATGTTGAAACAAAAATGTGAAATATGAAAAGAAAAAGGTGTGAAATCTCATAAAAAGAAAACGTGAAATGTTTATATTTTTCAAAGGTAAAATTATTGAAACAGACCTTCCAAAATCATGTTTTCAACTTTGTACACATTACAATTACAGAAACAACCCTCCCCTCCAGAAGAGATATTTTGGTAATTTTTCATTCTTCCTTAGATTAGGTTTTTTATTTTATTTTATTTTACAAATCATAGTGCTAGCGGGAAAGGGAAAGCTCAGGAGGTACTATTGCAGGCTTTGGGCTGCCTAGGAACGGCGTCACTTGGGGGTGCGTTGCTTGGGTGCGTGATGCCTAGGTAGCGCACCGTCGGGGCTGCATGGGCTCGGGGACGACTTCGCTGGGCAACACACACCCAGGCAACATTGTCTGGTGAAGGGTTTGATGGGAGAGAGAGGAGACAAGATAGAGAGAGAAAAAAAGGAGAGAGAGTTTGGGGATACTTTTTATATGAGGGTATTCAGATTATTTCTCCAAAATTTGGTTATTAACGTTTAAACTTTCTATGCGATAAAAAACAAAAGTCTAAGGCACAGTTTGGTTTTGTTTTCGAAACAGTTTTGTGTTTTCCAAAAAAAAAAAAAAAAAAAAAAAACAATTTTTAAGTTGTTCGTTTAATCATTTTGTAAAACTGGTTTTTGAAAACAAAAAACAACTTTTTAGCTAAAAAGTTAAAAACTTTTTTTTTTTCACCATTTTCAAAATAGGTTTTCAAAAAAAAACCACAGCTTTTCCTTATAACAACTATTTCACCAAATTTAAAAACATGGGGTAATTGTACAAACGTCCCTTGAGGTTTTACATAATAACACGTATATGACAGTTTTGGGTATATTGACACACACATCCCTTGATCTTTGAGAAATATTGCACTAACATCCTCTATTGTTAACTTTTTGCCGTTAGCACTTAACGGCTGGGGGTAATATGATCTTTTTCACTAAAATTAAAATAAATTGATTATTTATTTGGTTATTTTTAATTATCTTATTTATTTAATAAAAAAAGTTTTTTTTATTAAATACAAATTTCTTCTTTGGGAACACATCAATACGAGGGTTGCAAGTTTCAAAAAAAAAATAAAAATAAATTACCGAGATTAGTTGCAGTCTTGCAGATTAAAACAAACATACAAACTTAAAAAAAATAAAAAAAAATCCAATAATCCATCATCTTCATCAATACAATAATCATATTTTAATCAAATTCATCAAAAAAAAAAAAAAAAAATCCAATAATTCATTTTCATTATTTAAATTCCATAAAACACTTTGTTAAGAAAAAAAATAACATAAAATACAAATCTTCTTCATCAGTATAGATCCAAACAGTTTCCCTTTAAAAAAAAAAAATACAGATCCATCAGAAAAACTCCAATGGAGCAGATGCGAAACACACGCACTACAAGAAATTTAATCTTTCCTCACAAAACTTTGGGAGACAAAGCAAGATTTGTAGGCACAGTTAACTTTTCCCCACAAAACGAGTTTCGTCAGGAAAGATAATGTTTCGTAGGGAAAGGTAACCTTTCCCCACAAAACTCAAAATTCGTTGGCTAAGGGTACAAAATTTTTCCCAACCTTTCCCTACAAAATGAGTTTCATCGGCTAAGGGTGCAAAACTTTTCACCACACAACGAGTTCGTCGGGAAAGGTAACCTTTCCCCACAAAACTCAAAATTCGTAGGGAAAAGTTAATGGAAATTTTTCCCAACAAACATTGTATTTGAAGGGAAAAGTTAATTAAAATTAAAAAAATATAAATGCTAAAAAATATTAAAAGTTAATTAATTAAAATTAATTTTTTTGGATAAATCCACCACCAC
This sequence comes from Acer campestre, assembly GCA_954870605.1. NCBI lineage: Eukaryota > Viridiplantae > Streptophyta > Magnoliopsida > Sapindales > Sapindaceae > Acer > Acer campestre. Next base: position 13,630,603 of record OX940806.1, read on the forward strand.
CAAACTAATCAGTAGTGGACACCCAGTACATAAAACTTTGATTAAATAAAATATATACTATACACTTACGAAAAAAAAAAAAAAAAGGCTTATCCAATATATTTCCACTTCCAAGGTTTAGGGTGTGGCATCTTCTTTGTAGTTGGTCATCATTAAACTAATCTGTCTAGGGTTGCACATTTTCCCCTGGATCCTCAAATGAGACCCTCCCCCATCCCCATTTTCCCACTTTCCATCAAATATATTGAAATGGGGATAGGGATGGGGGAAGGTCCCCCCATCCCCATTTTCCCATTTGCCCTAAAACATATATAAATATAATTATATATATATATTAATATGTTATATATATAATTAATATATGGAATGTCTGTTTTTTTTATATAATTTTTAGTCAAATGGGAAAATGGGGAAACGGGGAAAAATGAGAAAAAATGGGGAACTGGGGTTGGGGATGGAGATACCTCCCCCAAAATTCTCCATCCCCATTTTCCCCAAATGGGGAAATGGGGGGGGGGGCGTGGAAGGGTTTGGGAAGTGGGGATGGGGATGGGGGGACATATATCCATCCCCATTTCCCTAATGTGCAACCCTAAATCTGTCCTTAATTGTTAATTAATTAACTCTTGTCACATTCTCGATTGGCACAATCTCAATTGATTACCACTTTGAGGTATTGATCATTTAATTAAATAACATAAATTGGAAAAAAAAAAAAAAACAACATTATCACCAAACCTGATTTGCAATCCAATAAATATCTATCAATATATGTTTTTCATTCAAATTAATTAAACTAATCTGTCTAAGGTTGCACATTTTCCCCTGGATCCTCAAATCCCCACGCTCCCATCCCCATTTGGGGAATTTTTATTTTTATTTTTTATTTATTTATTTTTTTTGGGGGGGGGGGTGGGTGGGTGGGTGTGGTTGCGTGGAGGGGGGAATGGGGATGATTAAACGGGGAAAAATGAGAAAAATTGGGAACTGGGGTTGGGGATGGAGATACCTCCCCCCAAAATTTTCCATCCCCATTTTCCCCAAATGGGGAAATGGGGGGATGGGGGAAGGGTTTGGGAAGTGGGGATGGGGATGGGGGGACCTATATCCATCCCCATTTCCCCAATGTGCAACCCTAAATCTGTCATCAATTGTTAATTAATTAACTCTTATCACATTCTCGATTAGCACCATCTCACTTGATTACCACTTTGAGGTATTGATCATTTAATTAAATAACATAAATTGAAAAAAAAAAAAAAACATTATCACCAAACCCGATTTGCAATCCAATAAATATTTTTCAATATATGTTTTTCATTCAAATTAGATTTTTGATTAGTTGAATAAATTTAAATTTATCTAAAAAGTTTTATTTTATTTTATTTTATTTCTAACAACTCATATAGGTTATATATAAATATTGTACAGTTGTTAACAAATTAAGTGTTGTAGTCCAGCGGTAAAGGCTTACCACTTTGATATGAGGTTGCAAGTTCAATTCCTCATAATTACAATTAATTGTCAATATTATCAAGGGTGGGTCGACGGCGGTCGACGGTGGGTGGTTAAATGGCGGATTAATTTTTAAAGTTCCAACATCTCTACAGGCGAATGTATACTCTTAGTCGACGAAATAATTATTTCGTCGACTAAAACTTATTTTTCGTCTGCTAAAGTTTTAGCTGACGAATGTATTTCATCGGCTAAAGTTTTAGCTGACGAATGTATTTCATCGGCTAAAACAAGTTTTAGCTGACGAAACTCAAAATTTCGCCACCTAATACCCTGCCTGACCATGATGTCCCCATGAAATTACTAACGAAATTTTTTTGTCGGGTAATTCCTTTCCAGATGAATTTCGACCTTTCCCCACGAAAATGGTTTGTCTGGAAAGACTAAAATTCTTGTAGTAACGTTAGCAAAACTCCTTAACGCACTGTTGTGTAACGACAGAAATCCATTGGCGATGGTAACCGGAGGCAGTTGAACAGTGTTGGGACTAAGTGGCAAAGGTGGTTGGTTGAGGCTGGAGGTAAACCGAGGCTACGGATATAAGAGATCTTATATGATGTCGTTAGTGGTGGATCTCGCAGATGGAGCGATTTGGTGGATCTCACAGATGGAGCGGCTCCCTCAATGGAGAAGGTTGCTCCATATGTGATGGGCAGCTATGAAGATCAGGTGGGTTTGTGTTTAATTATTGTGGGATTATGGTGTTTGTTTTGTTGGATTTTGTTGTGGATGAAAAGTGATTAAGAAATGAAAATTTTTCTTTTTTGGATTTGATGGAGATGAAAAGGATATGCCAAATATGGTGTGGAAATTGAGGTTGAATTTTTTTTTTCTATTATTTTTTTATTTTATTTTGGATAGATGAGGAAGAGAGTTGTTTTTATTAATTTTTAAAAAATGAAAATAAGGGGCATTCTAGTCATTTTGTTCCTTTGACCGTTGACTTATAGGAGTTAATGGTAGAAAGTTAACGGTAGGGGATGTTAGTGTTATATTTCTCAAAGGTTATGGAATGCTTGTGTCAATATGGCCAAAACTGCCATATGTGTGTAGTTATATCAAACCTTAAGGGACATTTGTCCAATTACCCCTAAAAACATTACCAAACACATTTACACCGTTTTCAGTTTTTGAAAACTACTATTAGAAAACACTATCAAACATGCTTGTATTTTAAAACATGATTTTCATTTTTCTTTTAAATAGTTTTCAAAAACATCATTTTAAAAATGATACCAAACACACCCTAATATTTTGGGAGGCTATTTTTTATTTTCTCTATCAATTATATCCACGATCTTGGGTAAATCCAAACTACCCAATTTATAGATAAATTGGAAGAGATCAAGTAAGACAGTACATGTATGTGGTAATTAGGGATGACAATGGATCATATCTGATCGGATTAGAGGTGCCTCAAACCCTGAACCCGATCCGTACCTAAACGGGTTTTCGTTTTTTGCCCCAAACCCAACCTAAAACGACACAAGGTGCCCCATACCTAACCTGAAAAACATGTTTAGTTTTTTTCTAAAAAAAAAAAAAAAAAAATTCTCAAACCACTAAATATATAAATTATTTTACATTGAACTTTAGGTCATTGACTTAAATTTTAATATTCAATTAAATTTGAAAATACATTTACATTAAAAATATATATATATATATACAACTTTTAAATATACATTTAAATACAAACATACACATAGAAAAACATTTTAATATACACTTAAAATTTATACATAAACTTGAATTTAATAGAACACAGCATTTAAGTTTAATAAACTTTAAATTCAAGCATAAAATGCAATTAGGTGAAGAGACAAAAAGATTAGAGATTTATTTTTCCCTTTATATTTTTATATTTGAAAAAAATAATTATATAAATACCAAGTTTAATAGGGCCGGTTGGGGAATAAGGGTCTATACCCGACCCGATAAAAAACCGGGTCAAAAAAGTTTGACCCATACCCGATTTGAACCCCGTTTTAATTGCTCCAAACCCGCACCGAATGAATCGGGGCCTGTCGGTTTGGGATGGGTTGGGGATTTTTTCCATCCCTAGTGGTAATGTTAATAACAACCTTTATGAAACAAATTACGGTGTGTTCAATATTAATCTAGAGGGGGGGGGGGGGGGGGGTGGTAAATAGATTTTATCCGATTTTACCCAATTTTCGTTAATAGGCAAGATTACGAAAATACCCCTAATAGTCAATACAAATATAGCAAGTGTAATATAGTGCGGAAATATTAAATGACACTTGATATTTACGTGGAAACCCTCACGGGAAAAACCACGGGCTATTAAGTGAGCCACACTCGAACCTCGAATCCACTAAATGTGAGAAAGATTACAACCTAATCCCGGAAGTAATCACACACCTACCTAATCCCGGTATGAGTGAACCTAGTCCAATTGCTTGTGGTTTACGCAACTTAATCCCGGAAGCTACACAAGTCTTACTTCTCAAAGAAGAGATAAAAAGCCTATGTGAATATATGAATACTCAAAATGCAATAAGAGCAAGGCAACCTATATGCTTACTAGGATGATGATCTATCAATGAAATCAATCCTAGATATCAAAAGCTAAATGACATATCATAAAGCTTAGCTAATCAAGATTAAGCAAAACCTAGATAGCTATCACAATACAACACTCAATCATATTCATCACAAACAATCTCTATCTTGTATCTAGCATGTGAATCATAAAGCATACAAGGACATAAAGAGATGGCTTGACAAGAAAGAAACTAAAATTAGATGAAGTTAGTCAAAATCTTACCAAGCAAGTTGTGATGATGCAAAAGTAACCATGGATGATCCTAGATGAACTTGATGAATCAAAATGAATGCTTTGAGTTTTTAAAGGTGAGTTCTTGATGGATTTTCTATCAAGTGTCTCTCTCTTAAGTTTAGGGTTCTTAAGAGTCAAGGAACTGAGTTTAGAGATAGAGAAGATGGTCTATTTATAGGCATCAAGAATAGGGCACATGAAAAGACAAGTTTGCCCCTGAACCGCATGATCGGCGGTTTCATTCTGTGGCCAGGCCACCGATTTTGACCGCTGAATTCATCCCGAGAGAAACAGGGGAGAAATGGCGGTTTCATTCGGCGGTTTCGAAACCGTCCAATTAACCGCAGAACCAAACTCGAGAATAATAAATGCATCAGGTATGATCGGCGGTTTCGGATTGGCGGTCGTGGCCGCCGATCACAACCGCAGAATCAGACCAGAGACCTCTGGTCCAAAACGACGGTTTCATTCGGCGGCCAGGCCGCCGATCTAACCGCCGATTCACCTAAAGTGGTGAATACAAGGAGAAAGCCAAGGCAATCACCAAGAGCGGTCTTCGCGCAAAACCAAGCACACTTATGTGCAAGCGCGAACGTTTCCGAACAACTATGGAAAACGAATTACAAGACACAAACACACAACAAGATACAATTCATAAAAGTGACAGTGTAAAAGTGACACGTGAAGAGAATGCATACAAACAAGAATATGCTAAGTGAGTGTGTGCTACTAAATCTCTTTAATGGAAAATAAGTACTAGAAATATACCTTTGGAGTGCTTGTCACCTTGAGGTCTTGAAAAGGGCCTTTGAGCTTGATCCTTAACCACCTAAGCTACATGTGGTTTGTCCACAAAATAAGCCAATCAATATGAGAATCACAATCTCCTCCTTTGGCTATTTCGTGACAAAACCACCACTCACATTGATCCTCACAACAAAAATTAAGATACGGGATATTAATGATAATCTACATTACAAAGAGATGTATAAAAAGCAAAAAATCTTCAAGGCTGCAATCTCTTGTAGACTTATCAACCCTTCAAAATAAAAAATTACACTTTCGAAAGCAAGTGTATGTGAGAAGATCAAGTGACAAGAAAAACAAAACAAGCATTTGCATTTACGAATTTAAGAACAACATCATGCAATGAAAATGAATGCAATGCTCCCCCTCATTGGGTTACTCCCCCTCAATATATAAACTCCCCAAAATGCACAATTGCTACTACAATAAGCAACTCCCCTTACCACACATCCTACTCCCCCTTTTTGTCATGATATAGGTAAAGGAGTAGTCCCCAACCGGGTCACTTTAGCGAAGAGAGATATAAGCATACTAGATATTTGCATAAACAAATAAGCCACTTTATGCACTCAATTAATTGGAGAGAATCAAGGAGATTTATTTTATTGAAAATGTGTGAATTAAAAATGCTTTGCAAACAAGACATATTGCATTTAAGTCCAAAATACAATGGTATTTGGCAAAGCAAATGATAAAGGTTTCCAATAGAATTCAAACCAATTTTACCATTTGTCATGAGAGAAGCAAGGATATAGAAATTTCATTGATTTTAATTTTAAAACTATATCCAACTTTATAAGCGAAACAAGGCATGAGTGACTTTGCACCCTATTTGATATTTCTGGGTATGAAACCCGTATGATAGTAGCCATGTTCAACAAATAAAGAAAGAGAGACATTTTGATAAACAATTGAGTCTCATTTGCTTTTCACACATTGTTTTGCATTTAAGAATTGCAATCATCAATTCTGCTTTTTCATGTGAGCATGTTATATGAATTTCATGCTTTTCATATGACATAAAGCATGTTATTGAAGAATCATCATGTCATGAAAATAACTATAGGTCATTCAAATCATACTTCCTATGTAAATTTCCTAGTCCAAAAATGCATGTTTGAACATAAATATGACATGAATTGAAAACAAAGCAAGGTTCACACTTATTGAGATAAAAGCATATATACATATGTCCAACCAAGCTTACTTCAAGCAATTAAAAGAGAAGCACAAGATCTTTCAAATATTTTGCATGCATCAAGTATACAAAAAGCTCTATTTGCTTGAGTTCCCCTTATGGGGTCAATTACAAAAACTCATCACTCCATAAGACATATCCCAATAGATCTACTAAGAGTTTTAAAACGAGTAGCATCTAAAGGTTTTGTAAACAAGTCCGCTAGTTGATCATTAGTACCTACATGCTCAAGTACTATGCATTTATTCTCAACTAGTTCTCTAATGAAATGATGGCGGATGTCAATATGCTTAGTTCTAGAGTGTTGTACCGGATTCTTGGAAATATTAATAGCACTCATGTTATCACAAAAGAGAGTGAGTGTACCTTGGTTGAATCCGTAATCTACTAGCATTTGCTTCATCCATAGGAGTTATGTGCATCCACTCCCCGCGGCTATGTACTCGGCCTCCGTCGTGGACAAGGAAATCGAGTTTTGCTTCTTGCAAAACCAAGACACCAAATTATTGCCTAGAAAGAAGCAACCGCCCGATGTGCTCTTTCTATCATCGCAATTTCCCGCCCAATCCGCATCATAAAGCCTACAAGACTAGCATTAGTGTCAAACGAGTACCAAATCCCATAGTTGGAAGTCCCATTCACATAACAAATGATTCTCTTAACGGAAGAGAGATGGGACTCCTTGGGATCGGATTGGTACCTAGCACACACATCCACACTAAAGGATATATCGGGCCTACTTGCGGTCAAATAAAGCAAGCTTCCTATCATGCCCCTATATAGTGTTTGTTCCACACTTTTACCACTAGCATCCTTGCTAAGTTTCAAAGTGGTACTCATGGGTGTATCACAATGTTTGGCTTTTTCAAGACCAAACTTCTTCACAAGGTTTTTGGTATATTAGGCTTAAGATATAAAGATCCCATCATTTAATTGCCTAATTTGCAAACCTAGGAAGTAACTAAGCTCACCAACAAGTCTCATCTCAAATTCATGAGACATAACATCAACAAATTGTTGAACCTTGGTGTTGTTGGTGGAGCCAAACACTATGTCATCAACATATATTTGAGCTATAAAAAGCTCATCATTGTCTTTCTTGATGAATAGTATCTTGTCAACACTACCTCTTGTGTAGTCATTGTTGACAAGGAATTGAGTCAGGCGCTCATACCAAGCCCTCGGTGCTTGTTTCAACCCATAAAGAGCCTTCTTGAGGCGATAGACATGATTGGGGTGGTGTGCATCCACAAACCCCTAGGTTGTTCAACAAACACTTCCTCTTGCAAGAAGCCATTGAGGAAGGCACTCTTTACGTCCATTTGGTGCAATTTGAACTTATGCACACAAGAGATGGACAAGAGAAGCCTAATGGACTCTAAGCGGGCAACAGGAGCAAAAGTCTCCTCAAAGTCGATACCCTCAATTTGAGAGTACCCTTGTGCAACAAGTCTTGCCTTGTTACGTACAATGTTGCCACCCTCATCGGATTTGTTCCTAAATATCCATTTTGTGCCTATGACATTAGTGGTCTTAGGCCTAGGAACTAGAGTCCAAACCTCATTCCTTTCGAATTGGCTTAGCTCTTTTTGCATGGCAAGAACCCAAAACTCATCATTTAAAGCTTCATCAATCTTTTTGGGTTCTATTTGAGAGGTGTAGCAAGTGAAGCTAATAAGATTAGCTATTTGCCTTCTAGTCCTAACACCCTCATTAACATCTCCAATAATATCATCTTTGTTATGGAGTATTCTTACCCATGGAACGGGTTCATTAGAGTCCAAGGGAGGAACTCTATCAAGAGGTTGTGTGTCATTCTCAACAACATTAGATGTCCCAACATTAGGAGTCACATCAACCTTCTCCAAAGGAGAATCATTACCAAAAATAACCTCCTCCTCATGATTACTAGATTTAAGCCTTGTATCATCAATGACCACATGATGAGGTCGTTTGTGTACTCAACAAAATAGTAATATGGTTTTTGGTTGATTCTTGAAAACTCTTTTAAACCACTTAATCCTTTTTAAAATGTGATTTGATAGCAAAATAGTGAGCAAGTTCGTTCCACAGGGAATGGAGTGTTAATTAGATAAATTGACTAATCTTTGAACAATAAAATAAATCATAGTGTTGATAGATGTGTGGTTTCTAAAATCACCAATGTTAACTACTAAAATGAAAATACACAAAAATGTTATGAAAAATAGAATACTCAACACCTTGATAAGAATAGTGATAAAATCAATTAAAGAGATAGCTAAGGAATAGATCGATTAACAATTGAATGTGGGTAAGCTAACTAGCTACTTTAATGTGCCAATCTCATTATGTTAACCACTTAGAGGCTTAGATTAGTGGGGTTGATATACCCACCACTAATTTATCCTATCCAATGGGTTCTCAATCACACAAGGAGTGTCAAACCTCATATGAATATATAACAAATTACTCCACTCAAGATTGCAATTAACAAGTGATATACAAGTCAATTATAATGAATGGAATCTAATTAATTTGAATGAATAGAACACATAAGAGATTCATTACAAGCTAAGCTAAACCCACAACCAATTGATCCTCAAATCTATCCCTTAGATTAGGGGTTTAGTTACACAAATTTGCAATAAATGAAAAGAAGTAAATAGTAAGGAAATAACCCTTGGGTCACCTTCTTTAAGCTTGATCCTTCTTCTCCTCTATGCTCCTAGATGCAAAGAATGGAAGTAGAGGATATGTCTTGGAATGTGGGTGTTTTGGTGGAAAGTGACTAAGGATTTTGATGGAGAAATGGTAGGATGATGAATGATGTAGGGAAGGAATCAAGGCTTTGTGTTGAGGTTTGGATGGATTAGATGAGTTCAAGGAGAGAAATGGAGGATGATCAATGATGTGCCATGGATGAAGAGCTAGATCTCAAGATGTATTCTCTGTTATTTTTTCTCAGATGGTTGATGCCTTTGAAGATGAGAAGTCGTTCTATTTATACACACTCTTAGACATGTACTGATAACTGCTTGATTCGCTGATGTGGTGCCAAGTTCGCTATTTGGTCGCTATGGCGACCCTGGTTGCTAAAACGGTTAGATGAGAAGGTCGCCATGAAAATCATCTTTCACACCATCTAGCAAGTGGCGACCATGAGCAATTTGTGTAGAGGTCGCCACTTGCATCTCGAGGGACCCTGCAAAGTGTGAAGGGGTCGCCACTTGCAGCATCAAGGTCGCCATGGCGACCATAAGTGGCGACATTGCCTTGATTGAAAGAAGTCGCCACTTGCAAGGGGTGGTCGCCATGGTGACCCCAAGTGGCGACCCATCTGATTCATTTGAAGTCCTTCTGTCGTCATGGCGACCAAGTGGCGCCCAAATGGCGATCTTCTAATGGCTTGGAGAATCCTCTGTCGACATGGCGCCCATGTAGCGACCTCCTCATGTCTAAGTGGCGAAAATGCCCTGTTTCTTCCCATTTGTGAGGCATTTTTCACATAAGTCCTCCACTTCATCTCCATTGCTCTCGAAACCTGATAAAACCTGAAACACTCATTTTAACAACATTAAACACAGGGAAATGCCCGAGAATCAAGTGAAAAGAAACGGAAATGAGGGCCAAAATCATACCAATTTTGGCTTGATCACCACATTAGATGATTCCATGACGGTTTGAGTTTTCAAGTTGAAAACTCTATAGGCTCTACTATTTAAGGCATAGCCAAGAAAGATACCCTCATCACTCTTAGCATCGAATTTTCCAAGTTGATCATGGTCATTTAAAATGTAGCATTTACTTCTAAAGGAGTGAAAGTAGCTAACATTTGGCCTTTTACCTTTCCATAACTCAAAGGAGGTATTCCTAGTACCTGGCCTTAGGAAAACTCTATTTCCTATATAGCACGCCGTGTTGACGGCTTTGGCCCATAGATTCCTAGGCGCATTGTTGCTAAGCAACATCACACGGGCCATCTCTTGAAGGACCCTATTTTTCCTCTCAACAACTCCATTTTGTTGAGGTGTCCTAGGAGCCAAAAACTCATGGGAGATACCTATACTATCACAATAGGTTTCAAAAGAAGCATTCTCAAATTCCCTCCCATGATCACTTCTAATACCTTTTATGCTTTTAATGTTAGAATTCATTTCATTTTGAAGTTTAGTACAAAGCATTTTAAACTTATCAAAAGTTTCAGATTTTTCTCTAAGAAAATATGTCCATGTGAATCTAGAGAAATCATCAACACAAACAAAAATGTATCTCTTTGCACCTAAACTCTCGGTTTGCATAGGACCCATAAGATCCATGTGGAGAAACTCTAGAGGCTCCTTGGTGGAGAGATACTTGCCCTTTTTGTGCATGTTTTTAGTTTGTTTTCCTTGTTGACAAGGTCCACAAACACCATTGGCTTTCTTCCCAAGCTTAGGGAGGCCACGCACACATTCAAACTTTCCAAGGGTTCTTAGATCCCAAAAGTTCATGTGGCCAAGTCTTTCATGCCACAACTCGATTTGCTCATCCTTGGACACATTGTTTGAGACTATTCTAGCTTCAAGACAATAGCAATTGTCACTAGATCTCATACCTTTCAACAAGGTTTGTCCATCGGGCTTTAAGATAGAGCAATTATCTTTGCTAAACAAGACGGAATATCCTTCATCACTTAGATGAGAAATGCTAATCAAATTGGCCATCAACAAATAAAGCATTGGATAAGGAGGGTAATCCAGGAACGGAAATGGTTCCTTTCCCTATAACTCTCTTTTTGGATCCATTACCAAAGGTGACACATTCTCCTTCCTCCATAACAAGAGTCTCGAAGAAACTCTTGTTTCCCGTCATGTGCTTAGAGCACCCACTATCCAAGTACCACATGTTAGAAGAATTAGCCTTTAAGGCAACTTGAGTAACATGGCAAACATTTTCATTCTTTCTAACCCATTTAAGAACAACATTTTCTTTCTTAATGGTCTTTGGTACATGGGCTCTAGATGTCCTAGGATCATGCAAATTAATCTTATCATTCCTAGGAACATGCATCATGGCTCTACTCTTTCTCTTTTCAATCATGCTTCTAGTTTTGCACATTTTAATATAACAAAAGCACCTTGGTCTAATGTGACCATCAAAACCACAAAAATGAAAAATAGGAATGAAATAAGGAATTATACCTTGTCCTTGAGCTTGCATGGGAGCCTTCCCTTGTCTTTGTGGTTGAGAATGTTCAATCCTTCTCCTTTGTTGAATTTGTCTTTCTTGCTTCCAATGTTGAACTTGCATGATTGGCTACTTCCCTTTTTAAGCCAAATGATGAGGAATGTTGGCTTGAGGTTGCCTTCTTGACACCACATCCACTTGTGCATTCTTAAAACATTGTCCTAGATCTATTTTCTTCCTAGGAGTGTGCACTAGTGAAACTTCCTTATTGTTCAAGCCCTTCACAAACACGGTCTTCTTAGAGGGAGAGGTCTCCTTACCATCTTCAAATCCTAGACCTCTCTTGTCACATGGACTCTTTCCAACACCTAGAATGTGATCTAATTTTTCGGTGCTAGATGACATCTTTGTCATAGATTTCTTAGCTTCATCAAGCTCCCTCTTCAACCCTTCTTCATTCCTCTTAGATAAAGCTAACTCCTCTCTTAGCTTATCTTCTCTCTTCTTAAGTCTCTTCTTAAGTCTCTTCTTAAGTCTCTCCACTTCTTCACTTACGTGGTCATTGTGAGATGAAAGCTCAAGATTTTCTTCTCTTAACATCTTGATCTTTTTAGTGGTTTTCATCTCTAAGCCTCTAAACTCCTTAAGGTATTCAATTAACACCTCTTTCCCCACATATCTATTTGCGGAGTTAGAGTCGGAGTCATCTTCACTAGAGTCACTTTCCCTTTGACTCTCTTCCTCTTTTTCATTACCACTTTTGCTCTTGTGAGAGGAGGCAAAAGCTAGGAAGTTAGCCATGATATCTTCATCATCCGAAGACTCATCTTCTTCATTGGAGTCATCACTACTTCCACTCCAAGTGGCGGCCATCACTTTTCCCTTCTCTTTTCCTTGTGATTTGCACATTCGGGAGCAAAGTGACCTATCCCGCCACACTCAAAGCAACGGACCCCTTTCCTTTCGGTCTTCTCTTGCCTTGGTTCAAACTTCTTGAAAGGACCCTTTTTCTTCAAGTCTTGGCCTCTCAAACCAAATCCCTTCTTCCCAAACTTCATAACCTTATTGAATCTTTTCACAAATAAGACCATGTCTTCATCCGAGTCATTTTTCACCTCCTTTTCATCCTTAGATGCTTTTAAAGCAATTCCCTTTTGCTTTTTAGGAGGAGTGGAGCTAGGAGCCTTTCTAAACTCATAGGCGAGAAGTCTTCCAATGACCTCGCTCGGCTTCATATCCTTATATCCAATATTTTCTTCTAAAGCCGTCACCTTAGACTCAAACCTATCGGGTAGGGATCTCATAATCTTTTGTTTGATCCTCCTATCCGAATAAGGATCACCAAGTTGATGACTTTGGTTGACTATGTCCATCAACTTGATTTTGAAGTCGTTGAAGCACTCATTCTCCTCCATCTTGAGCATCTCAAATTGAGTTTGGAGAACTTGGAGCTTGGAGTCCTTCACTACTTCGGTTTCCTCATGTGCAACCTCTAGGATTGTCCATGCCTCCTTAACAATCCTAGTATTTTGAATCAACTTGTATTGATTCTCATCCATTGCACATAGGATGGCATGCATTGCCTTCCTATTCCATTTTGAAGCCTCAAACTCTTTTGCGCTCCATTGTGCCTTGGGCTTCAAAACTTCTTCTCCTCCACCCGTGGGAGTCATCATGGGAAGATCATATCCATCTTCAACTGCCATCCACGCACAGTCATGAATTTGGCATATGTAGGATTCCATCTTCCCTTTCCATGAGGAATAATTCAAGCCGGTGAGAAGAGCAGGACGCGTGCTAGAATCTCCCTCGTTGTTGCCACCGTTTCCACTCATTGTGTATAATGAATGAAATGAAATGTATGCAAAATGTATGAATGAACAAAAATCACACAAATGCAAAACACACCAAAATGAGCAAAGATTACCTTAGTATATCTAGGAACCCGCTCTGATACCAATTGAAACAAATTACGGTGTGTTCAATATTAATCTGGAGGGGGGGTGAATAGATTTTATCTGATTTTACCTAATTTTCGTTAATAGGCAACAATACGAAAATACCCCTAATAGTCAACACAAATATAGCAAGTGTAATATAGTACGGAAATATTAAATGACAGTTGATATTTACGTGCAAACCCTCACGGGAAAAACCACGGGCTATTAAGTGAGCCACACTCGAACCTCGAATCCACTAAATGTGAGAAAGATTACAACCTAATCCCAAAAGTAATCACACACCTACCTAATCCCGGTATGAGTGAACCTAGTCCAATTGCTTGTGGTTTACGCAACCTAATCCCGGAAGCTACACAAGTCTTACTTCTCAAAGAAGAGATAAAAAGCCTATGTGAATATATGAATACTCAAAATGCAATAAGAGCAAGGCAACCCTATATGCTTATCTAGGATGATGATATATCAATGAAATCAATTCTAGATATCAAAAGCTAAATGACATATCATAAAGCTTAGCTAATCAAGATTAAGCAAAACCTAGATAGCTATCACAATACAAAACTCAATCATATTCATCACAAACAATCTCTATCTTGTATCTAGCATGTGAATCATAAAGCATACAAGGACATAAAGAGATGGCTTGACAAGAAAGAAACTAAATTTAGATGAAGTTAGTCAAAATCTTACCAAGCAAATTGTGATGATGGAAAAGTAACCATGGATGATCTTAGATGAACTTGATGAATCAAAATGAATGCTTTGAGTGTTTAAAGGTGAGTTCTTGATGGATTTTCTATCAAGTGTCTCTCTTTTAAGTTTAGGGTTCTTAAGAGTCAAGGAACTGAGTTTGGAGACAGAGAAGATGGTCTATTTATAGGCATCAAGAACAGGGCACATGAAAAGACAAGTTTGCCCCTGAACCGCACGATCGGTGGTTTCATTCGGTGGCCAGGCCACCGATTTTGACCACCAAATTCGTCCCGAGAGAAACAGGGGAGAAACGGCGGTTTCATTCGGTGGTTTCGAAACCGCCGTATTAACTCTCAGTTGGTGGGAAGAAGTCTACTTCTTCTATTTCGACTAGACGACGGCATTTCAATATTTTTCCATGGAGCTTTAATTCGGTCTTCTAGGCGTATGAGTCTTGTTCTTTGGGAGTGTCCTCACCTGGTATCTTCCTACTCAACGGATTGATTCCAGAAGGCGGTATGAATTCCTAAGTATCTCGTTGCTTCCTGGGTGATGCGGTAGCGGGGTGCTTGGTTGAACTTCCATGTCGGGGTATTGCAGGGTCCATGTGAGGCTAGGGAGTTGCTGGGATGGACCTCGCTGGAGGGGGTATGCACTCGGATTAGTCGAGATCCCTCCCTTTTCGGGGTAGCCGGATGGTATCTAGGTTCCTACGTCCTCCTTGTATCGAGGTGGAAAATTCTTCTTTAATCCTCCACCAATTTTGGCGGTTAACAGAAGTCCCCCCTGACTTGGACACTGGTACCTTGTTGGGGTCGAAGTCAAGATTTTGATTATGCTTGAAGGATTTTCTGCCTTGTCTGTCTACATACTTCCTTGTCTAACTAGTTTCCATTGTAGAAAAAGAAATCTTTTTTGGACACGCTGGTACTAATTGTCTGTCTACATACTTCCTTGTCTAACTAGTTTCCATTGTAGAAAAGGAAATCTTTTTTGGACACGCTGATGAGGTTGTTTGTGTAGTCAACAAAAGAATAATATAGTTTTTGGTTGATTCTTGAAAAACTCTTTTAAGCCACTTAATCCTTTTAAAATGTGATTTGATAGCAAAATAGTGAGCAAGTTCGTTCCACAGGGAATGGAGTGTTAATTAGATAAATTGACTAATCTTTGAACTAGATAAATTGACTAATCTTTGAACAATAAAATAAATCATAGTGTTTGATAGATGTGTGGTTTCTAAAACCACCAATGCTAACTACTAAAATGAAAATACACAAAAATGTTATGAAAAATAGAATACTCAACACCTTGATAAGAATAGTGATAAAATCAATTAAAGAGATAGCTAAGGAATAGATCGATTAACAATTGAATGTGAGTAAGCTAACTAGCTACTTTAATGTGCCAATCTTATTATGTTAACCACTTAGAGGCTTAGATTAGTGGGGTTGATATACCCACCACTAATCTATCCTATCCAATGGGTTCTCAATCACACAAGGAGTGTCAAACCTCATATGAATATATAACAAATTACTCCACTCAAGATTGCAATTAACAAGTGATATACAAGTCAATTACATAATGAATGGAATCTAATAATTTGAATGAATAGAACACATAAGAGATTCATTACAAGCTAAGCTAAACCCACAACCAAGTCGAGATGGTGACAGCGCCTCTAGTGACACCTCGCAGCCCCTGCTCCGTCGCTCTACACGAAACCCATGAATTGGGTCAGGTTCCATAACAAACTTGAAGACCCGGTTCAGATCATCGATGAGGAAGGCCTCGTAAAGGCCGGTGGTGGCGAAGAAGGCGGCGAAGGAGGCGTCTCTTTAGTCGGGGTACAGATCGGCTCTTTCACTTCCTTCCACGATGGGAGGATAGTACCTGACTTGGTGTGTACTCTGGACACACTCGCCAAGTTGAGGGAGGATTACAAGATCCCAAAGTATATCACATTATCCCTCTCTCATCGGGGCTATGACGTATATACCCTGCCTCAGGATCGCCTGCTGATTCACAAGGCGGCCTTCTAGTGTGGAGTCTGGCTGCCACTACATCCTACTCTTTGCCGGGCTCTTATAGCGCTAGATTTAGCTCCTCTCCAGATCTCGTTGGGATTTTGGAAGCATTTGACGGGGTTCCTAGTGCTTTGGTGGGAACAATGCGAGAGGGACAACATAGACAGGGAGCCGGGGTTGGACGAGCTTCGCTTCCTCTTCAACATAGCAAACATGGTGACTCGGGGTCAATTCTACCTGAGGGCATCAAACGACATGAAGTTCGTCATCCCGGGGGCGAACGTGAAGTATGTCGGGCCCTGGAAAAAGGAGTGGCTCGTGGTTGAAGGTGAATGGGGGCGTACGGCCTTTATCGGAGGTTATGAATACCCCGTTCCCACCCAGTTCACGGCGAGGGATAAATGGGCGAAGGGGTTGCTTGCCCCTGAATCCCGAGATATCCTCGCTAGGATTATGAAGAAGGGGTATACAAATATGAAGTATCCCACTCTGGACCCCTTCGAAGGAGATCGGCTAGAGAGTGTAAGGATTCTCATTTTGATTGGCTTATTTCGTAGACAAACCACATGTTGGGGTTTGACTTGTAAGGGTAGTTTTAGGTGTTTAAGGATCAAGCTTATGCCCTCAAGGCCTCAAGGTGACTAGCACGCCAAAGGTATATCACTCGTGCTTTGTTTTTCATTGAAGAGATCTAGAAGCACACACACACTTAGCATACTTGCATTTGTGTGCTTACTCTTCACATGTCACATTACACACTTGCACTTTGTTTGATTATATCTTGTTGTGTGTTTGGTTGTGTCTTGTAATTCGTTTCCCGAATTTGTTCGAAAACGTCCGCGCTTGCACGATTTTGTGCTTGGTTTTGCGTGAAGACCGCTCTAGGTGATAGCCTTGGCTTTCTCCTTGGATTCACCACTTTTGGTGAATCGACGGTTTAATCGGCGGCCCTGGCCGCCGAATGAAACCGCCGTTTTGGACCAGAGGTCTCTGGTCTGATTCTGCGATTAGATCGACGGTCTGGCCGCCGATCTGAAACCGCCGTTTCACACCTGATGCATTTATTATTCTCGGGTTGTGCTTTGCGGTTTACTCGGCGGTTTCGAAACCGCCGAATGAAACCGCCGTTTTCTCCCCTGTTCTCGGGTTGAATTCTGCGGTTATTATCGGCGGCCTGGCCGCCGAATGAAACCGCCGAATTAGATATTTAAGGTCGGTTTCTTTCTCGGGCTCAATTCTGCGGTCAGATTCGGCGGCCACGACTGCAGAATGAAACCGCTGATTGAGCGCTTTCAGGGGCAATTTTGTCTTTTCACATGCCCTGTTCTTGATGACTATATATATCATACTTTCTCATTTCTCTAAGTTAGTTCTCTGATTCTAAAGAACCCTAAAGTTCAAAAAGAGAGACTTGAGAGAAAAGAAATCAAGAACTCATTTTTATACACACAAAACCATTCTCATATGCATCAAAAGATCATCTAGCATTTTCTAGCATAGTTAGGATGCTTGCTTGCATAGGTTTTGCTCAACACACTTGCTTTGGTATGTTCTTCACTAATCTCATCTAAGTTTAGTATTTTATTTATCAAAGAAATCTCTTATATTATTTGTATGCTCTTAGAATATATTCTTGATACAAAATAGAGATTGTTGTGTTGACATGTTTGAGTGTTGTATTGTGATAGCTATCTAGGTTTGCTTAATCTTGATTAGCTAAGCTTTATGATATGTCATTTAGCTTTTGATATCTAGGATTGATTTCATTGATAATATCATCATCCTAGATAAGCATATAGGGTTGCCTTGCTCTTATTGCATTTTGAGTATTCATATATTCACTTAGGCTTGTTATCTCTTCTTTGAGATTGTAAGACTTGTGTAGCTTCCGGGATTAGGTTGCGTAAATCACAAGCAATTGAACTAGGTCCACTTATACCGGGATTAGGTAGATGTGTGATTACTTCCGGGATTAGGTTGTAGTCTATTTTCACATTTAGTGGATTCGAGGTTCAAGTGTGGCTCACTTACATAGCCCGTGGTTTTTCCCGTGAGGGTTTCCACGTAAATATCAAGTGTCTTTTAATTTTCCGCACCATATTACACTTGCTATTTTATATTGACTAGTAAACGGTATTTTCGTAATCTTGCTTATTAACGAAAATTGGGTAAAATTGGATAAAATCTATTCACCCCCCCCCCCCCCCCCTCTAGATTAATATTGAACACACCTAAATTTGTTTCAATTGGTATCAGAGCGGGTTCCTAGACATACATAGGTGATCCTTGCTCATTTTGGTGTGTTTTGCATTTGTGTGATTTTTGTTCATTCATACATTTTGCATTCATTTCATTTCATTCATATTTACAATAAGTGGAAACGGTGGCAACAATGAGGGTGCTTCTAGCACGCGTCCTCCTCTCCTCACCGGTGATAACTACTCCTCATGGAAGGGGAAGATGGAGGCGTACTTATGCCAAATCCATGATAGGGCATGGATGGCCATTGAAGACGGATACGCTCCTCCTATGATGACTCCCACGGGTGGTGGAGAAGAAGTTCTCAAGCCAAAGGCTCAATGGATTAATGAGGAGTTTGAGACTTCTAAGTGGAATAGGAAGGCAATGCATGCCATCCTATGTGCCATGGATGAGAACCAATACAAGTTGGTTCAAATTACTAGGATTGCCAAAGAGGCATGGGAAATCCTAGAGACGGCTCATGAAGGAACCGAAGTGGTCAAGGACTCAAAACTACAAGTCCTCCAAACTAGCTTTGAGACTATTAGGATGGAAGAGCATGAGCACTTCAATGACTTCCAAGTGAAGTTGATGGACATTGTGAATCAAAGTCATCAACTAGGAGACCCATACTCGGATAGGAGAATCAAGCAAAAAATTATGAGATCTCTCCCCGATAGATTCGAGTCTAAGGTGACGGCTCTAGAGGAAAATAGTGGCTATAAGGATATGAAGCCGAGCGAAGTCATTGGAAGACTTCTTGCTTACGAGTCTAGGAAGGCTCCTATCTCTACTCCTCCTAAAAAGCAAAAGGGAATTGCTTTGAAAGCATCAAAGGATGAAAAGGAGGTGAAGAATGACTCAGATGAGGACATGGCCTTATTTGTGAAAAGATTCAATAAGGTTATGAAGTTTGGGAAGAGAGGATTTGGTATGAGAGGCCAAGACTTGAAGAAGAAGGGTCCCTTCAAGAAGTTTGAACCAAGGCAAGAGAAGACCGAAAGAAAAGGGGTCCGTTGCTTTGAGTGTGGTGGAATTGGTCACTTTGCTCCCGAGTGTGCAAATCACAAGGAAAAGAAGAAGGGAAAAGTGATGGCCGCCACTTGGAGTGGAAGTAGTGATGACTCCAATGAAGAAGATGAGTCTTCGGATGATGAAGACATCATGGCTAACTTCCTAGCTTTTGCCTCCTCTCACAAGAGCAAAAGTGGTAGTGAAAAAGAGGAAGAGAGTCAAAGGGAAGGTGACTCTAGTGAAGATGACTCCGATGCTAACTCCACAAATGGATATGTGGAGAAAGAAGTGTTAGTTGAATATCTTAAGGAGTTTAGAAGCTTAGAGATGAAAACCACTAAGAAGATCAAGATGTTGAGAGAAGAAAATCTTGAGCTTTCATCTCACAATGACCACTTAAGTGAAGAAGTGGAAAGACTTAAGAAGAGAGAAGATAAACTAAGTGAGGAGTTAGCTTTATCTAGGAGGAATGAAGAAGGTTTGAAGAGGGAGCTTGTTGAAGCTAAGAAGTCACTTACTAGGATGGACTCTAGCACCAAAAAATTAGATCACATGCTTGGTGTTGGAAAGAGTCCATGTGACAAGAGAGGTCTTGGGTTTGAAGATTGTCAAGAGACCTCCTCCTCTAAGAAGACCGTGTTTGTTAAGGGCTTGGGCAACATAGAAGCCTCACCGGTGCACACTCCTAGGAAGAAAATAGATCTAGGACAAAGCTCAAAAAGTGCACAAGTGAAGGTGGCACCAAGGAGACAACCTCAAGCCAACCTTCCTCATCAATTGGCTCAAAAAGGGAAGAAGCCAATCATGCAAATCCAATATTGGAAGCAAGATAGACCGGTTCAACAAAGAAGATGGATTGAACCCTCTCAACCACAAAGACATAGGAAGACTTCCATGCAAGCTCAAAGACAAGGTATGATTCCTAAATTCATTCCAATTTGTCACTTTTGTGGTTTTAATGGTCACATAAGACCAAATTGCTTTCGATATATTAAAATGTGTAGAACTAGAAGCATGATTGAGAAGAGAAAGACTAGAGCCAAGATGCATGTTCCTAGGAATGATATGATTAATTTGCATGATCCTATGACATCTAGAGCCCATGTACCAAAGACCATTAAGAAAGAAAATGTTGTTCTTAAATGGATTAGAAAGAATGAAAATGTTTGCCATGTTGCTCAAATTGCCTTAAAGGCAAATTCTTCTAATATTTGGTATCTTGATAGTGGGTGCTCTAGGCACATGACTGGAAACAAGAGTTTCTTCGAGACTCTTGTTATGGAGGAAGGAGGAAATGTCACCTTTGGTGATGGATCCAAAAAGAATGTCATAGGGAAAGGAACCATCTCCGTTCCCGGATTGCCCTCCTTATCCAATGCTTTACTTGTTGATGGCTTGAAAGCCAATTTGATTAGCATTTCTCATCTTAGTGATGAAGGATATTCCGTCTTGTTTAGCAAAGATAATTGCTCTATCCTAAAGCCCAATGGACAAACCTTATTGAAAGGTATGAGATCTAGCGACAATTGCTATTGTCTTGAAGCTAGAATAGTCTCAAACAATGTGTCCAAGGATGAGCAAATTGAGTTGTGGCATGAAAGACTTGGCCACATGAACTTTCAGGATCTACGGACCCTTGGAAAGTTTGAATGTGTGCGTGGCCTCCCTAAGCTTGGGAAGAAAGCCAATGGTATTTGTGGACCTTGTCAACAAGGAAAACAAATTAAAGGCATGCACAAAAAGGGCAAGTATCTCTCCACCAAGGAGCCCCTAGAGCTTCTCCACATGGATCTTATGGGTCCTATGCAAACCGAGAGTTTGGGTGGAAAGAGATACATTTTTGTATGTGTAGATGATTTCTCTAGGTTCACATGGACATATTTTCTTAGAGAAAAATCCGAAACTTTTGATAAGTTTAAAATGCTTTGTACTAAACTTCAAAATGAAATGAATTCTAACATTAAAAGCATAAAACGGATTAGAAGTGATCATGGGAGGGAATTTGAGAATTCTTCATTTGAAACCTATTGTGATAGTATAGGTATCTCCCATGAGTTTTCGGCTCCTAGGACACCTCAACAAAATGGAGTTGTTGAGAGGAAAAATAGGGTCCTTCAAGAGATGGCCCGTGTGATGTTGCTTAGCAACAACGTGCCTAGGAATCTATGGGCCGAAGCCGTTAACACGGCTTGCTATATAGGAAATAGAGTTTTCCTAAGGCCCGGTACTAGAAATACCTCTTATGAGCTATGGAAAGGCAAAAGGCCAAATGTTAGATACTTCCACACATTTGGAAGCAAATGCTACATTTTAAATGACCGAGATCAACTTGGCAAATTTGATGCCAAGAGTGATGAGGGTATCTTTATTGGCTAC
Source organism: Acer campestre (assembly GCA_954870605.1). Classification (NCBI taxonomy): domain Eukaryota; kingdom Viridiplantae; phylum Streptophyta; class Magnoliopsida; order Sapindales; family Sapindaceae; genus Acer; species Acer campestre. The sequence continues at coordinate 13,652,389 of OX940806.1, forward strand.
GCCTTAAATAGTAGAGCCTATAGAGTTTTCAATAAGAAAACTCTAAGTGTTATGGAATCATCTAATGTTGTATTTGATGATGAAAGGCTCAAGTCTAGTAAACATGAGGAGGAGGTAATTTTTAGTAATGACTCTCCTTTGGAGAAGGTTGATGTGACTCCTAATGTGGGGACGTCCAATGTTGTTGATAATGACACACAACCTTTTGATAGAGTTCCTATCTTGGACTCTAATGAACCCGCTCCATGGGTTAGAAGACTCCATAACAAAGATGATGTTATTGGAGATGTGAATGAGGGTGTTAGGACTAGAAGGCAAATAGCTAATCTTATTAGCTTCACTTGCTACACCTCTCAAATAGAACCCAAAAGGATTGATGAAGCTTTAAATGATGAATTTTGGGTTCTTGCTATGCAAGAAGAGCTAAACCAATTCGAAATGAATGAGGTTTGGATACTAGTTCCTAGGCCTAAGACCACAAATGTCATAGGCACAAAGTGGATATATAGGAACAAATCCGATGAGGATGGCAACATTGTGCGTAACAAGGCAAGACTTGTTGCACAAGGGTACTCTCAAATTGAGGGTATCGATTTTGAGTAGACTTTTGCTCCCGTTGCCCGTTTAGAGTCCATTAGGCTTCTCTTGTCCATCTCTTGTGTGCACAAGTTCAAATTGCACCAAATGGATGTAAAGAGTGCCTTCCTCAATGGCTTCTTGCAAGAGGAAGTGTTTGTTGAACAACCCAAGGGGTTTGTGGATGCACACCACCCCAACCATGTCTATCGCCTCAAGAAGGCTCTTTATGGGTTGAAACAAGCACCGAGGGCTTGGTATGAGCGCCTCACTCAATTCCTTGTCAACAATGACTACACAAGAGGTAGTGTTGACAAGACACTATTCATCAAGAAAGACAATAATGAGCTTTTTATAGCTCAAATATATGTTGATGATATAGTGTTTGGCTCCACCAACAACATCAAAGTCCAACAATTTGTTGATGTCATGTCTCATGAATTTGAGATGAGTCTTGTTGGTGAGCTTAGTTACTTCCTAGGTTTGCAAATTAGGCAATTAAGTGATGGGATCTTCATAACCCAAGCCAAATATGCCAAAAACCTAGTGAAGAAGTTTGGTCTTGAAAAAGCCAAGCATTGTGACACACCCATGAGCACCACTTTGAAGCTAAGCAAAGATGCTAGTGGTAAAAGTGTAGAACAAACACTATATAGGGGTATGATAGGAAGCTTGCTTTATTTGACAGCAAGTAGGCCCGATATATCCTTTAGTGTAGGTGTGTGTGCAAGGTACCAATCCGATCCCAAGGAGTCCCATCTCTCTTCCGTAAAGAGAATCATTCGATATGTGAATGGGACTTCTAACTATGGGATTTGGTACTCGTTTGACACTAATGCTAGTCTTGTAGGCTTTAGTGATGCGGATTGGGCGGGAAATTATGATGATAGGAAAAGCACATCGGGCGGTTGCTTTTTCCTTGGAAACAATCTTGTTTCTTGGTTTTGCAAGAAGCAAAACTCAATTTCCTTGTCCACGGCGGAGGCCGAATACATAGCCGCGGGGAGTGGATGCACACAACTCCTATGGATGAAGCAAATGCTAGTAGACTACGGATTCAACCAAGGTACACTCACTCTCTTTTGTGATAATATGAGTGCTATAAATATTTCCAAGAATCCGGTTCAACACTCTAGAACTAAGCATATTGACATCCGTCATCATTTCATTAGAGAACTAGTTGAAAACAAATGCATTGTACTTGAGCATGTAGGTACAAGTGATCAACTAGCCGACTTGTTTACAAAACCTCTAGATGCTACTCGATTTAAAACTCTTAGTAGATCTATTGGGATATGTCTTGTGGAGTGATGTGTTTTTGTATTTGACCCCATATGGGGAACTCAAGCAAAGAGAGCTTCTTGTATATTTGATACATGCAAAATATTTGAAAGATCTTGTGCTTCTCTTTTAATTGCTTGAAGTAAGCTTGGTTGGACATATGTATATATGCTTTTATCTTACTAAGTGTGAACCTTGCTTTGCTTTCAATCCATGTCATATTTATGTTCAAACATGCATTTTTGGACTAGGAAATCTACATAGGAAGTATGATGTGAATGACCTATAGTTATTTCCATGACATGATGATTCTTTATAACATGCTAAATGCCTTATGAAAAGCATGAAATTCAAATGACATGCTAAGTTGAAAAAGCATGAATTGATGATTGCAAGTTCTTAAATGCAAAACAATGTGTGGAAAAGCTAGTGAGACTAAAAATGAAAAAGGGTCTTGTATCCATTCAAAGGATGTTTCTATCCAAATGTCTCTCTTTCTTTATTTGTTGAACATGGCTACTATCATACGGGTTTCATACCCGGAAATATCAAATAGGGTGCAAAGTCGCTCATGCCATGTTTTGCTTATAAAGTTGGATATAGTTGTTGTTAAAAATTGAAATCAATAAATTCTCTATATCCTTGCTTCTCTCATGACAAATGGTAAAATTGGTTTGAATTCATATTGGAAACCTTTGTCATTTGCTTTGCCAAATACCATTGTATTTTGGACTTGACTGCACCATGTCTTGTTTGCAAAGCATGTTTATTTCACACATTTTCAATAAAATAAATCTCCTTGATTCTCTCCAATTAATTGAGTGCATAAAGTGGCTTATTTAATTATGCATTATCTTGTATGCTACTATCTCTCTTTGCTATGAGTGACCCGGTTGGGGACTACTCCTTTGCCTATATCATGACAAAAAGGGGGAGTAGGATGTGGTAAGGGGAGTTGCTATTTGGAGTAGCATATGTGCATATGGGGAGTTAATGGTTTGAGGGGGAGTAACCCTTTGAGGGGGAGCATTGCATTTTCATACATTGCATTGAGCTTAATTTACTTAAATGCAAATGCTTGGTCATTTTCACTTGATCATCTCACATACACTTGCTTTGGAAAGTGTAATTTGTTTTGTTTTGAAGGGTTGATAATTCTACAAGAGATTGGAGACTTGAAGATGTTTATTTTGTTTTATCTCTTTGTAATGTAGATTATCTTTAATATCCCGTAGTTTATATTTTGTTGTGAGGATCAATGTGAGAGGTGGTTTTGTCACGAAAAAGCCAAAGGGGGAGATTGTAAGGATTCTCATTTTGATTGGCTTATTTCGTAGACAAACCACATGTTGGGGTTTGACTTGTAAGGGTAGTTTTAGGTGTTTAAGGATCAAGCTTATGCCCTCAAGGCCTCAAGGTGACTAGCACGCCAAAGGTATATCACTCGTGCTTTGTTTTTCATTGAAGAGATCTAGAAGCACACATACACTTAGCATACTTGCATTTGTGTGCTTACTCTTCACATGTCACATTACACACTTGCACTTTGTTTGATTATATCTTGTTGTGTGTTTGGTTGTGTCTTGTAATTCGTTTCCCGAATTTGTTCGGAAACGTCCGCGCTTGCACGATTTTGTGCTTGGTTTTGCGCGAAGACCGCTCTAGGTGATAGCCTTGGCTTTCTCCTTGGATTCACCACTTTTGGTGAATCGGCGGTTTAATTGGCAGCCCTGGCCGCCGAATGAAACCGCCGTTTTGGACCAGAGGTCTCTGGTCTGATTCTGCGGTTAGATCGGCGGTCTGGCCGCCGATCTGAAACCGCCGTTTCACACCTGATGCATTTATTATTCTCGGGTTGTGTTCTGCGGTTTACTCGGCGGTTTCGAAACCGCCGAATGAAACCGCCGTTTTCTCCCCTGTTCTCGGGTTGAATTCTGCGGTTATTATCGGCGGCCTGACCGCCGAATGAAACCGCCGAATTAGATATTTAAGGTCAGTTTCTTTCTCGGGCTCAATTCTGCGGTCAGATTCGGCGGCCACTACCGCAGAATGAAACCGCCGATGGAGCGCTTTCAGGGGCAATTTTGTCTTTTCACATGCCCTGTTCTTGATGACTATATATATCATACTTTCTCATTTCTCTAAGTTAGTTCTCTGATTCTAAAGAACCCTAAAGTTCAAAAAGAGAGACTTGAGAGAAAAGAAATCAAGAACTCATTTTTATACACACAAAACCATTCTCATATGCATCAAAAGATCATCTAGCATTTTCTAGCATAGTTAGGATGCTTGCTTGCATAGGTTTTGCTCAACACACTTGCTTTGGTATGTTCTTCACTAATCTCATCTAAGTTTAGTGTTTTATTTATCAAAGAAATCTCTTATATTATTTGTATGCTCTTAGAATATATTCTTGATACAAAATAGAGATTGTTGTGTTGACATGTTTGAGTGTTGTATTGTGATAGCTATCTAGGTTTGCTTAATCTTGATTAGCTAAGCTTTATGATATGTCATTTAGCTTTTGATATCTAGGATTGATTTCATTGATAATATCATCATCCTAGATAAGCATATAGGGTTGCCTTGCTCTTATTGCATTTTGAGTATTCATATATTCACTTAGGCTTGTTATCTCTTCTTTGAGATTGTAAGACTTGTGTAGCTTCCGGGATTAGGTTGCGTAAATCACAAGCAATTGAACTAGGTCCACTTATACCGGGATTAGGTAGATGTGTGATTACTTCCGGGATTAGGTTGTAGTCTATTTTCACATTTAGTGGATTCAAGGTTCAAGTGTGGCTCACTTACATAGCCCGTTGTTTTTCCCGTGAGGGTTTCCACGTAAATATCAAGTGTCTTTTAATTTTCCGCACCATATTACACTTGCTATTTTATATTGACTAGTAAAGGGTATTTTCGTAATCTTGCTTATTAACGAAAATTGGGTAAAATTGGGTAAAATTGGATAAAATCTATTCACCCCCCCTCTAGATTAATATTGAACACACCTAAATTTGTTTCAGAGAGGTACCTGAAGATCTCCCTTGCGCTTCCGGGTAAGTAATTTCTCTCTTGTTTATGTGCGCACGTACTTTCCTCCTCCTTTTGCTCACTAAATTTTCTTTCTCTTTGTAGTATCTGCTGCCCTGATGGTGGCAGGGTCTCCATCCTCCTCTAGAACGGGGGATTTAACCTTGCCGGCTTCTACTTCTCCTGTTCCTTCTCCTTCTACTACTGCCAGAACTTTACTAGGGTCTGCACAAGCTGGAACTGATCCTATCCCTCCTCTTGCTCCAGCAAAGTCATCTGCTAGAGTTACTACACCCCCTTCTAATTTAGCGGGGTCCTCTATAAGGACTTCTGCTCGTCTTCCCACTTTACCTCTAGCATGCTCGTCGATCAAGGCAATGCTGGCTCGGGCAGCTAAAGCTTGGGGTTTTGGAAGGCAAACCCAGAAGGTACAGAAGAAGGTCGGTGTTCAAAGACCTACTATGACCACTCCTTTTGCTTCTCCTCCCTCATCTATCCCGGCCACATCCCATATCGCGATGGAAGAGCAGAGAGACACTGATCTACCCTCCCCTCATGCAGCCGATATTCCTTCGGGGTCTGGAGGCACTACCTAGGATGAGGTGGTGTCTCATTTTATCGCCTCTTGTCCTGTGGGGAGCCTGGCGAGCATGGCGAAGATTCCATCAGAGATCCTGGCTGCTAAGGGAGCATCTGTCTTGGCTGAGGTAAAAATTCATTCTCTCTCTTATTATCCTTTTTCGTCCTTCTGGCAGGTGCTGACTCTCTTCTTTTTGCAGGGTTTCAAGTTTGCTCTGGCTATGGAGAAGCAATTATTAACCCTGAAGGAAGCTTATATCAGGCTCCAGGCCAAATTAAAGGATACCCAGCAGGAGCTAGTCCAATCCCAGTAGAGTGTAGCTCCTCTGCTTCAGGCTGCTAAAGAATCTAAGGAGGGTAGGTAGGCAGCCTTGGTGGAGGTTAGACGCTAAGAGTGCTACCTGGATATTGAAACCATCAGGTCCTTGCTCCGCCGAGAAGAGAGGGAGTGCTTGAAGGTAGAGAAGAAGCTGCTGCTAGATGAGAACCAGATCTTGTGGGATACCGTAAGGAGCCTGGAGGCCCAAGAAGGCCTTACATTTGAAGATGGCTACTTCACATCCTGCTACGAGGTGGCCACAGCCTTGCCCCCTTCCTTCGACCTTCAGACAGCTTGGAACTGAGACCGGGATCAAATAATGGCGAAGGTTGCCTAACTAGCAGATGGGAACCAGGAAGAAGAGGTTCCTTCATAGGATGCTGCTCATTCGGATCAAGGGGCAAACTCTGAGGAGGCGACCCAAGATCTCCCTTCTATTCAAAAAGAACAAGTGCATGACCCTCTACCTCCTTCAGAGGTTGTTTTGGTGGAGAAGGGGGATGATCCAGTTGAATCCAGGGTTCCAATAGTTGAAGGGACCCAGATTGAATCTATAGCCTTGGAGGAGGATGATCTGGTAGGGCCTCGGGTTCCGACTGTTGAGGTGGTCCAGACTGATATTGCAGCAGTCGACCAAGGAGAGCACCCGGAGGAGGAGAAGGAAGACTGATTTGGTATTTTTATTGTATATATATTTTGTAGCCCAAAATGGGGGCTGGGCACCCCGTTTGATTAATATAACAGTTCCAGTTTGCTGATTCATGCTGTGTCTTGCTTGCTCTTCTTACTTAGAAATTTTTTTAAAGCATACAAACTTGTGAGTAGTTAGATCCAGAATGAATGATTGTGCCTTGACAAAGTAGATCAGGATGCTTGATTGCCAGGCGGTGAACACCCTTGTATCTCGTAATCGTAGAAACTAGAGGGATCTGTTGAGTAATCATGTCTCCATAATCGAGCTCTTATGAACATGTAGTAATCTAAGATTCCAAGTATCCTGTCAAGGTATCTTGATCCTTATGATAATCTGACTTGACGGGCAACCTAGACCCCTTTAATGCTAGCTTTTTGGAGAAATGGAGAAGTAAGGAATCAGGTACCCTGGCAAGGTATCCCAATCCTTCTGTAATTCTGTCCTGGTAAGCAACTTAGGCCACCTAGCACGAGGTTTCTTGGAGAAAGGTATACCCCGATCAAGGCAGCAGGAGCGCCATAAGGCTATTTCCCGATCTTGAAATGGAGAAGTAAGGAATCAGGGACCCTGGCGAGGTATCCCGATCCTTCTATAAGTCTGTTTTGGTAGGCAACTTAGGCCACTTTAGCACCAGGCTTCTTGGAGGAGGGTATACCTCGACCAAGGCAACATGATCGCCATAAGGTTATTTCCTGGTCCTGAAACAGAGATGTAAGGAATCAGGAACCCTAGCGAGGTATCCCGATCCTTCTGTAAGTCTATTTTGGTAGGCAACTTAGGCCACTTTAGCACCAGGCTTCTTGGAGGAGGGTATACCTCGACCAAGGCAACATGATCGCCATAAGGCTATTTCCTGGTCTTGAAATGGAGAAGTAAGGAATCAGGGACCCTAGTGAGGTATTCCGATCCTTCTGTAAGTCTGTCCTGGTAGGCAACTTAGGCCACTTTAGCACCAGGCTTCTTGGAGGAGGGTAAACCTCGACCAAGGCAACAGGAGCACCATAAGGCTATTTCCTGGTCTCGAAATAAAGAAGTAAGGAATCAGGTACCCTGGCAAGGTATCCCGATCTTTCTGTAATTTTATCCTGGTAGGCAACTTAGGCCATCTAGCACCAGGTTTCTTGGAGAAGGGTATACCCCGACCAGGGCAGTAGGAGCGCCATAAGGCTATTTCCCGGTCTTGAAATGGAGAAGTAAGGAATCAGGACCCTGGCGAGGTATCCCGATCCTTCTATAAGTCTGTTTTGGTAGGCAACTTAGGCCACTTTAGCACCAAGCTTCTTGGAGGAGGGTATACCCCGACCAAGGCAGTAGGATCGCCATAAGGCTATTTCCTGGTCTTGAAATGGAGAAGTAAGGAATCAGGTACCCTGGCGAGGTATCTCGATCCTTCTATAAGTCTGTCCTGATAGGCAACTTAAGCCACTTTAGCACCAGGCTTCTTAGAGGAGGGTATACCCTGACCAAGGCAGTAGGATAGCCATAAGGCTATTTCCTAGTCTTGAGGCGATTCAGTAATGGCGAAAAGCTTGTATAATGAACATCATGTTGGAGACATTGGAGAATCAAGTAGGAGACATTGCAGAAAGTACATAGGAGAATCGTGTAGGAAAGGAAACTGATTTTTTTGAATTTCCCAAGCAGTACAATATGAATTCGGGTTATATATACTATCTGATATGAGTTGAATATCTAAGGGTAAAACTTTCTGAGGTGATCGGCGTTCCATGTATGATCCACTAGGTACCCCTCCATGTCTTCCAGCTTGTAGGCACCACCCCGAAGCACTGCTTTTATCAGGTAGGGACTGTCCCAGCTAGGAGCTAACACCCTATCAGACCTCTTTCGAGTGTTCTGAGTTACTTTCCTAAGAACCAAATCTCCTTCTTTAAAATTCCAGATCCTTACCTTTTTATTGAAGTGTCGGGCTATCTTACTCTGGTACACTGCCACTTTTTCAGCAGTCCTGCTTTACTTTTCCTGGAGTAGATCCAGACTGGCTCTTAACTTAGCCTGATTATCTTCCGGTTCATAATTTTGGACCCGGAATGATATGAGCTTATGCTCGATGGGCAAGACCGCCTCAGTCCCGAAGACTAACGAATAAGGGGTCTCCCCCGTGGTAGTCCTCTTGGTTGTCCTGTAAGCCCACAGAACATTGGGTAACTCTTCAACCCATAATCCTTTCTTTTGTTGGAGTTTTTTCTTCAGGAGCTTCTTAATGGTTTTATTGGTAGCTTCGACCAATCCATTGGTTTGAGGATGAGCCACTGATGCAAAATGAAGATCAATGTTCCGGCCTTCACAGAATTGCCTGAAGTTGATGTTGTCAAACTGCTTTCCCAGATCAGTTATGATGGCTATCGGGGTACTAAAATGGCAAACAATGTTCTCCTTGAAAAAGCTGGTGGTCTTTTCTTCAGTTATCCAGGTAAGAGCCTTGGCTTCCACCCATCGGGTAAAATAATCTATTGCCACCACTGCATGTTTGGCCTGGTCGGGTGCAGTAGGGAGTGGCCTGATTAAGTCTAGTTCCTAGATTGCAAAGGGGTAGGGTGTACTGATTGAGGAGAGTCTTTCCAGAGGGAGATGATGGAGGTTTGCTATTTTTTAACAAGCCTCGCAGGATCGTGCAAACTGCTTTACATCCTGGTGTACAATTGGCCAGAAGTAGCCCATTCTAATTATCTGGTAGGCTAGAGTTTCGAACGATGCATGATTTCCATAGTCCCTTGAGTGTACCTCGAGTGCCCAATGTGCATCGTCTGGGTGAGTAGGGGAAGAGATTTCCCTTTACGGTAGAGGTATCCATCCACAAGGCAGTACTTGGTAGCAATTCTTTTAAGCTGACGAGCTTGATTCGGATCTGTAGGGAGAGTGTCACTTTGGAGGTAGTCCGCTATTGGATCCATCCAACATGAGGGGTGGCTAACTGGGAGGACTTCTACAGCCTTAGCTATGCTAGAACGGGGAATCAGTTGGAAGGGCACCCCTCTTGGCAAAAAATGCCCTTCGCCTGCTACGATCTTGGCCAAGATGTCTGCCCGGTGATTCTTCTCTCGGGGTACTTGTTCCATCCTTACACCTTTGAATTTTTTCATTGCTTCTCGGACTTTAGCCAGATATGCCACCATGTTGTCACCTTTTGTTGATTGACCACCAACTAGGAGTCACTTTTGATCAAGAGGAAGTCAGCTCCTAAGGCTTCTACTACTCCCATTCCTACGAGCAAGGCTTCGTATTCTGCTTCGTTATTAGTGGCTTTGAATTCAAACCTGAAATAGTGACTGCATTCTGCTCCTTCCGGGTCAATTACGATGACCCTGGCTCCACACCTAGACTGATTTGAGGCTCCATCCGTATAAAGGACCCAGGTCCTGCTGCCTTCAGGCTAGTCTGGATTAGTTGGTTTTGGATTCGGGGCTGCTGTCGTATCCGGGTCTGAGATCGTGCTGAATTCCATTATGAAGTCAGCTAAGGCTTGGGCTTTGATCGTGGTTCTCACCTTGTATTTGATGTCAAACTAGGTAAGTTCTAGGGCCCATAGGACCAGTCTGCCAGACACATCCGGTCATTGGAGGAATTGTCGCAATGGTTGATTAGTGACTACCACAATGGTGTGAGCTTGAAAGTAAGGTCAGAGCTTTCTGGATGTAGATACCAAGGCATAGGCGAGCTTCTCTAGAAGGGTGTAGTTCTTCTCAGACTTAGTGAAAGCCCGGCTCACGTAGTAAATTGGTCTCTGCACCTTGTCACTACACTCCTTCACCAAGGCTCTGCTGGTAGCAGCTTCTGAAACTGCCAAATAGAGTAAAAGTTCTTCCCCCGGGGTAGGCTTCACCAACAAAGGCGGGCTAGATAAGTATTCCTTTAGAGCTTGAAAAGCTTGCTCGCTTTGCTCGTCCCACTTCATCTTCTTCCCCTGCTTGATGATCTTGAAAAAGGGGAGGCACTTGTCAGTGGAGCGGGATATGAACCGGTTCAGGGCTGCTATCTGGCCAGTTAATCCTTGTGCCTACTTGAGAGTAGTAGGGGATTCGAGATTTAGGATAGCTATGATTTTCTCGGGATTAGCCTCGATCCCCCTTTCATGCACCATGAATCCCAGAAATTTTCCTGTCGCTACCCCGAAGGCACATTTGGCGGGGTTCAGCCTCATTTGGTTCTGTCTTATCACCTGAAAAGTTTGGCGTAAGTCCCTAGTGTGTTTTCCAGCCTCCTGAGATTATGTGATCATATCATCTATGTACACCTCCATGGATCCTCCTATCTGTTGTTTGAACATTTTGTTCACCATACGCTGTTATGTGACACCTGTATTTTTGAGTCCGAAAGGCATTACCTTGTAGTGATGAGGTCGTTTGTGTACTCAACAAAATAATGATATAGTTTTTGGTTGATTCTTGAAAACTCTTTTAAGCCACTTAATCCTTTTTAAAATGTGATTTGATAGCAAAATAGTGAGCAAGTTCGTTCCACAGGGAATGGAGTGTTAATTAGATAAATTGACTAATCTTTGAACAATAAAATAAATCATAGTGTTTGATAGATGTGTGGTTTCTAAAACCACAAATGCTAACTACTAAAATGAAAATACACAAAAATGTTATGAAAAATAGAATACTCAACACCTTGATAAGAATAGTGATAAAATCAAATAATAAGATAGCTAAGGAATAGATCGATTAACAATTGAATGTGGGTAAGCTAACTAGCTACTTTAATGTACCAATCTCATTATGTTAACCACTTAGAGGCTTAGATTAGTGGGGTTGATATACCCACCACTAATCTATCCTATCTGTTAACCGCCAAAATTGGCGGAGGACCAAAGAAGAATTTTCCACCTCGACACAAGAAGGCTATAACAATACCCAACCCGGATACCACGACAGAGTGGACCCCGGTTAATCCCAACACATAACTCTCTCAGCGGGGTCCACCCCGCCAAGCATCTTAGCTCAACAAAGAAACCGAGAACCAAAAATACTCACTAGAACTCACAGCGAGATCAAACCCGGCTATAACCGGGCTTCCTATGAACCCCGCTACACCCCGATACAGCTTCCTATGGACCCAGCAGCACCCCGACACGGAGTTCTACTGATCACCTTACTACAAAGCTGTCTAGATATCCCCCTACTGCCATCAGCAGGGTGCTTACTAGATGTAGGAAGCCCGCTAGAGCAGAGGAGCACCAGGAAGCAGGATCCAAAACACCAAGAACTAAAAGCTCCACAAAAGAGCCAGTAAGACGTCACCGTACAAAGGAGGTACACTCTTTCCCGCCAGAAAGTCCTAATTTGAGCAGGACATTATAGTAGGAATCCTACTAGGAAGGTGAGTGATTGACTCCTCCTAGGAAGGAAAGACTGAATTCAGCGCATTAAAAGCTCCGATTTTATTTCCTAAAAAGGAGGATCCTGCAAGCGGCCAAACCCTAGTCCGGGATTGTAGGGGTGCATGGCAAGCAAACAGGACCTATATATATAACAACTTATTCATCGAAGAAAAAAGGGAAAAAGGAAGAAACCCTACACTCTACTTATCGACAGACACAGATTTATCTCCACCATCATCCCACTTATCGACCGAAATCTCCATATCGTTGCTGTGATTCATATTTTCAATCAAAACCTTCATGTAATCTAATGTCTTAGTAGATTTATAGTCGGTATATTCATGTAATGGAAAAGAGAGATCAATAAGACGAATTCCTATTCGATTTCACGTGTTCTTTATCATGCATGCATTGGTAGGGACATAGTTGGTATCGAACTACTTGATACCCCTCCGGCCAGGATCAATCTCGATCTTGCCCCTTTTAAAGTGGTTATTTGGATTATCGTCCTTTTAACGATTTTCGGATAACACTATCTAATGGGTTCTTAATCACACAAGGAGTGTCAATCCACATATGAATAAATAACAAATTACTCCACTCAAGATTGCAATTAACAAGTGTTATACAAGTCAATTATAATGAATGGAATCTAATTAATTTGAATGAATAGAACACATAAAAGATTCATTACAAGCTAAGCTAAACCCACAACCAATTGATCCTCAAATCTATCCTCTAGATTAGGGGTTTAGTTACACATATTTGCAATAAATGAAAAGAAGTAAATAGTAAGGAAATAACCCTTAGGTCACCTTCTTTAAGCTTGATCCTTCTTCTCTTCTATGCTCCTAGATGCAAGGAATGGAAGTAGAGGATATGTCTTGGAATGTGGGTGTTTTGGTGGAAAGTGACTAAGGATTTTGGTGGAGAAATGGTGGGATGAGGAATGATGTATGGAAGGAATCAAGGCTTTGTGTTGAGGTTTGGATGGATTAGATGAGTTCAAGGAGAGAAATGGAGGATGAGGAATGGTGTGCCATGGATGAAAAGCTAGATCTCAAAGATGTATTCTCTGCTCTCTTTCTCAGAATTTGGATCTATTTGAAGATGGGAGGTCGTTCTATTTATACACACTCTTGGACATGTACTGATAACTGCTTGATTCGCTGATGTGGCGCCAAGTTCGCTATTTGGTCGCTATGGCGACCCTGGTGCAAAAAACGGTTAGATGAGAAGGTCGCCATGAAAATCATCTTTCTCACTATCTAGCAAGTGGCGACCATGAGCAAATGATGTAGAGGTCACCACTTGTACCTTGAGGTCGCCATGGCGACCATAAGTTGCGATCCTGCAAAGTGTGAAGGGGTCGCCACTGATGAGGTCGTTTATGTACTCAACAAAATAGTAATAATAATGGTTTTTTTGGTTGATTCTTGAAAACTCTTTTAAAGCCACTTAATCCTTTTAAAATGTGATTTGATAGCAAAATAGTGAGCAAGTTCGTTCCACAGGGAATGAACTGTTAATTAGATAAATTGACTAATCTTAGAATAATAAAATAAATCATAGTGTTTGATAAATGTGTGGTTTCTAAAGCCACCAATGATAAACTACTCAAATGAAAATACACAAAAAATGTTATGAAAAATAGAATACTCAACACCTTGATAAGAATAGTGAATAAATCAATTAATGAGAGAACTAGGGAATAGATCGATTAACACTTGGATGTGGGTAAGCTACTAGCATCATTAATGTACCAATCTCATTATGTTAACCACTTAGAGGCTTAGATTAGTGGGGTTGATATACCCACCACTAATCTATCCTATCCAATGGGTTCTTAATCACACAAAGATCCACATGTGAATATATAACAAATTATTCCACTTAAGATAGCAATCAACAAGTGATATACAAGTCAATTATAATGAATGGAATCTAATTAAATTGAATGAATAGAACACATAAGAGATTCATTACAAGCTAGACTAAACCCACAACCAATTGTTCCTCAAATCTATCCCCTAGATTAGGGGTTTAGTTACACATAATTGCAATAAATGAAAAGAAGTAAATGATAAGGAAATAACCCTTGGGTCACCTTCTTTAAGCTTACTCCTTCTTCTCCTCTATGCTCCTAGATGTAAGGAATGGAGGTTGAGGAAATGTCTTGGAATGTGGGTGTTTTGGTGGAAAGTTACTAAGGATTTTGGTGGAGAAATGGTGGGATGAGGAATGATGTAGTGAAGTAATCAAGGTTTTGTGTTGAGGGTTGGATGGATTAGATGAGTTCAAGGAGAGAAATGGAGGATGATGAATAATGTTCCATGGATGATGATCTAGATCTGAAATGAAAATACTCTGAATTTTTGCTCTGAATTTCGATCCTTGAAAATGAAGAGACGCTCCATATATATACTCACTCATGGACATGTACTGGTAACGACTTGATTCGCTGATGTGGAGCCTTGGTCGCTATTTGGTCGCTATGGCGACCATGGAGTGTAAAACGGTTAGATGAAAAGGTCGCTCTGAAAACCATCTTTCTCGCTACTTGTCAAGTGGCGATCATGACCAAAATGTGTAGAGGTCGCCACTTGTACCCTCTAGGTCGCTCTGGCGACCATAAGTGGCGACCTTGGAAATGTGAAGAGGTCGCCATTTGTACCATCAAGGTCGCTCTGGCGACCATAAGTGGCGACCATGCCTTGAGTGCACTAGGTCGCCACTTGCAAGGAAGGTCGCCAGAGCCACCCCAAGTGGCGACCCCACCTGATTGTTTTTGTGACCTTCTGTCGCCATGGCGCTCAAGTGGCGACCTTCTGATGCCTTTGGGAACTCTTCTGTCGCCATGGCGCTCAAGTGGCGCCCTCTTATGTCCAAGTGGCGAAAATGCCCTGTTTCTTCTCATTTGTGAGACATTTTCGCACAAGTCCTCCACCTTTATCTCAATTGCTTCTGAAACCTAATAAAACCTGAAACACTCAATTTAACAACATTAAACACAGGGAAATGCCCGAGAATCAAGCAAAAAGAAACGGAAATGAGGGCCAAAATCATACCAATTTTGGCGTGATCAAATACCCCCAAACCAATCTTTTGCTAGTCCTCGAGCAAACATAATAACAAGCACACCCCCAAAAACATGCATAGAGATATTTCAAAGGTTTTTACTTCAAATGATCAATGTGCGAAGCCAAAATGAAGAGATTAAAACAGTTATGCCATGGTGAGGATTTAAACATGCAAGAGCGTGTATAGTTATGATCAAAAACGTGCCACCTTAGACATAATTGTACGCAATGCGATCTTACATTCAAAATGCCAAAGCTTCAAAGCAAAGGTGCTATTAGTTTAGAATGTAATTCGCTTTGATACTAAATCTCACCGGATTCTCTCTTCTTTTCTCCAAGACTCCTAGGTTCACTCAAATTTGTGCATGTGCAATATGAGTTCATGTTATGGCAACAAATTGATTGCACATGCTAAACATTAAAACGCAATTTCCTGAAAAGTGATCTCATGAATGGAATTGCAAGCCATGAATTAGAAAGAACATGCATCAACCAAATTGTACAAAATGGACAATCCTAAAGATCATGAAGGTCTTTTCTTTGGTTGTAATGGGGCCTAAGGTTATGGTGAAACAAAGGATGGAAGAAATGGATATCAAGGGACCTAATGATTTCATTAAGGCATACATTCTAATTCTTTAAGTTCCACAAGATTCCCACATATGTTCACACTTCAAGGTGTCCAGGCTCACAATTACACATGTGTATGCTACTCCTATTTTTAACTTGAGTAGCTCAATTACTTCTCTTCCTTTTCTAGGCCCTTTGTGCCTAATTTCTTGATTCCTTTTTCTTTGCTTTTCTTTGCTTGCCAATTCTTTTCTTTTCATGCTCTTCATCTTTTTTTTTTTTTTTTTATATTATTTTTTTTTTCTTTTCTTTTCTCATTCTTTACAAGCTTTTGTTTTCTTTTCCATTTTCGAACATCTCTTGCTTTGCAAGACTCTTACACACATTCACATGCCTTGGTACACACCTTATATTTCTAAATTCAAAATTTTACATTGAGTTCCTAAGCCTTAGCGAATCATTTGGTCAAGGTAGGTCAAGTATTTTAAGGCTATAAGGTTCATGTAGATGTGGTTCATGAAAGAAACGTTTCAAATGTGTTTGGCTTCAAAGGGGCTTGGGAGCACACATATTCAAGTTGGTTGGAAGTGTTTAGGCCAAAGAGGTTCTCACATGCATTGCCTAAAATCATTTCTAAAGATTCGTCCATTAAGCAAAATAAGGCATCCACAAGCAGACCATAATATTCTATGGCAAACAACATATAGTGCAAATGAGACCAAAACATGCTTGTATGAGTGTTTAGAGTGAGTGTTTAAAGAGTGAATGTTTACAACTCAACGTATGCTTTTTAAAGGCTGTGTTTGTGATCCTCACGGGAATCTCCACTATTAATTCTTAGCCTTCAAGCAAATTTGATCATTCACTCAACATTAAGAGAAAAAGATTAACGCATTTTGTTCAATGACACCCTAAGTGGCATGGTGTTAATCTAAACCAAACACTCACAAACATGCACAATTCCTCACTACATCATGTAAAGAACAATCTCCACAAGCAAAGCATGCTCAAATATGGCAATATCGCAAAAATTTTAGAAATTTTGGCACACAATTCTTTTGAAAACCAAGTATTATGGTGTTGCGCAAAAGCACCCCCAAACCTAAATTTGACATTGTCCTCAATGTTCAAAGGTGGAAAAATAAAAACAACAAGCGCAACCCACTAAGTTTCAAGCAATAATCCAACAAGCAAGAGCAAAAACAAAATATCCCATCATCCGGCATATTGCCCTCCAAATATTCATACACAAAATCCCAACAACACATATAACAATTAAGCACAAATGTCCTAAATCCACTACCAAAATCCAATTCACACCCTTATTCTATGCGGAAACAAAATAAAGGCAAAAATGAGAAATAAAGATTAAAAGGAAAAGAAATGTGAATAAACATAAATCAACAAAAATATCCAACAAAATAATCCAAAAGTAAGAACATAAAACTAGCAAAGTCCCAATAAAATGATAGAAAATGCAAATGATGAAAAGATAAAACAAATCCTAGGAATGCTAGTAGGCCAACTACTCTGAATCATCCTCCTCATCCTGCACTACTCTACCCTTCCCTTTCGGGTCCTTCTTTCTCTGCTCCCTAGCTAATGCTGCTCTCCTAGACTACTCCTCTATCCATTTCCTCCGTGCGGCTGCCTCATCAATAGGAGGACCTCCCACATAACGGGGCCCCTGATCAGTCAAGGAACGGGCCATGGCCTCCTCCAACTGTGCTGCCTCCTCAACAGCAGACTGTGCAGTCTGAAATACGAAGTCAGGCTCCTCTGTGCTATGTCCTGAAGGTGCAGTGGGGATAGGTGGAATCACTGTGGCAGGCTTCTTCGGTCTCCTGACATAAGGAGTGAGCTTAAGATCATGGCGGAGGTCTGTAAAGCCTGTGATCTCTGTCTCACTCAAATCCTAAATAAGGCTTTCCAACTTCAGCTGCCTGTCCTCCAAGGCCTTCTGCCTTCCCTCAATATCAAGTTTATCAGGATGAAGGATATCAAAATCACCAGTCTGAGTCCTCCTAATGCGCTGTACACCATCTAGAATCCGAACCCCCAACGGCTGCCCGTGATCATCACAAACAGGAATCTCCTCCTCCTCATCATCATCGTCGTCCTCCTCAGGGACTATTCTCTCAAATTCTTCCCTAACACTGGTGCCAGCCTCTGAACTCCGCACTCTCCTACGTTTCCCCCCAGTAGGTATCTCTCCACGCTTAATCATCAAACGTCTCCAGGTGGTCAAGTCCATATCTGACATGGGGGGCTTAAGTATGTCCCCGGAGATATCTACACCCGCTAATTTGCAGGCCTCTATGATCAAACAAGGGAAAGGGAGGATATCTGTCTCTGATTCATTCCTCCCAATCCGCTGAATCTCCATCTTTATGATAATTCCCACATCAATAGGCTGCCTCTCACTAATACTATGTAGAATCCTGGCTGCCTCAAATGGAACAGTGGACTTATGGGAAACCGGTCTAAGGGAAGAATAGAGGAAAATGTGCCAAAAGGCGTGCTCAATCTTCAAGTTTGACTGCTTGAGAGGGAACCGCTTCGCCATCCATATGGTCATAGGAGTGATGGTCATCGTGTTTGCAAATTCCACCAAATTCTTCACGTACAAAGGATTCGTGGTGATCCCTTCCACCATCCTCTCACGTAATCCTTCAATTTCTAACAAAGTTGTCCCAAAATATATGTTAATGTCTGGTGCATTTAAGTACACGGGAACCCCTCTCACAAGAATGGGACCACCCCTCATATACTCTCCCGGATTCATCCCCGCATAGAATTCTTTCACCAAACTCTCACTGTAATGTGGCGGAGTAGCCGCTAATCCTCCCCATCCCATGTCATTCACTGTTGTTGGGACAGGGGTATCCCTCAAGCTCTCCAAATCAATGCCCCTCTCAGGCCACATTGTCTTCTCAGCAAATGTCTCCAAACGATCATCAAAATTTCTGTTCAGTTCGCATTCGGGAACTACTCTCTTCCTAGGAGTGGGGGTCTTGCTACCCTTACCCCCCTTGTTCGGCAACTTCATCTTCGGAGCCATTTTTTTACCCCCAAATTCGGACTAACTCTCTGACAGAAATTCGGCAGCACAACGGCACTATAATAACACTCCGGCACTCACCAATGTGCACCACAATCAACCAAAACCACTTCAATACTATCACAATCACTTATATATGAATCAAATCACACAAAAATCCAATCCTAAGCACTAATCACTTCAAATCAAACTCAAAACCACCCTTAGTAATTCTAGATGCAATGTAGGAAGGATTTGATCAAAAGAATTGAAGAACTAGAGCGATTTCTTACCAAGTTTGGAGATTACGTGCGTGCCACGGCTTTGGAATTGAGAGAATTTGAGAAGAGAGAACTTTTGTGTGTGCGGCGTTATGTTTGAGCAGCAGTCCTTATAAGTGAACGCCCTATGTCGCCACTTGTGTCACTCGGTCGCTCTGGCGACCAAATGGCGACCAAGAAGAAATTTCATGTTTGCATGTGGTCGCCATTTGCACAAGTAAGGTCGCTATGGCGACCAAATGGCGACCATACCTGATAACAAAGGTCGCCATTTGCAACATGTGGGTCGCCATGGCGACCATGTAAGTGGCGACCTCTAAATTCTTCATGTAAGTGAGGTCGCCATTTGCGTGCAAAGAGCGACCAAATGGCGACCCTGACTTAAAATCCTCTTCTGAGTGTATTTCATCACCTGCAATGAACAAAATCCACAATAAGCTCATACTTCAAACCTCTATCAAGAATTGATGGACATTTATTCAGAAAAACAAAAGAAAAACACACAACAAGCAAAATTAAACACAAACATACTTATTCATGGCATGAAATGTAAAAACCGAATGTAAATCCAACTACCGCATCATACTATGCGAGATGGAATCATGATGCTCATCATCCAAGTCAATCACATTAGAACTCAATTTTTTCTTGACTACCCAAATTGGACCTCTAGACTCATCCCGGACTTGATTGACCAAATCCTTCCTAACCCAAATTTGCTTAACACGGTTAGATCTCCTTATAGGTCTATTTTTATCATTATTGGCATGCTTCAAAAATTCAAAACATTTAGACTTTACATGACCCTTTCTATGACAAAAATAACAAGTTAAAGGATATGAAGGAAATCTTCCCTTTTTCATTGGAGATTTAAGTCTTGAGGGACCGTTATTGGTGAGTTCCTTGATGGCTTGATCCATCCGATCTATCTCCACCAAAAAGTCGCACTCCTTTACCTTAGCAACCTTCAAGGACATCTCCTTCTTGCTCAATTCCTCCTTCAACTCCTCAAGTGCCTTGTTCTTGGCATCTACATTCATGAGGGCTTTCCTCATCTTTCTTAAGGATTCTTCCTCAAATTCTTCGGTGAGCCTAGCCAAATCTTCAAGTTCTTTCACCGTCACCTCATTCTCCATTGTGAGAGCCACGTTGACCTTCTTAAGCTTATGATTTTTCCTTGCTAGGTCATCAAGCTTCTTTTCCAAGGCATACTTCTCCGCCTTAAGAACCTCTACCTCAAGCATGAGTTCTTGGTTAGAATTCTTGAGCTCTTCAATTTCAGAGTCACCTATACTCTCCACTTCGTCCTCTTGGCTATTCTTTTCAAACAATTGCACCAAATCACACACTTTTCCACCCGTTGACCTTGGTGGTTGCAACTCAACCACATAGCAACTCTCAATGCTTTTTAGGTCATCATTGCATATGGTTATATCGATCTCAAGTTCTTTCTCAAATGCATGCATACAAACTTTCTTCTTGCAAACATCGATCTTCATTTGAGCGGTAGCCATGAATGGTCTACCAAGGAGAACTTGCCACTCCCTAACATCTTTTGACTTGTCACCAATGTCTAGAACTACGAAATCCGTTAGCACTACTACTCCTTCAATGACAATTGGGACATCTTTTATTTCACCACTTGATGAAAGTGAGGTTTGATCCGCTAGCATAAGCTTCTTCCCGGATGGCTTCAATCCTACCAACCCCAACTCTTCATAAGTAGATAGGGGCATCATGCTCACACTTGCTCCTAAATCTAGTACTCCTTTAAGCACTCCACTATTTCCTACCGATATGGGAATCACAAAGCTTCCCGGATCCTCCACTTTCTGGATGTATGCTTCTTCAAACAACAATGCCTCATCTCTAGCTCCATCCTTCTTGACAAAACTACCTTCTTTAGCTTGCTCTGTGTGGCTTGGAAACTTCCCCTTTTCTTGCTTTTGAAGGGCCTCGGCAATTTGCCCCATTTGGGTCTCCAATTTCCCAAAAGATGCCTCTAGGTTGCCAAACCTTTGACCACTAGCTTGCATGAAGCTTGTCAAGGTATTCTCAGCTCGTTGGAAGCCTTGCATCATACCTCTCATTTCTTCATCAATATTTCGGCGAGGTTGGCACGAGCTTGGTTGAGCATTGTTGTTTTTGTTCCATTGGTTTCCTCCCCATTGATTTCCTCCTTGGGGGAATCCTCCTTGTGATTGATTTTGACGATAGCTTCCTTGTGAGCTACTTCCTTGAGTGTTCAACCCTTGTTGTGGATTCTGACGGTAACCCCCTTGTGAGCTACCTCCTTGATTGTACACCCCTTGTTGTTGATTTCCTTGTTGATTTCTTGGTGGTGGGTTTAGAATGTTGTTGTTATTTGACCAAGAAAGGTTTGGGTGGTTCCTCCACGGATGAGCATAATTGTTGGAATAGGAGTTGTTGCCTTGTCCTTGAAATCCCATAGCTTGAACCTCCTCTTGCTCTTGACCTTGAAAAGTGTCCTCAAACCCTTCATTCTCATTGAATTGCCCGCTAGAGCCTCCTTCATGCCTTCCTAACAACTTAACTCCCGCCTTAGGAAATCCCATACTTTCAATATGAGAAGTTAAGGTTTCCACCTTCTTGTTTATCCTCGAGATTTCGATGGCGGCTTCCGTACTAGCATTCACATCAAACTTCCCACCTCGAATACTGTTGGCATTCCTTTGTTGAGAGTTTTGTGCCAACATCTCATAGATGTCGTAGATCTCCAAAGCGGTCTTGGTATCATAAGAACCTCCACAAGCGTTATCCACCAACACTTGGGAGAACCGAGTTAGACCTCCTTGGAAACAAGACACCTTGTATTCCTCAGTGAACATGTGAGGAGCACATTGGGCCACAAGGCGTTGATACCTCTCCCATGACTCATGAAATAGCTCCCCCTCACTCTCATAAAAATCAGCTATCTTCACCTTTAACTCCTTTGCTTTCCTAGCCGGAAAGAATCTGTTGAAAAACACCTTGCAAATTTGGCCCCAACTTGTCAATGATCCCGGCCTAAGCCCCATGAGCCATGTCATAGCCGCATCCTTCATACAATACTGGAAGCAACGCATTTGCAATTGTTCGCGTGTGAGCCGCATGATGGGGAAGGTCTCAATAATAGCACTGTACTCCGTCATGAACTGGAGGCAATCTTCATTCAGCTTCCCATGAAATGACGGCAATAAGTTGACGTGCATTGTCTTCAACTCATAACCCCTAGCCACCGGGTCTAGCACGATCGGTGATGGTTGGTTCCCGATATCCGGCAAGGCATACTCACCCATGGTCATCCTTTGACCACGGTTGGTTTGAGTTTCTTCCGTCATCTCCTCTCTCAAAGGAGCTTCGTCTTCCTTACCATGTTGTTGTCCTTCGGTACTCATAGCTTGACTTGGAATTGGTTCGAACTCTCTCACACGGCTAGTGCCTTCTAGTGGGGGGTGAACACCTCTACCTAGAGATCTCATACCGTGCATAAAACTGAGCACCTGAAAGAGGAATAAATAAAGAGATACAAGGAAAGAAAAAAAAAAGTAAAAACAGCACTATGAACAAATCACTAATCACAAAACAAAATATTAAACTAAAAATCTACAATATACCAATAAAATGTGAAGAAAAGTCAATCTATGTAATCAACGCTACCATTCCCCGGCAGCGGCGCCATTTTTTGATGAGGTCGTTTATGTACTCAACAAAATAGTAATAATAATGGTTTTTTTGGTTGATTCTTGAAAACTCTTTTAAAGCCACTTAATCCTTTTAAAATGTGATTTGATAGCAAAATAGTGAGCAAGTTCGTTCCACAGGGAATGAACTGTTAATTAGATAAATTGACTAATCTTAGAACAATAAAATAAATCATAGTGTTTGATAAATGTGTGGTTTCTAAAGCCACCAATGATAAACTACTCAAATGAAAATACACAAAAAATGTTATGAAAAATAGAATACTCAACACCTTGATAAGAATAGTGAATAAATCAATTAATGAGAGAACTAGGGAATAGATCGATTAACACTTGGATGTGGGTAAGCTACTAGCATCATTAATGTACCAATCTCATTATGTTAACCACTTAGAGGCTTAGATTAGTGGGGTTGATATACCCACCACTAATCTATCCTATCCAATGGGTTCTTAATCACACAAAGATTGTCAATCCACATGTGAATATATAACAAATTATTCCACTCAAGATAGCAATCAACAAGTGATATACAAGTCAATTATAATGAATGGAATCTAATTAAATTGAATGAATAGAACACATAAGAGATTCATTACAAGCTAGACTAAACCCACAACCAATTGTTCCTCAAATCTATCCCCTAGATTAGGGGTTTAGTTACACATAATTGCAATAAATGAAAAGAAGTAAATGATAAGGAAATAACCCTTGGGTCACCTTCTTTAAGCTTACTCCTTCTTCTCCTCTATGCTCCTAGATGCAAGGAATGGAGGTTGAGGAAATGTCTTGGAATGTGGGTGTTTTGGTGGAAAGTTACTAAGGATTTTGGTGGAGAAATGGTGGGATGAGGAATGATGTAGTGAAGTAATCAAGGTTTTGTGTTGAGGGTTGGATGGATTAGATGAGTTCAAGGAGAGAAATGGAGGATGATGAATAATGTTCCATGGATGATGATCTAGATCTGAAATGAAAATACTCTGAATTTTTGCTCTGAATTTCGATCCTTGAAAATGAAGAGACGCTCCATATATATACTCACTCATGGACATGTACTGGTAACGACTTGATTCGCTGATGTGGAGCCTTGGTCGCTATTTGGTCGCTATGGCGACCATGGAGCGTAAAACGGTTAGATGAAAAGGTCGCTCTGAAAACCATCAAGGTCGCTCTGGCGACCATAAGTGGCGACCATGCCTTGAGTGCACTAGGTCGCCACTTGCAAGGAAGGTCGCCAGAGCGACCCCAAGTGGCGACCCCACCTGATTGTTTTTGTGACCTTCTGTCGCCATGGCGCTCAAGTGGCGCCCAAGTGGCGACCTTCTGATGCCTTTGGGAACTCTTCTGTCGCCATGGCGCTCAAGTGGCGCCCTCTTATGTCCAAGTGGCGAAAATGCCCTGTTTCTTCTCATTTGTGAGACATTTTCGCACAAGTCCTCCACCTTTATCTCAATTGCTTCTGAAACCTAATAAAACCTGAAACACTCAATTTAACAACATTAAACACGGGGAAATGCCGGAGAATCAAGCAAAAAGAAACGGAAATGAGGGCCAAAATCATACCAATTTTGGCCTGATCAGCCACTTGTAGTATAAAGGTCGCCATGGCGACCATAAGTGGCGACCTTGCCTTGTTTGAAAGATGTCGCCACTTGCAAGGGTGGTCGCCATGGCGACCCCAAGTGGCGACCCACCTGATTCTTTTGGAGACTTTCTGTCGCCATGACGACCAAGTGGCGCCCAAATGGCGACCCTTTGATGACTTGGAGAATCCTCTGTCGCCATGGCGCCCATGTAGCGACCTCCTCATGTCTAAGTGGCGAAAATGCCCTGTTTCTTCCCATTTGTGAGACATTTTTCACACAAGTCCTCCACTTCATCTCAATTTCTTTTGAAACCTGATAAAACCTGAAACACTCAATTTAACAACATTAAACAAGGGGAAATGCCCGAGAATCAAGCTAAAATAATCGGAAATGAGGGCCAAAATCATACCAATTTTGGCTTGATCATGTAGCAGTAGAGGTCCTGTTCGGTGATGAAGCTATGTAAGATCTTTTATTTGTATTGACTTGATTCCATTGTAAAACTCTCTATATTTTTATTAGTAGTTGCTTAGGTGTTTCTTGGAAGAAAGGAGCCTCAAAGTTGAAGAAGAAACATCTTGTACAAATATCGTCTTCAAGGGGAACATCGCATACTTGGATGCTAAGGTATCAAGATTCTTCTTCCTCTTGCAAGGCGTAAGTGCACACACACACAATTCATATATGTGTGTCCCTGCATCATAGTTCAAACATTTGGTATAACACTTTCACGCACATTTAGTATGCACATGCATTTATCTCATTGTTGACAATCTTGTAAAATTGCATGTTTTCTCACTATCGCTTAGATATGGTATGCTTGTGTTGCATAGTGTTTATTTGTTTGTGTTTCTTGTGTTTTGGACTTGAACTTGGTCTTATTTGATTCCTTATTGAGTTCCGGTCATTTCGGTTACTCATTCGTTAAGTTTCGAGTCCATACGATACGACGTAGTTATGCTACTTTGCATTCTCATTTGTTGAGTTGTGTTCGTCGTCGTTTTCTGAGATGAATTCTCAACCATTTATCAAAGTTTCATAGTCTTCGTTGTGCATGAGGGAGTCACGGTTCATAATCTGAAAACGAATTCAAATTCGGAGTTCGGATGACCGAATACGGTCGAAGAACGTGTGAGGTGCGTGAGAGGAGCAAGCTGACCAAAGGCCATGGTATGGCCACCACGTGTGGACCACGTGTGCCACACGGCCCAGCCAGCTCTTTGACCACACGTGGGCATGACTGAAATGCCTATTTTGTTGGACAAAATTGCCCCTCTTCCCTCTCCTTTAAATGACCTCTCTTCCCTCCATTTTCTAAGAACTTGAAGAACATCAAATTGAAAATTCTGCAGATTTCTTCATGATTTTCATTTTCTTATTTTGATCATAACTCTCTCATACGAACTCGAAATTGAGTGATCCAAAAACCAAAATTGTTGGTCTTGAAGAGAGCTACAAACCCCAAGCATTTCCACAGCCATTTGAGTTCCTGATTTTCTGCTGTGCATCAATCTCAGTCCGAGATTTGAGTTTGTAAGTGATTTAACTTTTTCTTACTTTCATTGTTGATCATCTCTTTAATATTCTTATTTGATTGATGAAAGATAATATGAATGATGTTAATTCACATGCTAGGGTTATATGATTGATTTTTTTTGTTGAGTTTTAGTCTTGAATCTCATTTGAGTATGTTTTACTAAAACTTGACATATCTTGAAATTGATTCTAGAAATAACATATATGTTGTGCCTTATAACATTTTCTAGGTTTAATTTCATGATCTAAGAACTAGGTTTTTTTAGTGTGATATATTGAATATTCATACCTTGTTCTTATTGATATACATGCTTTGATTTCTAGGTATTTTTGTGATTGATTGTTGAAAGTATATCCTAGAATGTATGTAAGCATGTTCATAGAGCTTGATTGATTATCTAGCTTTATTTGTTTGTAAGTGATTCATCTTCTTCTTACTTTCATTATTGATCATCTCTTTAAGTTTCTTATTTGATTGATGAAAAGTAATATGAATGATGTTAATTCACATGCTTAGGTTTCTAGATACATTTTGTGATTGAGTTGTGATAGCTTTATTCTAGATTCTCTAATTGCATGTTCATGGAGTGTGTTTGATCAACTTGCTCTATTTGTTTGTGATTGCATCATATTGCTTGTGTGCACTTCACTTAGATCATTGCCTTGTGAAAGGTTAAAGTCTCTTGCAAAGTGAGTGAAGCTTTGTCTTGAGCAAGAAGACTTTGCTAGGAAAGGATTCCGGATAGCCAAGCAAGAAGTCTTAGTTAGGATCAAGAGGTTCCGGATAACTAAGCAAAAGTCTTAGCAAGGAGTTGCGTACTCCGGATGGTTGAGCTTGGGTAGCTTGACTAGGATCCTAGTGATCTAGATTGCTAAGCGAGGAAATCTTCCTAGAGGTTTGAGAGCCTTGGATAGGGAGTTGCTCTCTAGAGGTGTAGGACACATCTTGGATAGAGAGTAGGCTTTGTGAATCACTAGCCCGAGGGTTGATTAGGTTTTGATAGCTTGAAGTGGATATCATAGTGTTGATAGCTTTGAGTGTGTAAGGCCTTTTCGTATAGTGGATTTGCTTTGCCGGTGGTTGTGGATTCAACCCGTGGATGTTTCCTCTTTGAGGTTTTACCACGTAAAAATATTGTGTCTCATTTTCGCTTTATATTTCCTTATCTTCCATATGTTCACTTGTATTGATTCTATTGTATATTGATTCTTACATGAATTGATTCATATTATACAATTGTTATATCATTTCAAGTATTCATTTCATTCTTATATTCCGCATTATTGAATATTGGAAGAATTTGGGACTATACCTATTCACCCCCCCTCTAGGTATAAAACACTATTGCTTTAAGGGAATTTCAAGCTAGTCTTATCCTGATCAGAGGGGTGCATCATGATCTGATTGTACCCCGAGAAGGCATCCATGAAGCTTAGGAGCTTGTTTCCTGCAGTTGAGTCAATGAGCTGATCTATCTTAGGCAGGGGAAAACTATCCTTGGGGCAATCCCGGTTGAGATCAGTATAGTCTACACACATTCGTCATTTCTCATTAGACTTGGTTACCATGACCACATTGACGATTCATTCGGGGTATCGGGATTCCCTGATGAACCTGGCCTTTAGGAGCTTGTCAACTTCTTCCTGGACTGCGGCGTTCCGTTCGGCATTGAAATGTCTTCGTTTCTGTTTTATTGGTTTGAAGGTTGCGTCTATCGCCAACCTATGAGTAGCTAGGATAAGAGGAATGCCAGGCATCTCTTCATAGCTGCAAGCGAAGATGTCGCTATACTCCCTGAGGAGTTCTACCAAGTTTTTCTTGATTTCGCGGTCCAAACCTCCTCCAATTTTTACTACCTTAGTTTGATCTTCACCCGTGATAGGTATTTCTTCTAACTGATCTGCGGGATGTCCACTGGCCCAACCCCGCTCTTCTTCCTCTGGATCTTCCTCCATTATGTTTGGTACCTCTCCTTCTTCCAAGATGTAGTGATCTTGTTCTGGCACTCCCTGACTTGGTTCGTTGGTCACATGTGCGCATTGCTTAGCTAATGCGGCGGGGTTGGTGGAAACCGCATAATAGTTGCGGGCTGCCTGCTAATCCCCTCTAACTTCTCCTACTCCTACTCATGTTCCCACTAGAAATTTCAAAACGTAGTGGTAGATGGATAGTACCCCCCTAATTCCTGATAAGAATGGTATTGCTAGAATTTCGTTGTAGGCAGATGGGGTGTCTACCACGATGAACTCTGTCATTATGTTCTGTTGAAGAGGGGCTTCTCCGACTATCACTGGCAAGATTTTTGACCCCATTGGCATCACGGAGTCCCCAGTGAATCCATACAAAAGTGAGGTGCAGTTGTTGTAACATGAGTTTTTCAAGTAAAGTTATTCATAGGCCCCTTTGAACAGAATATCAACACTGTTTCCCGTATCAATCAGGACGCGGTGTACCCAGCAGTTGGCGATTTGTACTGAGATTACCATGGGATCATCATATGGTTGAACTGTGTTGTAGACATCTTCCTCCGTGAAGATGATTTTGGAAGAGCGGGGTAGATCTCGGGATCAACTATTGATTTTGAGTATCTCTTGACTAGTGTTGAGCCTGGGAATCTTCCTTCCATGGTTCTTTCTTGAATTATTGGAGGTTCCAGCTAGAGTAGGGCCTCCATTGATGGTGTGGATTACCTGGATCTGCTGTATCAAGTCCTTCTCGCCATCTTTTCTTCTCTCTGCTGCTTCCTGCATCCCGCTCTATACCTGCTTCCCTTCCTTTATGCTGTCCCGCACCTGCTGTAAAAATTCAGTTAAAAGGCCTCCCCTCACCAGTCCTTCGATCTAGTTATAGAGGCTATAACACTCGGAAGTGTTATGCCCTATGTCCTCGTGGAAATCACAATACTTGTATTGATTCCTCAAGTCAGTTGAAACTTTCATGGGACCCGGCTTTTTGAGCAGGCCCTTATCCCGGATGGTGAGGTAGATGGTTTCTCGCGAAGCATTGAAAGGGGTGTAGTGATTGTATCCATCTTCCTTCCTTACTACCCTAGCCACCTGCTTCAGTGGGACCGCCCTAGGGGGTGACCTCCTAGCCGGATATCTTTCCTGGTATGAGGGGATAGGAGGCGGTCGGTAGGTAGATTGGTTTAGGGGCTGATTTTGGAATTTCTTGACTGATGCGGGCTTCGGAGCCTCCTTCTTATGACGTGGTGCTAATCGGGCTTCATCATGCTCGATCTTAATCCGGAGTTGTTCTTCTATATCCACTTATTCTAGAGCCCGGTTGTAGGCTTCCTAGTACGTTTCAGGAGGATGCTTAGCAAAAAAGCGAAATAGTTTGCCAGCCCACTGGTTTCTTCGAAAATTGGCTAAGGTTTCCTTCTCATCGAATACTCCCATTTGGACGACTTCTTTATGGAATATCTCCACATAAGATCTCAAGGTTTCACCCCGCTCTTAAACAACATATTGAAGCAAGATAGGGTCCTTGGTACGAGGCTTGATCCCCCAAAACTGCGCACAGAAAGCTGTGGTAAGCTTAGAAAAGGAATCAACACCACCTAGTGGTAACTTTTTGAACCATGTCTTGGCGCAGTCGGTCAAGGTTGAAGGAAACATCCTGCACATGGCTAGCTGGGTTGCGTTTTGGACCTCCATCTTGTGGACAAAGCTTTTCAGGTGGCTGACGGGGTCCTCTGTCCCGGAATACTTCTCTGAGGGCATCCTGAATTCAGGAGGTAACCCCACCTCCCTGACTCTCTTGGAAAAAGGTGCATTCATCTCACCCAGGGGGTTTTTCCGGATTCCTTAGTGCTTCCCCTTCTGCAATTCCTCCAACTCCTTTACCATCTTGGCCATCTGGTCCTCCAGGTGTTGGGATTTCTTGGTTCCAAATTGGGCTACTGAGCCCTCTTCGTCCGAAGTCTCTGAATCAATTACCACCTCCTTCCGCTTAGCTCTTTGATGCCTTTCTTTGGGGCTGTTTTGGGATCTGGTGCTTCCTTCTGAATCAGGATGTGGATCCTTCTCCTTTGCCCTTGGTTTTGGTGGAGATTGGGCTCTCCTAGGGGGAATCTCAATTGCGGACTTCACTAGTCTGGGTTTGAGATCCATCTATCGAACTGGAAGAGGTGGCCCTAGCCGGTCAAACACTAGTACCCAGGTACTTGGGCGTATGTCTCCTAGGATCCCGGCTGCTTCAAAGGGGATTCCCTAGGCTATCAACCGGAGCCGAATGGCTTCTACGTGTGTTGTAGCATGCTGTTCTAGGACATCCTAACTGACTTCTTGCCCGGTGAGGTCCTGAGGCAAAGGGCCAGCAGCTGAAGGAGGCACTGGTGCCGGATTCTCATTCCTAGTGCCTTTACCCCGCCTTTGGGCTCTCTCAATGGAAGCGAGGGACTGGGGTCCTGATTGATCGGGATGGCCCTGGGAGGATCGGAGCCTCATTCTAAAGATCTTTGAGTAGAACTAGTCTATTTTGAGATTGGTTAAGGTATATATTTTCCCACAGACTACGTCAAAAGTGTTACAGGAAAATTGTCACTGGGATGAAATTCCAAATAACGACTTCAGGGGGACCAAGATCAAGATTGATCCCAGTCGGAGGGGTATCACGTAGTTCGATGCTGACTATGTTCTCTACAATATAAGTACGATTTGGATAAAAATATGATAGATGAAACAGAACCTTTATTGATTGTCACTTTGCATTACAAGTACATGAATTGTGTTTTTCTGGATTAACCATGGAGTATGGAGATTCCGTGAGCAATGGAGATGGTGGTGGTGTACGAGTCGATAAGTAGAACTCTACGTAGGTGTTAACCACCAAAATTGGTGAAAGACCAAAGAAGAATTTTCCACCTTGCTACAAAGAATTCATAGAGACCCAGACAGTATCCAGCTACCACATAAGGGGTGGGGTCCCAACTGAAGAAGGAGGACCCCGATTGATCCGAATACATTTCCCCTCTAACGGGATCAAGCCCAGCCATTCCCCAGCTTCATAAGGACCCCGCCGATATATTGATTCATAAGCATTGCCCCGAGCCGGACTACTCGTTGAATCCTCTAGCGGGGTCCAACCCAGTCATCCCCTAGCTTCTTATGAACCCCTCAACACCCCGGCACGGAGTTCCACTAAGCATCCCGTTATGGTACCAGCTAGGCATCCCTCTACTTTAGCAGCAGGACACTTAGTCGTTTACACCTCCTGATATAACCAGCCCGCCAAGCCGGAAGATACCAAGCAGCAAGATTCTCACACCAGAATAGAAAGCTCCATAAAGACTTAATAAAACGCTGCCATCCAAACAAAACAGAGGAGACGTACTCCTTCCCGCCAACCGAGAGTTCTATTTTAAGCAAGTCAACTCAGTCAGAGTCCTCTTAAGAAGGAAAGATTTGCTTACAAGATTGACTCCTCCTAGGTAGGTAAGACTGGATTTTTCACGTAAAAGCTCCGAGATTATCTCCTAAGAAGGAGGAGGTCCTGCAATTGCCAAACCCTAGACTAAAATTGTAGGAGTGCATGACAAGCAACAGGACCTATATTTACAACATCTTGCTCACCAGGATGGGGGTCGAAAAAAATCATCTCCAGAAGCCCTAGGATCCGTTCTATTTATCGACACGCACGAGTTCACCATCTCCATTACTCACCAAGTCTCCATAATTCACTGTTAATCCTGAAAAACTTAGTTCATGCATGTGTAACGTAAAGTGATGAATAAAAAGCTCTTCTTGTTTATTTACTTGTGTTCCTAATCGTTTATGCATTATCGAGGACATAGTTGGTATCGAACTACTTGATATCTCTCCGACCGGGTTCATCTTTGATCTTGGTCCCCTTAAAGTCATTATTTGGAATTTCACGCCTAGTGACGATTTTTCGGTAACACTTTTGGTGCCGTCTGTGGGAAATATCCCAACCATCATTCAAAACCGCCTAGTTCTGCCTAGAGATCTTCAAAATGAGATTCCGATCCTCCCAGGGTCATCCCGAGCCATCAGGACCCAGTTCCTCGCTTTCACTGAAAGAGCCCAGAGGTGGGGTAAAGGTGCTAGGAATGAGAATCCCCCACCAGTGCCACCACCAGCTGTAGACCCGGTGCCTCAAGACCCCGCTAGGCAGGAAGTCAATCGGGATGTCTTAGAACAGCATGCGGCAGCATATGTAGAATCCATTCGACTCAGGATGATAGCCCAGGGGATCCCCTTCGAAGCAGCCGGGTTCCCAGGAGACGCTGGCCCAAGTACCCGGGTACCAGTGTTTGACCGATTGGGTCCACCTCTCCCGGTCCGACAGGCGGATCTCAGACCCAGACTAGTGAAGTCCGTGATTGAAGTTCCCCCTAGGAGGGTCCAATCTCCACCAAAACCAAGGGCAAAGGAGAAAGATCCACCTCCCGATTCAGAAGGAAGCGTCAGATCTCGAAAGAGCTTCAAAGAAAGGCATGAGAGGGCAAAACGAAAGGAAGTGGTCATTGATTCAGAAACTTTGGACGAAGAGGGTTCAGTAGCCCGATTTGGAACCAAGAAATCCCAGTGCCTAGAGGATCAAATGACCAAGATGGCTAAGGAGTTGGAGCAGTTAAAGAAGGGAAAACACCTAGGAATCAAGAAGAACCCCTTGGGCGAGATGAATGCACCTTTCTCCAAAAGAGTCAGGGAGGCGGGGTTACCTCCTAAATTTAGGATGCCTTCTGGGAAGTATTCCGGGATAGAAGATCCCGTCAGCCACCTGGAAAGCTTTGTCCACCAGATGGAAGTCCAAAGCGCGACCCGACTAGCCATGTGCAGGATGTTTCCTTCAACCCTGACTGACTGTGCCAAGACATGGTTCAGAAAGTTACCACCAGGTAGTGTTGATTCCTTTTCTAAGCTCACCACGGCTTTCTGTGTATAGTTTCAGGGAATCAAACCTCGTCCCAAGGATCCTATCTTGCTGCAGTACGTGGTTCAGGAGCGGGGTGAAACTTTGGGATCTTATGTGAAAAAATTTCATAAAGAAGTCGTCCAGATGGGTGTCTTCGACGAGAGGGAGACCTTAGCCAACTTTCGGAGAAACTTATGGGCTGGCAGACTATTTCGCTCTTTTTCCAAGCATCCTCCAGAGACGTACCAGGAAGCCTACAATCGGGCTCTAGAACAGGTGGACATAGAGGAACAGCTCCGGATTAAAATCGAGCATGATGAAGCCTGATTAGCGCCACGCCAGAAGAAGGAAGCTTTGAAGCCAACACTAGCCAAGAAGTTATAGAATCAGCCTCCGAACCGGTTTACCTATAGGCTGCCTCCTTTTCCTTCGTACCAGGAAAGGTATTCGGTTAGGAGATCACCCCCTAGGGAGATTCCCTTGAAGGAAGTATCCAGAGTAGCAAGAGAGGAAGAGGGATATAATCTCTACACCCCTCTCAATGCTTCATGAGAAACCATCTATCTCGCCATTCGGGATAAGGGCATACTCAGAAAGCCAGGTCCCATGAAAGTCCTAGTTGGCAGGAGAAATCAGTATAAATATTGCAATTTCCACGAAGATATAGGGCACAACACCTCTGAGTGCTACAGCCTCCACAAGAAAGGAAAGATTTGCTTACGAGATTGACTCCTCCTAGAAAGGAAAGACTAGATTCTGCACGTAAAAGCTCCGAGATTATCTCCTAAAAGGAAGGAGGTCCTGCAATTGTTAAACCATAGACCGAAAATATAGGAGTGCATGGCAAGCAACAGGACCTTATATACAACATCTTACTCACCAGAAAAGGGAGAAATGATCTCTAGAGGCCCTACGCTGAATTCTACTTATCGACACACACGAGTTCACCATCACCACCATCTCTATTACCCCTTGAATCCTTATACTTTGTGATTAATTCAGAAAAACACAATTCTTGTAATTTTACTGCAACGTGATGATTAATAAATAGCTTGTTTAGTTTATTTTCTTGTGCTCCAAATCGTGTGTGCATTGTCGAGGACTTAGTCGGTATCGAACTACTTGATACCCCTCCGATCGGGGTCAATCTTGATCCTAGTCCCCTTAGAGTCGTTATTTGGAATTTCACCCCAGTGACGATTTTCCGGTAACACATATTAAGCCTCACAATGTGGTTTGTCATGAAATAAGCCAATCAAAATTAAGAAACTTACATTGGCCTTAGCCAAGATGTATTTAGTTCATATTACAAAGCATGGCTACAAAAAGATATGATTATGAAGCAAGCTATCTCAAATACAAGTGATTAAATAGGGAGAGAAGGGTGTAGAAAAAACTATAATGAAGAACTCTTTTTTATAATGGACATAATCAGATAAACAAAGACTAGCTTTTTATCCATTAATGTAATATATAACGAACCTATAAAAGCAAATTTTTATCAATCAAATCCTACAAAAACTTTTTATTAAACAATTCGATCTACCAAGTTCAATGTTCGCTACATCAGTCAGCACCTCCTACTATTACTAGGTGAAACGAATACGGCAGACATGGAGATGAAGACGACGATAAAGATGGAAGACGATGACGGAGATGGTAGACAAC
This sequence comes from Acer campestre, assembly GCA_954870605.1. Classification (NCBI taxonomy): domain Eukaryota; kingdom Viridiplantae; phylum Streptophyta; class Magnoliopsida; order Sapindales; family Sapindaceae; genus Acer; species Acer campestre. Next base: position 13,686,560 of record OX940806.1, read on the forward strand.
CACGGAGGTTGGCGAGTTGAGACATGTGTGTTAGAGTTGAGAGAGGCAATCATGCAAAGACCAAAGAGGAGAATTAGAGAAGTGTCGGCTGAGTTGTGGAATTAAGTTTAGATATAATATTATATATACCCTAAGTAAAATTATAGTTATATCCCATTGTAATTTAAAATTACAAATGTACCCTATCTGATAAACGAGTTAAACAGGTCACCTATGAACCTATTTAGCTAAACACGACAAGATTCGTATAATTAATAGGTCAAACAAGTTGACCCGTTTACGACCAGAACCTGTTTAAAGCCAACCCGAACCTGTTTATCAACTTTAGATTCGTATCGAGTTGTGGATCATTTTGAGAGATCTAAAACAGGTCTCCAAATTAGACTTCACCAAATTAGACTTCAATTTTGTGCATCAACAAATAAGATAATTATGTTCTTATATATATATACAATCTTTCTATTGTCAGTTCGTCCTAACAATAAATATATCAGGATGAAGAATGTGGACCACAAATTATGGAGAAGTTTTAGCAAGTGCATACACTTTAAGTCAAAGTATGTAAATCTAGTGGTCCACAGACGTACTGAGCTGTATATATATATATAATATCTATCTCGATTTGTCATTTAATGGAAATCTCATTAACTAAAATTGTTTGTTGTAAAATACTATTAGACAGATTTATTCATAGATGGGTTTGGGTCTTTGTTGTAAGGTCTCAACTATTGATTAGCTTATTTCGTAGACAAACCACATTTGGGGGTTTTGATGTAAGGGTAGCTTAGGCTCTCAAGACCTCAAGAGAAGAAGCACTCCAAAGGTATATTTCTAAGTGCTTTCTTGCAAATGAAGAGATGTAGTTGCACAAACACACACAGCTCATGCATATATGTTTATCTTGTATGTTGTGTATGTTATTTAGGTGCATTAATGATCTTTAATCTCTCTTCATGCTTGCCCATATGATTGCATCTTGTGTTGATTATTGCCATGTCACATTTAGGCATTAGGATGCATCATTGTGTTGGGTGCTGTTCAAAGCGCTATATAAAGTGTTGTTTTTGAACAGCACCTAACTGAGACCTGGTAAGGCTTGGGAAAGGTGCTGTATAGACCTGATACAGTTTTTATGGTCGCTATTGGGTCGCTATACATGGCGCTGTACAAACTGTTGTTCGTATATCACTACGTACAGCGACACTCTGTTTCCCGAGAAAAACAGAGTTGTGGCGCTGTTGGGTCGCTGTTCAGAAGCGCCCTACGAACAGCGCCAATGAAGATGTTCTTCATTTTTCATAGGTAGGCGCTGTACAAGTCGCTCTACGTACATCGACTCGTATAGCGCCCAAGGCAAAATATGTGCCACTTTTCAAAACAATGTCACTTCATTTTGGCACCCTATTTATATGCCTCTTTGCCTTTAGGTCAGCTTGAAGAGTCCAAAAATCATATTTTTCCCTTAGAACATTTTTTAAGTGAAAAATTCTCAAGAACTCTCCCTTAAACACTCAAAGACATTCCTTTGTGTATCAAAGAACATCTTGCATCATCCATGCATGGTTTTCTATCATCAAAACTTGCTTGGTAAGATTTTTACTAACTTCATCTAATTTTAGTATCTTTCTTATCAAGTCATCTCTTTATTACTTGTATGTTTTAAGATCATATGCTAGATACAAGATAGAGATTGATTGTGATGAATATGATTGAGTGTTGTATTGTGATAGCTATCTAGGTTTTGCTTAATCTTGATTAGCTAAGCTTTATGATATGTCATTTAGCTTTTGATATTTAGGATTTGAAAATGTACACATATTACTATGTACGAGCGTGAGTGTCTTCTAAAAAATGACAAGAGGGTTTGTGAAAGGGTTTTTAATCCGTTATTACCAAATTTTCGGATTAGTCAATATTACAAATATAACCCAATTCACAAAGCAATAATCAAGTGTAAAAATGTGCGGAAATATAAACGACACTTGATTTTTACGTGGAAACCCTCAACAGGGAAAAACCACGGGCTATTATAGTGCGCCACACTCGAACCTCGAATCCACTATATGAAAAGGAATTTACACCCTCAAGTGATTCTCGGACACTCACCCTAGATAACCTCAGGCTATGGACACTACCACTTGCCACTCTTGGTTCAATCCCTAGTGATATCCCCTGATACACTACTCTTGGCGTGAGCAACTCCTAATCTACCCAGCAGGCCTTTTACAGTGGACCTAGTCCAATTTGCTTATGTGACCACCTAATCCCGGTGTACGACCTAATCCCGGTCTATCACACAAGACTTACCTCTCCGAAGAGATCAACACCCTATGTGAATATGCAATGATATCCAAATATGCAATAAGAGCTAGGGTACTCTAGATGCTTACCTAGGATTATAAGATGACAATAAATGCAATCCTAGATATGAAAATAGCTATATGACATGGCATAATAGCTTAGCTATGTAAAGGATAACCAATCCTAGATTCAATAGCTATCAAAAAACAATCTCAATTACAAAATGAGATTAGTTAGCTAGCTGTTAGATAAACATGTGAAAGCCTAGCTATCAAAAATAACTCACAAACATTCAAATACTCATTCAAATAAGCAAACTAACTATGCTAGAAAATGCTTATATGATCATTGATGCACATGAATGTTTATGGCATAGCTTTTAGGAAATAATAACCTAATCAATAAAGCTATGTAAAATATAAACCCAATCAACACATAATCTCAATCATGTATGTAGAAATTACTCAAGAACATACAAGTAATAAAAGAGATAAAATTGATAAGTAAAAACACTAAAATTAGATGAGATTAGTGTTCAACAAATCATACCATGTGTGTTGAAGAAGACCCATGCATTAGCAAACACTAGATGATCCTAGATGATGCTTAGATGATGATTTATGCATGTGGAAATGGGTTGAGAGGAATAAAGATGTGATCTTTAAGTTTTTCCTCTCAAGTCTCTCTAAATATCTCTCTAGGGTTCTTAGGATCAAAGACTTAGTGTTGGGAACCAGAGATAAGGATGTATTTATATAGACCAAAAACAGGGCAGGTGAAAAGTCATTTTTGCCCCTGAAAACGCACGATCGGCGGTTTCATTCTGCGGTCGGGGCCGCAGAACTAAACCGCCGAATTGAAACCCGAGAGCCTGGATTTCATTCGGCGCTTTCATTCGGCGGTTACATAACCGCCGATCTAACCGCCGTTTTGGACCCGAGACATTTTATCAACCAGGTCTTGATCGGCGGTTTCGATTCGGCGGCCAGGCCGCCGATCTCAACCGCCGTTCACCAAATATGGTGAATCCAAAGGAGAAGCCAAGGGCAACTCCACCGGCGATCATCGCGCTAAACCATGCACACCAACGTGCACGCGCGGACGTTTCCGAACATCCTTCGGGAAACGAATTACACCACACTAAAAGCTAATCAAATATGAAGTGCATGTGTGGGAATTGAATGCATCCTAATGCCTATCATGTCATGGCATTATCATAGAACAAGATGCAATCAATTCAAACAAGCATGAATACAATTCATGACTTTGCATCCTAATGCCTAAACATGTTATGGCATTTTAATGACCTAGATGCAATCAAATAAAACATGCTAGAAGAGATGTTCAAGAACATGCAAGCACTCATATAAAACACACAACATACAAGAATAAGTTTTAAGCATGAGTTGTGTGTGTGTGCAACTATGATCTCTTCAAAGCATGTAAGCACTAGAATTTACCTTCGGTGCTTCTTCTCTTGAGGTCTTGAGAGGGCCATAGGATGTTCACCAATTCCTAAGCTACCCTTACAACAACCCCAACATGTGGTTTGTCCACGAAACAAGCCAATCAACAAATGGGAATCCTTACAGGATTGTATTTATTGTCATCATATCATCCTAGATAAGCATCTAAGGTTACCTAGCTTTATTTGCTCTTTGAATATCATCATATATTCACATAGGCTCTTTATATCTTCATATAGAAGTAAGACTTATGTAGCTTCTGGAATAAGGTTGCGTAAATCACAAGCAATTGAAGTTTTATGTGATAGACCGGGATTAGGTCATATACTAGGATTAGGTGGTCACACAAGCAATTGGACTAGATTCACTTATACCGGGATTAGGTTGTAATCATTTCACATTTAGTGGATTCGAGGTTTGAATGTGACGCACTTATTAGCCCGTAGTTTTTCCCGTGAGAGTTTCCACGTAAATATCAAGTGTTATTTAAATTCCGCACATATTACACTTGTTATATATATTGACTAGATTGGGGCATTTTCGTAATATTGACTTAACACGAAAATTGGGTAAAATTGTTAAAATCTATTCCCCCCCCCCCTAGATTAAATGTTAGAACACACCAACGTAATTTGTTTCAATTGGTATCAGAGCAGGTTCCTAGATATACTTTGGTGATCCTTGCTCTTTTTTGGTGCGTTTTGCATTATGTGTGATTTTTGATTCATTCATACATTTTGCATTCATCCAAACACTATGAGTGATATTGGGATGAGCAAAGAGGGAGCGTCGAGCATGAGGCCACCGTTGCTCACCGGTGATAATTACTCCTCATGGAAGGGGAAGATGGAAGCGTACTTATGCCAAATCCATGATATGGCATGGATGGCGGTTGAAGACAGATACACTCCACCTATGATGACTCCTATTGGAGGAGGAGAAGATGTTCTCAAGCCTAAGGGGCAATGGAACTCACAAGAGTTTGAAACATCTAAGTGGAATAGGAAGGAGATGCATGCCATCCTATGTGCCATGGATGAGAACCTATACAAGTTGGTTCAAATTACTAGGATCACCAAAGAGGCGTGGGAAATCCTAGAGATGGCTCATGAAGGAATCGAAGTGGTCAAGGATTCAAAACTACAAATTCTTCAAACTAGTTTTGAGACCATTAGGATGGAAGAGCATGAGCACTTTAATGACTTCCAAGTGAGGTTGATGGACTTTGTGAACCAAAGTCATCAACTTGGTGACCCTTATTCAGATAGGAGGATCAAGCAGAAAATTATGAGATCTCTCCCCGAAAGATTCGAGTCCAAAGTAACAGCTTTAGAAGAGAATGATGGGTACAAGGATATGAAGCCGAGTGAAGTCATCGGAAGACTCCTAGCTTATGAGTACACAAAGGCTACCACCTCACCTCCTAAGAAAAAAAAAATATTGCTTTGAAGACGTCGAAGCATAACAAGAAGGAGGATGACTCGGATGATGACCTTGCCTTATTTGTGAAAAGGTTTAAGAAGCTTGCCAAGTTCGAGAATAAGGGTTTGGGTCAAATGGCCAGGACTTGAAGAAAAAGGGTCCCTTCAACAAGTTTGAGCCTAGGCTAGAGAAGGCCGAAAGGATAGAGGTCCAATGCTATGAGTGTGGTGGCATAGGAAACTTCACCCCCGATTGTGCTAATCGCCTAGACAAGAAGAAGGGAAAGGTGATGGCCACCACTTAGAGTGGTAGTAGTGATGACTTCGGTAAGGGAGATAAGTCGTCAAGTGATGAAGAGCTTGCCATTAACTACACGGCTTTTGGAGTCATTTTTGTAAAAGATGAAGTAAATGGTAAAGATGTCTTGATTAGTGATCCCATAGAAGAAATAAATAAAGAAGTAGAGCTATAGAAGTGGTTAGTGCAGCTACTCACTAGGATATGGCTCATACTTCATCAAGAGACAAATTTTATGATCTTGATAAGGAAGATGACTCCATTGATGAAATGGAGAATACAAAAGATGACTCCATTAGAAAGATGGAGAATGTAGAAGATGACTCAATTGTTGAGAATTTGTCATCCCACTCCACAAATGGAAATGTGGAGAATATGGATCATAAAGACTACTAGAAAAGGTTTGAAAGCAATAGGATAAATAATGAAAAGGAGATTCAAAATTTGAAGGAAGAAAACCTTGAGCTTTCAACACAAGTGGACCACTTGAGTAGAGAAGTGGTGAGATCCGTGAAGGATGAAGACGAGCTAAGAAATGAGCTAGCTTTGTCTAAGAGGAATTAAGAAGGGTTGAAAAGGGAGCTTGATGATGCTAGAAAGTTAATGGCTAAGATGGCCTCTAGCACGGAAAAACTCAACCATATGTTGAGTATTGGAAAAAGCCCCTATGACAAGAGAGGTCTTGGCTTTGAAGATGATAAGGAGATTCCCACTTCTATCAAGACCATGTGTGTCAAGAGCTTAGGCAACAAAGAAACTTCATCCGTGCACACTACTAGGGAGAAGATTGATCTAGAACAATGCTTACAAGTGAAGGTAGCTTCAAGAAGACAACCTCAAGCTCAACCTACAAAAGTTCCTCATACTAACTTCCCTCAAGCTCAAATCCATCAAGGGAAGAATCCAATCATGAAAGCTCATTTGAGGAAGCAACCAAGTCTTGGTCAATAACAAAGAAGGAGAGATCATATCCAACAACCAAGACAACCATAAAGACATAGGAAAGCTCATATGCATGCACAAGGACATGGTATGATTCCTAACTTCATCCATACATGTCATTATTGTGGTATTGATGGTCATATTAGACCAAATTGCTTTCATTACATTAAATTGTGTAGAGCCAAAAGCATGATAGAGAAAAAGAAGGCGAGAGCTAGAATGCATGTTCATAGGAAGGATAAAATCCATTTACATCATCCTATGATATCTAGAACTCTTGAACCTTTGACCACTAGGATTAAAAATTTGTCATCTAAGTGGATTAAAATTAATGAACCCACTTGCTATGAGACTAACAAGTCTCAAATAGGTTCAACTATGTCCAATGGACTTAGTAGGTCTTTATGACCTCATGCCCTTCTTTGAAGCGGTATGGTTTTGACCCCATATGGAGAACTCAAGCAAAGAGAGTTTTTGCATGCTTGATGCATTCAAAAAATTTGAAAGATCTTATACTTATTTTTTGATTGCTTGAGTAAGCTTGGTTGCACATATGTATATATGTTTTTATTTCAATAAGTGCGAACCATGTGTTTGTTTATAATCCATGTCATTTTTATGTTCAGACATGCATTTTTGTTTTAGGAGATTTACATAGGAAGTATGATTTGAATGACCTATAATTATCTCCATGACATGATGATTCTTTTATAACATGCTAATGACATATGAAAAACATGAAATTCAAATGACATGCTAAATTGAAAAAGCATGAATTGATGATTGCAATTTCTTAAATGCAAAACAATTTGTGAAAAAGCTTATAAGACTCAAAATGATAAAGGATCTTGTAGCCTTTCAAAGGATGTTACAATCCAAATGTCTCTCTTTCTTTATTTGTTGAACATGGCTACTATCATACGGGTTTCATACCTGGAAAAATCAAATAAGGTGCAAAGTCGCTCATGCCAAGTTTCGCTTATAAAGTTGGATATAGTTGCTCTTAAAATTGAAATCAATAAAATCTCTATATTTTGTTTCTCTCATGACAAATGGTGAAATTGGTTTGAATTCTATTGGAAACCTTTGTCATTTGCTTTGCCAAATACCATTGTATTTTGGACTTGAATGCAACATGTCTTGTATGCAAAGTATTTTTAATTCACACATTTTCAATAAAATAAATCTCCTTGTTTCTCTCCAATTAATTGAGTGCATGAAGTGGCTTATATGATTATGCAAATATCTAGTATGCTACTATCTCTCTTTGCTAAGGTGACTCGGTTGAGGACTACTCCTTTGCCTATATCATGACAAAAAGGGGGAGTAGAATGTGGTACAGGGAGTTGCTATTGTAGTAGCAATTGTGCATTTTGGGGAGGCTAAAAATTAAGGGGGAGTAACCCAATGAGGGGGAGCATTGCATTAACATTCATTGCATGATGTTGTACTTAAATTCATAAATGTAAATGCTTGCTTTAATTTTCACTTGATCTTCTCACATACACTTGCTTTGGAAAGTGTAATTTTTTATGTGTTGAAGGGTTGATAGTTCTACAGGAGATTGAAGATTTGAAGTTTTTATTTTTTAATATCTCCTTGTAATGTAGAATGTAATTGTTATCCTATAGCTTCAATTATGTTGTGAGGATCATATGAGTGGTGGTTTTGTCATGAAATAGCCAAAGGGGGAGATTGTAAGGTCTCAATTATTGATTGGCTTATTTCGTAGACAAACCACATTTGGGGGTTTTGATATAAAGGTAGCTTAGGCTCTCAAGACCTCAAGAGAAGAAGCACTCCAAAGGTATATTTCTAAGTAATTTCTTGCAAATGAAGAGATGTAGTTGCACACACACACAACTCATGCATATATGTTTATCTTGTATGTTATGTATGTTATTTAGGTGCATTAATGTTCTTTAATCTCTCTTCAAGCTTGCCCATATGATTGCATCTTGTGTTGATTATTGCCTTGTCACATTTAGGAATTAGGATGCATCATTGTGTTGGGCATTGTTCAAAGCATTGTTCGAACAGCGCTTAACTGAGACCTGGTGAGGATTGGGAAAGGCACTGTATAGACCTGATACATTTTTTATGGTCGTTGTACATGGCGCTGTACAAAGCACTGTTTGTACAGCGCTACATATAGCGACACTTTGTTTCCCGAGAAGAACAGAGTTATGGCGCTGTTGGGTCACTATTCAGAAGCACCCTATGAACAGCGCCAATGAAGATGTTCTTCATTTTTCCCAGGTAGGCACTGTGCAAGTCGCTATATGTATAGCACCCAAGGAAAAATATGTGCCATTTTCCAAAACGATGTCACTTCATTTTGGCACCCTATTTATATGCCTCTTTGCTTTTAGGTCAGCTTGAGGAGTCCAAAAATCATATTTTTCCCTTAGAACATTTTTTAAGTGAAAAATTCTCAAGAACTCCCCTTTAAACACTCAAAGACATTCCTCTGTGCATTAAAGAACATCTTGTATCATCCATGCATGGTTTTGTATCATCACAACTTGCTTGGTAAGATTTTTACTAACTTCATCTAATTTTAATATCTTTCTTATCAAGTCATCTCTTTATTTACTTGTATGTTTTAAGATCATATGCTAGATACAAGATAAAGATTGATTGTGATGAATATGATTGAGTGTTGTATTGTGATAGCTATCTAGGTTTTGCTTAATCTTGATTAGCTAAGCTTTATTGTATGTCATTTAGCTTTTGATATCTAGGATTGTATTTATTGTCATTATATCATCCTAGATAAGCATATAAGGTTACCTAGCTTTATTTGCTCTTTGAATATCATCATATATTCACATAGGCTCTTTATATCTTCATTGAGAAGTAAGACTTCTGTAGCTTCTAGGATTAGGTTGCGTAAATCACAAGCAATTGAAGTCTTGTGTGATAGACTGGGGTTAGGTTGTACACTAAGATTAGGTGGTCACACAAGCAATTGGACTAGGTTCACTTATACCGGGATTAGGTGGGTGTGATGATTATTGATTGGGATTAGATCATTAAACTGAGATTAGGTTGTAATCATTTCACATTTAGTGGATTCGAGGTTCGAGTGTGGCGCACTAATTAGCCCATGGTTTTTCCCGTGAGGGTTTCCACGTAAGTATCAAGTGTTATTTAAATTCCGCACATATTACACTTGTTATATATATTAACTAGATTGGGGTATTTTTGTAATATTGACTTAACACGAAAATTGGGTAAAATTGTTAAAATCTATTCAGACCTCTTTGCTTTTAGGTCAGCTTGAGGAGTCCAAAAATCATATTTTTCCCTTAGAACATTTTTTAAGTGAAAAATTCTCAAGAACTCCCCTTTAAACACTCAAAGACATTCCTCTGTGCATTAAAGAACATCTTGTATCATCCATGCATGGTTTTGTATCATCACAACTTGCTTGGTAAGATTTTTACTAACTTCATCTAATTTTAATATCTTTCTTATCAAGTCATCTCTTTATTTACTTGTATGTTTTAAGATCATATGCTAGATACAAGATAAAGATTGATTGTGATGAATATGATTGAGTGTTGTATTGTGATAGCTATCTAGGTTTTGCTTAATCTTGATTAGCTAAGCTTTATTGTATGTCATTTAGCTTTTGATATCTAGGATTGTATTTATTGTCATTATATCATCCTAGATAAGCATATAAGGTTACCTAGCTTTATTTGCTCTTTGAATATCATCATATATTCACATAGGCTCTTTATATCTTCATTGAGAAGTAAGACTTCTGTAGCTTCTAGGATTAGGTTGCGTAAATCACAAGCAATTGAAGTCTTGTGTGATAGACTGGGGTTAGGTTGTACACTAAGATTAGGTGGTCACACAAGCAATTGGACTAGGTTCACTTATACCGGGATTAGGTGGGTGTGATGATTATTGATTGGGATTAGATCATTAAACTGAGATTAGGTTGTAATCATTTCACATTTAGTGGATTCGAGGTTCGAGTGTGGCGCACTAATTAGCCCATGGTTTTTCCCGTGAGGGTTTCCACGTAAGTATCAAGTGTTATTTAAATTCCGCACATATTACACTTGTTATATATATTAACTAGATTGGGGTATTTTTGTAATATTGACTTAACACGAAAATTGGGTAAAATTGTTAAAAATCTATTCAGACCACACACACCCCCCCCCCCCCCCCCCCCCCCCCCCCCCCCCCCCCCCCCCCCCCCCCCCCCCCCGTTCAATATTAGAACACACTAACGTAATTTGTTTCATTTGTAAATATATGTTCCACTTTCGCGGTAAAAAAAACTTTTAGGGCTAGTTTGGTATTACTTTTGAAAAGTTAAAATCAAATTATTTTATAATTTTGATATAAAATGATGTTTGGTAAAACTTCCAAAAGTGATCAATTAATAATTTGACAAGTTTTGACAGTGATTTTAAGAAGTAGATAGGGGGTTACTTTTTGAAAGTGATTATGGAATAATCTTTTTTAGTATTTAATGATCCTTTAAAATATCATTATTATCTTTATGAAATAAAGTTAAAATCATTATATATCTTATTTCATTTCAAAATTAAATATTGATTTGATTTTTAAAATCTTTTAAGAATATTTTATTGTTCTTAAGGAATTTATTTTTTTCTAATTTAAACATTCTACTTAAATATTGATTTAATATATATAATTAATTAAAAAAAAAAAATGAAATAGGGTCCTAAAATCATGTATATTTTAGTCATTGTAACTAATCTCAGCACTTTTGCAATAAAATTACCAAATATATATATACTGCTTTTGAGCTATACAATAGTTTTAAAATATAATTAACCAAACATATGCTGATTAACTTCACATCTGATTATTTCTTTAGCACAGTGACTATACTTTTAGTGACATTCACAATAGTACGAGGTCGGAGAGTAGTACAATGACAAGTAGAATTCGTTCTACAGGGATCAAGTGAATCAGCCTACGTGTTATTCAAACAAGTGAAAGGGTTGGTTTTCATATGAAGTAAATTAAACTAAATTAATAACAAGGAATCTAGCTAATGCAATAAGGAAATGACAATAAATAAACTCAAGTATAAATATGATGATGATGAATGCTAGGACAATGACTACACTCCACCCACTCCTAAAACTTCCTTTCTAGATTCAATTGATCACCAAAAATATACTCATGCAATTCATAGATTTGCACACCCTTATATCAACCTATACTCTCGGTCGAGTAGGATAGGTCATATTCAATTTTATACCCAAGTTTATCTCCCGATTACTCAGAATGTATAAATGAATTTATGTGTTACTAGAGCCAGTTTTGTCCATTCTCCTGCTTCGAGCCAAATTTTGGAGCATTAGCTTGCTTAATGAGATGCTTTTGGGTTGTGCCTTTGGAGGCAATTTTTGCATGTGTTGAATCTAGGCAAATGTTGTTCTAGTTAAAGCTACACCACATTGCTTGCACACATCCTACCAAACTCGAAAGTGTCTTAGTAATTGGGTATCAAGCTTAAGATGTCTAGATCATTAGTGGAGACTACCCGTGTGAGGCTAGAGCCTATATAGCGTCCTTATGAGTGTGATTTGTTTTATTGTTTCATCTTAAACACTCTTCTTGTAAATAAATAAGCATAAATAAAAAGGACCTCACTCCATACGTTGGACATTAAAGAACACCATTTAAAGAGCATCATCGTTGTTTTCGCCTTTTGTTTGCTTGCTTAGCTCGTACCTTTAGAGATGACGTAGGCCATATGTGTTAAGTCACTACAAATGTCCCAAACATGAGATGGCAAACTCCGAAGTTGATCAATGCCTTAACACATATGGCAAACTCCGAATTAAATTTGATGCTTGCCCCAAAGTTGATCAATGCCTTCCCAAACTCCGTTTGGCCAATGGTGCATGGGATTGTGAATTTCTAGGGATCCTTTAGCTTAGGTGGGAGTTTGTTTTACAATATCGCACTACACTCTTCCGTTAATGCGACCATCTTGAATTCATCTAAGTTCCTTTTGTTGGAGAGCAACTCCTTGAGAAGTCTCACATAAGTAGGCATTTGGGAAAGTGCTTCGGCAAAAGGGATATTGATTTGAAGCTTCTTAAATATCTCTAAGAACTTACCGAAATTGTGAGCATCCTCGTGTTTCTTCAATCTTTGCGGATATGGTATGGGAGGAACATAAGCTTTGACTTGGGCTGGTGGAGGAGGATCTTGTGATGTGGTGGGCACGTCATCAAGGTTAGAACTCTTCTTTTCTTCTACAACCTCTTCTTCAACGATACCCTCTTCTTCAAAAACAGCCTTTTTTTCCTTTCCAAAGTTTTTCGGCAGTTCAACTGTAGGAACCCATGGCTACGGATCGCCCAGCGGAAAGGTTTTAAAATTTTTAAATGCAATCATAAACTAACCCATTTGTACAGTAATAATCAAATACAACAAGGAGGAGTTGAAATAAATTCATACCAACGTTTGTAGGCTCCTTCTTTCTTTTCGATCTGCTTTCTGATTTGAACAACAAGATCTTCCTAGCTATGACCCAGGATTGGTAATGGCGTGTGGGTGCGTCACGGTACTCAGGAACAAGGAGGATGAAAAGACACACGAAACAACTCTTTCTTTGTGTATAGAATATGGCCAGCCTCTCACAAAAGCAAGAAAACCTTTATTTTCTTTTTTCTTTTTGTTCTTTGTTGGCCGCACCACTGTTTTGTGTTTCACTTTTTGTTGTGTGAATTAATTAGGTTCAATTCCACAACTTGTCTCTTTTTAAAAAAAAAAAATACATATATCATATATATATATATATATATTAAAAATAAACTAATTAATTAAATCTTTTAAGATATCTAATATATTTAAAGATATTAATTAATATTAATTAATTTGATTTGATTTGATTTGAATTCAAACTCTTTTAAATTCAAATTTAAATATTTAATTTAATGAAAATAAAAAAAAATCAAATTATCTTATATTCATTCAAAATTAAATATCAATCAACACCCTTCATCTAATGATTAATTACACAATTAAATAATCTAATTATTTAATTAACATAATCATTAATATTCATTAATTAAATAATCTCATTATTCAATTAATTCCCGAATAGACACGTGTCACTTTCATAACACAATTAATTGGACAATCTAATTAATTAACTGTGACCCTTGTTACCTTAATCAATCGGGCTAGCAAGGGGACCTAATGGACCCACAGTATTTTGAGCTCCATTAATCCTTATAAATAATTAATTAAACTCTTTAATTAATATTCTATGATTATTAGCTTCGGTGTTATTCCTCTAAAAACCCGAAGCTGCACTCTCTCAACTGTAGACGTTTTTACACAAACCAATAACTCTTGATGTTCATCGATATAGCTATTACATATGGTATAATCCTCCACAAGTAGTTCATAATTAGAGCTAGGTCATAATGTCTGTTATACACCTTTAATTATTCTTTCCATTAAGTACCATTGATTCTCTAATGAACAATAAATCCTACATTTCTCACGGAATTAGGAGAGAGCTCATATTGTTCAAGCCCCGAATCAACCCTTAAGGGAACTACTATCTACTTCTCACAAGAAGGAGTGGATTCCACTATTGTGTGCAGACCTTCCCAGCCACAAGCCAACCCGCGATTCCAACATATGAAGTTATTGACCGGAATGCAACTCTGATCTCACCCATGGTCTATCAAAAACCACGATCTAACCTGAAGGAGTCGATAAGACACTCAGGATTAAGATCACCCATATATAGCCATCAATTGTCGATATATATCTCATCATGTAACGGATCTTGGTGAGAGATTCATACAAATCATGGCCCAGTCGTATATGATCACATCATACAAGGTGCCTCTATTCTCATATCGCCATATGAATGATCTAGGATAAGATCACCGTTCATCACGAAATGGACCGCAGCTGTAGATTAACCACAAATAAAGTACCCAACTTTATTTGCTATCTACAGACTCTTTATATTGCTCATTTCAAACTGAATCCATCTGTATATGATATTCATATACTCTATTTGAAATTACATCTGGCAATCTTGGATGTTAAGTACACATGTTATATATAAATGTATGAGACAATTTGAATGAAAAAACTACTTCATTTATTTATGTTCAATTCACATTTATAAATTACAAGCTTTAAGGCAAAAACCCCAACATCAACCTTTTTACCGCTTCTCAATGCAATGACCTTGCATTGTTCCTTAGGGTTAATCACTGTGTCGCTTGGTAAAGACCCTTGTTGTCTTTCTTGTTGTCCCTTAGCTAGTTGACCGACTTGCATTTCCAAGTTTGAATTGAGGCTTGTGAATGTTGAGCAAGTTGATCAATTTTTGTATCAAGCTTCCTCAAGGCTAAATCTTTGGTCTCCATTCTATTGTCCATCTTGCCCATGTATTTGGTGAAGATGTCCTCTAGGTTAGATTTTCTTTCCCATTGATTGTTAGGGATTTGGTTAGGTGATGCGGTCGTTTTGCGCAACAAAATAATATTTTAAAATGTGATCGTTTTGAAAACCTTTTTTAACCACTTAAAAATCCACTTAGATAGAAAATTAGTAAAATGGCAAGTAGGATTCGTTTCACAGGGAATTAGAGTGATTAGTTGAATAAATTAACTAATCTATATGCAATAAAATAAATCATAAAAATATGGATGAGTGAATGGGTTGTCAAGCCATCAAACATACATGAAAAATAAACCTAATAAACTAATAAAAGAATACTTAACAAATCTAGATAAGAAAGATGGATTTAACAATTAAGATAATAGCTAGAGAATTAATGTGATCACAAATGAATTACGGGAAATGCTTATCAAGCTACTTTAATGAACGAATCTCATAAATGTTAACCAATTGATTTCTAAAATGTGTTTAGGCCATTATTATGAACCTTAAACAACTTCCCACTGCAATGCCTAATTGATTAAAAAGCGGGGGTCACGGCGGGATCGATTTGTTACAATTAACGGTTTAGATTATCGCGGTTGATATACCCTTTGACAATCTATCCTATTCACTATATTCTCAATCCATCAAGGTTGTCAATCCAATCAAGATTATATAACAAATTATCCTAAGCAAGATTATAATCAACTAGTGGGTATACATGTCAATTATATAATGCAAAGAATCTAATTATAAAATGAATAGAACACAAATAGAAATTAAAATATATTAAAGCTTAAGCAAATCCCAATCCAAATATTTTCACATCAAAACCCTAGAAAGGGGATTTAATTACACATATTAAAAACAAAGGGAAGGCAAGTAAAAGATTAGGAAATCACCCATGGGCCTCCTTTTTTAAGCTTGATCCTTTCCTTGCCTTTGATGCTCCTTGTGTAAAGAGTGGATGATGAGAATATGTCTAGATAGGTGGAGTCAAATGGGAAGTGACTAAGGAGATTTATGGAGAAGATGGGAATAAAAGGAACGATTAGGGGAAGTAATCTAGATGTTAAGTTTAGGTAGAAGAGAAAATGGAGAGAAAAGGAATGGTGGAGAAAGGAGGTTTCTTGGTGGTCAAGAGTTGTCTAAAAGAGGAAAAATGTGATGAATTTATAGGATTTTCAAATTAGGTCTCGGGTGGAAAATTACCAAAACACCCCTGACCATGGCAAATTACCATTTTGTCCAACAGAGGGGGTCATTTTGTAATTATCCCTACCAATCAGAATTGCACAGCAAGGGAGGTCGTAACTTTGGCATTCATGGCGAGCTTGGAATGCAAATGGCGAAGTAATCAAGTGCCAAAACAACTCCCTATCGCCATGGCGACCTCGGAATGCAAACCGCGACCTCGATTTACACGGTTTTGTCACGATTTGGGAATGAGGGCGACTAAGGGAATTTTTGGCGTGAATTGGCAGCTGATTTTCGACGGTTTTAGAGGTCTTAAAAGTGACCGAATAAGCTGCCGTTGAGGTGGCCGTTGTTTTAGGCCAGAAACCGACCGGAGATAGGGTTTTGAGGTGACATTAATGGTGGCCAGCTGTTGGAGGAAGAAGAAGATTAATAGGTAATGGGGTGCAATCAGCAGTCGTGGGGGGTGCATGCAGCTGCCTATATTTTGTCCCTTTTGGGGTGAATTTAGAAGGGAATAGAGGTGCACTTAGCTGCCTCTTCTTTTGTCTTAAATGGGCATGTTTAGAAAGAGGAAGGGGTGTGTTTAAGGGCCCATACCCTTAAACGCACCGTTTCATTAAACGGGAGCAAGGCAGTTGATTTCTCTTAAAGGGGGTGCATTTAGATAGCAGCTAGGGTGCGTTTAGGAGGTTGAAATGCATCGTTTCATTAATTGGCATGGCAGTGGGCTTGTCTCATATGGGGGGCCATTCAGTAGCATGGTGGGGTGTGCATAGGCTAGCGGGTATGGTGCTTGGGCCTATGCATTAGGGCACGAAAAGCATTTGGCGTGGGTGCGCTTAGAAGCCCGCAATCCCTCACACACCAAAACGCCCCGTTTTACTCTGCCAAGTGGCACACTCTTCTGGTCTATTGCAATTCAGTCCCTGTCTTTTTTTGTATTTGCGATAAACTCCAAACTTCCCTCATATTTTACACTTTTGCCCCCAAATGACCAAAATTACTCCAATGCCCCTGAACTCTATAAATTCCTGAAACACTTAATTTACACCATTAAATCACTGGATAATTCTCAAGAATCAAGCAAAAGGAGAAAGAAATGAGGGCCAAAATAATACCAATTTTGGTTCGATCATTAGGGTAGTTTTGTTGGTGAGGTTGTGGGAATCTGGGGGGTTGTCTTTGATTGAGGTTTTGTTGTTGGGGTTGGTTGTCCTTCCATGACAAGTTTTGATTGTAGTTCTATCCTGGATTGTATGTGTTTGAGTAAGGGTTATTTTGGGCATTTTGTTGTTAGGGTTGATTTTGGAAGTTCCCGTTGTAGTTTACAAAGGAAACTTGTTCTTGTTAACCCGAAGCAAACGGGTATTCAACCTGACAATCAATGCTTGAGTGTGGCCTTAAACACCACTCACATTGTGCTACTTGCACATTACTAGGCCTAGCAACCAACTTGCTCATTTGATTTTAGAGTGCCATCATTTGAGCCTCTACACTTGTCAACTCATCTACTTCTATCAAACCCGGAATCTTCTTCAGTAATTGCCTCTGGTTTCCCTAATTTCTATTATTGAGTGCCATTTCTTCTAGAAGATCATTGGCCACATCCATCGATTTGCTCATTAGAGAACCTCCAGCAGTTGCATCCACTAAATTCCTAGTTGACATTGTGATTCCTTGGTAGAAAGCTTGCAAAGTCTGCCACTTTGCAAGACCATTGTGAGAACATCTCCTAATTAGCTCTTTAAACCTCTCTCAAGCTTCGTAGAGACTCTCATTCTCAAATCGCTGAAAAGAAAGGATGTCATTTTTAAGGCGAGCAGTCTTCTCTAGTGGAAAAAATCTGTTCAAGAATGCCTGGGCCAACTGATCAAATGTAATGATCGAGTTTGGTGGTAGCGAGTTCAACCATACCTTCGCGTCATTTCTCAGAGAAAATAGGAATAACTTTAGCTTGATAAAATCTTCAAGAATCCCGTTGTATTTGAAGGTGTCATATATCTTGTTGAAGTTCTGAAGGTGCAGGTTTGGATTATCATTTGGCAACCCATTGAACATGTAAGTAGTGTCAATCATCTGAATCACTGAAGGTTTTATCTCAAAGGAATTTGCTGCAATTGTTGGTTGGCAAATGGACGACTGGTTCTGCTCGACTCTAGGCATCGTGTAATCCTGTAGAGTGTGCTCATCTTCCTCATAAGGCAAACCCTTTTGATCTGGAATGGCCACAGGAGGCAATTTCCTCTGATGTTGATTTGCCACAGGAGGCAAACCCATGTGTCATAATTGTGCAGTTGGATCTCCCATCTCTACTCATCTTACCCTTGTTTAACGTCTATTCCTTAGAGCTACTCTCTCAATTTCAGGGTCAAAATCTAAGAAGCAAAGATTTTGGCTTCTCGTGCGCAAGTGCATGCAAGATCAAATGTACCTATAAAGAGAAAATCACAAACTAAATTAAAAAGTTCAAATTAGCAATAAACTAACTAGTATCGATATCAATCGTTCCGTTCAATCCTCGACAACAGCGCCAAAAATTGACTACACTCTTAGTGACACTCGCAATAGTACGAGGTCGAAGAGTAGTACAACGACAAGTAGAATTCGTTCCCACAGGGATCAAGTGACTGATTATCGAAATCGATCAGTCTACATGCTATTCAAACAAGTGAAAGGGTTGGTTTTCATATGAAGTAAATTAAACTAAATTAATAACAAGGAATCTAGCTAATGCAATAATGAAATGACAATAAATAAACTCAAGTATAAATATGATAATGATGAATGCTGGGACAATGACTACACTTCACCCACTCCTAAACTTCCTTTTTAGAATTGCTCACCCAAAATATACCCATGCAATTCATAGATTCATATACCCTTATATCAACCTATACTCTCAGTCGAGTAGGATAGGTCATAATCAATTTTACACCCAAGCTTATCTCCCGATTACTCAAAATGTATAAATGAATTTGATAAGAGCAATGGCATACTAAGAATCCTATACGCTAGCCTAAGTAGGTCTACTTTTCTAGACATGCATAGAAGATATTTCGTCGAACATGATATACACGTGTCTCCGGTCGGTTCATAACACATAATCAAAGATCATTCAATAGACGATCAACCTATTGAAAGCATTAATCACACTAAAATATCCATACAAATTACAATTGCACATAAAGGATAAACAATGGTCAATAAAAATATAAAGTCATGAGTGAAGTTTCATCACATCCTAGCATTAAATGTTTAGCTCATATTACACAAGTTAGCCATACAAAATATAACATCAAATGAATACATGGCTATGTAAAGACAATGAAAAAGAATAAGGGATAGAGAAAACTAAGTAGCTCTTCCCTTCTTCTTTTGTATCCAAGCTCTCCTCCAAGCTCTTTCAAACCCTAATTTCCCAAGAACAATGAAAGATCATCAGTGATGTCAAGTGTTTTGTGATTTATGTAGGATTGTGTAGGATGATGTAAAGAAATGAATTAGTGAATATTCTTGGTAGGTGGCTTCCTCCTCTTTCAGAGAAAAAACAAATGAATATATATGGGAGCTTTTAGGTCAGGGGCAAGGTGGTAATTTTTCTGAGATTAAAACATTTCTAAGAAAAATAGCGACCTTGGGGGAGGCCTTGGATGGGGTCGCTTCTGGGATCGCTATTTGAGTCTGGTGGAGGAGCCTTGGCATCTTCCACTCTACTCTAATACCATCCAAGACTAGTAAGCTCAAATTAAACCTACACTACTCATTTCAAAGATTAAAAGCATGGTTTTACCCGAGAAACGAACCCAAAAAGTAAAGGGAAATGGGCCTACACAAGGTGTAGAAATGAAGCAATCACACAGCTAACAGTGATTATTATAAAAGTTACAGCAATACCGAACTGGCCCTTAGAAAAAGTTATTTTGAAAATTTTCTAAATAGTAAAACCAAATTATTTTTTTTTGTTGGTATCGAGGAC
The DNA here is from genome assembly GCA_954870605.1 of Acer campestre. Taxonomy (NCBI): domain Eukaryota; kingdom Viridiplantae; phylum Streptophyta; class Magnoliopsida; order Sapindales; family Sapindaceae; genus Acer; species Acer campestre. The sequence goes on from OX940806.1 coordinate 13,706,591, forward strand.
CCATAGCCAACTTGTTGGTTCTGACAGTCTATTTATTGGATGTTATAGAGTAGGACAGATAGGAAACCTCGGTCCACACCCCTGGCCACACAAAGATGCAAGCAGGTAAATCAGAACTCGCCTTCGCCTGGATAGGATTTGAACCGCTGACCTAGGAATTACCCGTGCCCCAAGCCCATCCTTCCACCAACTGAGCTAGCGCCCTGATGGCTGGTCATAATGTAATTGCCAAGAGTAGAACCAAGGACTTTAGATTTGTATCCCAAGCCTTAGACCACCAAGGCAACCACCTCGTGGTTAATAGCAAAACCATTTCAATCAAACACAAGAAAGTAAAAACAAAATGGACATATTCACATATAACATATAGTATTAGTTGGAAAGTCTAGTGATTATAATACCAAAAATACTCCTATTCGTATCATTTTTTTTTTTGTTTTGTCTTTTCTTACAAAGTTCTCACATGTATATAACTAAAAATTTATAGAAATTTATAAATGTAAATGAAAATTTTATTTATTATATTATGAGTTTCATTGAACATTACTGGTACTATAAAAACAAGTTATGAATTATTTTAGAAGTTAGGATCCACCCATGTATAGATAGGGACCAATATTTTTTAAACTAAGCAGCACAAAATTTTGAGTAATTAGATAATGAATGTTTTTTTGTTGTTGAAATATTACAATAATTCGGGATTTAGATAACGAATGTTAAAATTGGATTTTGATGCACATTAACTTTTGAGTTATTGGGCAATCTCCTCCGTAACAATGATATTGGTTTGAGTCTTGAACAAAAAAATTAAAGAAAGTGAGGATTTCTCCCTCCAATACTACTAGTGCAGTGTATTTGATCTTAACAAGTCTGGTTACAACTTTTAAGCTTGATTTGAGTATTCATTTAAAAAAAATAAAATAAATAAATAAATGGATTTAGATTGAATAACTAAAAAGCTAAAGAGATAAATGTTAAAAATATCAAACCAAAATAATTAACCAATAACAAGAATTTTAATATTACAGGATATATCTCTCCTAGATTTACTTTCTTGATTTTTAATTTTTTAATCTTATATCCTAAATAAAATTCGGAGTATATATAGGAATTATTCTCAATAGTTTTACAACTTAAATAATTCCTTAATTATCGGACAAAACTGTCCCTGCTTCAGAGCTTCTTTCCTGGTATAAGTCAAAGGGTGATATTGACCTTTCCTTACCTTGATTTACGGGATTCTATTTAGAAATTATGAGTTTTTGGCAGTTTTTCTCTAAAAAGAGAAAAAAAAAACAGTAGACCAAATTGAGGCCCTAAGAAAAAGCGCAATCTCTATCTGTCAAACACTCACATAAATTTGACACCTTTGTCAAATTAAATTATATAAAATAATAAGGACAAATTAATAAAATTTTCTTTTTGTAAATAGTATGACACCATTTATATACCATTAAAATTAAATTTGTGATTCAAATTCACACATTTCACATACTATAGCATGCTAATGTTCAAATCACACAATTTTCATTGTTCAAATTTAATGTGATTACCAATCATGAATATAATATAATCTATTTTTTGTAACAAATAATAATTTTTATTTGTTCACCATGTAATTGGATTCAATGGCAACATGTACTTTTGACTAATGGAAAACAATAATAGAATAGACAAAACATTTGACATTTTAGATTAATTCATATAGATACGATTCTAATAAGTGAAAAATACAATCGATTAATGTTCAATAAAATAATATCATAATTTTTGTAAAAAAAAATTCCTTCAAAAAAGAAGGTTGATTATGAAGTTGTTACTCAGAATAATTTCTTAAAATTTGAAAAATATGATTAAAGAGGAAGGAAAGTTGATACTAAAAATATGGTTCAATTGTTTCCAAACTTACTTAGAATCAGAATGAACATATAGATATAAATATATAAAGAAAATAAAAATAAATACTAAAAATATGGTTCAATTGTTTTCAAACTTACAAAGAATCGGAATGAATACATAAATGTAAATATATAAAGAAAATAAAAATAAAAATTGACAACGTCGCACCTGAATGAGCCATCCCATCAAGAAAAAAACTTATGTGAGATGATTTCTCTGCTTGTATTGTGAGATTGTCTAATGAAATTAGAATATATATTAAATCATTTATGTTTTAATGAAATTACTTTAATGACCTAATTTTTTTGGGTGGTTGTGAGACCGTCTCACACTGTCTCCTATAAGTTTTTCTCTCCTATTAAAAGGTAAATACCTGGCTGCAATGGGATATACATTGTATAGTGTATACCAATGTGATGTTGCCACATTAGCAACTTTGCTTACATAGCTGGTGTGGGATAAATGGTACATCGGATACACTCAATAACTTCTCCCGCCGAAGATTGCATCCTCATGAGAAGACACCAAAATCTCATTCTCATGCGTCAGGCCCGCCCTCGACTCACTTTACATATTTTTTTTCCAAAGAAAATTTTATATATAAATGATTTAATTAAAAAAAAGAAGAAAAAAAAAATTTATTCATTCACCTTCCCGCCTACAGTAGGACACTTCCTTTCTCAAAAAAGTGTCGAGCTTGCTAATTTAATTAAAATAAAAATAAAAGAAATTCTCTTACCATTTTGATTTTATTTTATATTATACGAACAATTAATTCTTATAAGCAAACATTCCAATTCTCATTTTTTTTTCCATAAATAATCTCTCTACACGATTCGCTTCTTCTTATTTTTTATCCTTGAAAAGCCAGTCGAAAAATGACTGCTGTTGAGTGTTCTTGACCGTCATTAAATTCTCTGGAACCAAATACAATCCGGAAGACGAAATGGTGAGAATTCAACAATTTGATTCTCTGGAATTCGAGCCTTATGAGAAATTCGATATTTGATATGTTGATTGATTGATATTGATATTCAATATTGTTGCAGGTAGGATGCAAGTTTATAATAAAGACGACGAAGAGGTCGACAACGACGGAGTGGCTGAGTAGTCTCCTGCATTTCAACTTCTTCAATTCTTGCGACGAACATCAACATCTTCGAAAGAATGAACGAAACGTTTTTTGTATCGACTGCAATCTCGGATTTTGCAGGCACTGTGAAACGGCCCACTGCCTTCACCGCCGCCTCCAGATCTGCAAGTACGTCTACCACGACGTCGTCAGACTCCAGGACATGCAAAAGCATCTCGATTGCTCCAAAATTCAGGTTTAATTAATTGTCTTCAGTCATTGAACAAATTGTTTCATTATTATTGATTTCATCATTGAAGTTGAATAATTGTTATTGCAAATAAGTTGGTTTAATTGAAATTGCTTAGTGTGAGTAATTAATTAAGTAGAGTGAATTATTTCAATTCTTTTGGTTTCTTTGATTTCAATAGACATATAAAATCAATGGAGAAAAAGCAGTCCACTTGAATCCAAGGCCTCAATTGAAAGACGCAAAGCCTTCGACGAAATCCAAAACTGGCGCCTCATGTCTAGCTTGTGGGAGATATTTACAAGAATCACCGAATCGGTTCTGTTCAATTGCTTGCAAGGTATATCAGTAAATTGAATTAACATGAATTAGATTAATTTCAGATTACTAAATCCATTTTTTCTTATTGTTTATAATTTTCAGTTCTCTGTAGTTCCAATGAAGCCTAAAGATCAGCAAACACTAATGACAAATCTTCCAGTTGAGGGAGGATATACTGACATTTCATGTGCAAGTGACAAGGAATCAACTCTCTCTTTTACAGATTTTTCTGATGAGACTCCAGCCCACTTGATGATGATGAGCCCAGGATTGAAGCCAATAAAGCAATTGCACAAGAGAAAAGGCGTCCCCAGAAGGGCTCCTCTCTATTGATTGCATTGCACATCGCACATCATTATAAGTAAAAAATTTCCTCCTAGAATTTTTTCATTTGTATCACAGAAGTATTCACAATAAAATCACTTTATTAGAGCATTCATTTTGGGATTTTAGTTGGGTTAGCTGGATGAGGAGCCCCCATTGTGTTTAAACAAAGCAAAGACTACATTCTTGGAGAGGTTGGTTGTACAGCATAAAATGAATCATTATTGGAGGAGAATGCTAGAGTTTTGATTGGATTTATTATGATTTATGTTTTATTTTGAGCACGCTTTGCATAAACTTTGATTTTTTAACGAATTCTATATGTAAAATTATTTCCTTTTCATGTATAAAGAATTCGTTAAAAAGTAAAAGTCTGTGCTGACTGTTCCAGTTTCTATTCCATATTTGATAATTATTATTATTATTGTAATGAATTTGTTTTGGTATAATTGTTAGTAGCTCTCTGGGGTCATATTCTTGATGGGAATGTTTCTAATTTTGTTGACATGAGTGATTGTGTTATCATTATTTTTTTTTACAAATAGTTAGCCGTCATAGATTGAGAGAGAATTGTCGCAATCTGTGTCGAATGAGTGTGGTGTCACATTACGGCTGGGCCAATTTGGGGCCCTACCTCTCCTTACATTATGGCAGAAATGCTTTGATAATGCCGGTTTCATATGATTTGTGGCAGACAAAAAGAGCCGCAAAAATGGGTTTCTGACTCGTGAGGGGATTTGATGGCGAAAATCGTTGAACATGGAATGCAAGTAAATGGGTGAATTATGGACATAATATTGCACATGTATCACTAAATACTTTTTGTCAGTGTTGTAAAAGTCGTTAAGCGCTGCACCACTAGCACTTAGGGGTATTAATTTGGGACTAGTTATGGATTAGATGGATGGCCGAGAGTTGACCGTCGGCCAACAGACGATAAGCCAACTGCCTGTCAGAATTTATTATTATTATTTTTTACTTTTTTTCCTGTAATTGAATAAATATCAAATATATATCAAAATATTTCAAATATTTTCATATATTGAACCTAAAATTGAAAATCAAATTCCAAAAAAACTCAATATTGACTATTGGGAATCAAAATCCATAAGCTACTAAACAAAATCCAACAGATATGATGAGAATAAATTCATGATGCATACTCATCAGTATTTATTATCTTGTAGAGTTATAGGTAGTGGCCAGTGGGTGCAAGAAAGTAGATCCATTTTGAGATTAAACATGGCAAGTTTAGTAACTTATAATGCATCAAAAGCATTTTAATGTAATTCAGATACTACAATGGAAATTCAGTTCAAGAATTCAAGGAATGGAACAAGAAAGCCAAATTTGAGAGAATAAAAATGAATAAAATCTGACAGGCTCGGCAACTAATTTTCTTCAGCAAAGAATAATAAATTCAATAATTAATTATGAAAATATATACCAATTGAAACAAATAACAATGTGTCCTAATATTATCTAGAAAGAGAAGAGGGGAGGGGAGGGGAGGGGGGCGTGAATAAATTTGTACATGTTATTACTAAATTTTCGCGTTTAGTCAATATTACGAAAATACTCCAGTCTAGTCAATTTAATAAATCAAGCATAATAGTGCGAAATTAAAAGACGCATGATTTTTACATGGAAACCTTCAACAAGGAAAAACAACGGGTTGTTATGTGAGCCATACACAAACTTCGAATCCACTAATTGCAATGGTGTTTACAACCTAGCTTGACCACGTCAAACCTTATGGTCACTAACCCACCACTACTACCCGCAAGCCTTTAAAAGTGAACTTGGTTCCTTGCTTGCAAACTACCAAATGGTAAATATAAGACTTGACTCTCCAAGAGAAGAAATAAATAACCTAAAGTGAATATATGCAATATTCAAAGAGCATAAATGCAAGGTTAAACATTTAAGCTTATCTAGGCATGTATGAACATGTTAAAGACATTCCTATATATCATGTAGCTATATGACATGCATACAACATAGCTATATTTGCAAACAAAGACCTATATGCAATAGTTACCACAAACAACTCACAAAGCACAATAAAAATGCAATCTTGAAACTAGTCAAGTTCTAAAGATGCAATTTTGAAACTAGTCAAGTAATAAAAATGCTATCTTGTAAAGCAAGAACATGTGAAGAGATGCAAATAATGTTCTAACTGCAAGTCATGTGAGTAAATAAGAAAACCCATGAGAAATCATACCTAGAACATGTTAGAAGATGTGTGAAGATGATGGATTCTGGATTTGGAGGATTAAAGATGGGATCTTAGGAGTCTCTCTCTTAAAAAATATTTTGTCTCAAAAATTATTATTATTATTTTGCTCTATCAAAAGTCTGTATAACGAAGTGAAGAAGAAAATAAAATATATATGTCAGGTCACAAAAACTGCACAATTTATATATATATATGCAATTTTTCTATTATTAGTTCGAACTGACAAAAAATATATCAGTTCCTTACATGTGGACTATTGGATTTAAATACTTAGACTTAATTGTATGCACTTGTCAAAGCATATTTTAAATCTAATGGTCCACATGCAAGGAACTGATATATCTTTTGTCAACTCGAATTGATAATAGAAAGACTGCATATATATTTGAGTTTTCAACTAAAAAAAAAAACTGCACCGTTTAATATATAGGCTAATTGGCACTAATGCCCTTTGAACTATACCCGAACTTGCATCTTAACCCCCATACTTTTTTTTTTTTTGGCATTAAACCCCCTGAACTATCATAAATTGGCAATGGCTAACGGAAACCTGATTCCGTCTAGGGAAATTACACTAAGTTACCCTTATTATATGCATAATTGCATTAAACTGGAAAAATATAATAATATGACCCAAATACCCCTCTGACCAGTTGACTTGATTTGTTATCCAAAACAAATTTGACATGTGTCATCAAATTTTAAAAATAAAAAATAAAAATAATGATTAAATAATAATACAATCCCTTTTCATAATAATAATAATAATAATAATAATAATAATAATAATACAATTACAAAAATAAATAATAATAATAATAATAATACAACTTATTATCAACAACCAAACAAAACAAAAACCCTAACCACCACTCATTATCATCATCACCAGTCAACCACCACCACACTCATCACTCATCATCATCATCTTCCACCAACACCAACACCAAAACCCTAGCCACCACCACCATTCAAAAGTCGCCACGTCTTTTCTCTCCCTCTTAACATCTAGTTCATTACGCTCTCTCTCTCTCTCTCTCTCTCTCTCTCTCTTTACAGATATGGTCCACCGCCGCCACCACCATGTCTTCTCTTCGCTTCTCGCTTGATCTCCTTCAACTGCTGTTGCGTCGTCTTTACGGATTTGGTTCCAGCCGCCGCTCGATCTCTTTCATCGCTCTCTCACTCTCTTTGTGAATCCATCTCCATCAATCTCCTCCATTTTTGATCTCCGAGAAAGAAGAAGAAGAAAAAGAAGAGATCGATGAGGAGATGAGAGATTGAGAGGAGGATCATGGTAGATGATTTTTAGGTTTGGTTTCGATTGATTTCTGTTTGATTTTGGTTTAGGTTTGATGAATTCGGTGAAGGGTTTGGTGGGTTTGGTGAATTGGTAGTGGTCAGGGTTTGAAGGGTTGATGATGGTGGTTTGGTGGTAGATAGTGGCTGTGTGTGATTGGGGTTTAAATTTAATTGAGAGTTTGGAGGTGGTGTCGATGGTGGCTGCGTGTGATGGTGAGGAAGAAGATGATGAGGTTTTTTTTTTAATTTTTTTTATTTTTTTTTAATTTTTTTTTTTAATTTTTAATTTCTGTTTTAAAAGTTTATTTAAAAAAAAAGTTTAATTTCTGGGTTCGATTTATTAATTCCTATTTTTAATTTAATTTAATTTAATTTATTAATTTTTTATTATTTAATTAAATTAAATTTATTATCTTTTTATTATTTAATTTCATTAAACTTATTAATTTAAATGGATTAAATTATTTTTTAATTAGTTTTTTTTATTATTATTAACCATTATTTTTTAATCAGAATTGTATTATTATTAACTATTATTTTTTATATATAAAAAAAAAATTTGATGACACATGTCAAATTTGTATTGGATAACAAACCAAGTCAACTGGTTTGAGGGGTATTCGGGTCATATTATTATATTTTTTGGTTTAATGCAATTATGCATATAATAAGGGCAACTTAGTGCAATTTTCCCTAGACGGAATCAGGGTTCCGTTAGCCATTGCTAATTTATGATAGTTCTGGAGGTTTAATGCTGAAAAAAAAGGTATAGGGGTTAAGGTGCAAATTTGGGTATAGTTCAAGGGACATTAGTGCCAATTACCCTATTCATTAGCCTAATATATATATATATATAGAGAGAGAGAGAGAGAGAGAATACCCCTTTTTAACCAAAAAATTAAGAACATTATTGTTTTTAGCCACAATTGGTAAATTGATTGTTTTTTTCAAACAATCCACTGTAGAGACATAATTGCCCCTATTATTTTTTCAAAACCTCTTCTCTCTCCTTTTCTTTCTTATTTTCACCAGATTTTTTTTTCCTCTTTCTCTCTCTCTTTTTCTTTGTTCTCACGCCTTCTTCTTCTTCTTTCTCTCCTTCTCTCTTTCTCTCCTCCTCTCACCTCTATCTTCTCACTTTCTCTCATTCTTCTTCTTCTCTTTCTCTTTCTCTTTTTTTCCAGATTTTTTTTAAACAAAAATTTTCAGATTTCATTTGTGTTTAAGTTTGGGTTTTTTGATCGTCAGTCGTTCGATAAGGGTGGTTCGGTTTCCATATTTTTTTTAAAAAAAAAATTTCAGTTATTATTATTATTTATTTTTTTTTTTGAAATTTTTTTTTTCAGATTTTGTTTTTGTTTAAAATTATTTCCAAATTTTTGTAAAAAATTTCAGGTTTTTGAAATTATTTCCATATTGTTTGAAATGCGCGCCCCTCTCACACCATGCCACACCAAGCCGGCTTTCGTTCCGAGCGTTCTTCGGTCCAGTTTTGATCTCGAAACTAGAAATTTGATTCCGTATTCGGAATATAGACCCGGACTCAATCATAAATATGAAAAATTACATAATATTCCACTCTAAGCTTGGAATTAAATTATGGTTTCCGATAAAAACACTAAATGTCCCAAATGTCTTGGAAATCATCCGAAACACATAGACAAGTCTCTGAATCGCTTGGAACTCATCTAGGGAAAAATCCACACACGGTTGGATTCGTAAAAAAATAAAAAATCTCAAAAATATAATTCTTTGAAATACAATAAGATTTTACCAACCATACCAAAACAAACACAAATACTAAAATGCATGAGTTGTGTGTGTGTGCACTCTACATCTCTTCAATTAAGAGTCAAGATAAGTAAATTACCTTCCTTGAAACTCTTGATGTCCACAATGAGGTCCATAGCATTTGAGGAGATTTTTTCAATCTTAAGCTACCCTTACATAGTTGAACCCCATTGTGGTTTTGTCAACGAAATAAGCTAATCAAAAAGTGAGGTACTTACAAATTACAGTATAAATCAATGCTGCAAATATCATTCTCTATAAGGGAAAAAGATTCAAAATCTCCCTTTACTGGTAATACAACTGTTGAACTGCTTTTAATCCTAAATTTTATTAACAATCAGTTATTTGAGTTCTGTGATTTTTAATCCTAAATTTCACTGTTTGAGCTGTTTTGTGATTTTGTCGAATGAATTCCTTGAATTGTGACTTGAGTTTTTTTTTTTTTACCCCAAAAACGAAGTCGTTTGGGGGGTTTCGAATTAAAAATAAATAAATAAATAAATAAAGAACATCTCGGTGATTAGGCGGATTTCCGCCTAGCTTGGCCAATTTTGACCGAATCGGGGCGTTTGGTCACCGACCAGCGCCTAGGTGGGGACTAGTCGGCCCAAGTCGGGAACTTTTACAACACTGCTTTTTCCCATGTTAGCTGGGATGGTTAGGTTTCGATATACCAAAACTCCATGCCTTGCTCGAGACTTGAGTGGGAAAATGTTTAGTCAAAGACACAAATTCACATTGCGGAGATGGTTGATACGAGCTCAAATATTGAACTCAGAATTAAAACAAATTAAGATATAATGTCAAGTAATTGTTAAATTCAAAAGTTTAGTTCAAACAAAAACATATATCAACCTTATGTATAATCAATTGTTATCTTTAAATCCAAACTTTGTATGTGCAAATAATGGATTTGAAAATTATATAGCACCTTTTTGAGGGTGTATTTTAAGACTATCACCATTTTAATTACTTGAGTTTAAATGGCACCTATTACGGTGAATGGACAAAAATGCCCCTAACAATAACCTTCTTTACAAATTTTATTTTTTTCAAAATCCTTCATCAATAGATGTCGAAATCAGCCTCCAATGGAGGCCAACTAAGAAGAAGATGAAAAAAAAAAATTGGAGGTCATTTCCGAGACTTTTCAAGTATTTTCGAGACTTTTGGTAATTTCCAAGACTTTTTGAGCAAAAATGAAGTCTCAAAAAAATTTATTTTTACCTAGAAAGTCTCGGCAATTACTGAAAGTCTCGAAAATGCTTGAAAAGTCTCTGAAATGACTTGAAAAGTCTCGGAAATATATGAAAACTCTTGAAAAAATAATATGAAAAGTCTCGGAAAATACATGAAAACTCTCAGAAAATACATGAAGAGTCTCAGAAAAATATGAAAAGTCTCAGAAAATACCTGAAAAGTCTCCGAAAGTACATGAAAAGTCTAAAAAAAAAAATTCCAATTATTTTTTCTTCTTTTTCTTCATCGACCTCCAATGGAGAACAATTTTGACCTCTATTAAAGGTCGATTTTGACCTCAATGGATGTCGAACAGACTTCCAACGGAGGTCGAACGACTTTAACCTCCATTGGAGGTCTGTTAAACAGACCTCTATGAAGAAGAAGAATGAATAAAATCAAAAAAAAGAAAACCTAAAAAGTAAATAAAAAAAAATAAAGTAAAGTAAGCATATTTTTTGGAAGTCACTTACTTTGGTGCCTTTGAAACATAAGTTATTAAAGTGGTGATAGTCTTAAAACCCCAACTTAAAAAAGTGACAAAAACCCCTATTTCCTCTACAGATAACTACCCACACAATAATTTTAAATTCCCAAACCTATGGTATAGAAAAGAAGTTTTAAAGTGAGTAATGACATGGATTTGCTATTTAGTCCTCAATGAAATGGATAATTTATATCCATAGTTCGATAGTTGGATGGATTTGAATTCTCTCATTACCTTTCTTTTTCCTAGACTTTTCATAATCTAGTGACACCTAAGCATAACAAAAAATATATGGTTAAGATTTGATCAATATTTTTTTTTTTATCTCTCATGCAAGTTGGTGATTTAATTACAGTTGATCAAAAACTAGGAAAAACAAGGTCAATGAAAGGATCCTAACTCCTAATGGCTATGCCGTCCAAATTTTTGTTTGATACATGAGTTTATAGGATTTATTTATTTAACAATTTAATCATTTGGTTTTAGTTATCTTTTGAAGATTATCAAATACAATATAACATTTCTAAAGAAAAGTTTTACGATAATTGGAGAAATATACTTTGTTAATGACAAAAAATGTTATCACCTTCCCCAACCTCGGAATATAAAGGTATGATCACCTCGTAAGGTCAAGCAACCAAGTCACCTTCCAGGGTTTAGCTTTGAGGTAGATTTGCTACAGGTTATAGAAGTAAAACGGTTACTACCCAAGGAAAAAAATAATCTAGTAGGAGTGTAGTTTAACAAAGAACCCTTGCTTGGAGAATTCCTTAACAAAATGCAACTTCAATATGACATAGCAGTTGTAAAGGCACCCTAAGATCCAATGAGGTCAAGTTTCTAACTTTTCTTCAGATTAGTAGGAAGGAATCTAGATGAATAAGTGTCCAAATACATCACGTGTAGGGGTGAGTCTCATTTGGGATATGTTGAGAGATCATAAAGATAGGTCTCTGCCAGAGTCCAAGTCAAGATAAGAGACCGACTCTTTAAGAGTCCTAACCAAAATCAAACTCTGCTGAAGCCTTATAAGACTCACACGTGTCCAGTCATAAGCCAACCAATATACCAAAAGATATCCTCCTTGGCTAAGTCTAGTGTAGCACATCTTCCCAATCAAATTTTGAACAACACTCGTCGAAACTATAGAGTTTCATATTTTGACCAAGTCTCTGTTAAGTCTATGTCTAAGGAAGTTAACTAAGACACATTTTGTGCAGTTCCAAACAGTTATGGTCGACAAGCCAGAAGAAATATCACATTCTATAAATCAACAGGGAAGGTACTCCCATGATCTCTACGGTGAATAAAAACTGTTACTAAACCACTAGAAGGTGGGATCTATGTATAAAAAGGGTTATATAACCATTGTACGATGGGTTCAATCGAATAATATTACAAATTTTTACTCTTCTCACTAGAATATGATTTACTATGTGCTTTGTTTCACTTCAGATGGTAGAATTTTGTATTATGGATGTTATGTAGATTCAATATTAGTAGCCATCCCTTAAATAAACACCTTTCGCTGAGTAATCTGAAACAAATAACACGGTGTGATCAAATATATATCTAGAGGGGGGGGGGGGTGAATAGATTTTAACAATTTTACCCAATTTTCGTGTTAATCAAGATTACGAAAATACCCCAATCTAGTCAACAAATATAACAAGTGTAATATGGTGCGGAATTATAAATGACACTTGATATTTACGTGGAAACCCTCACGGGAAAAACCACGGGCTGTATAGTGTGCCACACTCAAACCTCGAATCAACTAAATGTGTAATGATTACAACCTAATCCCGATCAATAATCAACACACCTACCTAATCCCGGTATAAGTGGACCTAGTCCAATTGCTTGCAATCTAAGCAACCTAATCCTAGAAGCTACATGCAAGACTTACTTCTCAATGAAGAGATTACAACCTATGTGAATATAAAATGATATTCAATGAGCAAATAAAGCTAGGTAACCTTAGATGCTTATCTAGGATGATTAGATAACAATAAATGCAATCCTAGATGTCAATGGCTAAATGACATGTCATAAAGCTTAGCAAATCATAGATAAACAATAACCTAGATGTTGCTATCAAAATACATCACTCAAACATGTCAACACAACAATCTCTATTTTGTATCTAGAATATATTCTAAGAGCATACAAATAATATAAGAGATTTCTTTGATAAATAAAACACTAAGCTTAGATGAGATTAGTGAAGAACATACCAAAGCAAGTGTGTTGAGCAAAACCCATGCAAGCAAGCATCCTAACTATGCTAGAAAATGCTAGATGATCTTTTGATGCATATGAGAATGGTTTTGTGTGTATAAAAATGAGTTCTTGATTTCTTTTCTCTCAAGTTTCTCTTTTTGAACTTTAGGGTTCTTTAGAATCAGAGAACTAAGTTAGAGAAATGAGAAAGTATGATATATATAGTCATCAAGAAACAGGGCATGTGAAAAGATAAGATTGCCCCTGAAACGCTCAAACGGCGGTTTCATTCTGCGGTCGGGGCCGCAGAATCTGACCGCAGAATTGAACCTGAGAAAGAAACCGACCTAAAATATCTAATTCGGCGGTTTCATTCGGCGGCCAGGCCGCCGATAATAACCTCAGAATTCATCCTGAGAACAGGGGAGAAAACGGCGGTTTCATTCGGTGGTTTCGAAACCGCCGAGTAAACCGCAGAACACAACCCGAGAATAATAAATGCATCAGGTGTGAAACGGTGGTTTCAAATCGGCGGCCAGACCACCGATCTAACCGCAGAATCAGACCAGAGACCTCTGATCCAAAACGGTGGTTTCATTCGGCGGTCTGGGCCGCCGATTCACCAAAAGTGGTGAATCCAAGGAGAAAGCCAAGGCTATCACCAAGAGCGGTCTTCGCGCAAAACCAAGCACATAATTGTGCAAGCGCGGACCTTTCCGAACATATTCGGGAAACGAATTACACGACACAAACAAACACACAACAAGATATAATCAAACAAAGTGCAAGTGTGTAATGTGACATGTGAAGAGTATGCACACAAATGCAAGTATGCTAAGTGTGTGTGTGCTTCTAGATCTCTTCAAAGAAAACTAAGCACAAGAAATATACCTTTGAGTGCTTGTCACCTTGAGGTCTTGAATAGGGCCTTTGATGTTGGTCTTCCATCACCTAATCTACCCTTACAATTCAAACCCCAACTTGTGGTTTGTTCACGAAATAAGCCAATCAATAATGGGAATCCTTACAATCTCCCCCTTTGGCTATTTCGTGACAAAACCACCACTCACATAAATCCTCACAATAAAAATAGAAACTAAAGGAGAATTTCTACATTACAAAGAGATGATTAAAAGCTATATCTTCAAGTCTTCAATCTCTTGTAGAACAATCAATCCTTCACCAACAAAGTTTCTATACTTTCAATACAAGTAAGTGTGAGATTAATCATGTGAGATAAAACAAGCATTTGCAATTAGGAATTTAAGCACAACATCATGCAATGTATGTGTAATGCAAATGCTCCCCCTCAAAGGGTTACTCTCCTATCAAAGTAAACTCCCCAATCATGCAAGAATGCTACAAAGATTTAGCAATAAGCATTCTCCCCCTAACTACATACTACAAAGGGTTACTCCCCCTCAATATGAAATCTCCCCAAATGCACATTAACTACTACAATTTGCAACTCCCCTTAATCACATCTACAATTTGCAACTCCCCTTAATCACATCCTACTCCCCCTTTTTGTCATGAAATAGGCAAAGGAGTAGTCCCCAACCGGGTCACTCATAGCAAAGAGAGATAGTAGCATACAAGATAATGCATAGTCAAATAAGCCACTTTATGCACTCATTTAATTGGAGAGAATCAAGGAGATTTATTTTATGAAAATGTGTGAAATAAAAATGCTTTGCATACAAGACATGGTGCATTCAAGTCCAAAATACAATGGTATTTGACAAAGCAAATGACAAAGGTTTCAAATAGAATTCAAACCAATTTTACCATTTGTCATGAGAAAAGCAAGGATATAGAGAATTTATTGATTTTCATTTTTAACAACAACTATATCCAACTTTATAAGCGAAACATGGCATGAGCGACTTTGCACCCTATTTGATTTTTCCGGGTATGAAACCCGTATGATAGTAACCATGTTCAACAAATAAAGAAAGAGAGACATTTGGATTGAAACATCTTTTGAATGGATACATGATCCTTTATCAATTTTAGTCTCACTAGCTTTTTCACACATTGTTTTGCATTTAAGAATATGCAATCATATAAACATGCATGAAGAGATATTCAACAATTATGAATGCACACATATGAAAACACACAACATACAAATATAGAAATAGGCATGAGTTGTGAGTGTGTGCAACTATGATCTCTTCAAAGCATGTAAGCACTAAAATATACCTTTGGTGCTTCTTCACTTGAGGTCTTGAGAGGGCCATTGGATGATCACCAATTCCTAAGCTACCCTTACAACAACCCCAACATGTGGTTTGTCCACGAAACAAGCCAATCAACAAATGGGAATCCTTACATAATCTATCAAAGATTGGTTTTCCTTAACACCTTTCTCAACTTTTCTGCAAGTTTCTCAAGTTTGATTGACTTATTTCGGTGACAAACAACAATTGGGGTTTGAGATGTAAGGGTAGCCTAGGCATTTAATTGTTGATGATGAAGCTCAACAAAGGCCCTCTCAAGACCTTAAGATGATAAACACTTCAAAGGTAAAACACTTGTGCTTATTCACATTGAAGAGATCGTAGTTGCACACACACACACAACTTATGCATATCTATACTTCTTATATGTTGTGTGCTTTTATGTTTGTGCATTCATGTTCTTAACTCTTCATGCATTTGATTATTGCCATGCCATGCCATAAGTAGCTTTAGATTACATGATTTTTCTCGGGCATGCTTTGGCCTAGGCGACCATTGTCGGTACCGCTGTGTCCTTCACAGTGGTAGCCATAGCGGTGTGGATTCAATCTCAGCCATTCTCTTAACCGCTATGGTTTTTCACAGCAATAGGCACAACAGTTTGCATTCAACGCATACCATTATCATAACCACTGTGGAAGTCACAACGGTCAGTGCATCGCTTTGTTGACCTGATTGCATTTAAGTCCACCACTGTGGCTTTGGCAATGGTACTTGCAGCGGTCGACCCTTGTTTTGTCAAAACGGCATTGCTTTGTTTTGGACACCTATATATATATATTGCTTTCTTTTTAGGTCGTCCAAATGACTCAAAAATCCATATTTTTCATTGAGAGCATTTTCAAAGAGAGAAATTCTTACAAGAACTCATCTTTGATTACTCAAATCATTTCTATGTGCATCAATCATTCTCTAGCATTATCTAGGATCATCTAGGATGCATTTATGCATAGGTCTTCTTCAATACACTTGATTTGGTAAGTTGAATACCATAATCATCCATTTTAGTGTTCTTTTTTTTTTATCAATTAATCTCTTTTATTACTTGTATGCTTTTAGATTAAATTATATTTACAAGATTGAGATTATTGTGTTGATTGATTGAGAGTTGTATTTTGATAGCTATTGCCTAGGATTGCTTTATGTATGATAGAATGTTGTATGCCATGACATATAGCAATATTGATATCTAGGATTGATTATTGACATATTTAATTCCTAGATAAGCATTTATTGTAACCTAGCATTAATTGTATATTGAATATCATGATATTCACTTAGGTTGTTGATCTCTTTAGTGAGAATTAAGTCTAGTGGTTAATGTTGCTTGGTTTGCAAGCAAATTGATTTAGGTTCGCTATTAAAGGCCCGTTAGGTAGGTAGTGGTGGTGGGTTAGTGACCATGTAGGGTTTGATGTGGTCAACCTAGGTTGTAAACACCATTACAAATAGTGGATTTGAGGATCGTATGTGGCGCACATACTAGCTCGAGAGTTTTTCCTTATTGAGGGTTTCTCACGTAAATTAATCAATGAGCAATTTATTATTTTTCGCACTTAGATTAGGTTGATTGATTTTTTACTAGTTTGGGGTTTTTATTGAATATTGACTAATCAAGAAAAATTGGTAATTAACTTGATTAAAATCTATTCACCCCCTCTATATATATTTAGCACACCGTTATTTGTTTCAATTGGTATCAAAGTGAGTTCCTAGACATATTTAGGAGATTCGTGATTTTTGGTGTGTTTTACATTTTGTGTGATTTTTGATTATTCGTACATTTGCATTCATTTTGTTCATTCATAAACATTATGAGTGGAAACAGCGGTGGAAACGAGGGTGCCTCATGCACTAGGCCTCCATGATTGAACCAAAATTGGTTTAATTTTGGCCCTCATTTCCTTCTCTTTTTCCATGATTCTCGGGAAATATTCGATGATTTAATTGTGTAAATTAAGTGTTTTCAGGTATTTACAAAGTTCAGGGGCATTGGAGTAATATTGGAGAATTAGGGGTAAAAGTGTAATTATTGAAGGAAGATCAAAGCTGTTGTGATTTTATAAGAGTATATGGGGCTGTCCGTAATTTGCCAAGCAAATCAACAAACAGCGCCACGTCATTTAACTATACGGTGCGTTTTGTAGGGTGATTGGGCTTCTAAACACGCCCAGCCCATTGCTAAGCGACCCCTAGTGAAGACAAAATAATGCACCCGGCCCAAACCAGAGTGCAACCCGGCCCAACATCACTTCATCTTCTTCCTTCAACCTTCTGCTCCAACCGAGAACCAGCAAACCCTAGTGCAGCCGCTTCTATACAGTCGCCGGAAAGCGACCTATCTCCGGTCGATTTATAGTCCAAATGAACGGCGGAGCTAACGCGAGTCTGGTCGGCACCTTTTTGCCTATCCTAAACGCCGTGAACTCCAACCACGATCCTTGTCAAAGCCATCGGTGTCGCCTCCAACCGTGAAATTGCCATGTTATTGTCACGGTTGGTTTATTCTCCGTCGCCATCGTGACTCCACGAGTGACAAAGAGCCATTTGCAAACCTGATTTTGTTGCCCCTAGTGCCGCCTGAAGTCTCACAGCGAAACCTCACTGCATTCAAATTTGATTGGGCAAGAAAGTTACAGAATGCACCCCTTTGAGGGGTCAAAATGGCAATTTGCCAATTCAGGGATGTTTTGGTAATTAACCATCCGTGACCTATTTGAAAACACTATAAATTCATCATGGTTTTCATTTGAAAATCCTATCCTTTCTTCATCATAGGATCACCATAAATCATCTCTCAACATCCTCCATTTCTATACTTGGACTAATCTCCTCCATCCCAAACTCAACACCTAATCTAGATTACTTTCCCCCAATCATTCCTTTCTTCTCATCTTCTCCACATATCTCCTTAGTCACTTTCCATTTGACTCCACCTATCTATACACATCCTTATCATCCACTATTTACACAAGGAGCATTAAAGGCAATGAAGGATCAAGCTCTACAAAAGGAGGCCCAAGGGTAATTTCCTAATCTTTTACTTGCCTTTCCTTTGATTGTTGTTATCTGAAAATCGTTAATGGGATGGAATTCCAAATAACAACTTTAAAAGGACCAAGATCGAGATTGATCCTGATCGGAGGGATATCACGTAGTTTGATACCGACTATGTCCCTATCAATGTAAGTAGGATATGGAATACAAGAGATCAAGCAAAAAATAAGCTTTTATTGATCGTCCCTTTACATTATAGATATATGAACTATGCATTTTGGGGTTATAGCAATGTATGGAGATTTGGTAAATAAGGGTAATGGTGAATCTGTGCCTGTTGATAAGTAGAACTTGAATGTAGGGTTTCTGGAGAAGATTTTCGGTCCCTTTTCTGATGAATAAGTAGTTATATATATCTTCTGTTACTTGCCATGCACTCCTTAAATTTCGGTCTAGGGTTTGGCTAACGCAAGATCGTCTTCTTTTTAGGAGATAATCTCGGAGTTTTACGCGTGGAATCTAGTCTTTCCTTCCTAGGAGGAGTTAATCTCGTAGCAAATATTTCCTTCCTATAAGGGCTCTAACTGAGTTGACCTGCTTAAAATAGAACTCTTAGTTGGCAGAAAGGAGCACGTCTCCTTTGTATGGCAGTGTTTTGATGGGTCTCTTATAGAGCTTTCAAATTCTGATTCGAGAATCTTGCTGCCTGATATCTTCTTGCTTGGCGGAGTGGCTATGCTAGGAAGTGTAAGCCAGTAGGCATCCTGCTGATGGAGTAGGGGAATGTTTAGCTGGTACTATAGCGGGATGCTTAGTGGAACTCTGTGTCGGGGTACTGCAGGGTTTATACTTTAGCAGGATGCTCAATATAACTCCGTGTTGGGGTACCGCGGGGTCCATAGGAAACTGTGTCGGGGTGCTGCGGGGTCCATAGGGAACCAGGGTATGACGGGGTTGGACCTCGCTGATCGAACCAAAATTGGTATGATTTTGACCCTCACTTCCTTCTCTTTTTGCTTGATTCTTGGGCAATATCTCATGATTTAATGGTGTGAATTAAGTGTTTTTAGATATTTATAAAGTTCAGAGGCATTGGAGTAATGATTGCTTCATTTATACACAAAGTGTAGCCCCAGTTCCATATCATTTTGAGTTCGTTTCTCGGGTAAAACCGGGTATTTAATATGATAAAATAAGTGTTTCAGGTATTTTTTGGAGTTCAGGGGCATTGGTGTCTTTTTGGAGAATCAGGGGTCAAAGTGAAAATTTGAAGAAAAGATTGAAGTTTCTGTGATTAGAGAGAAGATGAGGGGAGCCTTTTGTAATTTGCCAGGCAGCGCAGCACAGCGTGCCACGTCATAAGTGAAACGGTGCGTTTCACTTATTGGGTCGCGCCCGACCCGGCCCAAGATCTGACAAGCCCAACCGGTTCATGCCTAACTACTGAGTACACCCCTGCCTCCTGCTAAGTGCACCCCACTGCATCAGCGTCAGCGCCATGTCATAAGTGAAACGGTGCGTTTTGGCGTTGATGCTGATGACATCAGCATGACGTCAGGATGACGTCATCGTCTTCTACCTTCAGCAGCCCGATTGCAGACCCGCACGGGTGGACCCGACCCGGTCGTGACCCGACTTCTGACCCGGTCCCGTTCGACCGTTTTCCGTCGTATTTTTCGGCGGTTCTCCGCCCAGATCGACGGCCGGAGCTCCCCCGGTCCGTTTGGCACCGTTTTTAGGCCTCCATGCGTCACTTTTCCATCTCCTCCAATTCTTCCAAGCTTCCATGGTTGCCACCTCCATTTTCTCCACCGCGGCATGCAAGCGGCACCCTCACGACAGTAATTCGCCGCGGTTGAAGTGCCGCGGTCGTCCAACCGCAGCAACCTCGCGACAGAAACCTTCCAAACTTGCCGCGGTTCAGTTGTCGCTTCTGCCAACCGCGAAAATGCCCAGACCGCGGCAGTCCGTCTCTTGGTCGTTTTGGACGAATTTCTTGCCCTATTTTGGACCCATATATATACATCTCTTCATCTTTTGAGAGAGAGAGGGAGGAGACACAAAAAGAAAAGAAAATACTCTCCAAAGAAAGGAAACTCTCCTACTCCTCCAAGACTCCATCTTTCCTAAATTCCTACACAATCCAAGAGACACTTGACACCAATCTATGATCTTTTCTTGTTATTGGGAGAAAGAAAATTGAAGGAGCTTGAAAAAGGAGAGGAGCAAAAGGAAGAAGAGGAAGCTCTCAATTATAGTTTTCTCTAACTTTTTCTCTTTTATCCTTTGTTATAGCCATGTATTTATTTGAGATTATTTGTTGTATGGCTATTAGTTGTAATATGAGCTAAACTTTCATTGTTAGGATTTGATGAACCCCACCCATGAATATTTATATCTATTGACCTTTGTTTATTCATTTTGTGCAAGTGTGGTTTGTATGGGTATTTTTGTGTGCTTAATGCTTTTCAATTGTTTGATCTCCTTTTGAATGAATTTTTGTGGTGTGTTATGTACTGACCGGAGATGCACGCCACGTGCTCGATAAAATGCCTTCTATACATGTCTAGAAAAGTAGACCTACTTAGGCTAGCGTATAGGATTCCTTAGTGTGCCAAGGTTCTTAATGAACTCATTCATATATTCCGAGTAATCGAGAGATAGGCTTGGGTATGATTTTGGGTGCGATCTATTCTACTCGACCGAGATTGTGGGTTAACATTTGAGTGCATGAATCTATGAATTACATGAGCATGTTTTGGGTGAATAATTGAGTCTAGAACAGAAATCGACATAGGGTGGGGTGTAGTCAAATCCTAACATATTTCTCTCTATTATTACACTTGTGTTTATTTTCGTGTTATTTCTTTTTCGCAATAGCATTTAGTTTTTTTTTAGTTTTATTTTAGTTTAGTTTAGTTTAATTTACTTAATTGGAAAACCAACCTTTTTGATTGTTTGAATAGCAAATAGGCTAATCAATTTCGGTAATCGGTCACTCGATCCCTGTGGGAACGAACTTTACTTACTATTGTGCTACTCTCCGACCTCGTCCTATTTCGAGTGTCACTTGAGTGATAGCCAAGTAATATTGGTGGCAAAAGGGGCTGAAATTGTAAAAAGTGTGTGCAGATCATTCATCTTCAAATAGGCATATCTCTCTCTTCAGATCGAACCACATTTCGGATTATATATATTCGGAAAGCTACGGAAGTCTACTTTCTAGAAGTTTTTACGGATTGCGATTCCGAGTTTTCTACAGAAAGTTATGCCCATTTTCATAGCTGCTGCGCACTCCCTGTCGCCATCGCGACCTATACTTTCTAGAAGCAACGAAATGGACGTTTTTCATGCCATTTTTTAGGGGTATTCTTGTCCTTTCATGCCCATTTCATACCCTAGCTTTTCTAACATATAAATACACCATTTTATGCTAACTCATGACAACTCTTGACCACCAAGAAACCTCCATTCTCCACCATTCCTTTTCTCTCCATTTTCTCTCCTACCTAAACTTAACATCTAAATTACCCCCCCCCCCCCCCCCCCCCCCTAATCATTCCTTTTCTTCCCATCTTCTCCACAAATCTCCTTAGTCACTTCCCATTTGACTCCACCCATCTAGACACATCCTCATCATCCACTCTTTACACAAGGAGCATCAAAGGCAAGGAAAGGATCAAGCTTACAAAAGGAGACCCATGGGTGATTTCCTAATCTTTTACTTGCCTTCCCTTTGATTGTAATATGTGTAATTAAATCCCCTTCCTAGGGTTTTGATGTGAGAACATTTGGATTGGGATTTGCTTAAGCTTTAATATATTTTTAATCTCTATTTGTGTTCTATTCATTTTATAATTAGATTCTATGCATTATATAATTGACATGTATACCCACTAGTTGGTTATAATATTGCTTAGGATAATTTGTTATATAATCTTCATTGGATTGACAACCTTGATGGATTGAGAACTTAGTGAATAGGATAGATTGTCGGAGGGTATATCAACCACGATAATCTAAGCCGTTAATTGTAACAAACCGATCCCGCCGTGACCCCCTTTCCTTAATCGGTTAGGCATTGGGGTGGGAAGTTGTTTAAGGTTCATAATGATGGCCTAAACACATTTTAGAAATCAATTAGTTAACATTTATGAGATTCGTTCATTAAGGTAGCTTGATAAGCATTTCCCGTAATTCACTTGTGATCCCATTAATTCCCTACCTATTCTCTTAATTGTTTATTCCATTATCTTATCTAGATTTGTTAAGTATTCTTTTATTAGTTTATTAGGTTTATTTTTCATGTATGTTTGATGGCTTGACAACCCATTCACTCATCCATATTTTTATGATTTATTTTATTGCATATAGATTAGTTAATTTGTTCAACTAATCACTCTAATTCTCTGTGGAACGAATCCCATTTGCCACTTTACTAATTTTCTATATAAGTGGTGAAAAATCGGTTTTCTAAACGATCACATTTTAAATATCATTTTGTTGAGTACACAAACGACGCTTATCACCCGCTGTAGGTTCTAACGAGTATCCCGGCTTGGGACGTTGCTTACGAATCAAGATGATGGCGGGGTCCTTTAAGAAGCTAAGGGAAGGCTGAGCTAGACCCCGCTGAAGGAGGTGTGCATTCGGACTAGTCGGGGTAGTCGGATGATGTCTATACTCATATATTCTCCTTGTGTTTGAGGTGAAAAATTCTTCCTTGGTCCTTCGTCAATTTTGGCGGTTAACAGAAGTCCCCCCTGACTTGGACACTGATACCTTGTCGGGGTCGGAGTCAGGATCCTGTCTATACTTGAAGGATTTTTCTGCTTTATTTGCTTATTTCCTTGTTTGACTAGTTCTCCCTTTAGGAGGAGGAAATCTTTTAAAATACGCTATCATTAAATGCCCAGTCTGCGTGCCAACTGGTGACTAGCTTCCATGTTTTAAAAAGAGCCGTTTTGGCGCTATTAACGTGAAACCGCCTCCCACACGTCTTTCAAAACACTCTACCAGTCATCTATTCTGGTTACCTAGTGTGTAACCATCTCCCTCCTTTTATAAGTAGACTGGCTTCACTGGTGCTTTCTTCCTTGCTTTCAGACTTTCAGAATTAGAAAACCGAGAAAAAACCCTTGCTTTCTTTTTCCTTCTCTTAGCAATATTTCAATTTCCTTCAACATTCTTTAATGGCTTCTCCTTCGCAAATCTCTCATTCTCAAGACATTGCCATCGAGCAAAACCCTTCCACGATAATAACCTCTGCTCATCCCGACCCCGCTTCTTCGCCTCAATCTGATAGCATTGACGCCCTCTTCAACATGGAGACGGCTGATACGGTGGAGGACTCCCTGATGTCGGAGAAGGGGAAACGAGTTTGAGAGGATGACGGAGCTTCTAATGACACCCCGTGGGCTCAGCGCCGTTGCTCCACTCGAAATCCATGAATCGGGTCGGGTTTTCACAACCAGCCTGAGGATCCTGTCATTATTAGTGACCCAGCGAATGTGGCAAAGGTGGGTAGTGGTGATGGAGGTAATGATGAAAGGGTTTCGCTAGTCGGGGTTCAGGCCGGCTCTTTTGCCCTTTTTCATGACGGGAGGATAGTCCCCGACTCCATCTGCACTCTAGATACTCTGGCCAAGCTAAGGGAGGAGTATAAGATCCCAGACAACATCATCCTCTCCCTTCCTCACTTGGGTTATGATGTCTACACCCCGCCTCAAGATCGCCTGCTGATCCACAAGGCGGCCTTCGAATGCAGTGTTCGACTACCACTACATCCCATACTCCGTCGAGCTCTTGTTGCCCTGGAGTTAGCCCCCCTCCAGATCTCACCAGGGTTCTGGAAGCACTTGGCAGGGTTCTTGGTGCTCTGGAAGGAGCAGTGCGAGAAGGATCGCATAGACTGGGAGCCGGGGTTGGACGAGCTTCGCTTCGTCTTCAACATCACGAATATGGTGCCTCGGGGTCAGTTCTACCTGAGGGCATCAAATGACTTGAAGTTCACTGTCCCAGGGGCAAATGTGAAGTACTCGGCACCCTGGAAGGAGGAATGGCTCGTGGTGGAGGGCGAGTGGGGGCGCATTGCTTTCATTGGGGGATATGAATACCCCGTCCCTACTCAATTTACAGCGAGGGACAAATGGGCAAAGGGGACGCTAGCTCCTGAGTCCTGGGAGATTCTTACAAGGATCATGAAGAGGGGGTACACCAATATGCAATATCCCACTCTAGATCCCTTTGAGGGAGCGCGCCTGGAGCGGTATTTATGGATTTCTGTTGCCCTGCCTGGTAGGTTGACTGCATCTAACTCATTTGCTTTTTTATGTATATATTCTCCTTCTTCTCCTTCTAACTGAGTATCTACTCTTCTTGCAGTATCAGCTACCCCGATGGTAGCGGGGTCTCCATCATCTTCTAGGACAAGGGGTCTGGCTCTGCCAACTGACGCCTCTCCTACTCCTTCTCCTCCTCCTTCTATCATGGCTAGAGATGTGTCGGGGTCCACACGGACTGGAATCGACCCCGTTCCTCCTCCAGCTCCATCAAGAAATGCTCCGGCGGGGTCCAGGGCCAAGACTCCTGTTTGTCCTTCCACTGCTCCCCCTTCACGTTCAAAAATCAAGGAGATGCTTGCTCGGGCAACTAAAGCCCGAGGATTTGGGAAGCAAGCTCAGAAAAAAGGTCGAGATGCTGTTCCTCCTGCTACCAAGAAGCTACCTGCTACTCCTTCTTCTGCACCACCCTCCAAAGATCGTGCTAGAAGTGCAGACAGGGGAGAAGCTGCCTTCCTTCCTACCCCTTATGCTGAGGTTCCCTCTGCATCGAGGTCAGGGGGTACCACCTTTGACGAAGAGGTATCCCGATTTGCAGCCTCATGCCCTAGTGGAAGTTTGATGGACATGGCCAAGCTTCATACTGACATCTTGGTCACCAAGGGGGCTTCAGTTCTGGCTGAGGTAGACTCCTACTTCTTTCTTCCTTTTGGTGAAAAAACTAAACTCTTCTCTCCTTTTTTTTTTTTTTTTTTTTTTTTTTTTTTTTTGTGCAGGGCTTCAAGTTTGCCATGGCCTTGGAGAGGCAGCTGCTGACTTTGAGAGAGGCTTACATCGATCTCCAAGCGAAGCTGGAAGACACTCAACATGAGCTGGTTTAGACGCAACAGAATGTAGCCCCTCTAATTAAAGAAGCCAAAGAGTCTGAAGAAGGGAGGCAGGAGGCCCTGGTGGCTATAAGGCGCCTTGAACGCTGCTTAGACACTAAGACTGTCAAATCCTTACGCCGCAGAGAGGAGAGGGAGCGCATAAAAGTTGAGAAGAAGCTGCTGTTAGATGAGAACCAGCTTCTGCGGGATGCCATAGCAGACTTGGAGGCTCAACAGGGGCCTTCATTCGAGGATGGCTACTTCACAGCCTGCTATGAGGTGGCCACAGCTTTGCCTATTCCCTTCGACCTCAAAGAAGCCTTGAACTGGGACCGGGAGCAAATAATGGCGAAGGCTGCCTAGCTAGCAGGAGGGGATCAAGAAACGGAGGCTCCTTCACAGGAGGCAGCTCATCCGAGTCAGGGAGCTAACATAATTGCAAATACCCAACTTGATGGCACTGAGGGAACTATTCAAGATCCTTCTGCCCTTGAAGAACAAGTGGTGGATCCCGTGTCTACCTCAGGAGTAGTCCTGGTGGAGGAGGATGAGGGACCAGATAGACCCGAGGCCCCTATAGTTGATGATAGGTCTACTGTTGTGGAGGATGACCTAGCTAGCCACCAAGTTCCAGTTGTTGAAGGGATCCCGCAAATTGTTGAAGCTGTCAGTACCGGAGTAGAAGCAGCCGATCAAGGGGAGTAGCTGGAGGAGGAGTAGGAAGAAAGACTTGGCCCTTTTTTTTTTTTTCTTTTTTTTTTTTTTTTTTTTGTAGCCTGAATGGGGACTGGGCACCCTGATTATAAATATAACAATTTTCGTTACTTGTGAAAGTTCACAAATTTTACCATTATACGCGTGTGTGTCTTTTAAAAACGACATAGAGGGTGTGTGAAAGGGTTGTTAATCCGTTATTACCAAATTTTTGGATTAGTCAATATTACAAATATAACCCAATTCACAAAACAATAATCAAGTGTAATGAGGTGCGGAAATATAAACGACACTCGATTTTTACGTGGAAACCCTCAACAGGGAAAAACCACGGGCTATTATAGTGCGCCACACTCGAACCTCGAATCCACTAAATGTGTTAAACGATTACAACCTACTCCCGGTATAAGTGAACCTAGTCCAATTGCTTGTGTGACCACCTAATCCCGGTGTCCGACCTAATCCCGGTCTATCACAACAAGACTTCAATTGCTTGCGATCTAAGCAACCTAATCCCGGAAGCTACACGCAAGACTTACTTCTCAATGAAGAGATTACAACCTATGTGAATATATATAAATACTCAACAAATGCAATGAGAGCTAGGCAACTCTATATGCTTATCTAGGATGATTAGATGGCAATAAATGCAACCCTAGATATCAATGGCTAAATGACATGTCAAATAGCTTAGCAAATCATAGATTAAATAACCTAGATGTTGCTATAAAAAATAACCCACAAACGTTCAATCATGTCATCACAAACAATCTCTATTTTGAATATAAGATATTAATCTAAGATCATTCAAATAATAAAAGAGATGCCTTGATAAATACAACACTAAATATCAATGATAAAAGTGAAGAACATACCAAGGGAAGTGTGATGACCAAAACCCATGCAACTA
Organism: Acer campestre; assembly: GCA_954870605.1. Lineage (NCBI taxonomy): Eukaryota > Viridiplantae > Streptophyta > Magnoliopsida > Sapindales > Sapindaceae > Acer > Acer campestre. Next base: position 13,733,755 of record OX940806.1, read on the forward strand.
AGCAAACTAACTATGCTAGAAAATGCTTAGATGATCTTTGATGCACATGAATGTTTATGGCATAGCTTTTAGGAAATAATAACCTAATCAAAAAAGCTATGTAAAATATAAACCCAATCAACACATAATCTCAATCATGTATGTAGAAATTACTCAAGAACATACAAGTAATAAAAGAGATAAAATTGATAAGTAAAAACACTAAAATTAGATAAGATTAGTGTTCAACAAATCATACCATGTGTGTTGAAGAAGACCCATGCATTAGTAAACACTAGATGATCCTAGATGATGCTTAGATGATGATTTATGCATGTGGAAATGGGTTGAGAGGAATAAAGATATGATCTTTAAGGTTTTCCTCTCAAGTCTCTCTAAATATCTCTCTAGGGTTCTTTAGATCCAAAGACCTAGTGTTGGGAACCAGAGATAAGGATGTATTTATAGAGACCAAAAACAGGGCAGGTGAAAAGTCATTTTTGCCCCTGAAAACGCACGATCGGCGGTTTCATTTTGTGGTCGTGGCCGAAGAAAAAAACCGCCGAATTGAAACCCGAGAGCCTGGATTTCATTTGGCGCTTTCATTCGGCGGTTACAAACCGCCGTTTTGGACCCGAGACTTTTATCAACCAGGTCTTGATCGGCGGTTTCGATTCGGCGGCCAGGCCGCCGATCTCAACCGCCGTTCACCAAATATGGTGAATCCAAAGGAGAAGCCAAGGGCAACTCCACCGGCGATCATCGCGCTAAAACATGCACACCAACGTGCACGCGTGGACGTTTCCGAACATCCTTCGGGAAACGAATTACACCACACTTAAAGCTAATCAAACATGAAGTGCAAGTGTGGGAATTGAATGCATCCTAATGCCTATCATGTCATGGCATTATCATAGAACAAGATGCAATCAATTCATGCCTTTGCATCCTAATGCCTAAACATGTTATGGCATTTTAATGACCTAGATGCAATCAAATAAAACATGCTAGAAGAGATGTTCAAGAACATGCAAGCACTCATATAAAACACACAACATACAAGAATAAGATTTATGCAAGAGTTGTGTGTGTGTGCAACTATGATCTCTTCAAAGCAAGTAAGCACTAGAATTTACCTTTGGTGCTTCTTCTCTTGAGGTCTTGAAAGGGCCATGGATGATCACCAAAACCTAAGCTACCCTTACATCAACCCCAACATGTGGTTTGTCCACGAAACAAGCCAATCAACAAATGGGAATCTTTACAACTTGCTTCATACTTGTGTCTTTCTTGCTTTTGTACGTTAGAAGCTTTCCACAGCATATAAACTTGTTAATAACTGGACTCCTGATGAATAGCTGGATCCCGACGGGTAATTTGAACTATGACAAGTCTTAGGGGGCTTGGCTGCCTTATCCTTCATATTCTGAAATCACAAGACTAGTGGGATTTTGGTACTTGTCATGTCCTTCATAATTAGACTCTCATGAACGTATAATAACTTGAAGTATTGAGTATCCTGTCGAGGTAGTCCGGTGCTTCTTATGGTCCGATTTGGTAAACTCCTCAAGCACCTTTGACTATCGGCCTTCTGTCGAGGTAGAGAGTGAAGAATTAAGAGACCATGTTTCCTGATGAGACATCCCGATCTTTACTGTAAGTCTGTCCTGGTAGGCAACTAAGGTCACTTTGGCACCAAGCTTCTTGGAGGAGGGTATTCCCTGACCAGGCAGCAGGAGCGCCCTGAGGCTATTTCCTGGTCTTGAAATGGCGAAGTAAGGAACCAGGTACCCTGAGGCAGCCCGATCTTACTGTAAGTCTATCTTGGTAGGCAACTAAGGCCACTTTAGCACCAGGCTTCTTGGAAGAGGGTATTCCCCGACCAAGGCAGTAGGAGCACCCTGAGGCTATTTCCTGGTCTTGAAATGACGAAGTAAGGAACCAGGTACCTTGAGGTAGCCCGATCTTACTGTAAGTCTGTCCTGGTAGGCAATTAAGGCCACTTTAGCACCAGGCTTCTTGGAGGAGGGTATTCCCCGACCAAGGCAGCAGGATCGCCCTAAGGCTATTTCCTGGTCTTGAAATGGCGAAGTAAGGATCCAGGTACCCTAAGGCAACCCGATCTTACTGTAAGTCTGTCCTGGTAGGCAACTAAGGCCACTTTAGCACCAGGCTTCTTGGAGGAGGGTATTCCCCAACCAAGGCAGCAGTAACGCCCTGAGGCTATTTCCTGGTCTTGAAATGGCGAAGTAAGGATCCAGGTACCTTGAGGCATCCCGATCTTACTGTAAGTTTGTCATAGTAGGCAACTAATGCCACTTTAGCACTAGGCTTCTTGGAGAAGGGTATTCCCCGACCAAGACAGCAGGATCGCCCTGAGGCTATTTTCTGGTCTTGAAATGACGAAGTAAGGAACCAGGTACCCTGAGGCAGCCCGATCTTACTGTAAGTCTGTCCTGGTAGGCAACTAAGGCCATTTTAGCACCAGGCTTCTTGGAGGAGGGTATTCCCCGACCAAGGCAGTAGGATCGCCCTGAGGCTATTTCCTGGTTTTGAAATGGCGAAGTAAGGATCTAGGTACCCTGAGGCAGCCCGATCTTACTATAAGTCTATCCTAGTAGGCAAATAAGGCCACTTTAGCACCAGGCTTCTTGGAGAAGGGTATTCCCCGACCAAGGTAGTAGGAGCGCCCTGAGGCTATTTCCTGGTCTTGAAATGGCGAAGTAAGGATCTAGGTACCCCTGAGGCAGCTCGATCTTACAGTAAGTCTGTCCTTGTAGGCAACTAAGGCTACTTTAGCACTAGGCTTCTTGGAGGAGGGTATTGCTCGACCAAGGCAGTAGGAGCGCCCTGAGGCTATTTCCTAGTCTTGAAATGGCGAAGTAAGGATCCAGGTACCCTGGGGCATCCCGATCTTATTGTAAGTCTGTCCTGGTAGGCAACTAAGGCCACTTTAGCACCAGGCTTCTTGGAGGAGGGTATTCCTCGACCAAGGCAGCAGGATCGCCTTGAGGCTATTTCCTAGTCTTGAAATGGCGAAGTAAGGAACCAGGTACCCTGAGGCAGCCCGATCTTACTGTAAGTCTGTCCTGGTAGGCAACTAAGGCCACTTTAGCACCAGGCTTCTTGGAGGAGGGTATTCCCCGACCAAGGCAGCAGGAGTGCCCTGAGGCTATTTCCTGGTCTGGAAATGGTGAGTCAGTAATGGCGAAGTACAAGTATTAAGTAGAAGATACTGGAGAATCTAGTAGGAGACTTTGAACATTGGACATAAGAGAACCATATGGGAGAAGAAACTACTTTTATTGAATTTCTTTAATCAGTTCAATATGAAATCGGGGTGAGCATTCCCGCTGAGATGACCTGAACTTCTAAGGGTAGAACTTCCTGAGGTGATCAGCGTTCCAAGTGTGATCCACTGGGTAACCCTCCATGTCTTCCAGCTTGTAAGCTCCACCCCAGAGCAATGCCTTAATCAAGTATGGTCCTTCCCAGTTTGGGGCTAGCACCCGGTCAGACCTTCTTCGTGTGTTTTGAGTTACTTTCTTGAGAACCAAGTCTCCTTCTTTGAAATTCCGGATCCTCACCTTTTTGTTAAAGTGTCGAGCTATCTTGCTCTAGTATATAGCCACCCTCTCAGTGACCCTACTCTGTCTTTCCTCTAGTAAGTCCAGGCTAGGTCTCAATTTGGTCTCATTGTCTTCCAGTTCATAATTTTGGACCCGGAAAGATATGAGTTTATGCTCAATGGGCAAGACCGCTTCTGTTTTGAACACTAAGGAGTAGGGAGTCTCTCCTGTTGCAGTCCGCCTGGTTGTTCTGTAAGCCTACAGTACATTGGGTAACTCTGCAACCCATAACCCTTTCTTCTGTTGGAGCTTCTTCTTTAGGAGCTTCTTAATGGTCTTGTTGGTGGCTTCAACTAGCCCATTGGTTTGAGGATGAGCCACTGATGCAAAACGAAGATTGATGTTCCGGTCTTCACAGAATTTCCTGAAGTTGGCATTATCAAACTGCTTTCCCAAGTCCGTTATGATGGCCATCGAGGTGCCAAATCGGCAGACAATGCTCTGCTTGACAAAGTTGGTGGTTTTTTCTTCAGTTATCTGGGTGAGGGCCTTGGTTTCTACCCACCGAGTAAAATAATCTATCGCCACCACTGCATGTTTGGCTTGGCCGGGTGCAGTGGGAAGTGGCCCGATCAAGTCTAGTCCCCAAATAGCAAAGGGGTAGAGGGTACTGATTGAGGAGAGCCTTTCTGGTGGGAGATGGTGGAGGTTTACTGTTTTCTGACAAGCTTCGCAGGATTGCGCAAACTGCCTTGCATCCTGGTGTATAGTCGGCCAGTAGTAACCCATCCTGATTACCTGGTAAGCCAAAGTTTCACCTGATACATGATTACCACAATCCCCTGAGTGTACCTCGTTGAGCGCCCAGCGTGTATTATCGGGATGGAGACATCTGAGTAGAGGGAGAGATTTCCCCTTACGGTATAGGTACCCTTCTATCATGCCGTATCGAGTAGCTATCCTCTTAAGCTGTCGGGCTTGTTCCGGATCTGTAGGGAGAGTGTCACTTTGGAGATAATCTGCTATTGGATCCATCCAGCATGCGGGGGCGGCTCACGGGAAGGACTTCTGCTTCCTTAGCTATACTGGAGAAGAGAACCAATTGAAGGGGTACTCATTTTGGCAAAGCATGTCCTTCTCCTGTGGCAATCTTAGCCAGGACATCTACGCGATGGTTCTTCTCTCTGGGTACCTGTTCTATCCTTACTCCCTTAAACTTCTTCATAGCTTTCTGAACTTTAGCCAGATAGGGCACCATGTTGTCACCTTTTGCTTGGTACAAACCTGTCACTTGATTGACCACTAGTTGGGAGTCACTCTTGATTAGAAGGTACTCAGCTTCCAGGGCTCCTGCTACTTTCATTCTTGCTAACAGAGCTTCATACTCCACTTCATTGTTGGTAGCTCTGAACTCAAACCTAAAGCAATGACTGCACTCAGCTCCAGCGAGGTCGATCAAGACGATCCCGGCTCCGCATCCCGACTGGTTCGAAGCTCCATCTGTGTAAAGAACCCAAATCTTGCTGTCTTCGGGTCATTTTGGTTTGGTTTGGTTTGGTTTGATCCGGATCTGGGTCTATTGATTTGCTCGGGTTCAGAATTGGGCTAAACTCCACTATGAAGTCCGCCAGGGCTTGGGCTTTGATCGTGGTTCTTGCTTTGTATTTGATGTCGAATTGTGTGAGCTCTAAGGCCCATAGAACCAACCTGCCTGACACATCTGGCATTTGGAGGAATTGTCTCAATGGTTGATCTGTGACAACCGCGATGGTGTGAGCTTGAAAATAAGGCCGAAGCTTCCTGGATATGGTCACCAAGGCGTAGGCGAGCTTTTCTAGTAGAGTATAGTTTTTCTCGGACTTAGTAAAAGCCCAGCTCATATAGTAGATTGGTCTCTGCACCCCGTCATTGCATTCTTTCACCAAAGCTCCACTAGTAGCAACTTCAGAAACTGCTAGGTAGAGTAGGAGCTCTTCCCCCGGGGTCGGCTTTACCAGTAGTGGCGGACTTGACAAGTATTTCTTTAAAGCTTGAAAAGCCTGCTCGCTTTGCTCATCCCACTTCATCTTCTTCCCCTACTTGATGACTTTGAAAAATGGGAGACATTTATCTGTGGAGCGGGATATGAACCGGTTCAGGGCTGCTATTCGTCCGGTTAATCCTTGTGCCTGCTTGAGAGTTGTAGGGGACTCGAGATCTAGAATGGCTCTGATCTTCTCAGGATTAGCCTCAATTCCCCTTTCATGCACCATGAATCCCAGGAATTTGCCTGCTGCTACCCTGAATGCACACTTAGCGGGGTTCAACCTCATCTGGTTCTGCCTTATTACCTAGAAGGTCTGGCGTAAGTCCCCTGTATGTTGTCCTGCTTCTAGAGATTTTGTGATCATGTCATCTATGTACACTTCCATGGATCTCCCTATCAGCTCCTTGAACAGTTTGTTCACCATACGCTGGTAGGTGGCACCTGCATTTTTGAGTCCGAATGGCATTACCTTATAGCAGTAGAGGTCTTGTCCGGTGATGAATCTAGTCTTGTCCTGATCTGAAGGATGCATCATGATTTGATTGTACCCCGAGAAAGCATCCATGAAGCTTAGGAGCTTGTTTCTTGCAGTGGATGCAATGAGCTGGTCTATCTTAGGCAAAGGAAAACTATCCTTGGGACAAGCCCGGTTAAGATCGGTGTAATCCACACATATTCACCACTTCCCGTTAGACTTGGTTACCATAACTACATTGGCGATCCACTCGGGGTACCGGGATTCCCTGATGAATCCGGCTTTCAAGAGCTTGTCAACCTCTTATTGGACCGCGGCGTTCCGTTCGGCATTGAAGTGTCTTTTCTTCTGCTTAACTGGCTTGAAAGTTGCATCTACTGCCAACCTGTGGGTAGCCAGGCTAAGAGGAATGCTAGGCATCTCCTCATGGTTCCAAGCAAAGATGTCGTTGTACTCTCTGAGAAGTTCTACCAAATCCTTCTTAATTTTTGGGTCCAAACCTCCTTCTACTTTTATTGTCTTTGTCGGATCTTCTCTCCGAATCAGGACCTCCTCTAACTGCTCTGTGGGATGCCCACTGGTCTAACCACGCTCTTCTACTTCTGGCTCCTCCACGATTATGTCTGGCACCTCTCCTTCTTCCAAGACGTAATCATCCCGCTCTGTCGCTCTCGAATCTGGGTCACTGGTTACTTGTGCACATTGTTTAGCTAATGCAGTGGGGTTGGTAGACACTGCGTAACAATTGCGAGCTGCCTGCTGGTCTCCTCTTACTTCTCCTACTCCTGTTCCCACCAGCAACTTCAACACATTGTGGTAAATGGACAGTACCTCCCTGATCTCTGACAAGAAAGGCCTACCCAAGATCGCATTATATGCAGACGAGGTGTCCACTATAATGAATTCTGTCATTATGTTCTATTGTAGGGGAGCTTCTCCAACTATCACCGGCAGAATCTTAGTCCCCATCGGCATCACTGAGTCTCCCGTGAATCCATAGAGAAGGAAAGTACAACTGTTGTAGCAAGAATTCTTCAAGTTGAGCTGCTTATGAGCCCCTTTGAACAAAATATCAACACTGCTTCCTGTATCAATCAGGAAGCGATGTACCAAGCAGTTGGCGATTTGTACAGTGACTACCATAAGGTCATCATGTGGCTGAACTATATTGTAGACGTCCTCCTCCGTGAAGATGATTTTGGTGGAGCAAATAGATCCTAGGATCCAGTACTGACTTTGAGTATCTCGTGGTCAGCATTAAGTGTGGGAATCTTCCTTGTGTGATTCTTTCTCGAATTGTTGGAGGTTCCAGCTAGGGTAGAGCCTCCATTGATGGTATGGATCACCTGGATCTGCTGCATCGGATCCTTCTCCCCATCTCTCATTCTTTCTGCTGCCTCTTGCATCCCGCTCTGAACCTGTTTCACTTCTTTGATGCTGTCTCGTACTTGCTACAAAAATTCAATTAGAAGACCTCCCCTTACCAATCCTTCAATCTGGTTGCGGAGGCTGTAGCACTCTGAGGTATTGTGCCCTACATCCTCGTGGAAGTCGCAATACTTGTATTAATACCTCCTGTCAACCGGGATTTTCATGGGACCCGGCTTTCTGAGTAGACCCTTATCCCGAATGGAGAGATAAATAGTTTCTCGAGAAGCATTGAGAGGGGTGTAGTGATTATACCCTTCTTCCTCTCTTGCCACCCTGGATACTTCCTTTAAGGGAATCTCTATGAGAGGTGATCTCCTGACCGGATACCTTTCCTGGTATGAAGGAATATAAGACGGCCTGTAAGTAGACCAGTTCGGAGGTTGATTCTGAAATTTCCTAACTGGTGCGGGCTTCGGAGCTTCCTTCTTAGGGAGCGGTGCTAATCGGGCTTCATTGTGCTCGATTTTGATCCCAAGTTGTTCCTCAATGTCCACCTGTTCTAAAGCCCGGTTGTAGGCTTCCTGGTACGATTCTGGAGGATGCTTGGCACATGACAGGAATAGTCTTCTAGCCCATAAGTTCCTCCGGAAGTTGGCTAGAGTCTCTTTCTCGTTGAATACTCCCATCTGGACGACCTCCTTATGGAACTTCTCCACATAAGATCTAAGAGTTTCACCCCGCTCCTGAACCACGTATTGCAACAAGATAAGATCCTTGGGACAGGGTTTGATTCCCTAAAACTGTGCACAGAAAGCTTTGGTGAGTTTAGAAAAAGAATTGACACTACCTGGTGGTAACTTTCTGAACCATGTTTTGGCATAGTCAGTCAAGGTCGAAGGAAACATTCTGCACATAGCCAGCCTGGTCACACTTTGGACCTTCATCTGGTGGACAAAGCTTTCCAAATGGCTGACAGGGTCCTCTGTTCCGGAATACTTCTCTAAAGGCATCCTGAACTTAGGGGGCAACCCTGCCTCTCTGACTCTTTTGGAGAAAGGTGCATTCATCTCGCCCAAGGGGTTCTTCTGGATTCCTTGATGTTTTTCCTTCTTTAACTGCTCCAACTCCTTTGCCATCCTCGTCATCTGATCCTCCAGGCGCTGAGACTTTTTGGTTCCTGATCAGGCTACTGAACCCTCTTCATCCGAAGACTCTAAACCAATGACTACCTCCTTCCGCTTAGCTCTCTGATGCTTCTTTTTGGAGCTCCTTTGGGATTTGGCACTTCCTTCCTAGTCGGGATACGGATCTCTCTCCTTTGCCCTTGGCTTTGGTGGAGACTGAATCCTCCTAGGAGGAACCTCAATTACGGACTTCACTAGCCTAGGTCTGAATTCCGCCTGTCAGACTGGGAGAGGTGGACCCAATCGATCGAAAACTGGTACCCGAACACTTGAGCCAGCATCTCCTGGGATCCCGGCTGCTTCAAAAGGGATCCCTTGGGCTATCATCCGGAGTCGTATAGCTTCTACATATGTTGCAGCGTGCTATTCTAAGACTTCTCGACTGACTTCCTGCTTAGCGGGGTCTTGAGGGATAGGGCCTGAAACCGACGGAGGCACTGGTGGAGGATTCTCGTTCCTGGTGCCCTTTCCCCGCCTCTAGGCTCTCTCAGTGGAAGCAAGGGACTAGAGTCCTGATGGCTCGGGATGACCCTGGGAGGATCGGAGTCTCATTCTGAATATCACTGGCTAAGGAAATAGGCTGTTTTGAATAATGATCGGGATAGCTTCCTACAGACGGCGCCAAAAGTGTTATCTGAAAATCGTTAATGGGATGGAATTCTAAATAACAACTTTAAAAAGACCAAGATCGAGATTGATCCTGATTGGAGGGATATCACGTAGTTTGATACCGACTATGTCCCTATCAATGTAAGTACGATATGGAACACAAGAGATCAAGCAAAAAATAAGCTTTTATTGATCGTCCCTTTACATTACAGATATATGAACTATGTATTTTGGGGTTATAGCAATGTATGGATATTTGGTAAATAAGGGTGATGGTGAATCTGTGGCTGTTGATAAGTAGAACTTGAATGTGGGGTTTTTGGAGAAGATTTTCGGTCCCTTTTCTAATGAATAAGTAGTTATATATATCTTCTGTTGCTTTCCATGCACTCCTTAAATTTCGGTCTAGGGTTTGGCTAACGCAGGATCGTCTTCTTTTTAGGAGATAATCTCGGAGTTTTACGCGTGGAATCTAGTCTTTCCTTCCTAGGAGGAGTTAATCTCGTAGCAAATATTTCCTTCTTAGAAGGGCTCTAACTGAGTTGACCTGCTTAAAATAGAACTCTTAGTTGGCGTAAAGGAGCACGTCTCTTTTGTACGGCAGTGTTTTGATGGGTCTCTTATGGAGCTTTCAAATTCTGATTCGAGAATCTTGCTGCCTGATATCTTCTTGCTTGGCGGAGTGGCTATGTTAGGAAGTGTAAGCCAGTAGGCATCCTACTGATGGAGTAGGGGAATGTTTAGCTGGTATTATAGCAGGATGCTTAGCGGAACTCTGTGTCGGGGTACTGCGGGGTTTATACTGTAGCAGGATGCTCAATATAACTCCGTGTCGGGGTACCGCGGGGTCTATAGGAAACTGTGTCGGGGTGCTGCGGGGTCCATAGGGAACTAGGGTATAACGGGGTTGGACCCCGCTGTAGGTTCTAACGAGTATCCCGGCTTGGGATGTTGCTTACGAATCAAGATGATGGTCGGGTCCTTTAAGAACCTAAGGGAAGGTTGAGGCAAACCCAACTGAAGGAGGTGTGCACTCGAACTAGTCGGGGTAGCCGGATGATGTCTATACTCCTATATTCTCCTTGTGTTTGAGGTGGAAAATTCTTTCTTGGTCCTTCGCCAATTTTGGCGGTTAACAATTGTAATATGTGTAACTAAACCCCTTTTCTAGGGGATTAATGTGAGAACATTTGAATTGGGTTTTTCTTAGGCTTTAATATATTTGAATCTCCATTTGTGTTCTATTCATTTTATAACTAGATTCTATTCATTATATAATTGACATGTATACCCACTAGTTGATTATACTCTTGTTTAGGATAATCTGTTTAGGATTGACACCCTTAATGGATTAAGAACATAGTAATTAGGATAGATTGTCAGAGGGTATATCAACCGCGATAATCTATACATTTAATTGCAATAAACCGATCCCGTCTTGAACCCCCCCACATTAATCGGTTAGGCATTTCGGTGGGAAGTTGTTTAGGGTTAGTGATGGTCTAAACACATTCAAGAATACAATTGGTTAACATTCGTGAGATTGGTTCACTAAGATAGCTTGATAAGCATTGCCCATAATCCCCTTGCGACTCCATCAATTTCCTAGCAATTCTCTTAATTGTTTATTCCATATATCTTATCTAGACTTGTTGAGCATTCTATTTTTCCCTATCATGTTTTGTTACTTTTATTTTACATGTATCTATGATGGTTTGGCAAACCAAACAACCATCCATTTATCATGATTTACTTTATTGCATTTTAGATTAGCTAATTAATTCAACTAATTACTCTAATTCTTTGTGGAATGAATCCTAGCTTACCACTTTACTAATTTTATATTCTAAGTGGATTTTCTAGTGGTGAAATTCAGTTTACAAAACGAACACATAAAAACATATTTTGTTGAGTACAAAATGACGCTCATCACTCCATTGCTCACCGGAATAAATTATGTCTTTTGGAAAGGCAAGATGGAGTCATACATTTGCCAAATCCATGATAGGGCTTGGATGGTGGTTGAAAATGGCTACGCTCCACCAATGATGAGTCCTACAGGTGGAGGAGAGGATGTACTCAAGCCTAAGGCTCAATGGAATGCTCAAGATTTTGAGGCATCAAAATGGCATAGAAAGGCAATACATGCCATCCTATGTGCCATGGTTGAGAATCAATACAAATTGATTCAAAACACTAGGATCGCTAATGAGGCATGGGACATCTTAGAGATGGCACCTGAGGGAACTGAAGTGATTAAGGACTCCTAGCTTCAAGTTCTCTAAACTCAATTTGAGTTGCTTATAATGGAGGAGAATGAGTGTTTCAACGACTTTGAGATCAGGTTGATGGACATAGTCAACCAAAGTCATCAACTTGGTGACCCGTATTTGGATAGGAGAATCAAGCAAAAAATTATGAGATCTCTTCTTGAAAGATTTGAGTCCAAGGTAACGGCTTTAAAGGAAAATAGTGGCTATAAGGATATGAAGCCGAGTGAGGTGATTGGGAGACATCTAGCTTATGAGTCTAGGAAGGGTCCTACCTCCACACCTCTTAAAAAGCAAAAGGGAATTGCTTTGAAGGCCTCTAAAGTTGAGAAGGAGGGAAATTATAACTCGGATGAATACATGGCCTTATTGTTGAGAAGGTTCAAGAAGTTCGTCAAATTCAAGAATAAAGGTTTTGGATCCAAAGGCCAAGACTTGAAGAAAAAAGCTTCATTCAAGAAGTTTGAGCCTAGGCAAGAGAAGAGTGAAAGAAAAGGGATCTAATGCTTTGAGTGTGGTGGCATAGGACACATCACTCCCTATTGTGGAAGTTTGAAGAACAAGAAGAAGGGAAAGGTGATAGCCACCACTTGGAGTGGAAGTGATGACTCCGATGAGAGAGATGAATCTTCGGATGATAAAGATGAAGTGGCTAACTTTATAGCCTTTGCCTCCTCCCTCAAGAGCAAAGGTACTAGTGAAGAAGAGGAAGAGAGTCAAAAGGAAAATGACTCAAGTGAAGATGACTCCTCATCTAACTTCACAAATGGAAATGTGGAGAAAATATATGTTCGTGACTACATAGTCAAGTTTGAAAGCTCAAGGATGAAGAACAAAAGAAAAATTAGGAAATTGAAGGAAGAAAATCTAGAGCTTTCAATACAAGTTGACCACTTAAGTGAAAAAGTGGTGAAATCCAAGAAGATTGAAGATAAGCTAAGAGAGGAGTTAGCCTTATCTATGAGGAATGAAGAAGGTTTGAAGATGGCAAGGAGACCTCCACTCCTAACAAGACCGTGTTTGTTAAGAGCTTGAGCTACAAAGAAGCTTCACCGGTGAAAACTCCTAGGAAGAAGATTGATTTAGGACAATGCTTACATAGTGCACAAGTAAATGTGGCGCCAAGAAGACAACCTCAAGCTTAACCCACAAGAGCTCCTCAAGCTAACTTTCCCCAACAAATGGCTCACCAAGGAAGGAGACCAATCATGCAAGCTAGACTGGTTCAACAACGAAGAAGCAATGAACCGATTCAACCACAACGACATGGGAAGGCTCTTATGCATTCACAAGGACATGGTATGATTCCTAAATTTATCCCTACATGTCATTTTTGTGGTATTAATGGTCATATTAGACCAAATTGCTTTCATTACATTAAAATGTGTAGAGTTAAAAGCATGATTGAGAAGAAAAAGGGTAGAGCCAAGATGCTTGTTCCTAGGAAGAGTAGAATAAATTTGAATTGCCTTGAAGGTAAATTTTTGTAATTTTTGGCATTTAGATAGTGGGTGCTCTAGGTATATGATGGGACACAAGAGTTTCTTTGAGACTCTTGTCTTGCAGGAAGGGGGATTTGTCACCTTGGGTGATGGATTTAAGAAGAGAGTTGTAAGGAAAGGAACTATCTCCTTTCTCGGCTTACCCTCCTTGTCCAATGCTTTATATGTGGATGACTTGAAAGCCAATATTATAAGCATTTCTCATCTTAGTGATGAAGGACTCTCCGTCTTGTTTAGCAAGAATGATTGCTCAATTCTATTGCTCGATGGACAAACCTTGTTGAAAGGGATGAGATCTAGCAACAATTGCTATTGTTTTAAAGCTAGAGTTGTCTCTTGTAATACGTCCAAGAATGAGAAAATTGAGTTGTGGCATGAAAGACTTGACCACATGAACTACCGGGATTTACGAATCTTAGATAAGTTCAATGTTGTGTGTGGCCTTCCCAAGCTTGGGAAGAAAGTCAATGGTGTTTGTGGACCTTGCCAACAAGGAAAACAAACCAAGAGCATGCACAAGAAGGGCAAGTATCTCTCCACCAAGGAGCCCCTAGAGCTTCTACACATGGATCTTATGGGTCCCATACAAATCGAGAGTTTAGGTGGAAAGAGATACATTTTTGTTTATGTAGATGATTTCTCTAGGTATACATGGACATATTTTCTGAGAGAAAAATCTGAAACTTTTGATAAGTTTAAAATGCTTTGCACTAAACTTCAAAATGAATAAGACTTTAACATTAAAAGCATTAAACAAATTAGAAATGACCATGGGAGAGAGTTTGAGAATACCGACTTTGAAAGCTATTGTAATAGCTTAGGCATCTCCCATGAGTTTTCGGTTCCTATGACACCTTAACAAAATGGAGTTGTTGAGAGGATAAATAGGGTCCTTCAAGAGATGGCCTGTGTAATGTTGCTTAGCAACAATGTCCCTAGGAACCTTTGGGTCGAAGCCATCAACACAGCTTGTTATATAGGAAATAGAATCTTCTTAAGGTCCGGCACTATGCAAACCTCTTATGAGTTGTGGAGAGGTAGAAAGACAAATGTTAGCTACCTCCACTCCTTTGGAACCAAATGCTACATTTTAAATGACCATGATCAACTTGGCAAGTTTGATGCTAAGAGTGTTGAGGGTATCTTTATTGGCTATGCCTTGAATAGTAGAGCTTATAGAGTTTTCAACTTGAAGACTTGAAGCGTCATGGAATCATCTAATGTTGTCATGGATGATTGTAGGCTAAAAACTATTAACCATAAGGAGGAGGTTGCTATAGTTGATGATTCTCCTTTGGAGAAGGTTGTGGAGACTCCTATTGATAGGAGGTCTAACCTTAATGATGATGACACATAACCTATTGATAAAGTTCCTCTCTTGAACTCTAAGGAACTCGCTCCATAGGTTAGATAACTCCATGATAAAAATGACTTCATTGGAGAAGTGAATAAGGGTGTTAGAACTAGGCATCAAATAGCTAATCTAATTAGCTATACATGCTACACCTCTCAAATTGAACCCAAAAAGGTTGATGAATCCTTAAGTGATGAATTTTTGGGTTTTTGCCATGCAAGAAGAACTAAACCAATTTGAAATGTATGAGGTTTGGACTCTAATTCTTAGGCCTAAGAGCACTAATGTCATAGGCACCAAATGAATATATAGGAACAAATCCGATGAGGATGGCAACATTGTGCGTATCGACTTTGAGGAGACTTTTGCTCCCGTTTCCCGCCTAAAGTCTATTAGGCTTCTCTTGTCCATATCTTGTGTGCACAAGTTCAAATTGCACCAAATGGATATGAATAGTGCCTTTCTCAATGGCTTCTTGCAAGAGGAAGTGTTTATTGAGCAACCCAAGGGGTTTGTAGATGCACACCACCCCAACAATGTTTATCGCCTTAAGAAGGCTCTATACGGGTTGAAACAAACACCAAGGAATGGTATGAGTGCCTTACTCAATTCCTCGTTGACAATGACTACACAAGAGGTAGTGTTGACAAGACGTTATTCATCAAGAAAAATAATGATGAGCTTTTCATAGGTCAAATATATGTTGATGATATTATGTTTGGCTCCACCATCAACACCAAAGTCCAATAATTTTTTGATGTTATGTCTCATGAATTTGAGATGAGTCTTGTTGGTGAGCTAAATTAGTTCTTAGGTTTGCAAATTAAGCAATTGAATGAAGGGATTTTTATAACCCAAGCTAAATATGCAAAAAACCTAGTGAAAAAGTTTGGCCTTGAAAATGCCAAACATTGTGATACACCCATGAGTACCACTTTGAAGCTAAGCATGGATGCTAGTGGAAAAAATATGGAACAAACTCTATATCGGGGCATGATTGTAGCTTGCTTTATTTGACTGCAAGTAGACTCAATATATCTTTTAGTGTGGGTGTGTGTGCTAGGGTACCAAGCAGATCCTAAGGAGTCCCATCTCTCTTCCATTAAGAGAATCATTCGCTATGTGAATGGGGCATCCAACTATGGGATTTGGTACTCTTTTAACACTAATGCTAGTTTAGTTGGCTTTAGTGATGCGAATTGGGCAGGTAATTGAGATGATAGGAAAAACACATTGGGAGGTTGCTTCTTTCTAAGGAACAACTTGGTGTCGTGGTTTTGCAAGAAGCAAAATTTTATTTCCTTGTCCACAGCCAAAGCTGAATACATTGCCGCCGGGAGTGGATGCACACAACTCCTTTGGATGAAGCAAATGCTAGTTGACTACAGATTCAATTAAGGTATTCTAACTCTATTTTGTGATAACATGGGTGCCATTAACATTTTTAAGAATCCGGTGTAACATTCTAGGACCAAGCATATTGAAATCCGACATCAATTCATAAAAGAACTAGTTGAGAACAAATGTTTAGTACTTGAGCATGTAGGTACTAATGATCAACTAACAGACTTATTTACTAAACCCTTAGATGTAACAAGGTTTGAAATTCCCTAAAGTAATAGTGTAGAATATACCGAGAGGGGGGGGGGGGGGGGGGGGGTGAATAGGTATAGACCCAAAATCTTCCAAATTCAAATATGCAATCAATACAAACATATGGAAGATAAATAAATATAAAACATAACTTGACACAATAGTTTTTACATGGTAAAACCTCAAAGAGGAAACATCCACGGGTTGATACCACAACCACTGGCAAAGCAAATCCACTATGATGAAAATGACTTACACACTCAAGGCAATCAACACAATGATATCCACCTTAAGCTATCACATCCTCATCTACCCTCGGGCTAGTGAACCACTTAGCTTACTTCTTATCCAAGATGTGTCCTACACCTCTAGGAAGCAACTTCCTATCCAAGGCTCTTAAGCCTCTAGGAAGATTTCCTTGCTTAGCTATCTAGATCACAAAGATCTTAGTCAAGTTTCCCTAGCTCAGTCATCCGGAGTACAAAACTCCTTGCTAAGATTTTTGCTTGTCTATCCGGAACTCATTCCTAGCCAAGTCTTCTTGCTCAAATTAAAGCTTCACTCACTTTAACAAGAGACTTCAACCTTTTCACAAGGCAATGATCTAAGTTATGTAAATGATGCAAATCACAAGCAAATAAAGCAAGATGATCAATCAAGCTCTATGTACATGCTTAGATATATTCTATGATATGCTTTCAACAAACAATCACAAATGTACCTAAAAATCAAGGCATGTTTATCAATAAGAACAAGATATGAATATTCAATATATCACAAAGAAATCTTAGTTCTTAGTTCTTAGATCATGAAATTAAACCTAGAAATTATCATGAGGCACGTCATATATATCATTTCTAGAATCAATTTCAAGATTAATCAAGTTTAACTAATATATGTTTAAATGAAATCACAAAGCTAAAACTCAACAATCAATCAATCAAAAAAACCTAGAATGTGAATTAACATCATTCTTAACACATTTCATCTATCAAATAGGAAGATTAAATGAGATGATCAAAAGAGAAAGTGATAAGAAAATGTTTCACCTACAAATGTTAAGTCTCGGACTGAAAACCGCTCACTGCAAAAAATTAAGACATCATTTGTTCTAAAAATGCTTAGGGTTTGTTCCTCTCTTCAAGACCAACATTTTTAGTTTTTGAATCAAGTAATTCTGAGTTGAAATGAGAGAGCTATGATGAAATTAAGATTGGAAAAATTGTGAGAGAAAAAATTCTGCACACACAAATTTTGTTCTTCTTTCACACACATTTTGAATTGCCATGAGAGAAGGAATATATTGAGAGAGCGTGTGATCAGGTGAGGTAAGCTCACATAAGAAAGCTCACAAATGACCAATAACAAATAAGGCCAAGTCAACACATGCATTTAATTGATCATGACACACCAATACTATTGTGCAAGCAATGACACAATAAAAAACCTTAATTCATGAAATGAAAAATGCAAGCAGCTCTTTATTGCCGTGAGGTACACGAGGATAGAGATCTTGTTGTGGCATTAGCCACGCGTGCCCTCCATGGCTAAGTGAGCAAATGGCAATTTGCCATATTTTTCCCTTTTTCACCCTTTCGCCCACCTCTCACGTTCTTTGACCGTTTTCCGATCTCCGAACTCTAAATTCGAATCCATTTTCGGTTTACGAACCATAATTCCCTCACGGATATGGACATCAACAAAACTTTAATGAAAAAAAATTGGAAATCGAAAAGACGAAAACCATATACGATAAATGAGTGAGTAACCGAAACGACCAGAACTCAACAAGGAATCATTTGAGAACATATTCAAGTCCAAAACACATACATACAAACAAATAAATACAAGATCACACTAATATGCAATTTTCTAGAAATAGTCCTAGTACATGCATTTCTACAATGCATGGCAATATGAGATCAATGCATGAGCATACTAAAACATGTGAACGTGTTATACTAATATGTCACAGCTATGCAGGGACACTTATGAATGAATTGTGTGTGTGTGCGCTTACGCTTTGCAAGAGAAAGAAGTATCTTGATACCTTAGCATCTAAGTACACGCTTTTCCTCTTGAAGACAATATTTGCATGAGAAGTTGCATTTTTCCTTTGAAGCTTTTTTTCACCAAGAACCACCTAAGCAACTAACCATTACAAATAAAGAGTGTTTTGCAATGGAATCAAGCCAACAAAGATCTAGGATCTTACAATTTCCCCCTTTGGCTATTCCTTGGCAAAACCCCATCCTCACCATACAATATTCACTCCAATAAACTCATAGTTGATTGCATACTCTCATTCTCACATTACAAAGAGATCCCTAGACTAAATTGTCTTCATGTCTTCATAAGTCTTCAAGAATCCCTTCTTTAATCATCAAAGTACCTATGAGAAAAATAGCAAACCAAACAAGAGATCTTCTCCAAAGAAGAATAATGAGATATTTTACCAAAAACAAATATACAAAAAACAAATAAGAATTTGCCTTATCTCAAACGAATAAGCATTATCTCAAGTAAATGAATGTACTCTTTAAAGATCTCCTAAAGATCCTTAACCATATTAAGCAAGAATTCTTTTCTCCTCCTGAAGACAAGAATTCTCCCCCTTAAGACAAAGTCTCAATTAAGCACAGATAGGACATTACTCACACATTGTGAGGTAAGTGAGGTATAAATCCCCCCCCCCCCCCCATATAATCAAACATGGTACAATTTTCTCCCCCATATTATCAAACATGGTGAGGTATTCATTTTCTCCCCCTTTTTGTCAAGGAATAAGCAAATGACACAAGAGATAAAAAACGAGATATTAAACAAACAAATCGTATAGAAAGCGAAGTTGAATAAACTAAGCTCCCCCTTAACATATGCTCCACATTATGATCACCAAGTAGATTTGTTCACAAGGAACTCACACATTCACATATTCAAGCAATAAGAGAAAATATTTCATCACTTTTCAAAGTCCAAGAGAGAATTATAGATTTTCATTAATCTCTCAAAAATATTCTCATATTGCTAATGAATCAAGCACATAAGCAAAAAGTGTGTGTGTGGATGCTTCTCACATATATACAAGGAGTAATTGTGATATCAACATGCAAACTCTATCCACACCTATCCAACTAAAGCATTTCCAATCTAGGTCAAACCAATATTCATCCAGGTTTTTGCTTTAAAAATAGAATAGATATCAACATGTGAGCGTGTGTGTGCATGTGGCTCGTTTACCCGTTTCTATTTGTCAACCCAAGCTTTTCACAATTCTCAACTATACACCATTAAGCCTTTTATTTTTCATTTCTTTTAGGCTTAGAATCAAAGAATTTTTTTTTTTAATGATTCTTTTCAACGCTTCTTTGATTTTTTCTAACATAAACATATACACCTCTTTGCTAAAATGACCTGGTTGGGGGATACTCCTTTGCCTATCTCATAACAAAAAGAGGGAGTAGTATGCGTAAGAGAGTTGTAGTAGCTAATTCACATTTTAGGGAGATTGCAAATTGACGAGGAGTAACCCGTTGAGGGGGAGCATTGCATTGCACATTCATTGCATGATGTTGCTTGATTTCTTTAAATGCAAATGCTTGTTTTGATTTCACTTGATCATCCCACACTACACTTGTCTTGGAAAGTGTAGAAACTTACTTTATTTTGAAGGATTGATTGTTCTACAAGAGATTGAAGACTTGAAGATCTAGCTTTTAATATTTCTTTGTAATGTAGAAAATCATTGTTGAACATTAGTTTCAATTTTGTTGTGAGGATCAATGTGAGTGGTGTTTTTGTCATGTGTAAGTGCCTCACTTTTTAATTGGCTTATTTTGTCGAAAAAATCACAATGGGGTTCAATCTTGTAAGGGTAGCTTAGGATTGAAGAAATTCTACTCAATTGCTTAAGGACCTCATTATGGACATCAAGAGCTTCAAGGAAGGTAGCTACTTGATTTTGACTCTCAATTGAAGAGATTTAGTTACACACACACACACACACTCTAGCATGCATGTGTGATTTTTTCTTCTTGTATGTTTATTTTACATTAATCACACTTGCACAAATTTCTTATGTGTTGAGTATGTGTGCCTGTGCACTGGTGCCTTTACCAGTGCAAGACCCGAGCGTTGTGCCGGTCCACATGCGCAGCACCAGCGCAACCTTGGTAGAGGAGTGCCGGTGGTGGTGCGCTGGTCGTCATGCGTAGTCTCACCAGTGTAAAGTGTCCCGAGGTGCACTGTTGGTCGTGCGCCCCTCAGCTGCACTGTTGGACCAACGCCCTTGCTAAGCAAAGGGAGTGCGCTGGTGGTGTGCGCTACTCGACTAACGCACCACCAGCGCAAATGGCGAGAATCTAGAACGTTTTTTTTCAAATCGACACCACTTTGCTTGAATCTCATATATATATATGCCTTGATAGCCTTTGGATGTTTTTTAGAGCAAAAATTACATCTTTTTGAGAGCTATTGAGTTTCTTCAAAGCAAAGGTATCAAGACATGACCTTTATCACTCAAAACACAAACACCCTTCATCTTTCATGTTTTCATACATCATCTAGCATGTTCTAGTTTGATTTTATAGGGTATCTTTTCTCACATGACTTGTAGTTAGAACATCATTAGCATCACTTCACATGTTTTTTCTCTACAAGATAGCTCTTTTATTACTTGACTAGTCTCAAGATTGCATCTTTACGACTTGACTAGTTTCAAGATAGCATTTATTGTGTTTTGTGAGTTGTTTCTGATAGCTATTGCCTATAGGGTTTGATTTGCACATATAGCTAGGTTGTATGAATGTCATATAGCCACATGATATCTAGGAATGCCTCTAACATGTTCATCTATGCCTAGATAAGCTTAAATGTCTAACCTTGCATTTTAGCATCTTGAATATTGCACATATTCACCTTAGGTTGTGTTTATCTCTTCTCTTTGAGAGACAAGTCTTGTATTTGCCTTTTGGTAGTTTGCAAGCAATGGACTAGATTCACTTTTAAAGGCCTGCAAGTAGTTGTGGTAGATTAGTAACTATGTAAGGTTTGACATGGTCAACCTAGGTTGTAATTGCCATTACAATTAGTGGATTGAGGTTCTTGTGTGGCGCACAAAACAGCCCGTGGTTTTTTCCTCGTGTGGGTTTCCACGTAAAAATCATGTGTCATTTACTTTCCGCTTTTTTACACTTGATTTTAGTTGTTGACTAGTTGAGATTGATTTTGAAATATTGACTAATCTCGAAAATTGGTAAAAAGGAATTAAAATCTATTCACCCCCTTTAGATTATATTCGGACTCGTTTATATTTATTTTCAATTGGTATCAGAGCGGGTTCCTTAACATAATTAGGAGATCTCTTGCTCTTGTTAGAGTCTTTTGCATTTGTTTGCATTTTTTTTTATGTGTTTAGCTTGTTTGTTTGCATTCATATCATTCTCACCCAAACACAATGAGTGGAAATGGAATTGGAGGCGAGAGTGCCTCTAGCACTAAACCTCCCTTGTTCAACGGGATCAATTACGCATCATGGAAGGGCAAAATGAAAGCATATGTGTGCCAAATTCATGACCAGGCATGGATGGTGATTGAAGATGGGTACACGCCACCTATGATGACTCCTACAAGAGGTGGAGAGGAAGTCCCCAAGCTGAAGGCACAATGGACCCCCTAAGAGTTTGAGGCTTCAAAATGGAACAACAAAGCCATGCACACAATCCTGTGTGCCATGGATGACAGCCAATACAATCTAATTCAAACTACAATAATAGCAAAGGAAGCTTGGGACATATTGGAGACGGCTCATGAAGGAACCGAGGTGGTAAAGGACTCTAAGCTCTAAGTCCTCCAAACACAATTTGAGACCATAAAGATGGAGGAGGATGAGTGTTTCAACAACTTCCAAGTGAACATTATGGATATAGTGAATCAAAGTTACCTAGGATAGAAGAATCAAGCAAGAGATCATGAGATCGCTTCCCAAGAGGTTTGAATCAAAAGTGATTGCATTGGAAGAAAATAACGACTACTCAAAGATGAAGCCAAGTGAAGTTATTAGAAGGCTCTTGGCCTATGAATCTAGGAAGAGTCCTACATCTACACCTCCAAAGAAGCAAAACAGTCTTGCCTTGAAGAGCATCAAGGTAGAAAAGGATAAAGAAGACTTGGATGAAGAAATTGCTTTGATGGCAAAGAAGTTCAAGCAATTTATGAGGTTTGAGAAGAAAGGGTTTGGCTCCAAGGGAAATTTTGTGAAGAAGAAGGCCCCCTTCAAGAAAGTGGAGTAAGCTCAAGAGAAAGACCACAAGAAGGGTTTCCAATGCTATGAGTGTAGTGGTTTTGGACACATTGCTCCCGAGTGTGCTAACTTGAAGAAGAAGAAAGGAAAAGCCATGGCGGTGACTTAGAGTGATAGTGATGACCTAAATGAGGAAGATAAGTCTTCAGATGATGATGAAGATCAAGTTGCCAACTTCATTGCCTTCTCATCCTCTCACAATAGCAAAAATATAGTGACTCAAATGGTGAGAGCAACTGTAAGATCCTTTATTTGTATTGACTTGATTCCATTGCAAAACTCTCTATATTTGTATTAGTTTTTGCTTAGGTGATTCTTGGAAGAAAGAAGCTTCAAAGGTGAAGAAGCAACATCTTGTGCAAATTTCGTCTTCAATGGGAACATCACGTACTTGGATGCTAAGGTATCAAGATTCTTCTTCCTCTTGCAAGGCGTAAGCGCACACACACACAATTCATACATATGTGTCCCTACATCATAGTCAAACATTTGGTATAACACTTTCAAACACATTTAGTATGCACATGCATTTATCTCATTGTTGACATTCTTGTAGAATTGCATGTTTTCTCACTATCGCTTAGATATGGCATGCTTGTGTTGCATAGTGTTTATATGTTTGTGTTTCTTGTATTTTGGACTTGAACATGGTCTTATATGATTCCTTATTGAGTTTTCGTCATTTCGGTTACTCATTCATTAAGTTTCAAGTCCATACGCCGTAGTTATGCTACTTTGCATTCTCATTCGTTGAGTTGTCTTCATCATCATTTTCCGAGATGAATTCTCAACATTTTGTCAAAGTTTCATAGTCTTCATTGTGTGTGAGGGAGTCATGATTTGTAATCCAAAACGGATTCAAAATCGAAGTTTGGAGGCTCAGATACGGCTGAAGAACGCGTACAGAGTGCGAAAGGAGCTTGCTTGGCCAAAGGCCATGCTTGGGAGGCCACGTGTGAGCCACGTGTGCCACACGGGCAAAACACCTCTCTGCCCATGTGTGGCATACGCACCCCACAGGTGGAGGTGACGTGGTCATCCTTGATTTGTTGGTTTCTTTCCCTCTCTCTCTCTCTCTTTTAAATACAATTTTCCTTCCCTCAAAACACAACTTATAAAAATTGAAAAGAAAAGAGATTGTGCAGAATTTTCTCCATGTTTTTAGTATCATGATTCAATCATATATTTCTCATTTCAACTCTGAATCACTTGATTCAAAACCCAAAATTGTTGGTCTTGATGAGAGCTACAAACCCCAAGCATTTTCATAGCCATTTGACTTCATGATTTTCCGCTGTGCTCAAATCTCAGTCCGAGATTTATGTTTGTAAGTGATCCATCTTCTTCTTACTTTCATTGTTGATCATCTCTTTAATCTTCTTATTTGATTGATGAAAAGTAATGTGAATGATGTTAATTCACATGCTTGGGTTATATGATTGATTGATTTTTGAGTTTATCTTTTAAGATTTCATATAAACATATTTTTGATAAACTTGAATGACATGAACTTGATTCTAGAAATACATTGTGATCTTGAGCTTGATTATTGATTTCTAGGTTTAGTTACATGTTCTAAGAGCTAGAATACTTTGATTATGATATTCTATAGTCTAGTTCTTGTTTGATTCGCATGCTTTAATTTCTAGATAGATTTTGTTATTGTGTGTTGATAGCATATTCTAGAATCTCTTTAAGCATTTTCATAGAGATTGAATGATCATCTAGCTTTATTTGTTTGTGATTTGCATCATTTGCATCACTTAGATCATTGCCTTGTGATAGGTTGAAGTCTCTTTCAAAGTGAGTGAAGCTTTGTATTGAGAAAGAAGACTTGGCTAGGAATGAGTTCCGGATAGCCAAGCAAAAGTCTTAGCAAGGAGTTTTGTACTATGGATAGTTGAGCTAGGAGAGCTTGACTAGGATCACTTGATTGATGCGGTCGTTTTGCGCAACAAAATAATGTTTTAAATGTGTTCGTTTAGAAAACCGATTTTTCACCACTTAGATATTAAATTAGTAAAGTGGCAAGTAGAATTCGTTCCACAGGGAATTAGAGTAATTAGTTGAATTAATTAACAATTCCTAAAATAAAAAATAAAGTAAATCATGGTAGTTTGAATGGTGTATGGTTTAAGAAACCATCAAACATACATGGAAAAATAAAAGCAATAAAATGTAAAGAGAATATGAATAGATAGGAATCCAATAACAACAACCTAGATAAGAAAATGGATTAAACAATTAATTAGAAGTCTAGGGAAATGATAGAGTAGCTAATGGACCTTGAGCAATTCATCAATGGCTTCATTAATGCACTATTCACACAATTAAGGACCGATCTCATTCAAAAGTGTTGTTTAGACCGTCACTACGAACCCTAAACAACTTCCCACCGCAATGCCTAACCGATTAAGGAGAGGGGGTCATGGCGGGATCAGTTAGTGACGATCGAATGGCCTAGGCAATTGTGGTAGGCCTACCCTCCAAAAGCCTATCCTATTCACTATGTGCTATAATCAATCAAGTGTGTCAACAACTTAATCAATTTTATCACAAATTATCCTACAACATATTGTAATCAATAAGTGTGTCAATACTCATATAATCACATAAGTGCAAGATCTAATTAAAAAGTGAATAAAACTATAATTGAATAAACATAATATTCAAAGCCTTAATAAATACTCATAGTCCAAAAGTGTCTCAAATCATCCCCCAAGAGAGGGGGTTTAATTACACATAATCGCAAACAAAGAAAGGAAGTAAAATGGAGAGAAATCACCCTTGGGTCTCTCTTGTAAGCTTGATCCTTCCTTGAGCTTCCTTGCTTGAGTCTTGTGCAAAGATTGGGTGTTGAGGAGGTGTCTAGATAGATGGAGTCAAATGGAAAGTGACAAAGGAAATGGGTGGAGAAGATGGAAAGAGAGGAATGATTTATGTGGAGTAATCTAGGTGTTTATTGGAGAGGAGAATGGAGGGATTAGGAATGGTGGAGAAAGGAGGTTTCTTGATGAACAAGAGTTGTCAAGAGTTGTCCATTCTCTATAAAAATGGTGTATTTATATGTTTTGAAGGCTAGGGTTGGAAATAGGCATGAAAGGACAAGAATACCCCTCAAAAATGGCTTGAAAATGTCCATTTTGCTGCTTCTAGAAAGTGAAGTTCGCCATGGGTCGCCATTTGGTCGCCATGGCGACAGAGAGTGCGCAGCAGTTACTAAAATGGGCATAACTTTCTGTAGAAGACTCAGAATTGCAATCCGTAAAAACCTCTGGAAAGTAGACTTCCGGGGCTTTCCGAATATATGTAATTGGAAATGTGTTTTGATCTGAGGAGAGAGATATGCATCTTTGAAGATGAATGATCTGCACACACTTTTTACAATTTCAGCCCCTTTTGCCACCAATATTACTCCAATGCCTCTGAACTTTATAAAAACCTGAAAACACTTAATTCACACCATTAAATCATGGGATATTGCCCAAGAATCAAGCAAAAAGAGAAGGAAGTGAGGGCCAAAATCATACCAATTTTGGTTCGATCATTGATCTAGATTGCTAAGCAAGGAAATCTTCCTAGAGGCTTGAGAGCTTTGGATAGGGAGTTGCTTTCTAGAGGTATAGGACACACCTTGGATAGAAATGTAGGGAAAAACGTTTGCATGAGGCAGAAGCGAGACTAAAAGAAGATTAGTATATTTTAAATTTTTTCCAAGTTTGAACCTTAACCCTTTAATTAATTAAACATATACACCAAAAGATATCATACCTTTGTCGCGTGATCCGATTGACTATGCGTCAATGGTAATCCACAAGATCTTCCAATCCAATCACGAATGTGAATCACCTAGGAGCGTGGTCTCCCTTCTCTTTGAATTGTGTACCTGAGAATGGACAACAAAACTTTTTTGATTTCTGTTAGTCACAATAAACTCCAAAAGATTGCTAAGAATGTCCCGGTCACTTTTGAATTCACAATCGTTAGATTGAAACTCGCGTGAACCTTATTTGAAATTGTGCACAAAACCTTTTGATGTAAAGGCTAGTAGTGCACTATCGAAACAAGAACAATATCTTCTCTCAATCTCTCTTGGCCGAATTTTTCACTAGTCTAAGAGTTGGATTTTATTTTTCTCTAGCAAAAGAAAAAACTCTCAATTGGGGGTTTGACAAAAAAATATGAAGAATATATATGTCTATTGGCCGCCAATCAATTGCCAAAATATATATCTTATTGCACGCCTAATATATATCTTTATATATATGTTACTGCACAAAATCTTTATATATATGTTACCGCACAATAGCCTAATATATATATATATATATATTACTGCACAAATCTTTATATATATGTTACTGCACAATAGCCTAATATATAAAAATATATATAGTGCAATTACTGCACGCCTAATATATATATATTTCTATTGTGCACGGCCATTTGCCATATATATTTCATATATCTATATATTGTGGCCGAAAATCCTCTACCATGTAGGATTTGTGTCTTTTGACTTAAATCCTAACCCTAGGTAGATTTCCTTAGAATTCCAAACCCTAATCCAACTCTTTAGTATATTTGTGACTATGTAAAAGACTTCCTAATTTAACTAGATAAATAAATCCCTTATTTATCTACTTATCAAATATAGTCTTTTATATTTAATATACTACTACTAATAGTATAATACTAGGAAACATATTTCCTAATCAGAAAAAGATTTTATTCTTAATTAAATAATTAATTAACATATTAATTAATTTCCATTTAATTAAATAATAAAATAAACAATATAATAGGCTAATAAAATTAACCTTGCCGCCCATGACCAAAACATGGGCCATATATTGTTTTTCTTATTTTATTAAATCCATTTGGACTTTAATAAAAAACCCACATGTGAACTAGACATATTCTTACTAAAAGAAACAAGCCCACATTCCTTTCATTAATATATTAATATAATTAAACAGCTCATTAAATAAATAATGTGCAAATTATATTCTTAATATATTAAATACAATTCTAGATGGACCCATAAATATATCAAGTGATTCATACAAGTCCGTGTGCATTGGGGATCTTGGCGGGCCTATCTGAATTTAAGCTCCAATAGACATAACCCAATCACAATCAACAAATGAATCACTTAGGTTCAATCTATTAATTTTAGTTCATTCCACTAAAGAACTAAAATTGCACTCTTAAATAAAATGGAATACGTAAACGATTCTCATTCATACCCTAGACAATCTTATAGGAGATAGTGAATCCTCGTAAAGAATATCAGTAATCGCCAAGAGCTCATAGACCGCCTATAGCTCTCCAAGTTACCATATTTACTCATATGACCACACTTTGAACTTGGATATATATTATGACTTGGCCAGAAGTCATCTTTCAATAGACACTATTGAAAACTCAACGTTAAGATTTAATATCCAAAGCCACAAAGCATCCATATGATGATATTCTACTCACATTTAATAAATGGAGCCACGATATCCATATCTATAAATGAAGTTCTCTATCGATTAGCAAATGAATACCACCAAACTATTGAGGATAAACTATGCTATATAATCGTACTCATTGATAGCTCAAATGATAACACTTGTAACCATAAGTCCATCATTTATCTCAGGATTAAGATAGACTCTCCGATTGTCTTGATAATGAAAAGACTTTTATCTATTGACGGTTCTAGAAAAAGTATTTCATTGTGATCCAGTTTAATACACCCAGTGCACTAGATTCTTTTACTCGAAAACCCTTTGATGATTTTAGACTCATCATAACACATTTGATCCAACTCAAATGCTAGTAAAGAATTCTACAACTTTAATAAGATAAAGGTGCTCAACCTTTAACTTAAGTTGTGAACGTTATTCAAGACTAACTAAAGAATTATGTCTACCTCATACATATCCAGATGTACGAATAATTATTCATTTCTCATAGTCTTTTGACCTTATGATTATTTACTTTGACAATTATAATTATAAATGCTATAAGATTTTGTTAAAACAGAAATCACTTTATTAATATGATAAGATTGTCAAGTACAACATTACACTCTTGCTATTGAGCATAATCCTAACAAGAAAGTATGCTTAGTGAATCAATAGCCCGAGGGGTGATTAGGAGGTGATAGCTTGAAATGGATATCATAATGTTGATAGTTTTGAGTGTGTAAGTCATTTTCATATAATGGATTTGCTTTGCCGATGGTTGTGGTATCAACCCGTGGATGTTTTCTTTTTGAGGTTTTACCACGTAAAAACATTGTGTCTCATTTTCGCTTTAAGTTTCTTTATCTTCCATATGTTCACATGTAATGATTCATTTGTATATTGATGTTCACATGTATTGATTCATACTATACAATTGTTAAATCATATCAAGTGTTCATTTCATTCTTGTATTCCGCAATTTTTTGAATATTGGAAGAATTTGGGCCTATACCTATTCACCGCCCTCTAGGTATATTATACACTATTGTTTTAAGGGAATTTTAATTGGTATCAGAGTGGATGTCTATAAGTAATTAGCTAGATCCATATTATAGTGTTTGTGTTTTGTTTTGTTGTATTTTTGAGATATGGGTGATTGGATACTGGAAGGTGCCTTTAGTGCTAGACCTCCACTATTGGATAGTGGTAACTACACCTTAAGGAGAAATACAATGAAAGCCTACATTAGAGCCATCAGTGATAAATCATGGATGAGCATAAGTGATGTAGTAGAGGAAGAGGAGTCCTTTGATGATCGAGAATCTACTAGCAATCACATTGCTCACGTGGCTATATATGAAGGAAGATTTGAGGATAGTAGTGAAGACTCCTCAAGTAATGAGGAAAGTGAAAACTCTTCAAGTAGTGAAGATAGTGAAATCTCCTCAAATGATGAAGAGTTCGAAGCCTCCTCAAATCAAGATTATATAAGCTTCAATGACAAGATCCTTCAACGAAAGAACGAAGAGAACAACAAGTTGAAGTTGATCAATGCCAATTTAGTGGTGATAATTAAAGCTCTTGACAATGAAAAGAGAATGTCTTTGGAAAAGATGAGCAAGCAAAGTGAAGTCATCAAGGAGCATGAAATGACCATTGAAAAATGTTTTTCAAAGATGGAGGAAGGTGCTCATGAGTTAGATGATTTAAGAGAAGACTTTACTATGAAGTTGTTTGCCATGGAAGAAGAGATTAAGCAAAAAGAGAACACTTTGACTATCTTAAAGATAAAGGAGTGTGAGCTTGAAGATGAAGTCAAAGTACTCAAAGAGTCTATTAATGGCATGAAGATTGTAGCCATTAAGCTTGATGAAGTAATAAAGCTTGGAAAGTATCATGGAGATAAGAGTGGCTTGGGTTTTGTAGAAGAAGTAAAGAAGACTCCTACGACCAAGAACAAGTCAAGAAAGTCCAAGACGAAGAAAGACTCAACTACCATTCCTTCCAACATCAAAGATAAAGACAAGAAGAGCTATGGAACTTCTCAACCAACTTTTCAACCAAAGCATGCACACCTAAAATGTAACTTTTCTAATTTCATTCTGGTTTGTCATTATTGTAATGTGGTTGGTCATAGGCCTAAGTGTTATGAATATGTTAGGCAATGCAAACTAGGAAATGTGGAATATGATAAAAATGTGAAAAAGTTACCTAATCATTCTCCTAATCATGAGTTTAAGTCTAAAGCTAGACATAACATCTCTAAGTTTATCCTAGTTTGTCATTTTTGCAATGTTGTAAGGCATATCAAACCTAAATGCAACAAGTATTTTAGACAATGCGAACTAGGAAATGAGATGCATGCTAGTGAGGTGAAAAGACTTCCTTTGGTTGTTCTAAACATGTTAGGGCATTAGAGACTATGCATGATAAACATGTTAATGAAAAGAAATCAATAAGGAAAGTTTGGGTTAAACAGAATAATATGCATGATTATGAAATGGATAAATCTTCTTTGAAAGTTTCTAAACATGATAATAGCTTTGATGCTTTGAGAAATGTGCATATTGATCATATTCATGTGAAGAAACCTACTACGAAGATTTGAATTGAAAAGAATAACATGCATGTTAATGATAATCATGTTAAGAAAAATGTTGAGAAGAAATTGGTTAAGAAGAGTGTTAACCATGATCATTTGAAGAGTCTTGATGAAATGTTTGTGCGTGGCAACAATGATGAGTTTAATATGAGTGATATTTTCATAAAGAAGATAGTTGATGATTTATCTTCTAGATTTCATATTGCCATACGTAATGATCTTGATGTTGTTTGTATTGGTTCACCTAAGACCAATGTGGTCAAAGGCGAGTGCTCTCATGCTAGATTGAGTAGCACATATGAGAATATTTTTGTTTTTGTTTGATAAGAGTTCTAAGTTTGATGCTTGACGAAGCTATTTGTAATGTGCTAGGTCTAGTATTCAAACTTGGTGTCTCTAATCAATTCATGAACTTAATATTCTCATAATCACTATGATAGTCAAAATTTGTTGATTAACTTTAAAGAAGTTGAATTTTGAAATCTATTTGGTGAAAATTTGTGTTAAGACTTTTAGAGAAGTCATTTTCATGTAATTGTTTGAGTTGAAAGTGTTTGGTATTTATTCTCTTGGGATGACATACCAACAACTTGTTGTCATGAGGACAAACAAGCCAAGAGAGCTCATAAAAAGAGCGAAGACCTTTCATCTTGCTAAGGTATTTCTCTATTCTAAAAGCTTGCTTTTTATTTCATCGTTTTAGCTCTATGTTTGCATGATATCAATTGTACATAGTTATTAGGCATCATTTCTTTAGAGAACTTGTTGAATGTTCTATTGTTACTCTTATTGTTTCTAGATCATGCACTTGAGCTTGAAAAATCTTATTTTTTGAAAAGTGCACAAATGCTTCTCTTATATGTTTTAGTTTTGAGTATATGTGGTTGAAAGTATATAGATTATGGATGCATCTAGAAGCCTATTGCTTAGTACATGATAAATGACCTATGATATGTATCCATTTTTCTTTGGCACTATATAGTATTCAATGAGCACCCTCTTGGAAAGGGCTACACACATTAGTTGTGAAGCCGCCCAATGTTGGAAAGGGCTACGGCTTTGTGATGAGTGAAAGCCACCAAGTGCTGTATATATTTTTTGTTAGTAAAATCAAAGAAGCGTTGAAAAGAATCATTAAAAAAAAAAAAAAAAACTTTGATTCTAAGCCTAAAAGAAATGAAAAACAAAAGGCTTAATGGTGTATAGTTGAGAATTGTGAAAAGCTTGGGTTGACAAATAGAAATGGGAAAACGAGCCACATGCACTCATACGCTCACATGTTGATAACTATTCTTTTAAAGCAAAAATCCGGATGAATATCGATTTGATCTATTTTTGGAAACGCTTTAGTTGGATAGGTGTGAAAATTGTTTGTTTGTTGATATCACAATTACTCCTTCTATATATGTGAGAAACATTCACACACACACATACACACACATATTTTGCTTATGTGCTTGATTCATTAGCAATGTGAGAATATTTTTGAGAGATTAATGAAAATCTATGATTCTCTTTTGAACTTTGAAAAGTGATGAAATATTTTCTCTTATTGCTTGAATGTGTGAATGTGTGAGTCCCTTGTGAACAAATCTACTTGGTGATAATATGTGGAGCATATGTTAAAGGGCAGCTTTAGTTTATTCAACTACGCTTTCTATACAATTTGTTTGCTTAATATCTCGTTCTTTATCTCTTGTGCCCTTTGTCTATTCCTTGACAAAAAAGGGGAGAAACCTCGCCATGTTCAATATGGAGAAATGTTCCAATTGTGTGAGTTTTGTACCTCTTTGTGCTTATTGGAGACTTTGTCTTAAGGGGGAGAATTCTTGTCTTTAGGAGGAGAAAAAAATTATTGCCTTATTGTGTACAGGATCTTTGGGAGAAATTTTGATGTGGAAACATTCATACGCTTGAGATAATGCATTTTTTTTATGAGATAAGGGAAGTTTTATTATTTGTTTTTGTGATAATATCTCAGCATTCTTCTTTGGAAGAAAATCTCTTGTTGGTTTGCTTCTTTTCTCACAGACACTTTGAAGTTCAAAGAAGGGATTCTTGAAGACTCAAGAAGACTTGAAGATCTTTTAGTCTAGGGATCACTTTGTAATGTGAGGATGAGAGAATGCTATCAACATTGAGTTTATTGGAGTGATCAATGTATAGTGAGGATGAGGTTTTGCCATGGAATAGCCAAAGGGGGAAATTGTAAGATCCTTTATTTGTATTGGCTTGATTCCATTGCAAAACTCTTTATATTTGTATTAGTTGT
The DNA here is from genome assembly GCA_954870605.1 of Acer campestre. NCBI lineage: Eukaryota > Viridiplantae > Streptophyta > Magnoliopsida > Sapindales > Sapindaceae > Acer > Acer campestre. Next base: position 13,766,321 of record OX940806.1, read on the forward strand.
TACTTAGGTGATTCTTGGAAGAAAGAAGCTTTAAAGGTGAAAAAGCAACATCTTGTGCAAATTTCGTCTTCAAAGGGAACATCGCGTACTTAGATGCTAAGGTATCAAGATTCTTCTTCCTCTTGCAGGGCATAAGTGCACACACACACAATTCATACATGTGTGTCCCTGCATCATAGTTCAAACATTTGGTATAACACTTTCACACACATTTAGTACACACATGCATTCATCTCCTTGTTGACAATCTTCTAGAATTGCATGTTTTCTCACTATCGCTTAGATATGGCATGCTTGTGTTGCATAGTGTTTATATATTTGTGTTTCTTGTATTTTGGACTTGAACATGGTCTTATATTATTCGTTATTGAGTTCCGGTCATTTCAGTTACTCATTAATTAAGTTTCGAGTCCATACGATGTAGTTATGCTACTTTGCATTCTCATTTGTTGAGTTGTCTTCATCATCGTTTTCCGAGATGAATTCTCAACATTTTGTCAAAGTTTCATTGTCGTCTTTGTGCGTGAGGGAGTCACAATTTGTAATCCAAAAACAGATTCAAAATCGGAGTTCGAAGGCCCGGATATGGCTAAAGAATGCGTACGGAGCACGAGAGGAGCTTACATGGCCAAAGGCCATGCTTGGGAGGCCACGTGTGAGCCACGGGCATAACACCTCTCTGCCCACGTGTGGCACACGCACCCCACATGTGGAAGTGATGTGGCCATCCTTGATTTGTTGGTTTCTTTCCCTCTCTCTCTCTCTCTTTTAAATACAATTTTCCTTCCCTCCAAACACAACTTGGAAAAATTGAAAAGAAAAGAGATTGTGCAGAATTTTCTCCATGTTTTTAGTAACTTGATTCAATCATATCTTTCTCATTTCAACTCCGAATCACTTGATTCAAAAGCCAAAATTGTTGGTCTTGATGAGAGCTACAAACCCCAAGCATTTTCACAACCATTTGACTTCATTATTTTCTGCTGTGCTCAAATCTTAGTCCGAGATTTATGTTTGTAAGTGATCCATCTTCTTCTTACTTTCATTGTTGATCATCTCTTTAATATTCTTATTTGATTGATGAAAAGTAATATGAATGATGTTAATTCACATGCTAGGGTTATATGATTGATTGATTTTTGAGTTTATCTTTTGTGATTTCATATAAACATATTTTTGATAAACTTGAATGACATGAACTTGATTCTAGAAATACATTGCGATCTTGAGCTTGATTGTTGATTTCTAGGTTTAGTTACATGTTCTAAGAGCTAGAATACTTTGATTGTGATATTCTATAGTCTAGTTCTTATTTGATTCACATGCTTTGATTTCTAGATAGATTTTGTGATTGTGTGTTGATAGCATATTCTAGAATCTCTTTAAGCATGTTCATTGAGCTTGATTGATCATCTAGCTTTATTTGTTTGTAATTTGCATCATTTGCATTACTTAGATCATTGTCTTGTGATAGGTTGAAGTCTCTTTCAAAGTGAGTGAAGCTTTGTATTGAGCAAGAAAACTTTGCTAGGAATGAGTTTCGGATAGCCAAGCAACAGTCTTAGCAATAAGTTTTGTACTCTGGATAGTTAAGCTAGGAGAGCTTGACTAGGATCATTTGATCTAGATTGCTAAGCAACAAAATCTTCCTAGATGCTTGAGAGCCTTGGATAGGGAGTTGTTTTCTACAGGTGTAGGACACACCTTGAATAGAAAGTAAGCTTAGTGAATCACTAGCTCAAGGGTTGATTAGGAGGTGATAGCTTGAAGTGGATATCATAGTGTTGATAGCTTTAAGTGTGTAAGTCCTTTTCATATGGTGGATTTGCTTTGCCAGTAGTTGTGGTATCAACCTGTGGATGTTTGGCTATCCACTAGCTCAAGGGTTGATTAGGAGGTGATAGCTTGAAGTGAATATCATAGTGTTGATAGCTTTAAGTGTGTAAGTCCTTTTCATATGGTGGATTTGCTTTGCCAGTAGTTGTGGTATCAACCCGTGGATGTTTCCTCTTTGAGGTTTTACCACGTAAAAACATTGTATCTCATTTTCGCTTTAAGTTTTTTATCTTCCATATGTTCACATGTATTGATTCATTTGTATATTGATGTTCACATGTATTGATTCATACTATATAATTGTTAAATAATATCAAGTGTTCATTTCATTCTTTTATTCCGTAATTTTTTGAATATTGGAAGAATTCTGGCCTATACCTATTCACCCCCCTCTAGGTATATTATACACTATTGTTTTAATGGAATTTCAGCAACTCTTCAATCTCAAATTTTGAATTTGATGAGGAGATTGATTGTGATGACTTCATGAGATTCTTTGAGAACTCTAGATTGAAGAAGAAAAAAGAAATACAAAGGTTGAAAGGGGAGAAGCTTGAATTAACTTCTAAAGTAACTCATTTAAGTAAGGAAATGAGTAAAGCTAGAGAGATGGAAGAAGGTTTGAGGATGGAGCTAGTCTTGGCCAAGAAGAATGAAGAAAACTTGAGGAAAGAGCTCATGGAAGCGAAGGGGTTGATTGCTAAGATGACTTCCGGAACCGAGAAGCTTGACAAGATGCTATCTTGTGGGAAGAGTCCAAGTGACAAGAAGGGGTTAGGATATATGGAAGAAATGGAGACCGAAAAAGATAATCTTTTTCAAGAGCAAAGAGGTTGAAAATGCTCAAACCCCTCAACAATCAACTAAGTGGGTGGAAGTTGGTGAATCCTCAAAGCAAGCACAAGCAAGGATTCCAACAAGAGCTCCACCACAAGCTAGACCTCTTCAACCAAGACCTCCACAACTAAGGATCCCACAAGCTCAACATGGGGTCTTTCATGCTCAACCTAGAAGACATGCCAACTTGGCTCAACCACAATGGAGAGAGTTGCCTCAATACCCAAGAGCAACTCAAAATAGAAGGAGGCCACAAATGCTTGCACAAGGCAATGGTATGAATTCATATTTTACTCCTACTTGCTATTTTTGGGGAATTGAAGGCTGCATTAGGCCTAATTGTTTTAAGTATATAAAATTGTGTATAAGAGAAAGCATGATTGAGAAAAATATGCTTAGAAGAGCCACAATGCATGCACCTAAGAAATTTAGAGACAATGGACCAATGGCTCCTGGGAATGACTATGTTTCACCTAGGATGAATAGAAATGATGAATAGTATTGCTATGTGGCCTAAGTTGCCTTAAAAGCCAATGCGTCGAACACTTGGTACCTTGATAGTGGGTGTTCTAGGCACATGACTGGAAACAAGAGTTTCTTTAAAACTCTTGTAATGGAGGATGGTGGATTCGTCACCTTTGGTGATGGGTCAAAGAAAAAGGTTATAAGGAAAGGTAATATATCTATTCCCGATTTGCCCTCCTTTGCCAAAGCTCTTTGTGTAGATGGCTTGCAAGCCAATCTTATTAGCATATCACACTTGAGTGATGAAACGCTTTCGATTATGTTTGGCAAGGTTGATTGCTCTATTCTTAAGGGAAATGGGCAAGTTTTGTTGAAAGGCAAGAGATCAAGTGGCAATTGCTATTGTCTTGATTCTAATCTCTTCTCTTGTAACTTGTCCACTAGTGAGCAAGTTAAAGTGTGGCACCAATGATTTGGCCATATGAGCTATAGGGACTTGAAAGTCCTTGATAGATTGAATGTTGTTAGAGGCCTTCCCAAGCTTGGGAAAAAGGTTAAGGGTGTTTGTGGACCTTGCTAACAAGGCAAGCAAACCAAGAGTGTGAACAAGAAAGGCAAATATCTTTCCACCAAAGAGTCATTAGAGCTTCTCCATATGGACCTTATGGATCCCACTCAAACCAAAAGCTTAGGTGGTAGAAGGTACATTCTTGTTGTTGTTGATGACTTCTCTAGGTTCACATGGACTTACTTCCTTAGAGAAAAGTCTGAAGCCTTTGAGATATTTAAAAGGCTTTGTGTCAAAATTCAAAATGAGAAAACTTCTCACATTTAAAGCATTAAGAAAATAAATAAAAATTTGTTGATTTATTGATACTCGCTTTTTCCGTCGTTGAAAGAATCGCGAGGATCAAAAGATTTTTTCTGTGTAAAAGGGGTTTCCTACGCAATGTGCTCTAAACTAGCAAAGGACTAGTAAAGCGGCAAGCGAGGGTATTGTTCCGCAGGGAGGTGTGATTCGTCAACCATTTCAAGTTCTAGTGTTTATTATAAGCATGTAAATAGAATGCGAAAAGGTGAGAATGGTGTGTGTGAAATGTATGTACAATGCGGTGTGTGTGTGAGTAGAGAATGGAAATGAAAATAAATAAAAACAAAGAGAATATGGAATGGTGAGAGTGGTGTTTAAAGTGATAAATAAAATGGTGGATAGGAGAGATGCATGAAAATGGTCACACAAGGTTCAACAAGTTCACCATACATAAGTGCACAAATAGTTGGTTGTTAGGCATTAAGTGCATCCAATTTAGTTAAGGGTTCGTTCTTGCCTCGATCCAATTTATACCCATTCATAAAGCTAACGGTCGAAGAGTGTGTTGAGAACCTCTCAAACACGAAACCGCAACCAACATATGTGAACCGATTCTACAAACCAATGCTAAATTGAGTCCCAATATTAACACGGTAATGTAAAATGGCAACGTTAGGTACAATGAATGTAGAAAGAGTGATTGCATCTCCAACCATAACTCACCTAGAGCCCCTAGCATGAGAGATAGCCAAAGACCAATGATTGTAACTCTAACCATGACTCACCTAGAGCCCCTAGAGTGAGAAATAGCTAAAGTCCAATTGTTAACAAGAACAATGAACCAAACCCTTATAATATGGCAATTTATAGGTTCACCCACTCTTCTTAGCTAATTAGCCAAGACTATGCCCGGAGAGCCCCTCCAAAGGCACAATCCTAACTCTAAGTCACTCAAACCCATTCATGACATGTAATTTTGACCTTCCATCAACATACAAACACAAAATGGGATATTTGATTACAACTACTCCTAATTTACATTAATCTACTCCTAATCCCATCCATGAATACATATTAATTTCCAATCTCCATACACAAGCATTTCAAGATAGAGATATATTCAATAACAATCAAGAATGAATCAAAACACAAATTAGATATAAAAACAACCAACATATATATTAAGCACAAATATAGGTTTACAAATATTCCCAAGTGGGGATTACACATTTAAGAAAACAAGAAATACAAAGAGATGAGTTAAAGGAGACAACCCTTGAAGAAAACCTCCTCCAAGTCCTCCATGAACCCTAGCTCGAAATTAGTCCAAAGACCCTCCTTTCTCCTTGCAATCTACTCCTAAATGGGTGGATGATGGGTAGAAGATGAAATGGAAGGCATCCATGGAGGAAAAACCTCCATGGATGACCTTGAAAGCTTCTCTCTCTCTTTTGGTGTGGAAGAAGATGAAGAAGAAGAAGTGTGAGGTGTGGATTCTGTTGGGAGAGAAGAGAATAAGGTGTTTATATAGTGTTGGGAGGTTAGGACTGAAGGTTGGGGGTGAAAGGACGAAACAGTCACTGAAATTCACCAAAAAACGACTCTCTGGAGTGAATCGGCGGTTTGGGTCGGCGGCCAGGCCGCCGTTTGAAGTAGCCGTTTAGACCTGACAGCGTTTCAGCATTTCAGCATCGCGCACCGTTACGGAAATGGGCATAACTTCTTGTAGAAAGCTCGGAATCACAATCTGTAAACTGTTCTAGAAACTAGACTTCCGGGGCTTTCCGGATATATAAAGATGTCGGTGTGGTTCGATCTGAACGGGAAGATATGACCCCCACAAATTGTACGTTCTGCACGAGCGTATACAATTTCTTCCGTTTTTGGCTCATTTTGCCTCCCAAACTAATCTTTAAGCTTAAAACCTTATTGTAGGGAATACATACCTACAAAAGGCTCAAACAAAACATTATACACAAAAATACGCTCGAAAACGAGACAAACGATCGGAAATGGGGGACCTCAAATAGGTATAAAATAGTCCGATCATTTATGTTAACCGCTAACATTGGCAGAGGACCAAAGAAGAATTTTCCACCCACGATACAAGGGGGACGTGGGAATCAAGATACCATCCGAGTACCTCAAGAAGGGAGAGATCCCGATTGATCCAAATGCATACCCCATCTAGAGGGATCTAGCCCGACAATTCCCTAGCCTCTCGTGGACCCTGCAGTATCCCGACATGAAGTTCTACCCAGTATCCCGATGTGGAGCTCCACCAAGCACCCTGATTCACAGTTCATCCCATAATATCCAACACGGAGTTCTCCCAAACGCCTCGCTACTATACCATCCAGATATCTCGCTATTTCATCGGCTAGATATCCCGTTGCAACCCCGGTTAATGTCCCGATCCTCAGGTAGCAGCGGGATATTCAGGAACTCATAACACCTTTTAGAATCAGCTTTTTAGGCAGTAAGATACACGATGAAGAAAGTACCAAAGAACAAAGAAGACCAGGTTAAAGCTCCATAGAGAAATACTGAAACACTGCCGTTTAGCCAAAACAGAAGGAGTAGACTTCTTCCCGCCAACTGAGAGTTTTATTTTAACAAGTCAACTCTGTTAGAATCCTCATAGGAAGGAAAGACTTGATTCTGAAAGATCCTATGAGATTGTCTTCTCCTAGGAAGGAAAGACTTGATTCTGAAAGCTCTTACGAGATTGTCTCCTCCTAGAAAGGAAAGACTTGATTCTAACGAAAAAAAACTCTGAGATTGTCTCCTAAGAGGAAGGAAGTCCTGTAATCGCCAAACCCTAGACCGCAACTATAGGAGTGCATGGCAAGCAACGGGACTTATATAAACAACATGATACACACCAAAGGGAGGATCGAAAACTCAACGCCTAAAACCCTACGTTCAGTTCTACTTATCGACATGTACGAGTTCGCCACCACCATCTCCATCGCATACTGAAACTCCAGACTCTACTATTAGCCTAGAAAAACACAACTTTTGAACTCATAATATAAAGTGGCAATCAATAAAGATTTTGTTTGTTTACCATATTTTTTATTCAAACCGCATTTGTTTTGTTAAGAACGTCATTGGTATTGAACTACGTGATACCCCTCCAATCAGGATCAATCTTGATCATGGTTCCTTAAAGTTGTTATTTGGAGATTCATCTCAGTGATGATTTTCCGGTAACACTTTTGGCACCGTCTGTGGGAATCTACTTTCCCAACCAATCTCAAAGCAGCCTAGTTATATTCAGAGACCTACAGAATGAGACTTTTATCCTCCCAGGTCCATCCCGATCCATCAAGACCCCAGTCCATCACTTCCGTCGAGAGAGCTCAAAGGCGGGGTAAGGGGTCCAGGAATGAGAATCCTACACCAGCGCCTCCTCCAACTACTGGCCCTTTACCTTAGGACCTCGCCAGGCAAGAAGTCAATCGAGATGTCCTAGAACAGCAAGCCGCAGCATACGTAAAAGCCATCCGGCTTCGGATGATAGCCTAGGGAATCCCCTTTGAAGTAGCCAGGATCCCAGGGGACATCGGCCCAAGTACTCGGGTACCAATGTTTGATCGACTAGGGCCACCTCTCCCAACCCGACAGGTGGATCTCAGACCCAGAGTAGTGAAGTCTGCAATTGAGATTCCCCCTAGGAGAGCCCAATCTCCACCAAAACTAAGGGCGAAGGAAAGGAATCTACATCCCGATTCAGAAGGAAGCGCCTGATCTTGAAAGAGCCCCAGAGGAAGACATCAGAGAGCTAAGCGAAAGGAAGTGGTCATTGATTCAGAAACTTTGGACGAAGTAGGCTCACTAGCCCGATCCGGGAACAAGAAATCCTAGTGCCTAGAAGATCAGATGGCCAACATGGCAAATGAGCTAACATGGCAAAGGAGCTAGAGGAATTGAAAAAGGAAAAGCACCAAGGAATCCAGAAGAACCCCCTGGGTGAAATGAATGCACCTTTCTCCAAGAGAGTCAGGGAGGCGGAGTTACCTCCCAAATTCAGGATGCACTTTGAGAAGTATTTCGGGACAGAGGACCCCGTCAGCCACCTAGAAAGCTTTGTCCACCAGATGGAGGTCCAAAACGCGACCCGATCAGCCATGTGCAGGATGTTTCCTTCAACCCTGACCGATTGCGCCAAAACGTGGTTCAGAAAGTTACCACCATGTAGTGTTGATTCCTTTTCTAAGCTTACCACAACTTTTTATGCGCAGTTTCAAGGGATCAAGCCCCATCCCAAGGACCCTATCTTGCTTCAATATGTGGTCTATGAGCGGGGTGAAACTTTGAGATCTTATGTGGAGAAATTCCATAAAGAAGTCGTCCAAATGGGAGTATTCGAATAGAAGGAAACCTTAGCCAACTTCTGAAGAAACCTATGGGCTGGCAGACTATTTTGCTCTTTTGCTAAGTATCCTCTAGAGACTTACCAGGAGGACTACAACCGGGCTCTGGAACAGGTAGACATAGAAGAACAGCTTCGGATTAAGATCGAGCATGATGAAGCTCAATTGGCACTACGTCATAAGAAGGAGGCTCCGAAGCCCACACCAGCCAAGAAATTCCAAAATTAGCCTCCAAACCAATCTACCTACCGACCGCCTCCTATCCCCTCATACCAAGAAAGATATCCGGCTAGGAGGTCACCGCCCCCCCCCAGGGCGGTCCCTTTAAAAAAGGTGGCTAGGGTAGCAAAAGAGGAAGATGGATACAATCACTACACCTCTCTCAATGCTTCACGAGAAACTATCTACCTCGCCATTCGGGATAAGGGCCTACTCAGAAAACTAGGTCCCATGAAAGTCCCAGCTGACAAGAGGAATCAATACAAGTATTGTGATTTCCATAAGGACGTAGGACACAACACATTTGAGTGCTATAGCCTCCACAACCAGATTGAAGGATTGGTAAGAGGAGGTCTTTTAACTAAATTTTTATAGCAGGTGTAGGACATCATCAAGGAAGGGAAACAGGTACAAATCGGGATGCAGGAGGCAGCAAAGAGAATGAGAGATGGTGAGAAAGATTTGATGCAGTAGATCCAGGTGATTCACACCATTAGTGGAGGCCCTACTCTAGCCGGAACCTCCAATAATTCAAGAAAGAACCACGCAAGAAAGATTCCCAGGCTTAATGCTGGTCTTGAGATACTCAAAGTCAGTAGCGGATCCCGAGATCTACCCCGCTCTACCAAAATCATTTTCACGGAGGAAGATGTCTACAATACAGTTCAACCACATGATGATCCCATGGTAATCTCAGTACAGATCGCCAACTGCCAGGTGCACCACGTCCTGATTAATATAGGGAGCAGTGTTGACATCTGAAAGTTCACAAATTAACTCGGGTGTGTTTACAAAATATATATCTAGAGGGGGGGTGAATAGATTTTAACTAATTTTCACCCAATTTTCGTTTAAGTTCAATATTCCAAAAATGCCCCTAATAGTCAATATAAAAACAACAAGTGTAATATGGTGCGGAAATTAAATAACACTTGATGTATACGTGGAAAACCCAACCACTGGGAAAAACCACGGGCTGTTTAGTGCGCCACACTCGAACCTCGAAATCCACTAATTGAAATGGAGTTTACAACCTATGTAGACCTCGTCTAACACTCCGGTCTATAACCCCCCACTTCTACCCTGCGGGCCTTTAAAAGTGGCTCTAGTCCATCTTGCTTGTGGCCTAAGCAACCTTAGCCAACAAGACTTAAATTCTCAATAAAGAGATAATACAACCTATGTGTGAATATATAAAAATACTCAATACATGCAATAAGAGCTAGGCAACCCTATATGCTTATCTAGGATGATAATATGTCAATAAAAACAATCCTAGATATCAATAGCTAAATGACATGTCAAATAGCTTAGCTAACAATAGATTATAAAAAACCTAGATAGCTATCACAATACAACACTCAATCATGTCATCACAAACAATCTCTATTTTTAATATAAGATATTAATCTAAGATCATTCAAATAATAAAAGAGGTGCCTTGATAAATAAAACACTAAATATCAATGGATAAAAGTGAAGAACATACCAAGGGAAGTGTGATGACCAATACTCACTCAAATAAGCAAACTATCTATGTTAGAAGATGCTTAGATGATCTTTGATGCATATGTGTATGATTTGAATGTATAAAAATGAGTTCTTGATTTGATTTTCTCTCAAAAAATCTCTCTTTTAAGTTTAGGGTTCTTTAGAGTCAGAGAACTTAGTTAGAGAAATGAGAAAGTATGATATTTATAGACATCAAGAACAGGGCACGTGAAAAGACAATTTTGCCCTTGAAATCACCGATCGGCACTTTCATTCTGCGGTCGTGGCCGTAGAATTGAACTGCCGAATTGAACCCGAGAAGCAGGGGATCATTCGGCGACCAGATTCGACGGTCAACGAAACCGTCGATCAAAACCCAAAAAGAAACCGACCTAAAATATCTAATTCGGCGGTTTCATTCGACGGTTTCAAAACCGCTTATTAAACCACCGAACAGAGACTGAGAATAATAAATGCATCAGGTCAATTCGACGGTTTCGATTAGACGGCCTGGCCACCGATCGTAACCGCAGATCCAATCCAGAGCTCTCTGGAATCAAACGACGGTTTCCATTCGATGGTCATGTCCGCCGATTAAACCATCATTTCACCACTGAAGGTGAAACCAAAGGAGAAGCCAAGGGCATTCTCCAAAGGCGATCTTCACGTAAAACCAAGCACATAATCGTGCAAGCGCAGACGTTTCCGAACATATTCGGGAAACGAATTACAAGACACTAAAACACACTCCAAGAAACAACAAACAAAGTGCTAGTGTGAATAGTGAAATTTGAAGAGAATGCACACAAAAGTAAAGCGTACATATGCAAACATTACAAGTGAGTGTGTGCAACTAAATCTCTTCAATAAGATAATAAGCACATAAGATATACCTTTTGAGTGCTTGTCCACCTTGAGGTCTTGAGAAGGGTCATTGAGCATGATCACCTATCACCTAAGCTACCCTTTACAAACAACCCCAATATGTGGTTTGTCCACGAAATAAGCCAATCAAAAATCGAGAATCCTTACAACATCCTATTCAAGGGGACCCATGAATAACTTAATTTGAAAAACTCCTGTTACAGCAGATGCACCTCGCTTCTGTATGGATTCACATGGGACTCTGTAATGCCAATGGGATCCAAAATCCTGCTAGTGATAGTCGGGGAAGCTCCTCTTCAACAGAACATAATGACAGAGTTCATCATGGTAGATACCCCGTCTACCTACAATGCAATCCTGGGTAGATTGTTCTTGTTAGGGATTAGGGTGGTACTGTCCATCTGCCACAACGTGTAGAAATTCCCGGTGGGAACAGGATTAGGAGAAGTTAGAGGGGATCAGCAGGCAGCCCGTAACTGTTACGCGGTATCCACTAACCCCGCCAGATTAGCTAAGCAATGCACACATGTGACCAATAAACCAAGTCGGGGAACCTCGGAACAGGATCACTATGTCTTGGAAGAAAGAGAGGTACCAGACGTAATCGTGGAAGAGCCGGAGGAAGAAGAGCAAGGTTAGGCCAGTGGACATCCCGTAGATCAGTTATAAGAAATACCTGTCAGGGGTAAGGATCCAACTAAGACAGTAAAAGTTGGAGGGGGACTGGACCTCAAAGTCAAGAAAGACTTGGTAAAACTCTTTAGAGAATACAACGACATCTTCGCTTGGAGCCACGAAGAGATGCCTGGCATTCCTCTTAGCCTGGCTACTCATAGGTGATCAAGCCAAAATTGGTATCATTTTGGCCCTCATTTTTGATTCTTTTTCCTTGATTCTCGGGCATTTCCCCGTATTTAATGGTGTTAAATTGAGTGTTTCAGGTTTTATCAGGTTTCAAGAGCAAGTGGGATGAAGTGAAGGACTTGTGTGCAAAATGGCTTTCAAATGGGAAGAAACAAGGCATTTTCGCCACTTAGACAAGAGGAGGTCGCTACATGGGCGCTATGGCGACAGAGGATTCTTCAGAACATCAGAAGGTCGCCATTTGGTTGCCACTTGGTCGCCATGGCGACAGAAAGTCTCTAAAAGCATCAGGTGGGTTGCCACTTGGGGGTCGCCATGGCGACCTACCCTTACAAATGGCGACCTCACTCTTCAAGGCAAGGTCGCCACTTATGGTCGCCATGGCGACCTTGATGGTGCAAGTGGTGACCTCTTTACATTTCGAGGGTCACCACTTATGGTCTCCATAGCGACCTTGTTGTGCAAGTGGCAACCTCCACACCATTTGCTCATGGTCGCCACTTGCTAGATGGCGAAAAAGATGGTTTTCATGGTGACCTTTGCATCTAACCGTTTTACGCACCAGGGTCGCCATTGTGACAAAATGGCGAACTTGGCGAATCAAGCAGTTATCAGTACATGTCCAAGAGGGTGTATAAATAGAACGGCCTTCCATCTTCAACACAACCAGATCCTGAGAGAAGAGAGCACGAAATTACATCCTTTGAGATCTAGCTTTCTCATCCATGGCACACCATTCCTCATCCTCCATTTCTCTCCTCGAACTCATCTAATCCCATCCAAACCTCAACACAAAGCATTGATTCCTTCCCTACATCATACCTATCCCACCATTTCTCCACCCAAATTCCTTTGTCACTTTCCAACAAAACACCCACATTTCAAGACATATCCTCTACTTCCATTCCTTGCATTTAGGAGCATAGAGGAGAAGAAGGATCAAGCTTAAAGAAGGTGACCCAAGGGTTATATCCTTACTATTTACTTTTTTTCTGTTAACCACCAAAAATTGGCGGAGGATCAAAGAAGAATTTTCCACCCTAATACCTCAGCAAGAAGGGTATAAGAGTGCGAACACCATCCGGCTACCTTGACGAAGTGGACCCCGAGTGATCCAAATACACATCTCATTCAGCGGAGTCCACCCCGCCAGCGTCTTAGCTCAACAGAGTGGTCAAGAGCCAAAATGCTCACTATAACTCATAGCAGGATCCAGACCGACTATGGCCGGGCTTCCTATGGACCCCGTAGTACCCCGTCACTGTCTTCTAAGGACCTCGCAGCACCCCGAGACGGATTCCTACTACTATATGAACCCCGCAGCGTCTCGATATGGGGTTCCACGCCACATCCCGCTATAATACCAGTCAGATTCCTACTTACTTCATCAGCACGATACCTGCTAGGTAACGTTTCCTGATATAGTTAGCCCGCCAGAGCAAGAAGATATCAGGCAGCAAGATTCTCGAAACAGAAATTGAAAGCTTCGCAAGAAACACACTAAAACACTGCCGTACAAAGGAGGTACACTCCTTCCCATCAGAGAGTCCTAATTTGAGCAGGACAGCACATTTTGAATCCTACTAGGAAGGTAAGTGATTGACTCCTCCTAGGAAGGAAAGATTGGATTCAGCGCATTAAATCTCCGAGATTATCTCCTAAAGATGGAGGATCCTGCAAGCTGCCAAACCCTAATCCGAGATTGTAGGAGTGCATGGCAAGCAAACAGGATCTCTATATATATAACAGCTAATTTGCCGAAAAAAAGAGGAGACTACTTATCGACAGGCACAGATTCACCACCGCCATCATCACCTTCATTACCGACTAAAACTCTTATGTAACGTGATGATCTCAGAAATTCATGGTCGATGTATTCATGTATTAAAAAAGAGTGATCAATAAAACGAGTTCTTATTCGATTTCACGTATTCTTGATTATGCATGCATTGGCAGGGACCTAGTTGGTATCGAACTACTTGATACCCCTCCGGCCAGGATCATTCTCGATCTTGACCTTTTTTAAGTGGTTATTTGGATTATTGTCCTCCTAACGATTTTCGGATAACATTTTCATTTATTGCAAATATGTGTAACTAAACCTCTAATCTAGGGGATAGATTTGAGGATCATTTGGTTGTAGGTTTTAGCTTAGCTTGTAATGAATCTCTTATGTGTTCTATTCATTCAAATTAATAGATTCTATTTATTATGTAATTGACTTGTATATCACTTGTTAATTGCAATCTTGAGTGAAGTAATTTGTTATATATTCATATGTGGATTGACACTCCTTGTGTGATTAAGAACCCATTGAATAGGATAGATTAGTGGTGGGTATATCAACCCCACTAATCTAAGCCTTTAGTGGTTAACATAATGAGATTGGTACATTAAAGTAACTATATGGCATTACCCACATTCAATTGTTAATCGATCTATTCCCTAGCTATCTTATTAATTGTTTTCATCATTACTCTTATCAAGGTGTTGAGTATTCTATTTTTCATAACATTTTTGTATTTTCATTTTAGTAGTTAGCATTGGTGGTTTTAGAAACCACACATCTATCAAACACTATGATTTATTTTATTGTTCAAAGATTAGTCAATCTATCTAATTAGCACTCCATATCCCTGTGGAATGAACTTGCTTACCATTTTGCTATCAAATTACATTTTAAAAGGATTAAGTGGCTTAAAAGGGTTTTCAAGAATCAACCAAAAATTATATCATTTTTGTGAGTGCACGACGGCTCATCAAAAATTGGCGCCGCTGCCGGGGAATGGTGGCATTGATTACATAGATTGACTTTTCTTAGTGTTTTATTAGTATAGTTGAGATTGTTAGTTTAGTATTTTGTTTGTGGTTATTGACTTGTTCATAGTGTTGTTTTACTTTTTCTTTCCTTGTTTCTCTTTATCTATTCCTCTTTCAGGTGCTTAGTTTTATGCACGGTAGGAGATCTCTAGGTAGAGGAGTTCATCCCCCACCGGAAGACACTAGCCGTGTGAAAGAATTCGAGGTAATTCCAAGACAAACTATGAGTACATAAGGGCAACAACCTAGAAGGGAGGACGAAGGCCCTTTTAGAGAGGAGATGACTGAAGAGACTCACACCAACCGTGGTCAAAGGATGATTATGGGGGAGTATGCCGTGCCGAATATTGGAAACCAACCATCGTCTATCGTGTTAGACCCAGCTGCTATGGGTTATGAGTTGCGGACAATGCATGTCAACCTGTTGTCGGCATTTCAGGGGAAGCTCAATGAAGATTGCCTACAATTCATGAAGGAGTACAATGCAATCATTGAGACATTCCCCATTATGCGTCTCTCACGTGAACAGTTACAAATGCGTTGCTTCCAGTATTGTATGAAGGATGCGGCTATGACATGGCTATGGGGCTTAGGCCGGGGTCATTGACAAGTTGGAGTCAAATTTGCAAGGTGTTTTTCAATAGATTCTTTCCGGCTAGGAAGGCGAAGGAGTTGAAGGTGAAGATTGCAGACTTCTTTGAGAGTGAAAGAGAGTTAATTCATGAGTCGTGGGAGAGGTATCAATGCCTTGTGGCCCAATGCACTCCTCACATGTTCACTGAGGAATATAAGTGATCGAACCAAAATTGGTATGATTTTGGCCCTCAATTCCTTCTCTTTTTGCTTGATTCTCGGGCAATATCCCATGATTTAATGGTGTGAATTAAGTGTTTTCAGGTATTTATAAAGTTCAGAGGCATTGGAGTAATATTGGTGGCAAAAGGGGCTGAAATTGTAAAAAGTGTGTGCAGATCATTCATCTTCAAATAGGCATATCTCTCTCTTTAGATCAAACCACATATTGGGTTATATATATTCGGAAAGCCCCGGAAGTCTACTTTCTAGCGGCTTTTACGGATTATGATTCCGAGTTTTTTACAGAAAGTTATGCCCATTTTCGTAGCTGCTGTGCACTCCCTGTCGCCATGGCGACCCTATGGCGCGCCATGGCGACCTCCACTTTCTAGAAGCAGCAAAATGGACGTTTTTCAAGCCATTTTTTAGGGGTATTCTTGTCCTTTCATGCCCATTTTATACCCTAGCTTTTCTAACATATAAATACACCATTTTATGCTAACTCTTGACAACTCTTGTTCATCAAGAAACCTCCTTTCTCCACCATTCCTAATCCCTCCATTCTCCTCTCCAATAAACACCTAGATTACTCCACATAAATCATTCCTCTCTTTCCATCTTCTCCACCCATTTCCTTTGTCACTTTCCATTTGACTCCACCTATCTAGACACCTCCTCAACACCTAATCTTTGCACAAGACTCAAGCAAAGAAGCTCAAGGAAGGATCAAGCTTACAAGAGAGACCCAAGGGTGATTTCTCTCCATTTTACTTCCTTTCTTTGTTTGTGATTATGTGTAATTAAACCCCCTTTCTTGGGGGATGATTTGAGACACTTTTGGACTATGAGTATTTATTAAGGCTTTGAATATTATGTTTATTCAATTATAGTTTTATTCACTTTTTAATTAGATCTTGCACTTATGTGATTATATGAGTATTGACACACTTATTGATTACAATATGTTGTAGGATAATTTGTGATAAAATTGATTAAGTTATTGACACACTTGATTGATTATAGCACATAGTGAATAGGATAGGCTTTTGGAGGGTAGGCCTACCACAATTGCCTAGGCCATTCGATCGTCACTAACCGATCCCGCCTTGACCCCCTCTCCTTAATCGGTTAGGCATTGCGGTGGGAAGTTGTTTAGGGTTCGTAGTGACGGTCTAAACAACACTTTTGAATGAGATCGGTCCTTAATTGTGTGAATAGTGCATTAATGAAGCCATTGATGAATTGCTCAAGGTCCATTAGCTACTCTATCATTTCCCTAGACTTCTAATTAATTGTTTAGTCCATTTTCTTATCTAGGTTGTTGTTATTGGATTCCTATCTATTCATATTCTCTTTACATTTTATTGCTTTTATTTTTCCATGTATGTTTGATGGTTTCTTAAACCATACACCATTCAAACTACCATGATTTACTTTATTTTGTATTTTAGGAATTGTTAATTAATTCAACTAATTACTCTAATTCCCTATGGAACGAATCCTACTTGCCACTTTACTAATTTAATATCTAAGTGGTGAAAAATCGATTTTCTAAACGAACACATTTAAAACATTATTTTGTTGCGCAAAACGACCGCATCAAAATTGGTGCCACTTCCGGGGAATTAAAGTGATTGTTGAATTACTTAGCTTTTCTTTGTAGTTTAGATTCTTCATATTTCTTTTGTTATTCATTTTTATAGTTAGATTTTTTTTAGTTGTTTGTTGTTTTTGTTATTTTTAGATTTTATAGTCTTGTTTTCATTTTTCTTTTATTTTTCTTTTATTTTTCTTTTCAGGAGCAATGGATCCTTTCACTATGCACTTGGAAGAATTTAATAGGCAAATGGAGTTGTTTGCTTCAAGAACTTCGGGAATAGGACAAACGGAGGGTATAGCTTGCGCATTTTGTGGAATGCATGGGCACGAGATATGGGGTTGCCATTTAAAAGGAGAGCTTTCCAATGATGGAGGACAAGCCCAAGCGCCAAATTCCTACAATTCATGGCCTTTGCATGAACCATGTGATGATTTCGACAATCCGGCGTCAAGCTATGAATGGTGTGCCGATTCATATGAGCCGGATTGGAGGAGAGATCAAGACACTCAAGCTAATGCCTATGTGCGATCTCAAAAGGAGACTTTGAATGATTTTATTTAAAGTGCTCAAGCCTTCCAACAAAGATCTCAAGCCTACATACAAGCCAACGAACAAGGATGGCAACAACAAGATCAAATGTGGCAACAACGAGATGAGAGGATGGAAGTCTCAATTAGAAGAATGGAAAGGCACTATGAGATTATTGCCGAAGCTATGCAAAGTATGGTACATGAAGAGTCTTCGAGCAATCTGGAGAAGGAAAACGCTACCACCATCCCTTCGAATGGTGAAAACGTCGAAACCGAAGTTGGCCATGAACTTTCTAATGATTTGCCTTGTGTTTCAGGAAAGGAAATAGAAAAGGAGGAGATATAAGATATAGCGAAGGAAGCAGATGACGTCTCTTTTGAGGCACCGCTCCTATACGAGGTGTCCATGCCTTATGTCCCTCCCATTGCTCGTTCATGCCGCCTACACAAAAGCAATTGGTATAGGTTGTTTTCTAAATTTTCAAAACCACTTTTTCAAGTGCACTTTTACTTGCCTTTGCTTGTTGTGATTAGGAAAACGCCGGCGAGCGACAAATACTTCCAAGACCTAATCGCATATAGGCGCATATTCAAAACCTTGGAATTCGGTTGACCGATCCAAGTAACACGTCTAGCGGGGACGTAAAACCAAGCGCTTGGTGGGAGGCACCCCACCTAGGTATAATTTCTTTCTTTGTTCATTTTATTTTTCTTTTTAGTTTTTACATTTTTGTTTAGAATAAGTGTGTGATTTGTTTGTGTTGTGTTTAGTGCCTAAGGTATTTAAGTTGTTTGTGTTTTGAGTTCTTGCCTTCCATGCTTCGTTTATTCATTGTCCATGCATCTCAATGTCATATATAGATTGAAGACAATGTTTAGATTAGGTTTGGGAATGTGGATTCATTATTTGAGTCATTGTTTATTTTATTTTTTTCAAGTTTTTCTTTGACCTTTGCGAAAGCTCTCTGTTTTGAAATTCTAAGGCCAAATGTTTCATTTAAATTGTACTTCTTGGTGAGGAAATAAATTATTTCACCCAAGTTGTGTTCTTCAATTTTTCGATACGGTTCCAACGGTATAAAGAACGTACAATTCTAGGTGGGGGTTCAAAAGTTATGAACGTTTCTTCGACCAAAGGTCATGGGCGATGCCCTGTTTTGAAATTCTGCACGTGAACCATTTTCGAAGTCCGTTTCCACACTTTTCTAATTTGAATTTTGAAATATTTTCTAAATGAAAAGTGTGCATTTACATGTCTATTTTCCTGTTCCGAAATTGGAGAAGGTTTTATTAAGTAGTTTTGAAAATATGCACTAAAAACCGGACATTAGTCGAATTCGAAAGTCACCAGTTTTTTTGGAATTTTGTCCTCCATATATAGATGTTCTTTCGCATTGTGTTTTTTGTTGATTAAGTTTGTTTCTTTTAGAGTAATAAATGTGCTCCAAACTCTTGTTGGCAATTGCATGTATTGAGTATATATTTATTTGCCGAAACGTTTTAATGTACTTAGTGCTTGTGTAGATTTTTTATTGCTTATTGAGGAAGTGTGTTGTGTTGCTTGTGTGTTGAAGCAAGGTTTCTTTATCTCTTGGAATGAAACAAAGACAACTTGTGAGTCTTGGAGGGACAAGCAAGCCAAGAGTGCTCATAAAAAGGGCGAGAGCCTTATCCTAAGAAAAGCAACATTTTGGAGTTTGGAGTGCCGGAGGTGGGAGGCACCCCACCTAGGTACAATTTCTTTCTCTTTTCAAATTTTTTTTTTCTTGCTTTTTAGTTTCTTGTTTAGAATAAGGGTGTGGATTGTTTTTGATAGTGGATTTAGGCTTGAATGATAACATATTTTGTCCACATGGATTGTGATGTGACTCTTGATGAACTTACATTGCCATATCTCTTGAGTTGATGATGAATATATAGGATGTTAATGAATGCAACACTTGATTCAATTTTTGGGATAAATTTTAAATGGACATTAAAACGTGTTTTTGAAACTCTTTCATTATGGATGTGTGTTGCGCCGCGTTTATTGGTTTATATGCCACAAAGACATTGAGGACAATGTCTAATTTAGGTTTGGGGGTGTGTGCACATCATCATCTCTTGTTTGCAATTACGTGCAAAAACATTTTGAGCGTAAATTTTTCAAAAATTTCGAAAATCTTGTGATAATGCCATGTTTGAGCATATTTTGCTTGTTGAGATTGTGCATTTGTGTGTGCAAGTAAGGAATTGTGTATCTTTGCCTTGCTTAGTTTAGATTAACTTCATGCCATTTAGGGTTGCATTGCTCAAAGCGCGCTAGTTCTTTTCTCTTGATGTTGAGTGAATATTCAATTGTGCTTGAAGGTTAGGAATTAATAGTGGAGACTTCCCGTGAGGTTCACAAACACGGCCTTAAAAAGCATATTTGAGGGAAAGTTCTTACTCTTTAAACACTCATTCAAACACACATATTATGCATATTTAAAATGTCTCATTCGCACTTAAATGTTGTTTGCCATAGAACATATGGACTGCTTGTGGATACCTTGATTGACTTTGTGGACAAATCTTTAGAAATGATTTCAGGCAATGCATGTGAAAACCACCAAATTGGCCTAAATACTTCCTATCCCTTTAATGTGTGTGCTTCATAGCCCATTTGAAGCCAAACACAATTAAGCTTTTCATTCATGAACCACATCAATATAAACCATATAGCCTAAACACTAGACTTACCTTTTACCAAATGGTTTGCTAAGGCTTAGGGGTTGAATGTAAGCTTTGAGGTGTATTAAAATGTAAGGCGTGTACCTAGGCAAATATGTATGTGCAAACACATGAAAAAGATGAAATGCAATGCTTGAAAAGAAAAAGAAAGACAAGCAAAGAAAAGAAAAGAAATGAATAGAAAAAGAAAAAGAAAAAAAAATGAATGAGGCACTAAGTGCCTAGATCAATTTTGTGAAATCAAATGAGCTACTCAACAAAAATTAAGAGTAGAAAAATGCACAAAGTTAATTGTAAGCCTGGATGCCAAATTGTGGAATATGCAAGGTTGTAATGAGCAAGTTGTGCTTAATTTAGAATGTATGCCTTAGTGTGACCTTGGGTGATTGTTATCAGTTCTTCCCATTTATTGACACACCATTCACCTTTGGCCCCATTACAACCAAATGAAAGACCTATTTGATCTTTAGGGATGTCCACTTTGGTAATTTTGGTTGATGCATGTTCTTTCCGGTTCATGGTTTTCAATTCCGTTCATGAGACAAATTTTGAGAAATTGTGTTTTTAAATAAACATGTGCAAATAAATTTGACATCTTGAACATAAACTCATATTGCATATGGATTGTGAGTGAAACCTAGGAATCTATGTGAAAATGAGAGAATCCGATGAGGATTAGATGTCTAGGCGAATTACATTCTTTTCCTAATGGCACTTTAGTTTTGAAGCTTAAGCATCTTGAATGTGGAATCACGTTGCGTGCAATGTTTACTTAGAGTGGCATGTCTTTAATCTTTATTTAGCATCTCTTACATGCATTATTTCCTAATGAGCACAACGTTAGTTTAATCTCTTCACTTATTGGTTTTGCAAGTCGAATATTGACTTTTGAGTCATTCACAAAGAGTTGGTGCTTTAATGATTTTTTTTTTTATGATTAAACACATGTCCATTGGTGCTTATTGTTTGTTTTGCTCGAGGACGAGCAAAAGATAGGTTTGGGGGTATTTGATCGAACCAAAATTGGTATGATTTTGGCCCTCAATTCCTTCTCTTTTTGCTTGATTCTGGGGCAATATCTCATGATTTAATGGTGTGAATTAAGTCTTTTCAGGTATTTATAAAGTTCAGAGGCATTAGAGTAATATTGGTGGCAAAAGGGGCTGAAATTGTAAAAAGTGTGTGCAGATCATTCATCTTCAAATAGGCATATCTCTCTCTTTAGATCAAACCATATTTTGGGTTATATATATTCAGAAAGCCTCGGAAGTCTACTTTCCAGCGGTTTTTACGGATTGTGATTCCGAGTTTTTTACAGAAAGTTATGCCCGTTTTCGTAGCTGCTGTGCACTCCCTGTCGCCATGGCGACCCTATGGCGCGCCATGGCGACCTCCACTTTCTAGAAGCAGCAAAATGGACGTTTTTCAAGCCATTTTTTAGGGGTATTCTTGTCCTTTCATGCCCATTTCATACCCTAGCTTTTCTAACATATAAATACACCATTTTATGCTAACTCTTGACAACTCTTGTTCATCAAGAAACCTCCTTTCTCCACCATTCCTAATCCCTCCATTCTCCTCTCCAATAAACACCTAGATTACTCCACATAAATCATTCCTCTCTTTCCATCTTCTCCACCCATTTCCTTTGTCACTTTCCGTTTGACTCCACCTATCTAG
The DNA here is from genome assembly GCA_954870605.1 of Acer campestre. Lineage (NCBI taxonomy): Eukaryota > Viridiplantae > Streptophyta > Magnoliopsida > Sapindales > Sapindaceae > Acer > Acer campestre. Next base: position 13,788,245 of record OX940806.1, read on the forward strand.
ACACATCCTCAACACCTAATCTTTGCACAAGACTCAAGCAAGGAAGCTCAAGGAAGGATCAAGCTTACAAGAGAGACCCAAGGGTGATTTCTCTCCATTTTACTTCCTTTCTTTGTTTGTGATTATGTGTAATTAAACCCCCTTTCTTGGGGGATGATTTGAGACACTTTTGGACTATGAGTATTTATTAAGGCTTTGAATATTATGTTTATTCAATTATAGTTTTATTCACTTTTTAATTAGATCTTGCACTTATGTGATTATATGAGTATTGACACACTTATTGATTACAATATGTTGTAGGATAATTTGTGATAAAATTGATTAAGTTATTGACACACTTGATTGATTATAGCACATAGTGAATAGGATAGGCTTTTGGAGGGTAGGCCTACCACAATTGCCTAGGCCATTCGATCGTCACTAACCGATCCCGCCTTGACCCCCTCTCCTTAATCGGTTAGGCATTGCGGTGGGAAGTTGTTTAGGGTTCGTAGTGACGGTCTAAACAACACTTTTGAATGAGATCGGTCCTTAATTGTGTGAATAGTGCATTAATGAAGCCATTGATGAATTGCTCAAGGTCCATTAGCTACTCTATCATTTCCCTAGACTTCTAATTAATTGTTTAATCCATTTTCTTATCTAGGTTGTTGTTATTGGATTCCTATCTATTCATATTCTCTTTACATTTTATTGCTTTTATTTTTCCATGTATGTTTGATGGTTTCTTAAACCATACACCATTCAAACTACCATGATTTACTTTATTTTGTATTTTAGGAATTGTTAATTAATTCAACTAATTACTCTAATTCCCTATGGAACGAATCCTACTTGCCACTTTACTAATTTAATATCTAAGTGGTGAAAAATCGGTTTTCTAAACGAACACATTTAAAATATTATTTTGTTGCGCAAAACGACTGCATCAATAAGGTGTCTTGTTTCCAAGGAGGTCTAACTCGATTCTCCCAAGTGTTGGTGGATAACGCTTGTGGAGGTTCATATGACACCAAGACCGCCTCGGAGATCTATGATATTTATGAGATGTTAGCACAAAATTCTCAACAAAGGAATGCCAACAGTATTCGAGGTGGGAAGTTCGATGTGAATGCTAGCACGGAAACCGCCATTGAAATCTCAAGGATAAACAAGAAGGTGGAGACCTTGACTTCACATATTGATAGCATGGGGTTTCCGAAGGCGGGAGTGAAGTTGCTAGGAAGGCAAGAAGGAGGCTCTAGTGGGCAATTCAATGAGAACGAAGGGTTTGATGACACCTTTCAAGGTCAAGAGCAAGAGGAGGTTCAAGCTATGGGATTTCAAGGACAAGGAAGCAACTCCTATTCTAACAACTATGCTCAACCATGGAGGAACCATCCAAACCTTTCCTGGTCAAACAACAATAATATTTTGAACCCGCCACCAAGGAATCAACAACAAGGGATAAACAATCAAGGAGGTAGCTCACAAGGAGGTTACCGTCAAAGAGAACCACAAGGTGGATATCAACAAGGAGGATACCCCCAAGGAGGAAGTCAATGGGGAGGGAATCAATGGAACAACAACAACAATACTCAACCTAGCTCGTATCAACCTCGTCGAAACATTGATAAAGAGATGAGAGGTATGATGCAAGGTTTCCAAAGAGCCGAGCATACCTTGACAAGTTTCATGCAAGCTAGTGGACAAAATTTGGTAACCTAGAAGCTTCATTCAGGAAATTGGAGACACAAATGGGGCAAATTGCCGAGGCCCTCCAAAATCAAGAAAAGGGGAAGTTTCCAAGCCACACCGAAAAAGCTAAGGAGGGGAATTTTGTCAAGAATGATGGAGCTAGAGATGAGGCGATGTTGTTTGAAGAAGCATATGTTCGAAAAGTTGGTGATCTAGGAAGTTTTGTGATTCCAATATCAATAAGTGATAGTGGGGTGCTTAAAGGAGTACTTGATTTGGGAGCAAGTGTGAGTATGATGCCCCTATCAACTTATGAGAAGTTAGGTTTGGTAGGATTGAAGCCAACCGGGAAGAAACTCATGTTAGCGGATCAAACTTCACTATAATCGAGTGGTGAAATAAGGGATGTTCCGATTGTCATTGACAGAATAGTGGTGCTAACGGATTTTGTAGTGCTAGACATTGGTGACAAGTCAAATGATGTTAGGGAGTGGCAAGTTCTCCTCGGTAGACAATTCATTGCTACCGCTCAAATGAAAATTGATGTGTGCAAAAGGAGAGTTGTTATGCACTCATTTGAGAAAGAGCTTGAGATTGACATCACCATATGCAATGATAACCTAAAAAGCATTGGGAGTTGCTATGTGGTGGAGGTGCAGCCACCGAAGACAAAGGGTGGAAAAGTATGTGATTTGGTGCAATTGTATGAGAAGAGTAGACAAGAAGATGAAGTGGAGAGCATAGGTGACTCCGAGATTGAAGGACTCAAGAATGCCAACCAAGAGCTTATGCTTGAAGTAGACGTGCTCAAGGTGGAAAAGTATGCTCTAGAGAAGAAGCTTGATGACTTAGCAAGGCGGAATCATAAGCTTAAGAAGATCAATGTGGCTCTCACCGTGGAGAATGAGGTAACTGTGAAGGAGATTGAGGATTTGGCTAAGCTCACCAAAGAATTTAAGGAAGAGTCCTTAAGAAAGATGAGGAAGGCCCTTATGGGTGTGGATGCCAAGAACAAGGCACTTGAGGAAATGAATAAGGAATTAAGCAAGAGAGAGATGTCCTTGAAGGTTGCTAAGGTGAAGGAGTGTGACTATTTGGTGGAGCTAGATCGGATGGACCAAGCCATCAAGAAACTCACCAAAAACGGTCCCTCAAGGCCTCAACCTCCAATGCAAAAGGGGAGAATTCCTTCATACCCTTTAACTTGTTATTTTTGTCATAAGAGGGGTCATATTAAGTCTAGGTGTTTTGAATTCTTGAAGCATGCTAATCATGATAGAACTAGACCTAGAATGAGATCTAACCATGTTAAGAAAATTTGGGTTAGGAAGGACTTGGTAAATCAAGTCCGAGATGAGTCTATGGGTCCAATTTGGGTAGTCAAGAGGAAAATGAATGATGGCATAGTTGACTTGTGTGATGAGCATCATGTTTCCAATTCGCATGTTAGGATGCGGTAGTGTGGACTTGCATTTCTTTTTACATTTCATGCTATGAATAAATGATTGTGTGTTTTAGTTTTGCTTGTTGTATGTTTCTTTTGTTGCTTTGTTTTTCTAATAAATGTCCATTTGTTCTTGCTAGTTGTGTGTATTGTAAGCTTATATGTGTATTGTGTTTCACTGCAGATTCTGATGAAAATGCACTCCAAAAAGGACTTCAAGTGAAGGTCGCAATTTGGTCGCCATTTGCAAATAGCGACCTCATAAGTGGCGACCTCACTTACAAGAAGAATTCAAGGTCGCCATTTACAAGGTCGCTATGGCGACCAAATGGTGCAAATAACGACCAAGTCAGACCTGGTGTGGTCGCTATTTGGTCGCCATGGTGACCATACTTGTGCAAATGGCGACCACATGCAAATGTCAAATTCCTTCATGGTCGCCATTTGGTCGCCATGGCGACCGAGAGTCATAAATGGCGACATAGGGTGTTCAAACTATAAATGGGCAACTTAAAACATAACACTGCACAACAACAAGTCTTCCTTCTCAAATTCTCTCAATTCCTAAGCTGTGGCACGCACATAATCATCAAATCTGGTAAGCAATCACTCTAGTTTTTCAAATTTTCCATTCAAATCCTTCCTACATTGCATCTAGATACACTAGGGGTGGTTTTGAGTTCGATTTGAAGTGAATAGTGCATAGGATTGGAGTTTGTGTGGTTTTGATCATATAGAAGTGATTGAGGTAGTGTGAAGTAGTTTTGGTTGATTGTGGTGCACTTGGAGAGTGTCGGATTGGTATAGAAGCGTCGTTGTGCTGCCAGATTTTTGACAGGAAGTTCAGTTCTGAAATTGTGTGTGATTATGGCACCGAAAATGAAATTGCCAAGCAAGGGGGCAAGGGTAGCAAGGCCCCCACTCCTAAGAAGAAAGTGGTCCCAGAATGTAAGCTAAACAGAAATTTCCAGGACAAATTAGAGACATTTGCTAAGAAGAAGATGTGGCCTGAGAGGGGAATTGATTTAGATAGTTTAGTGAATACCCTAGTTCCCGCAATAGTGAATGACATGGGATGGGAAGGATTAGCAGCCACTCCTACACACTACAGTGAGAGTTTGGTGAAGGAGTTTTATGCAGGAATGAATCCCGGGGAGTACATGAGGGGTGGTCCTATTCTAGTGAGAGGGGTTCCCGTTTATCTAAACGCAATAGACATTAACATCTACTTTGGGACAACTCTATTGGATTTTAAGGGGCTACGCGAACAAATGGTGGAAGGGATCACCACAAACCCCTTGTATGTGAAGAATTCAGTGGAGTTTACAAACACCTTGACCATCAATCTATGACTATCTGGATGGCAAAGAGATTCCCTCTCAGGCAGTTGAATTGGAAGATTGAACCCGCATTTAGGCACATCTTCCTCAACTCGTTAGTCAGGCCAGTTTCCCACAGATCCACAGTCCCATTTGAGGTAGCTAGGATTTTGCATAGTATCATTAAGAGGCTGTCTATTGATGTGGGCATTATAGTGAAGATGGAGATTCAGAGGATTGGGAGGAATGAATCAGAGACAGACATCCTCCCTTTCCCATGTTTGATCACTGAGGCCTGCAACTTGGCGGGTGTAGATGTATCTGGGGACATACTTAAGCCCCCTATGTCTGATATGGATTTGACCACTTGGCAATGCTTGATGTTGAAGCGTGGGGAGATATCGACCGGTGGGAAGCGTAGGAGAGTGCAGAGTTCAGAAGCTGGCACTAGTGTGAGGGCAGAGTTTGAGAGAGTTATTCCTGATGAGGACCATTTTGATGATGATGATGAGGAGGAGGAGGAGGTTCCTGTTTGTGATGATCCTAGGCAGCCTTTAGGTGTTTGGATTTTGGATGGAGCAGAGCGCATTATGGGCACTCAGACCGGTGACTTCAATATTCTTCATGCTAACAATCTTGTGATAGAGGAAAGGCAGAAGACCTTAGAGGATAGGCAGCTGAAGTTGGAAAGTCTGATTCAAGATTTGAGTGAGACGGTCATCACAGGATTTACAGACCTCCGCCATGATCTGAGGCTCACCCCATATGTCAGGAGGCCAAAGAAGACTACCACAGGGACTCCACCTATTCCTGCCGCAGCTTCAGGACCCAGTACAGAGGAGCCTGAGTCTGCTGCTGAGGAGGCAGCATAGTCGGAGGAAGCGATGACCCGCTCCATGACAGATCAGAGGCCCCGCTATACGGGGGGACCTCCCATTGATGAGGCGGCTACGCATAAGAGATGGAGAAAGGAGCAGTTTAGGAGAGCGGCGATAGCGAAGGAGCAGAGAATGAAGGACCCGAAAGGGAAAGGTAGAGTGGAGCATAATGAGGAGGAGGATTCGGACTAGTTGGCATCCTAGCATGTCTAGGATTTTTTTGGACTCCCATCATTTGCATTTTCTATCACTTTATTTGGACATTGCTAGCATTGTGTTTTTACTTTTGGATTATTTTGTTGGATATTTTAGTTTGATTCATGCTTATTTGCATTTCTTTTCTTTTTGCTCTATATTTTTCTTTATTGCCTTTATTTTGTTATTGCATAGAATAAGAGTGTGGATTGGATTTTGGTAGTGGATTTAGGACATTTGTGCCTTATTGATATATGTTGATTGTTTGGATTTTGTGAATGGATGGATGAGAGGGCAATATGCTGGATTATGATATCTTTTGTGATTGCCTTTGCTTGTTGGATAATTGCTTGAAACTTGTTGGGTTGCGCTTGTTGAGTTTATTTATACCACCCATGAACATTGAGGACAATGTCCAATTTAGGTTTGGGGGTGCATTTGCGCAACGCCATTGTGCTTATTATGCATGCTTATTGTGCTTGGTTGTCAATTTGTGTGCCAAATTTTTCGAAAAGTTTTGCGATATTACCATATTTGAGCATGTTTTGCTTGTGGAGATTTTTCTTTACATGATGTAGTGAGGAATTGTGCATCTTTGCTAGTGTTTGGTTTAGATTAACATCATGCCACTTAGGGTGTCATTGAACAAAAAATGTTAATCTTTTTCTCTTAATGTTGAGTGAATTATCAAATTTGCTTGAAGGCTAAGAATTAATAGTGGAGATTTCCGTGAGGATCACAAACACAGCCTTTAAAAAGCATACGTTGAGTTGTAAAACATTCACTCTTTAAACACTCACTCTCAAACACTCATACAAGCATGTATTGGTCTCATTTGCATTAAATGTTGTTTGCCATAGAATATTATGGACTGCTTGTGGATGTCTTATTTTGCCTAGTGGACAAGCCTTTAGAAATGATTTTAGGCGATGCATGTGAAAAACCATTATTGGCCTAAACACTTCCAACCAATGTGAATATGTGTGCTCCCAAGTCCCTTTGAAGCCAAACACATTTTAAGCCTTTCATTCATGAGCCACATCTACATAAACCTTATAGCCTTACAATAATTGACCTACCTTGACCAAATGATTTACTAAGGCTTAGGAAATCAATGTAAAATTTTGAACTTGAAAATGTAAGGTGTGTACCTAGGCATGTAAATGTGTGCAAAGAGTCTTGCAAAGCAAGAATGTTTGGAAAGAAAAATTGAAAGAAAACAAAAGCTTGAAAAGAGTGTGAAAAGAAAAGAAAAATGAAAAGCATGAAAAGAAAAGAATTAGCAAGCAAAGAAAAGCAAAGAAAAAAAGAGAACCAAGAAATTAGGCACAATTGGCCTAGAAAAGGAAGAAAGTAAATGAACTACTCAATTTGAAAATAAGAGTAGCATGCACATATAGAATTATGAGCCTGGTATGTGTGAAACTTGTGGAACTCCTAATTAGAATGTATGCCTTAGTGTAATCATGAGGTTCCTTGATATCCATCTTCCCATTCTTTGTTTCACCATGACCTTAGGCCTCATTACAACCAAAGAAAAGACCTTCATGATCTTTAGGATTGTCCATTTTGTACAATTTGGTTGATGCATGTTCTTTCTAATTCATGGCTTGCAATTCCATTCATGAGACCACTTTTCAGGAAATTACGTTTTTAATGATTATCATGTGCAATCAATTAGATGCCATAACATGAATTCATATTGCACATGTATGATATTGAGTGAACCTAGGAGTCTTAGAGAAAAGAAGAGATAATCCGGTGAGGTTTAGTATCAAAGCGAATTACATTCTAAACTAAATAGCACCTTTGCTTTGAAGCTTTGGCATTTTGAATGTGAGATCGCATTGCGTACAATCATATCTAAGGGTGGCACTTTTTTAATCTTTACTTGACATACTCTTACATGTTGAAGTCCTCACTATGGCATAACTGTTTTAATCTCTTCATTTTGGCTTCGCACATTGACCATAAGAAAGTAATAACCTTTGAAATATCTCAATGCATGTCTTTGGGGGTTGCTTGTGATTGTTTTGCTCGAGGATGATGTGTAAAATCGTGTTATAAAAACCTAACTCGCAAGTGCACGAATCGTGAGATAAGTACAGCGACAAGTAGGGATCGTTCCCACGAGGAAAAGTGATTTATCGACTAAAACTAATTCTAATTAAAGCTAAGCAATTAACAGTAACCAAGAGATTTGAGATTGATTGATTTGAGATTAAAACTATATTAAACTAAGAAAGCGGTTAACAAGAATATGTGAATGTGATCAAGAGGTGAGAGGATTAGGTCATCAATGCTTCCCAATTACGTTTACTCAATGCTTCGAATTGACTTTTACAAAGAATGTTAATCAAGTTAAGGGTTCGTTCTTAAATTATGTATAATTAGTGCTATGTGGTCCTGGAATAAATCAAGTACTCTCTACTGCAGTTATTAACAAAACCTGCGTATAAACTAAAGCAGAAAATACATCAACCATACACCAAGTATTCTCAATCACAGTCATTAGCAAAACCTGCTATGATTGAGAATCCATTAAGCATAAGAACAAGAGAACCAAAAATTACGTGCGATATCCTGCTACGATAAAATTCATTCATTCAATTGCATATTGGCTGAGAATGGTGAAACCCACGCGCATCTCAACCTTTAACATATTAAACCCTAGATTCAAGTCGAGCACTAACCATGCATCGACAAAAGGAAATCACAAATTGAATGAATCGAAACTTGAATTAAGAAAATATAGTCAATTCTAACAAAGAGTATTCATAGAGGTTCACATTGAATCCCTAGTATGGATTTAGTTACACATCAATGGAGAAAACAAAAACATAGAAGAGGAGAAGAAAGAACTCATTGTTGTCATGTAATCTTCTCTTGAATCCCTCGTCTTCTTCTTGCTTTCCGGTGTCCTCCAAGGATGGAAGAAAGTATGGCTCCCAATTTCGTAAATTCCAACCTTCCTTTTGAAAACCCTCTGATGTCTAATTATAATAGCTCAAACCTAAGTCTCTAGCTGACCTAGACGAACCAGACTTTTTAAAAGACAGCTGCACGTGCTGCTAGGTAGGCAAGTTGCCTATCCCACGGTAATTGTTTTGCAACACCACTGGACTTGACCGTTAGGTAGGACAGCAAGGTAGGTAGGTGCCTAGGGGGCGGTCACTTGAATGACGCATCACTGGAGTTGGACACAACGTATGACCACAAGGTAGGCATGCGCCTAGGCCACGCAAATTCATACATAACACCTTTGGAGTTTGACGCCAGCTATGACCGCAAGGTAGGCATTGCCTACCCCGCGCTAATTCATGAAATTTCTCCTGAGGACTACAACTTTGATTGACCGCAAGGTAGGTCATTGCCTACCCCGATGTCATTGACAGAAATGCACTTTTTATCAACCTTTGACATCGTCTCTTCCATAATCGGATATTTGCACCACTTCTGTTAAAGAGACCTGCACAGCTCAACAAGCACATCAAACAACCTAATTCACTTGAGAACAAAGCATAAGTAAAAGGAAATAGGGGCCTAAAACATATATAGAAATAGATCGATCAGAGGACTAGAAAAAGATTGGTTTGGGGGTATTTGATCAAGCCAAAATTGGTATAGTTTTGGCCCTCATTTCCGATTCTTTTTGCTTGATTCTCAGGCATTTCCCCGTATTTAATGGTGTCAAATTGAGTGTTTCAAGTTTTATCAGGTTTCAAGAGCAAGTGGGATGAAGTGAAGGACTTGTGTGCAAAATGGCTCTCAAATGGGAAGAAACAGGGCATTTTCGCCACTTAGACAAGAGGAGGTCGTTACATGGGCGCCATGGCGACAGAGGATTCTTCAGAACATCAAAAGGTCACCATTTGGTCGCCACTTGAGGGTCGCCACTTAAGGGTCGCCATGGCGACCTACCCCTACAAATGGCGACCTCACTCTTCAAGGCAAGGTCACCACTTATGGTCACCATGGTGACCTTGAAGGTGCAAGTGGCGACCTCTTTACATTTCAAGGGTCGCCACTTATGGTCGCCATAGCGACCTTGTTGTGCAAGTGGTGACCTCCACACCATTTGCTCATGGTCGCCACTTGCTAGATGGCAAAAAAGATGGTTTTCATGGTGACCTTTGCATCTAACCGTTTTACGCACCAGGGTCGCCATAGCGACAAAATGGCGAACTTGGCACCACATCAGCGAATCAAGCAGTTATCAGTACATGTCTAAGAGTGTGTATAAATAGAACGGCCTTCCATCTTCAACACAACCAGATCCTGAGAGAAGAGAGCACAAAATTACATCCTTTGAGATCTAGCTTTCTCATCCATGGCACACCATTCCTCATCCTCCATTTCTCTCCTTTAACTCATCTAATCCCATCCAAACCTCAACACAAAGCACTGATTCCTTCCCTACATCATTCCTATCCCACCATTTGTCCACCTAAATTCCTTTGTCACTTTCCACCAAAACACCCACATTTCAAGACATATCCTCTACTTCCATTCCTTGCATTTAGGAGCATAGAGAAGAAGAAGGATCAAGCTTAAAGAAAGTGACCCAAGGGTTATTTCCTTACTATTTACTTCTTTTCATTTATTGCAAATATGTGTAACTAAACCTCTAATCTAGGGGATAGATTTGAGGATCAATTGGTTGTGGGTTTTAGCTTATCTTGTAATGAATCTCTTATGTGTTCTATTCATTCAAATTAATAGATTCTATGCATTATGTAATTGACTTGTATATCACTTGTTAATTGCAATCTTGAGTGGAGTAATTTGTTATATATTCATATGTGGATTGACACTCCTTGTGTGATTAAGAACCCATTGAATAGGATATATTAGTGGTGGATATATCAACCCCACTAATCTAAGCCTTTAGTGGTTAACATAATGAGATTGGTACATTAAAGTAGCTATATGGCATTACCCACATTCAATTGTTAATCGATCTATTCCCTAGCTATCTTATTAATTGTTTTCATCATTACTCTTATCAAGGTGTTGAGTATTCTATTTTTCATAACATTTTTGTATTTTCATTTTAGTAGTTAGCATTGGTGGTTTTAGAAACCACACATCTATCAAACACTATGATTTATTTTATTGTTCAAAGATTAGTCAATCTATCTGTTACCTGAAAATCGTTATCGAGATAGGATTCCAAATAACAACTTTAAAGGGACCAAGATCAAGATTGACCCTGGTCGGAGGGGTATCAAGTAGTTCGATACCGACTAAATCCCTATCGAAGTCAGAACTAAATAATGTATATCAAACTAATCGACAATAAGTTTTATTGGATTGTCTCTTCTCATTACAATACGTGACCTATTTCTGATTTAGATTACAATGGAGCATGGATCATATTCTCGACGATGGAGACGGTGGTGGTGGAAGAACTGTGCCTGTCGATAAGTAGTGTCTAGGGTCCTCCCTTTTTCTTGTAGAAACTGTTGTATATATAGGTCTTGCTTGCTTGCTATGCACTCCTAAAATCTCGGTTTAGGGTTTTGGGCAACTGCAGGATCCTCTTCTTTTTAGGAGGTAATCTCGGAGTTCTTTACGTGCAGGATTCAGTCTTTCCTTTCTAGGAGGACTCAATCTCTTCCCTTCCTAATTGGACTCTTATTGTGTTGACTTGTTTAAAAATTGGATCCTTTGGCGGGAGGGAGTATAGTCCTTTTATACGGCGACGTTTTTATTAGATCTTTGTGGCTTTTTTGAGTTCTTGGAGCTAGAATCTTGCTTCCTAGTGTGCTTTTACTTAGCGAGCTGCCTTTATTTAGTAAACGTTCTTCTGACGGTAGTAGGGGGATATGTGGCTGACTTTGTTACAGGATGATCTGCAGCACTTCATGTCGGGCTGCTGCGGGGTCCATAGGAAGTAGTGTTGATGGGACGATGCGGGGTCCCTAGGGTGCCCGGCCATAACCGGGATTGGTCCTTGTTGTGAGTTAAGACGCTGGCGGGGTGGATCCCGCTGAAGGAGGTTCAAACTTGGGCCAATCGGGCTCCACTCTGTCGAGGTATCCGGATTGTGTTCGCACCTGCTTCTTGTGTTGAGGTGGAAAATTCTTCTTTGGTCCCTCGCCAATTTTGGCGGTTAACACTATCTAATTAACACTCCATATCCCTATGGAATGAACTTGCTTACCATTTTGCTATCAAATTACATTTTAAAAGGATTAAGTGGCTTAAAAGGGTTTTCAAGAATCAACCAAAAATTATATCATTTTTGTGAGTGCACGACGGCTCATCAATAGGCTGGCAGTGGACACAACCTTCAAACCAATAAAATAGAAATGAAGACATTTTAATGTCGAACGGAACGCCGCTGTCCAGGAAGAAGTAGACAATCTCCTAAAAGCCGGGTTCATCAGGGAATCCCAGTGCACCGAATGGATCGCCAATGTGGTCATGGTAACCAAGTCTAACGAGAAATGGCAAATGTGTGTGGATTAAACCGACCTGAATCGGGTTTGCCCCAAGGATAGTTTCCCCTTGCCTAAGATAGATCTGCTCATTGATTCCACTACAGGAAACAAGCTTCTAAACTTCACGGATGCCTTCTCGGGGTACAATCAGATCATGATGCACCCCTCTGATCAGGACAAGACTAGCTTTATCACCGGACAGGGCCTCTACTGCTATAAGGTAATGCCTTTCGGACTTAAAAATGTAGGTGCCACATACCAGCGTATAGTGAACAAATTGTTCAAAAAGCAGATAGGAAGATCCATGGAGGTGTGCATAGATGATATGATCACAAAATCTCGGGAGGCTAGACAATACACTAGGGACTTGCACCAAACTTTTCAGGTGATACTATAGAACCAGATGAGACTGAACCCCACCAAGTGTGCCTTCGGGGTAGCAGCAGGGAAATTCCTAGGATTCATGGTGCATGAAAGGAGGATCGAGGCTAATCCGAGAAGATCAAAGCTATCCTAGATCTTGAAACCCCAACAACTCTCAAACAGACACAAGGTTTAATTGGCCGGATAGCAGCATTAAACCGGTTCATATCCTGCTCCACTGAAAAAATGCCTCCCCATTTTTCAAGATAATCAAGCAGGGGAAGAAGATGAAGTGGAACGAGCAAATCCAACAGGCTTTTCAAGCTTTGAGGGAGTACTTGTCCAGCCCACCTTTGTTGGTGAAACCTACCACGGGGGAAGAGCTCTTGCTCTATTTGGCAATTTCAGAAGCTGCTACTAATGGAGCCTTAGTGAAGGAGTGTAGTGTCGGGATACAAAGACCAATTTACTACGTGAGTCGGGCATTCACTAAGTCTAAGAAAAACTACACCCTCCTAGAGAAGCTCGCCTATGCCTTGGTAACTACATCCAGAAAGCTCCGGCCTTACTTTCAAGCTCACACCATTGTGGTAGTCACTGACTAACCCTTGCGACAATTACTCCAAAGGCCAGATGTGTCTAGCAGATGGCAGATTGGTCCTATGGGCCTTAGAGCTCACCTAGTTTGACATCAAATACAAGGCAAGAGCCACAATCAAAGCTCAAGCCTTAGCCGATTTCATAATGGAATTCAGCACAATCTCAGACCCGGATACAACAGCAGACCCGAATCCAAAACCAACTAATCCATACTGGCTCGACGGTAGCAAGACTTGGGTCCTTTACACGGATGGAGCCTCAAATCAATCTGGGTGCGGAGCCGGGGTCATCGTGATTAACCCGGAAGGGGCTGAATGCAGTCACTGTTTCAGGTTTGAATTCAAAGCCACTAATAACGAAGTGGAACACGAAGCCTTGCTAGCAGGAATGGGAGTAGCAAAAGCCTTAGTGGTTTATTTCCTCTTGATCAAAAGTGACTCCCAGTTGGTGGTCAACCAGGTGTCGGGGTTATACCAGGCAAAAGGTGACAACATGGTGGCGTATCTGGCTAAAGTCCAAGAAGCAATAAAGAAATTCAAAGGTGTAAGGATGGAACAAGTACCCCGAGAGAAGAATCACCGGGCAGACGTCTTAGCCAAGATTGCAGCAGGTGAAAGGCATGCTTTACCAAGAGGAGTGCCCCTCCAATTGATTCCCCGTTCTAGCATAGCTAAGGCTGTAGAAGTCCTCCCAGTCAACCGTGCCCCATGTTGGATAGATCCAATAGCGGACTACCTCCAAAGTGACACTCTCCCTACAGATCCGGATCAAGCCCGCCGGCTTAAGAGAATTACTACCCTGTACTGCCTGGTAGACGGGTACCTCTACCGTAAAGGAAAATCTTTCCCCCTACTCAAATGTCTTCACCCAGACGATGCATGTTGGGGACTCGACGAGGTGCACTCAGAGGACTATGGTAACCATGCTTCAAGCGAAACATTAGCTTACCAGATAAATATAATGGGCTACTTCTGGCCAACTATACACTAGGATGTAAAGCAGTTTGCACGATCCTACGAGGCTTGTCAGAAGACGGCAAACCTCTATCATCTCCCTCCAGAAAGACTCTCCTCAATCAGTACGCCTTACCCATTTGCAATCTGGGGACTAGACCTAATCGGGCCACTCCCTACTGCACCCGACCAGGCCAAACATGCAGTGGTGGCAATAGATTACTTTACCCGATGGGTAGAAGCCAAGGCCCTTACCCGAATAACTGAAGAAAAGACCACCAACTTTGTCAAGGAGAACATTGTTTACCGTTTTGGTACCCCGATGGCCATCATAACTGATCTGGGAAAACAGTTTGACAACACCAACTTCAGGGAATTCTGTGAAGGCTGAAACATTGATCTCCGTTTTGCATCAGTGGCTCATTCTCAAACCAATGGGTTGGTCAAAGCTACCAACAAAACTATCAAGAAGCTCTTGAAGAAAAAACTCCAACAAAAGAAAGGATTATGGGTTGAAGAATTACCCAATGTGCTGTGGGCTTACAGGACAACCAGGAGGACTGCAACGGGGGAGACCCCTTATTCATTGGTATTCGGAACTAAGGCGGTCTTGCCCATCGAGCATAAACTTATATCTTTTTAGGTCCAAAATTATGAACCGGAAGATAATGAGGCTAAGTTAAGAGTCAGTCTAGATCTACTTGAGGAAAAGTGTTAACCACCAAAATTGGCGGAGGACCAAAGAAGAATTTTCCACCACGATACAAGGAAGACATAGGAATCCAGATACCATCCGACTACCCCTAAAAGGGAGGGATCCCGACTAATCCGGGTACATACCCCCTCCAAAGGTATCCAGCCCAGCCATTCCCTAGCCTCCCATGGACCCCGCGGTATCCCAATGCGAAGTTCCACCCAGTACCCCGATTAGCAGTATAGCACCCAGTACCCCGATTCACAATACAGCACCCAGTACCCCGATTCACAAGCACTACTCCAAGCTGGTCTACTCGCAGGTCCAACAAGTACCCCGACACGGGGTTCCACTAGGCATCACACTATTGTACCATCCAGATATATTTCTACTTCATCAGCAAGGTACCCCACCACAGTCTCGGTTGATATATCAATCCTCAGATAGCAGTGGGATACTCAGGAGTTCATACTACCCTCTAGAATCAGCCCGCCAAGCAAGATGATACCAAATGAAGAAATTACCAAAGAGCAAGACTTTTATGCCATGAAGACCAGGTCAAAGCTCCATGGAGACGTACTGAAACGCTGTCGTTCAGTCGAAACAAAAGAAGTATACTCCTTTCCGCCAACTGAAAAGTTTTATTTTAACAAGTCAACTCTATTAGAATCCTCTTATAAAGGAAAGACTTGATACTGAAAGCTCCTATAAGATCGTTTTCCTCCTAGGAAGGAAAGATTGGATTCTGACGATAAAAGCTCTGAGATTGTCTCCTAAGAAGAATAAGGTCTTGCAAATTGCCAAGCCCTAGACTGAAACTATAGGAGTGCATGGCAAGTAACAGGACTTATATAAACATCATGATACACACCAGAGGGAGGGGAGAAAAAATTGACCTCCTAAAACCCTACGTTCAATACTACTTATCAACACGTACGAATTCACCACCTCCATCTCCAAGACAGATTAAAGCTACATACTCTGCTATTAGCTTAGAAAAATACAAATCTTGTACTTACAATAAAAAGTGACAATCAATAAAGATTCTGTTTATTTGTTATAGTTTCATTCCAACCGTATTTCTACCTCCATATCACACCTATTATAGCAGGAACATTATTGGTATCGAACTATGTGATACCCCTCCGACCGGGATCGATTTCGATCTTGGTCCCTTAAAGTTGTTATTTGGAGATTCACCCCAGTGACGATTTTTCGGTAACAAAAAGCAAAGCAGAACTGTCAAAAAAGTGGTAGTATACTAGAGTAAGATAGCCCGACACTTCAATAAGAGGGTAAGTATCCGGAATTTCAAAGAAGGAGATTTGGTTCTTAGGAAAGTAACTCAGAACACACGAAGGAGGTCTGACGGGGTGCTAGCTCCTAACTAAGAAGGCCCCTACCTGATTAAAGCAGTGCTCTAGGGTGGCGCCTACAAGCTGGAGGACATAGAGGGGTATCCAATGGATCATACATGGAACGCCGATCACCTCAGGAAGTTCTACCCTTAGAAATTCAACTTATATCGGCTGGTATACACACCCCGAATTCATATTGTACTACTCAGGAAATTCAATAAATTCAGTTTTCTTTCTTATATGATTCTCCTATGTTCATTCTGTAATGTCTTCTACATGATTCTCCAATGTTCATTCTACAAGTTTTCGCCATTACTGAATCGCCTCAAGACCAGGAAATAGCCTTATGGCGCTCCTACTGTCTTGGTCAAGGTATACCCTCCTCCAAGAAGATTCTGGGTTATCAAACTATAGATCCAGACTCATGGCCTTAGTTGCCCGCCGTATCATCAAGACCAGGAAATAGCCTTAGTGCGCTCCTACTGCCTTGGTCGGGGTATACCCTCCTCCAAGAAGGATTTGATTTACATGACTAAGGACCCGGACTCGTGGCCTTAGTTGCCCGCCGTATCCTCAAGACCAGGAAATAGCCTTCTGGCGCTCCTACTGCCTTGGTAGGGGTATACCCTCCACCAGGAAGGTTGGTTCTAAAGTGGCCTAAGTTGCCTACCAGGACAGATTATCAAAAGGATCGGGATACCTTGCCAGGGTACCTGATTCCTTACTTCTCCATTTCTCCAAAAGGCTAGTGCTAAAATGGCCTAAGTGTCCTACCAGGATAGATTTTCGAAGGGATCGGGATACCTCGCCAGGATACCCGAAACTTAGATTACTACATATTCATAAGAGCCCGATTAGGGAAGGAGATGTGATTACTTGATAGATCCTACTAGTTTCTTCAACTATGAGATACAAGGATATATAGTGTCTGGCTATCAAGTATCCTGATATACCTTGTCAAAGCACAGACATCCAATTTGGGTCCAACCACTCATAGACATGTATGTTTTAAAAAAATTTCTAAGTTAGAAGAGCAAGCAAGAAACTATATGAATCAACAAAGAAGGAATCTGTATTAATCAAACAGGGTACCCAACCCCCCTTTTCCAGGTTACAAAAAAAATATATAATAAAAAGAAAGGGGTACAATAAACTGCTTAAGTATACCTCCTTATCCCCCTCCAGTTGCTCTTCTTGGCTAGCTGCTTCCACCCCTGTGGCTTCCACTGCAAGAGCAGTTTGGGCCCCCTCAATTACTGGAACCTGAGGCCTAGCCGGATCATCTTCATCCACAACTGCAGATTCATTCTGGGTCCCTTCAACTATTGGAACACCAGATTCAACTGGATCATCCCCCTCCTCCACCAAAACAACTTCTGAAGGAGGTAAAGGGGTCCTGCATTTGTTCTTCTTGAATAGAAGGAAGATCCTGGGTTGCCTTCTCAGTGCCTTCAGGTTGAATCCTAACAGGTATACCAGCCCCTTGATCCGGTTGAGCGGTGTCCTATGAAGGAACCTCTTCTTCCTGGTTCCCGTCTGCTAGCTGGGCAGCCTTCACCATAATCTAATCCCGGTCCTAGTTCAAAGCTGCCTGAAGATCGAAGGGAGGAGGCAAGGCTATGGCCACCTCGTAGCAAGCTGTAAAGTAGCTATCTTCAAATGAAAGACCCTCTTGGGCCTCCAGACTTCCTATTGTATCCAGCAGAAGCTGGTTCTCATCTTACAGCAGCTTCTTCTCTACCTTCAAGCGCTCCCTCTCCTCTCGGCGATGCAAAGACCTGATGGTTTCAGTATCCAAGCAACGCTCGTAGCATCTGGCTTCCACCAAGGCAGGCTGCTTGTCTTCTTCAGCTTGTGCAGCAGCCAAGACCAAGGGGGCCACATTCTGCTGGGCCTGAAGCAGATCCTGCTGGGTATCCTCCAATTTGGCCTAGAGTCCGATGTAGGCTTCCCTCAGGGTCAGCAGTTGCCTCTCCATAGCCATAGCAAATTTGAAACCCTGCAAAAAGAAGAAAAGAGTCAGCACATGCTAGAAGGAAGAAAGAGGGTAATAAAAGAGAGAATGGAATTCTACCTCGGCTAAGACGGATGCTCCCTTAGCGACCAAGGTTTCAGTATGAAGCTTTACCATGTTCGTCAAGCTTCCCCTAGGGCAGGAGGTGACAAACTGGGATACCACCTCATCTTGGGTGGCACCTCCCAACCCCGATCCCTAAGGGATGTCAGCAGGTAGGGCAGGAGTAAGGGTAGCTTTCTCCTTCTCTGTATTCTCGATGTGGTCTTTGAAGGGTGCTGTTGGAGAAGGAAAGATATGGGAAATCTTCACAGTAGGTGAAGCAGCAGTACGACCCTTCTTTTGAGATTGTTTTCCAGAACCCCAAGCCTTAGCTGCCCTAGCTAGCATTGCCTTGATCGACGAGCGTGTTGGAGTAAAAGTGGGAAGACGAGCAGGAGTTTTGGCAGATGGCCCCGTTAAAGTAGGATGGGGTGTTGCAATACTGGTAGATGATTTCGCTGGAGCATTGCAATACTGGTAGATGATTTCGCTGGAGCAGGAGGAAGATTGAGATCAGCTCCAGCTTGTGCAAACCCCGACACAATTTTGGCAGTAGAATAAGGGAAAGAACAGGAGAAGTAGAAGCAAGCCAGACCAAATTCCCCGTCCTAGAGGAAGATGGAGACCCAATCACCATCGAGGTAGCAAATACTACAAAAAGAAAGAAAATATAGTGAGAAGAAAGATGAGGAAAACATGTGTAAAAATAGACAAGTGAGATAGATAAAATTGCTTACCCGGAAGCGCGAGGGAGATCTTCAGGTACCTTTCTAGCCGGTCTCCTTCGAAGGGTTCCAAAGTGGGGTACTTCATGTTTGTGTACCCCCTCTTCATAATCCTCCCGAGAATATCCCGGGTTTCCAGTGAGAGCACCCCCTTCGCCCATTTATCTTTCGCCGTAAACTGGGTAGGGACAGGGTACTCAAATCCCCCAATAAAGGCTGCTTGCCCCCACTTTCCTTCAACCACGAGCCACTCCTCCTTCCAAGGCGCAGCATATTTCACGTTCACCCCTGGAATGATGAACTTCATATCATTAGACGCCCGCAGGTAGAATTAACCCCAGGCACCATGTTCACTATGTTGAAGAGGAAGCGTAGTTCATCCAATCCCGGCTCCCTATCTATGTTGTCTCTCTCGCATTGCTCCCGCCAGAGCACCAGAAACCCCATCAAGTGCTTCCAGAAGCCCGGTGAGATCTGGAGGGGAGCCAGCTCCAATGCAACAAAAGCCTAACAAAGAGTAGGGTGTAAAGGTAGTCAGACTCTGCATTCAAAGGCGCCTTATGAATCAGCAGGCGATCTTGAGGCGGGGTGTATACGTCATATCCCCAATGAGGAAGGGACAGCGTGATGTACTCCGAGATCTTGTACTCCTCCCTTAGCTTGGCAAGTGTGTCTAGAGTACACACAGAGTCGGGCACTATCCTCCCATTATGGAAGGAAGTGAAAGAGTCGGTCTGGACCCCGACTAAAGTGACGTCTCGCTCGCCACCACCCACCCACCCTTGCAGGGCATTCCTCATCAATGATCTGAACCGGGTCCTCAGGTTTATTGTTGAAACCCGACCCGATTCGTGGGTTTCATGTAGAACAACGACGCTGGGTCCGTGGGGTATCACTAGACGCGTCGCCACCATCTTGACCTCGTTTCTTCCCTACCGATGTTGGAGAAACCTCGCCCGAATCGGTCTTTTCCATGTTGAATAAGGCATCGAGACTGTCAAAGGGATTCAGAGAAGCCGGATTAGGAAGTAAAGGCACGAGGTAGGGAAGAGTTTTGTCAACAGGATTTTCTTCTAAGATAGTAGGAAGTTTTGAGGGGGATGCCATTGAAACGAAGAAAAAGAAGGAAGAAGAAACTGAAGGGATTACTGGTAAGAGGAAGAAAGAAGTAGCTAGGGTTTTCTTTGCTATAATCTTGAAATTTGAAAGTAGTGAAGAAGTCACCAACAAAGTTGGTCTATTTATAGAAAAAGGCAGGCAATTACACACAAGGAAACTGGAATTAATGACCGGCAACGTGCTTGAAGGACATGTTGGAGACGGTTTTGTATTAATCACGCCAAAATGACTCTTTTTGAAAACATAGAACCAATCATTTACTGACACGTAGATTGCGCAATTAATACCAATGTGTCCAAAAAAGATTTCCTCTTCTACAATTGAAACTAGTCAGACATGGGATATGTAGATAGACAAGGCAGAAAATCCTTCAAGCATAATTGAAATCTTGACTCCAACCTCGACAAGGTATCAATGTCCAAGTCCGGGAGGGGGGGGGGACTTCTGTTTACTGCCAAAATTGGCAAAGGGCCAAAGAAGAATTTTCTACCTCGATACAATGAGGACGTGGGAATCAAGATACCGTCCGATTACCTCAAGGAGGGAGGGATCCCGATTGATCCAAATGCATACCCCTTCCAAAGGGATCTAGCTCGGTAATTCCCTAGCCTCTCGTGGACCTTGCAGTATCCCGACATGAAGATCCACCCAGTATCCCGATGTGGAGCTCCACTAAGCACCCCGATTCACAGTTCATCCTGCAGTATCCCGAAATGGAGTTCCCCTAAGCACCCCGCTGCTATACCATCCAGATATCTCACTATTTCATCAGCTAGATATCCCGCTGCAACCTCGGTTAGTGTCTTGATCCTCAGGTAGTAGCGGGATACTCAGGAACTCATAACACCTTCTAGAATCAGCTCCCTAGGTTAAAGAACAAAGAACAAAGAAGACGATAAAGAAAGTACCAAAGAACAAAGAACAAAGAAGACCAGGTTAAAGCTCCATAGAGAAACACTGAAACACCGCCGTTTAGCCAAAACAGAAGGAGTAGTCTTCTTCCTGCCAACTGAGAGTTCTATTTTAACAAGTCAACTCCATTAGAATCCTCCTAGGAAGGAAAGACTTGATTCTGAAAGCTCCTACGAGATTGTCTCCTCCTAGGAAGGAAAGACTTGATTCTGAAAGCTCCTACGAGATTGTCTCCTCCTAGAAAGGAAAGACTTGATTCTGACAAAAAAAATACTCCGAGATTGTCTCCTAAGAGGAAGGAAGTCCTGTAATCACCAAACCCTAGACCGAAACTATAGGAGTGCATGGCAAGCAACGGGACTTATATAAACAACATGATACACACCAGAGGGAGGATCAAAAATTCAACTCCTAAAACCCTACGTTCAGTTCTACTTATCGACGGGTACGAATTCGCCGCCACCATCTCCATCACATACCAAAACTCCAGACTCCACAATTAGCCTAGAAAAACACAACTCTTGTACTCATAATATAAAGTGACAACCAATAAAGATTGTAAGTGCCTCACTTTTTAATTGGCTTATTTCATTTGACAAAATCACAATGGGGTTCAATCTTGTAAGGGTAGCTTAGGATTGAAGATTTTCTTCTCAAATACTTAAGGACCTCATTGTGGATTTCAAGAGCTTCATGGAAGGTAGCTACTTGATCTTGACTTCTTAATTTGAAGAGATTTAGGTTGCACACACTCACTTCAAATGGTTGCATATGTATACTTTGCCTTTGTGTGTATTTTCTTCACATGTCACATTTCAATTGCACATTGTACACAAAGGTCGCCATTTGTGTAGGTCACCATTTGTTGGGTCGCCATGGCGACAGAATGATTTTTTACTTGAAAAATCAATCAGGTGTGAGGTCGCCATGAGACAAATGGCGACATAGAAGGTTTTTTGTGTGTTGCGTCAGAGGTCGCCATTTGCAAATGGCGACCGCAAACTGCGACCTAGAATAAAAGCTGAGGTCGCCATTTGGTCGCTATTTGACAAATGGCGACCTTTGATGTTTGTCCATAAAACGACATCATTTTGATTGCATCTCTTTATATATGTTGCCTTGTCTTCTAAAACCATTTAGAGAGCAAAAATTACATCTTTTTGAGAGCTTCTAAGTTGCTTCTAAGCTAAGGTATCAAGAACACTCTTTTATCACTCCAAACATCAAAACCCATCATTCTTGTATGCTTCATTCATCATCTAGCATGTTCTAGTTTGATTCTCATAGGGTTTTCATACTTGCTCACATGACTTGTAGTTAGAACAGCTTTGCATCACTTCACATGTTTCTTTCTCTACAAGATTGCTCTTTTATTACTTGACTAGTTTCAAGATTGCTCTTTTATGACTTGAATTAGTTTCAAGATTGTGTTATTGTGTTTTGTGAGTTGTATTGTGGTAGATATTGCATATAGGACTTTGTTTGCCTATTTTGTTATGTTATATGCATGCCACTTAGTAAAATGATATCTAGGAATGTCTAACATGTTTATCCTTGCCTAGATAAGCTAAAATGTCTAACCTTGCATTTTGAGCATCTTGAATATTGCACATATTCACACTAGGTTGTTTTATCTCTTCAATTAGAGTCAAGTCTTGTATTTACCTTTTGGTAGTTTGCAAGCATGAACTAGATTCACTTCTAAAGGCCCGTGGGTAGCAAAGACGGATTAGTAATCTTATATGTGATGCGGTCAACCTAGATTGTAATCGTATTTGCAAGTAGTGGATTGAGGTTCTAGTGTGGCGCACAAAACAGCCCGTGGTTTTTCCCCGTGTGGGTTTCCACGTAAAAATCATGTGTTAATTACTTTCCGCGTTCTCTACACTTGATTTTATTTGTTGACTAGTTGGGGTTGTGTTTGTAATCTTGATTAATCTCGAAAATTGGTAAAAAGGGATTAAAATCTATTCACCCCCCCTAGATTATATTAGGACTCGTTAATATTTATTTTCAAATATTATGTTTGTTTACCATATTTTTTATTCAAACTGCATTTGTTTTGTTAAGAACATCGTTGGTATCGAACTACGTGATACCCCTCCGACTGGGATCAATCTTGATCTTGGTCCCTTAAAGTTATTATTTGGAGATTCACCCTAGTGACGATTTTTCGGTAACAATTCATATAATTAAAATATATCAACTAAAAATTTATATATATATGTTATCGAAAAATCGTCACTAGGTGAATTTCCAAATAACAATTTTAAGGACCGAGATCGAGGTGGATCCCGGTCAGAGAGGTATCAAGTGGTTCGATACCTGCAATGTTCCTATCAGTGCAAACGAGATTTAAACACAAAAGACTAAGCTGAATATACTAGATTTTTTATTGACAATATTGTTTATAACGCGGATACATTGGATATTTCTTCTATCTATGGAGATGGTCGAAAATTTCAATTGAAGGAGGAGATGGTGGTTGCGCTCTCGTGCATGTCAATAAGTAGAACTGAATATAGGTTAGGGTTTGTGGAGATGATCCCTTCTCTAGTGAGTATAATGTCGTATATATAGGTCTCATTGTTTGCCTTGCACTCCTATAATTTCGGTCTAGGATTTTGGCAATTTCAGGACTTTCCTTCCTGATAGGAGATAATCTCGTAGGAGCTTTAATCGTCAGAATCAAGTCATTCCTTCCTAGAAGGATTCTAATAGAGTTGACTCCTTATTCAAATGGAACTTTTAAATGGCGGGGAGGAGTCTACCTCTTTATTAGGACTGAGCGGCGACGTCCTATCCCCCTGTGGAGCTTCAAAAATATATTTGTTGGGCATATGAGTCTTTAATCTTTATGAAATTCTTCATATAATTTTCTAGCTGTCTGGCGAGCTGATCCCAAGAGATATCCGGGTTCTTGGCTACCCCGCCTCCTGTTAGCTTTGAGCTTTTCTGTCGGTTCCTTGGTCGGTGGGGTATCCTGATATCAGCTGATCATGTGGCGGGATATCTAGATGATCTAGTTGCGGGATAACTGGACGATGTAGTAGCGGGGCACCTAGACGATGTAGTAACGGGATACTGCATGGAGGACTTCGTATCGGGATACTGAATGGAACTCCATGTTGAAATACCAAGTGGAACTCCACGTCGGGATACCGCGGGGTTCATGAGAAGCAAGGGAATTGCTGGGCTTAATCCCTCTTGAGGGGGTATGTATCCCGATTGATTGGGATCCCTTCTCTCTTGGAGTAGCCGGATGGTATCTGGGTACCCATCTCCTCCTTGTATCTGGGTGAAAAATTCTTCTTTGGTCTTTCGCCAATATTGGTGGTTAACAATATATATTTATAATTTTTAAGAATTAAAATAGTTTTTAGATATTAGAAAATACTAGGAATACAATTTCAATTTCAATTTGTTTTCTAACTCTTAAACACTATTATTAAATTTTGAATTAAGGACCATATATTTTAGTCTATATTATTTTTAGAGTAATGCTAAACACCCTAACTCTATTTCTCAACTTGTATTCCAAATAGTGACGTGTCAATTGACAAATGGATAAACATTAATTATGATTTATTTCACTTGCCACATTCATATGAATTAAGTTGTCTAAGTTAGTACTTCAAAAAAAAAAATTATCTAAGTTACAAGTTAGGATATGAGTTGGAATATGTAGCATTGTTCTTATTTTTATTTTGTTTCCATCATCATTCAATGATCATCTTAGATGTTTTTCATAAATAGGGAAATTAGGGGTGTGCGTTTTCGGTTTGGTTGGGCTAAAGCTCAATGTCAAACCAAACCAATATAGATCGGTTTGGCTATATTTCAACCCAACCAAACCAATGTGAATATCAAACCGATTCAAACCGATTCAAAAAAGGTCAAGTTGGTTTGGATAGGTTTATCTATTTAGATTTGAACTCAAAAGTCTTTTTTTTTTTTTTTTTTGGTATTAGATTATAAAAAATATTTAAATAAAAAAAAATCATAACATAAAATATTAATTATATATATAAGAGGAAATAAAGGTAAATAGCACTTTTTGAAAATGAATTTGTGTAACTATCACCACTTCAATAACTCATGTTTTATTAGCACCAAAGTAGGTGATGAGACCAAAATACCCCCACTTGCATATTTCTCTCTCTTTTTTCCATTCTCAGTTTCTCACAGACTCTCTCTCTCTCTCTCTCTCTCTCTCTTCTCTTTCGTTGTCTAAAGAGCGAACACTTCGGCAAAGCTAGGTTGAAGATTCGATAAACACTTGCGATTTTGGTTGACGATTTGACGAACGAACTAGGATGGGTTCACGATTTGACGAACAAACTCAAAAAAAAAAAAAAATTGTTGATTTTTGTAATATTAATTTCGTTTTGATTGATTTTGAGTTTTTATTGTGATTTTGTTGTCAATTTTGATGTGAATTGTGAGTTTGTTGAATCTGAATGGGGTTGTTTGAATCTTGAATTGGTGGGTTTGGGTTTGGGTTTGTCAAATCGGAGAAGATGAACAGTAGCCGAAGTTGAGATTTTTTTAAATTTCGAGACTTATTTGTTCCATTTCAAGACTTATTTATGAATACTCAGGACATGTTATGCTTATTCAAGACTTAATTTATGAATACCCGAGACTTATTACACTTATTTGAGACTTAATTTATGAAGACTTATTTGCTCCATTTTCGAGACTTATTTTATGAATACCCAAAACTTATTCATGAGTTTTTGAGACTTATTAATGTGTTTCGAGACTTTATTCATGAATTTTCGAGACCTATTCTGTTTGACCTCCATCAATGGTGAAAGTGACGAGCCAACGACGGCGCCGGTTAACTCTAGAAATAGTTAGATCTGAAAGATCGAACGACGCCGAGTTTGTTGGTGCCATCGATTTCATCATATTCGCGACGAATCGTCAAAGATCTGACAATGAAGATTCGATGACGGTTTGGGTTTGGCTTCATTTGTCTCTCTCTACATAGCTCGAAATGTAAACGAACACTTTGATTACAATGATTGACACTCGAAGAACGTCTTCCCGGTGGTTTTGTCAGTCAACTCACCGGTCAGCGGTGGCAACTCTTTGAAGCTCCATCAATGGAGGTTTTTGAAAAAATAAGAAGAAAAAATGTGAAGGACTCATAAGAGAAAAGAAAAGATGCTAGGGGGGTACTTTTGTCCAAATTCCATTTTTGGTGCTATTAAAACAAGACCTCCTCAAAAAACTGATATTTAATTTTTGAACCCTATATGTGTGTGTGTGTGTGTGTGTGTGTGTGTGTAAATATACCCTGATTAAAGAAATGTTTGACAACATCTATGCTTTTGAAACCCTAATACATCAATCAATCAGAAGAATTGTATCAAAACAAATAGATAAACTATACAAGCTTAAAGTAATTGGTAAAGGTTATAAAACCTGTACTAAATAAAAAACGTAGGTGAATTTTATATTTTAGTTTTACTTTCTAAAATATGTGGTTTGGTTTAGTTTGGGTTGGGTTGGTGAATTATTTCACTCAACTCTAAACCGAACCAGTTTTAATCTGTTTGTCTTTTGGACAAACCGAACCACCTATTTTTTATGTTTGTAATCTAGCCAACCCAAACTTTAAGGGTTGGGTTGGTCGGTTTGATGGTTTTTTGCACACCCCTAACAGAAATTAAGATAATTTATCTCAATAAAAAATTATTATTCATTTTCAACAATTACTAAAAATAAAATTAATATTTTAAAATATAAATAATAAATTTTAAATAATGTTTTCTCTAATATAACCTCTAAAATATTTTCAAAAAAACTCATCATTTCAAATCGCCCCCTAGAATATAATCATGGCTTCATCCGTGAAAGTGATCATGAATTCATGAGTATAAAAATTTTCTATATTCTCTCATGCTTTTCAAGAATATTCATAATAATCCAAAGTTAATGAATTGAAGAGGAAGTGATCGGGCAATTATAGTCAAGCATGGCTATCTAATTAGACCGACCCCACACATTATTATTTTAAGGGTCATGGCACTACTTTTGAGAAATTATTGTAACAATCATCTTGCTTTTTCATTTTTCCTTTTGTCTGTTTTCTTAATTGATGACTTATGGAAGAAGATGTGCAATTAAACTTATCAAAATCCAAAACACACTTAGTTTAGCAAGAAATTAGAATTAATAGTTGGAAGAAAACAAAATCACACTCAACTTGATATTATGAATGGACCTTTGGATTCATTATTTGAAATTAAATACAGTGAAATTTGGTAAAAATCCAACATCATACTTTTACTGAAAATATGAGAAAGTACCCATAACTAACCCTTTGATTGTTAGAATTAAGGGTGCATTTGGTATGATGACGGGACAGGACGGGACGAGACGGGACAAGATAGTTGTTTTATATTGTGTTTGGAATGTTTAGGACAAAATTATTAATTGTGCTATTATGTGTTTGGTATAGTTAAGACATGACGGGATAAAAGATTCAAATAACCAAAGTACCCCTCTTATTTATATACTTTATACTATATATTATATAATATATTTAATATATATATTATAATATATATATATATATATTAAATATATTATGTAAATACATATTATATAATATATATATACATATTATATATATAATATATAATGTCATATAATATATTAAATACTATATATAGGATATAATATAATATATTATATATAATATTATAATATAATTATGATATATATTATATATAAATTATATTATATATATAATATTATATAATATAATTTATATCATAATTATATTATAATATTATATAGCAAACCTGGTATTTGTCTATTCTGAATTTTTCTTTACCATGTCTGCAAGTAGCTCTAGGTCCGGGATAGAGCCTGACGATAATAACAGTATTGCATGTCAATCTATAGCAAACTATGAGACAAATTGGGACGATAAGGACTTAGTA
The DNA here is from genome assembly GCA_954870605.1 of Acer campestre. Lineage (NCBI taxonomy): Eukaryota > Viridiplantae > Streptophyta > Magnoliopsida > Sapindales > Sapindaceae > Acer > Acer campestre. The sequence continues at coordinate 13,815,946 of OX940806.1, forward strand.
AACTGGCAATTGCCAAATATTCAACAGTATAGTATTTATAGGAAAAGCAGAGCATTAGATTTTAGAACCCTTTTAGGACAAAAAAACAAAAGAAATCAATGTCAAATTCCATAATAATACCTTTAGCACTAATTTGTTAAACAAAAATAGCTTGAATCATTATCATAAAATTGGTTATAATGATTTGCATGTAGGTAGTGTTCAAATTGGTTTAAAACCTTTGGCAAAAATTGGTCTCAACAATTCTATTTTGGTAGTTCTTCGTGACAAAAGAATTACCAACTATAAAGAATCAATTTTGGGAATTGCTGAAACTAGTTTGACTTATGGACCAATTTATTTTCAATGTTATCCAAATTTTACTATTGCTTTAAATTCTGATGAGCATAAAGAGAAATGTCTTGTTATTGATATTCGGACTCATAATTATCAGTTTTTAAAGGGTTCGAGCCCTTATAAACTCATTTATAGAATTCATTATCGTGTACTTATTCCTAGTTATATTCCTCCTGTTATTCCTGCTGGACAAACTATATGTTATAATGCTTGTCCTACAGTTAACCTGATGGTTCCCACACCAGTTAAATGGGAAGACATCAATTTCCCTGAAACCTGGTTAAAGGAACATGCTGACCATCCGACTTATCGGCCACCTATGAGAAATCTCAGAGATTGTATTTCAGACCAAGATGGGACTCTTCAAATCTCTTTCAGAGACCGATCTCTGTCTTCCAGAGAGCCAATGATACGACTTCCAATTTGTGATGAAGAAATCCAATCAGCAAGGAACTCTTTATCCAGCCTTGCCAGACATAACATCAGAAACCAAATTCCTAGCCTTGTAGAACAAGACCAATACAGACCCATTCCAAACACTACAAATCAATTACCTAGCCTTGAAAACAGATACAAGCCAGGTACTAGTGAAGTATCTGAACCCATAAACTTAGTACCCAGACAAAGACGCCCACCTATTCCCACTACTATTGAAATACCTACTCATATTTCCAGAATCCATAAAACTCCAGAACAAGTTGCCCTTCCTATCCATACTTATGACCAAGAAGGACCAAGTTCTCCTACTCCTTCACAGGTCCTCACAGAAATACCCGACACAGAACCACAAATTAGATCTATAAATGTCCTTGACAATAGCCCTATCAATTATGAGATTCTTATAGCAGATTACCTTAGCCATGAATCCAAAACCAAATATGAGTCCAGTTATAGCGACAAAAAGCGTAGCCAGTTCAGAAAACCTTCAGACAAAAGCTTGAAAGTGAAATTTGCTCCTCTTTTCCAAATGCCTTTTGGAATAGAAAAAGACATATAGTATCCCTTCCTTATAACAAAGAGTTTTCTGAAAGAGGAATTCCCACCAAAGCCAGACCTATCCAAATGTCCTTATCTCTTCTTGAGCATTGCAAAAAAGAGATTGCAGACTTATTACAAAAAGGCCTGATTAGGCCCTCCAAATCTCCATGGAGCTGTCCAGCTTTCTATGTGCAGAAAAATGCAGAGATTGAAAAAGGAGTCCCTAGACTGGTCATAAATTACAAATCTCTGAATGATGCTCTCCAGTGGATTCGGTATCCTATCCCTAACAAATCTGACTTATTAAAAAGACTTTATAATTCTAACATTTTTTCTAAGTTTGATATGAAATCAGGATTTTGGCAGATACAGATAGAAGAAAAAGATCGTTACAAGACTGCTTTTACTGTGCCATTTGGCCAGTATGAGTGGAACGTTATGCCTTTTGGTCTTAAAAATGCCCCTAGTGAATTCCAGTCTATCATGAATGAGATTTTCAACCCTTATACTGAATTCTCTATTGTCTATATAGATGATGTTTTGATTTATTCTGACAACATTGACCAACATTGGAAACACCTGAATATTTTCTTCCAGGTAGCTAAACAACAAGGTTTAGTAGTTTCCTCACCTAAGATTGTCTTATACCAAACCAAAATCCGATTCTTAGGTCATAACATTGAAAGAGGAACCGATGGTTACAGAGTGTCAGAACTCTTAACAAAAGCATACCTTTCTTTGAATGGTATGGAGACAGAAAAAATATAGAAAGTGAATGTCAATGCCTAGTCATAGACCAATCAAGCTTAAGGACGTATAAAACCAGAAAAGGAGAAGAGGTACTCTCCCATCCTCCGCCAAGGACCTGCGAGATAGAAATGGAAAATGAAGACAATGCAGGAGCCACTGAAACCATGAATTGCTCTCCTTACATCCTTATTGGCACACCTCTATCCAGTACTGTTCCTGCGTCAGCACAACAAATGGGAGTAGTTATGAAGCATAACAACTATACAAATGCCTATCTAAGGACTGTTGGAGACCAGCTTGATAGGATTGAAGCCAATCAACACCAAGATCTGACCAGAACTATCCCTGAAACTATCCCAACATACAAAGACTCATTCAGAAATGAAAATAGAACCCAAGAGCCTCAAACTTCTTACCAACCTAATATCCTTTTATTTCCTGATACCACAGGAATTGAAAAATGTTTTGATAGTCATAATCTTCTTGATACAGAAGAACTTTTGAAACTCTTAGAAGAAAGACTATCACAAACACAAACTCTTAAACCAGAAATCCAAACCCAACCAGAAGTCCCTACCCAGCCAGAGATCCAAACCCTAGACACAAACATTGACACTTCCTCAGAACCCAGCAGTAATGAGCCAACAGAAAGCTTTGACCAGATGATATACAAATTAACCAACCAGAGTACTGCTAACAATAATAGTTACACTGCTTGGAGCCCTGTCCTTTCTTCTTGCTGCTACTCATGGGCTACCCTGCAAAAATTCTCTGGTCAGGAAATCTGGTAAACTATTATCTGAGCCTTTAATATGTTCAATAGTAAAATCAAATGCAGATAATAGGGCTTGCCACCTAGCAAATATTTGTTTAGAAGCAAGATTTTTAACATCATTTTTCAAAATGAATTTTGCTGACTGACAGTCAACTTTCGAAACAAATTTCTGGTTGATTAGGTCATTTTGTAATTTTTGGATGGTCAAAACAATAGCTAATATTTCTTTTTTGACAGTGGAGTATTTTTGTTGGGTATCATTCCAGATCCCTGAAACATATCTAACTAGATATTCTTGGTTATTAATGACTTGTTTTAGAACACCACCATAACCAAGCTCAGAAGCATCAGTTTCAACTATTTTTGGAGCAGTGGGATGACAAATAACAAGACACTGAAGACTTTTGACTTGGGCTTTTATCTTTTGGACAGCTAAGGTGTGCTTATCAGTCCAAGGTGTAGGATTTTTCTTAAGTCTTTGGAAAAGAGGTTTGCAGATGATTCGAAGTTGTTGACAAAAATTAACTATATAATTGAGACACCCTAGGAACCTTTGTAACTGGGTTTTGAAAAGTTTATCTCAGGGTTACCATCCCTTTTTGCCAACAAAGTACGAGACAAAATGAGAGAACAGATGGCTAGCTCAGATTAGTCCCAGATCGACTTAGAGACATGGACTTATGGAGAAATCATCGCAACTATCAACGTTGTCGCCCTACAACTATGCAATGATATCATACTCAAGAGCCAATTGAAACAACAGAAGCTGACTACCAGAAGGGAGCTTGGCTCGTGGTGTGAACAATTTGGGTTTGATAAACTCCCAAGTCAGAAACATCGAAAGCCTCAAAAATCCAAGTACCAACCCTCCAGGAAGAAGAAGTACGCCAATGGAGACAAATCAGGCAAAAAGGAGAAAGCAAAAAAGAAAGGGAAAAGGCCTTTCCGAAGGTCTTTTACAAAAAACCCTAAACCAAAAACTTGTTTTGGTTGTGGGAAAAGAGGACATTTTGCCAACAAATGTCCTGATCTAAAAAATCAAATCAAATCCTTGAATATTGATGAGGAATTCAAAGACAGACTTATCCAGGTTATCTTCGAACAACAGTATACCTCAGACTCCTATGAAGAATCACCAAGTTCTGAGGAGGAGCTCCTAGTCATTGACCAATCCAGTACAAAATCCTCAACACAACCAGAATCAGATCACATTCAAGCTTGTCTATGCAACCAAGTCAATGTCCTAGATCAGACTAACTATTCCATGCTCATCGGTATGATTGATAGTATTGGAGACCCTATCCTCAAGGCAAATTACATCAAACAAATCCAAGAGAAAATATCCACCCAAAATACCACCCAAAATACCAATAACCCATCCACCAACCAAAAAGACCCAGTTATCCCAGACTTCGAAGAAAATGTTATGAAGCTATTTTCCCCTAAACAAAGAAAAGTGACCATCCCTGACAAATAATATATATAATAGTATATATTATTATTAAACATGTTTATAATATTTTTTAAAATTTACAGGGTAAAGTAGTCTTTTTGTACTTGTCTCATGTCATGGGACAACCTTGTCCTAGGGTCTTGGGTGGAACAAATTTGGTGATTTTTGTCCCACCTTGTCCCGTCCAATCCTATATTAAAGATGCGTCAAATGTGGAACAAGAGGAAATTGTCCCACGTTGTCTCGTCTCGTCCCGCGTGCCAAACGTACCCTAACGGATGTAAGAATGTCCAATGGGTAATAAGGTCATTTTCTCTTAAAAAATGAAGAAAAAAAATGGTTCACAATTTAAAATAACATTTATCGTAAAATGAAAAAAAATAATAAAGAATTTTTTTTTTTTTTTTTTTTTTTGGAGATACGGAGATCTCTATCATCGATCATCAACCTAAATTAAAGCTTTCTTTTTTCTTAAGATAAAAATATAAAAAGAAAAAAATAAGGAATTTTTTTTTTTTATTTTGGAATCTATAAACCCTGATCTCCAATTATCCATCATCATTCTCAATTAAAGAACCCATATCTCCCTTATCATCAATCAAATGAACCAGATCTCCATCATCATTATCCAAGATTAATAATTTTTATAATTAAAATAAATTAATGGAAAACAAATAAAAATTTAATTTTTGGGAGATCTGGAAATCTATCTCTCCTATTTTCCTCTCATGAGCATACAATTTTGAACATACTTTGAGCATACTTATACACATTACCACACTTTTACCATGTCAATAACTTAACTTCAATCAAAATAATACACATGGAAAAAATGTGATGATATATATTAGTATTATTGACTGTGATTTTTGGATTGTTGAAAAGTCAATCCACCAACAATAACACTTAGGCAGATCATAGACTTTGATGCTCAAGGGTCAACCAAAACCTCTCTCTTCCACATGGATGTGATGGTACCGCTGAACAGCCTACTATGGATGGCTTGCTCGGCTAAAACAATGGAATAAAGTAAAGTAAAAACAAAGCAATAGACACGAAATTTTATGTGTTAAACCCTAAGGCAGGGAAAAAACCACGATTATCAGAGACGGGAAGGAAAATATCACTATGCTTTCAAAGGTTACACACTTAATACTCTCCTCTTCATGAATAATTTCTCATATCATAATACGATAATATCTACTAGTATTTATTTGGGTTGATAGGGTATTGCCATAATCCTTGCCGTGTAATTCACGGATTCACAGCTATAGTCTTTGTAAGATTCTAGTCAAGTAACCGGTTTAGGACTTGTTTCCCTTTTGGTGTTTATCTTTCTGGAAGCATGGAGACATTACTAATTGGGATTCTCGGTTATTTAGGAGGGAATAGTGATATTTCCTTATTGGAATGTGACTTTGAGACTTCGTAACTTAGTGATTCTCCACTTGATACGACATATCCTAATGAGATTGTGTTTCCTGATTTGCTGAGGAGATCTAGCTGAGCAGAGATCTTAGGCTAGTAGGATTCTGGTTCATTAGATTCCTTAGCCGAATGGGTTTCCTTAGCTGGGTAGGATTACTCAGTAGTCAACATATACATCTTTGATTATTATCTTGATTACTTTGATGACGTGGACATCCCTGATGAGGTTTCATTGGTCACCATTCTTTTGGTTGACTGGTTGACTTTGATGATGTGGCATCACTGTTTCTCCACAACTTCCACTAGTTTTGCTGACGTGTTTTATAGCTAAGTTATACTTACAACAATACCCCCTTAAATGCCTGAGTCGAATACAATGATATTTCACATCGCCAGTACTCAACAATAATCATATTCGGCAATTATCACGTTTGGCAAGCGGGATTTAAAATATCCATTTCTTGATTTTTATCGTTTATACATAAATGCCGCATTTAATAGGCTTTCAACTAATCAATACCTCTTTAATTGCGCTTTAATTTTGTCCATGAAATAATTTTGTCCATGAAACATTCAAATTGTCTTTGTTGGCTAACTAATGGGACACCTCATTTCCAAAAATTCTTCTGTGGATGCCACATGTCTTCACACGACTTAACGTGTCTGACACCCCTCGTATTCCACGCACCACTTACCCATCACATCTCACCAACCATCGCCTTGTTTGGTGCACTATTCATAAAATGTCGTCGTCGTAGGGCAACAGTTCCTCCTTTTCTTTTAAATTTTGAATTTTGCCTCTTCTCTCCACTTTCACTCTCTACCACTCTACTCTCTTATTCTCCAACTCTGATCTTTCTCTCTAGATTATCATTTTTGCAGATACTTTGCTTTTATTTTTCCTAGTCCAAGCTTCATGGGATCACTCAATCTTTCACAAAGTCCTACGCATCTTCACGTTGTAATTCGTGCATTAATTAGGTTTTCTCCATCATCATTTCCAGGTCTCCAACACTTTTCTAATGAGTTCTCATGGAACAATATACTCTTTACTACATTCTTAACTACATGATAAGAGCATTAGAACTCAGGGACTGGCTTACAACAGACAAGTTCAAGAATTTATTGCTAAATTTTTAACCTGATCAGCTTATTCCCATGTCCTTAGATCTCATAGCAGCATTCTTTAGTCCCAACCCTTCAACTCCTAATCTGTCTCCTTCATTTTATAGTGATAGTTCCCTATAAATGGAAAGGAAAAACAAACCTAAAAGAAGCAAGTCGAATGTTGCTAGAGTGTCCAAGCAAGTTTGGTGTTCAGCATTCATCTGAGTCTGACGTTAAAGAACACCAGAGAGAACAGCTACAATTCTCGGCCGAGGTGCATTGTGCTTAAGATTGTGAAACTAACCTGGTCGATGAATCTGAGCTGTGAAAATACAAAAAGCATTTTGATATCCTTGACTCCTTCGAACTTTCTTTACCTAGGATGAGGGTTGCATGGAACCCTCCGACCAACACTATATATGGTTCCATGATGTGCTGCGGAATTACGTTACCGCTCCAACCCTTTACTACTTGATTTCTCACCGATACAAGGCTCTCTCATGCTCAACTATTCCCAAATAGCTACAGGATCTTAATGTGCTTGTGGTTGACTTGGAAGAAGATGGGCCAACCACCCCTTAATCCTCATGAAATTTGACATATCTCTACCTTAAGACCTTCAAATAATAAAGGCACATACTTTTTGCTTTCGGCCCCCATCGAGAACTGGATTCCAAAGGGTGTCAACAGCCTTGGAAAGATAGAAATTTCTGATGATAAGAACAAGAAAGGCTTCCTCTAGGGTTTTCCTACTTCAAATAAAAGATGGAAGAATAACTGTTTTTTTGCTAAGAGTGAGTGGGGATGAGATGCTCCAGCAAATACTCGTCAGAAGTTGTTGGCGAAGAAATATCCTTGACACTTCACATCTTCTAAGGTTTGGTCAAAAACACCACATGTTCTAGAAAAGTCTAGGGTGGTGCAAATGGCTAAGGTTATCATTCGTCCCTTGGAGAAGATGGGTAGCAACTACCTTCTTAACGAGAAAAAAATGATGAGGAACAAACTCTTCGCTAGTTTGTCTGGTAGGCGCTTTCGCCATAAGTCATTTACTCTGATCTTATGATCTATTTCTCCTTCTGCATCGTCTCTTAACTTTTTCATTTGGCTTTTCAATGTATAACGTGGATGTACTTTGCTATACCTAGGCCCGTTCAATAAAAATATTAAAGAACACTAACTATAGAAACGTGACTGATAAAGTTAAAGTTGGGGTAACTCCCCCTGAAAACGATTCTCCTCAAAGTGAGAATGAAGAAGATGAAAAGGTTGATGTTGAAAACTCTCCTCGCCAATCCAAGAGCGAGACTATGAATGATCCTTCTTCCAGCGATAAAGGGAAAAAGAAAATGGGCGACGATCTTGCTTAAGAATATGCTACTACTGAGGAAGAATTGAGTCCATCTAGGTTTGAAGTTGGTACTCTATCAAACATTGTTGCTGATGACGCTCTAATGCTCGAGGTAGATGCACCTGCTTCCCTTAAGGATCCAACAAATGACCTAATTCCAAGGCAAAGTGAGGGGAAGCACATGGCCGATAAGGAGATGCATGTGGTTCATAAAAACGTTCTTCATGCCATGCTTCCAAACTAACCTATTACTAGAGCCTTTGATGCCCATCCAGCAGAAGAAACTCAGGATGGGTTGAGAATGTCAAAGAGAACAACCCCCCACCGCCTGACGCACCCTCGGATCTTACAGCATCCATCTCGCTAATTGAAAAGGGTCCCTTTGGTGGCTCTACTTCAAAAACTCTTGCTACTACGAAACCAGAAGGCATGGAGAGTGGAGCAAAAACTTGTTGGTTGCCTAGTAAGCAAACAAAAATATTATCAAACCTTGCAAGTGCACAAATCATGAGAAATAGCACAGTGGTTAAGCAAGGATCGTTCCCATAGAGAATTAATGACCTACTAGAATTGTAAGTTTATATCTAAGACATTATAGGACTCTAATCTAACTAAAAAAAATAAAACAAAGACTCTGAACGCACACACACGAATGGGGTTTTTGATTTAATTTTAAAAGTAAAAAAATTGAATAACAAGAAATAAAACTCAGTAGAAAATTAATAAGGAAAAATATATGGAAAACACTAGTTAGAGCCTTCTATCCACCACTAAACAATCCTTCAATCCATAGAAAATAATAAAGCTGAAAAATAATCAAACACAATGAAGATATTCACGACAAAGTGACGGTGTCTCGCTCAAGCCTTATGATTCTCTCTTAGTTGGCGAGTAAGTTGCATGGTGTCTACATAAATACTTATATTCCAAATTAAAACCTAGCATGGTGTCAACTTAGATTTAATAAGTGGAATTCATTAAGAACAAATAGAATATGAATATCACATGAACCCTTAAACATAGTATCTATCCTAGGTAATTCATGAATCAATTTTCCTTAATTAGGTCATAATTCAATTAATTGTTGCAACCAAGGATAGATTCGGATGGTGTCCAACTTGTATCCTTGCAACGTAGATCTTAAAATCATGCTCCTAAGATGGCCAGTCAAAGAAAAGAATATAATAGAAAAAACAATTTTTATGGAGAAATTGTATTCATCATGTAGGAAAAATAATACTTCAATAAAATAAAACTTGTCTATGGAATTGAAATCATGTCTAGGTCTTCAAGTTAGCCCTAACTAATAAGAAAATTAGATACATAAAACTAGATAAATAAATAAATAAAAACATCTAAACTGAAGAAAGGTAGAAAGAAAGTGAATGTTAACGGAATCTTCAATCTTCAATTTCTAATTCTCGACACCTTAGTTTTTATAAGTGACATCTCCTTGTGAACACTAAATTCTTCTTAGGTTTAGGAAATCCACCAAGTAGGAAAGTATAATGAGTTAAGGAATAAGATTTCTTTCCTAACTTGAATTTCCTCTGTTGATGATTCACTCATAATTTTAGTTAAAAAGTTTCTCAAACATCCCTTGGTCTGCTATAGTTACTAGAATTTGATTTGGCAATTTTTCTTACACTTCTAAACAAATTTGGAATTCTTCCCTACCAGGACATGCTAAAGATTTTCTAAACTGACCATTAGTCACTAAAATAGCCATAACTCCCTTTAGAAAATTCGGATCAACAAACCGTAAAATGTGTCGAAAACTAGACATCTGAGGCTTTCCTAAAATATATGGATCTTCTTCTAATTCAATCTGTGAAGAGAGTTATGGTCTTCACAAGTTTGAAATTCTTCTCGAGCATTCCTCCAAACTTCTTTAAAATCACCTTTTTATCTTCAAACTCAACACAAGAGCCATCTTTTACACATTCTCAACAAACACGTTAAAAATATCCAATTTCACTCAAGAACATAACACAAAACATAGGAATTTGGAGTCTCAATAAAGAACATTTATCGACCTAGCAAGTAGGTACTGGCACGGACTTGCCACCAAGAGAAGCTCAGTAAAGATCTGAAGGTCGTAGGACCCCATATGTCCAACCTGAACAAACTCCACCCACATCGGGCACTCTTCCGAAGCAGGCGAAGCTTTAGGTTTGGCTACTGCTTATCTCTCCTACTACTGTTTTGTAGGCTATGTCAAACAGAAGTCTATTCTTTGAGGGAGACTTGTCCCATTTGAAGAACAAATCAAGTAATTCCAAGATGGAGTTTTTCTTCAATTCTCATTCTTTGGTAAGCATTTATTCTATTCTTATTGGTGCGAAGTGTTTTTACGTTATTGCAGAATATTTTCATCCATATTTGTCTAGATGATGTTGGAGATGGTCGACATTACAAGCAGCGAACAGTTCTTTATACTGAGGTCAAACGACTCCCGAATCAGGTTTCCCAACTTGAGGCTAAGAAGATCTCATATGAAGAGCTTTATGATCATAAGCTTATCTTTGGGATTGAGTTATCAAATAAGTCTCTAGTTGCCTAGCTTGTCACTAGAGAGAAACTTATGTAACTTAATAGGAGATTCGAAGTCTGAAAGATCAACTGGTTTCAAGTCAAGAGGTCCTGGCCATTTAGCCTGAGGCTGAACAATAGGTTAAGGAGGCTAGGGTGGAAGTTGAACACGTGGTAGAGAACTTAAGAAACCAACTATCCTTGAAGGATGGCATTGTGAATGGAACTAGGGTTGAGCTGGATGCCTAAATAGTCGATCCCTTCAAGAGATCTTCTACCTACAATGCCCTTATATTGCATGAATTCAAACGAGGGAAGAGGCAATCTTGAAAATTCTTTTAGATCTGAGACCAATCGAATGAGAATACCTTGAGGCGTTTTGAGCGCTCTCTTGCTAACCATATAAAGGATAAAGCGAAATACATCATGTGTGTCTCCGCCTGCTTATTGAGCCTTATCCAATGCACCTGGAAATTCCCACCAAGAGTGTCTTCTCCACCTACTATTCTTGCCTAAAAGGAAGTTTATCCATATCCAGTGAAGAGCCTGACATTGGTCACATCGCTAGGCATGATTACGACTCGTAGATGTTTGAGGAGGACGAGGTGCTCGACTGGCCTTTTAAAGATGAGGTTTCCAGATATGCTGAAATAAGCAATATGGGCGAAGGAAATGCCTTGGAAGTGATATTGTGAACAGTTAAATTTTATTTCTTTTCTTTTGTTGACCCAAAAAGGGTTTTTTGTTTAGTATTTATAGGAGTGGTCCTGCGGTTTTGTCTCAGGGAGTGGTCTTATAGACAGTTAGATTTTATTTCTTTTCTTTTGTTAACCCAAAAAGGGTTTTACCCAAACTTTGTAATCATTTTCTTTCAAGCAATGATTATCGTGCTCTTCCTTGTGTTCTATTCATCTTTTATGCGTGAATAGTCATGTGCTAGTCTCCAGCTTATCATGTTCAATTGATTTTTAGTTATCTCAAACTTTGCTGTTGATAATTAGATTCTCTTACTTGCCTAAGCAAGTGGGCTTGCGAACACTTATGCTGAGATGTTTAGCTTGATTTGACATTATGACACATACTCACGTGTTAGTCAAGACGAATCGTGATCCTACACCGAGTGTTCTTGAGTGAGCTACTTGAGACGTCTCTCGGTTTTTACCACTATTATGAGTGGTTGGATTATTGATAGTGTCTTTAAACAGATCATGTCTACGGTATTTTCTATTAGATTGGGTTTCCACTTTTAATGATATCTCGGGTGCTTTCTCTGGAGTAAACCGACCCTTGCACTAGTAGGTAGCTGAATTACTGATAGTGCATTGCATCAATTAGTTCAATAGCATTTTCTATTTTGTTCAACTTTTAATGCTTACTCAAGTGCTTTCTTCGTAATAAAATGGCTCTTACACTACGAGGTGGATGGATTATTAACAATTTCTTGCACTAGTCAGTTCGGCAGGTGTTTTCTGTTAGGTTCAATGTAGTCTTTAACGCCTCTAGAGCACTTTCTTTGTAATGAAACAGTTTTGGCGTTGCAAGGTTGTCTTCGCCTATTGGTGTCTCGTTGAGTGAGCCTGGGATTGTCTAGGCGATTCTTCCTTAGTGTTGCCTTCTGGCGGACTTTACTTTGTCGAGGTATTTATTTCCTGCTATCAGAAGATGAAAAACTCCGCAGAGGATATTTTATTAATAGAAAATCAGGAAACTAAAAAAAGTTTGCTAAAACTAAAAAATTGAATAATAGTTGATCTAAAGTAAGCTTAATAAAAGAGAGCGCCCTTAAGGTTAGTATATCTTCAAATGTTGAACATTACAAGGTCTTTGCAGATGCCTTTCTTAAGTTGAGAGATGTAAGAGGGTCTATGGCCTGCCAATCTTGTGATGCGGTATAGTCATTCCAATTTGTCTTTGAGGGATCCCGCGGCTTTATATCTGGTGCTTAGAGATAACTTTTTCAAAACTAGGTCGCCGAGTTGGAACCTTCTTATATCTGCATGGGAGTTGTAATACCTCATTGCCCTTTGTTGACAAGCCACACTCATCATTTGGGCTTGACCCTTCTTCCTTCTAGCTAAACCAATTCATACTTCAGCATGTCAACGTTAAACTCTGGCTGGAAGAGTCGAACCCCCTAGAAATGAGAAGGTTGTTCCATATAGATAATAGCTTTGGTTACGAATGCCATTGAATAAGGTATCTCGCATGTTGAGGTCCTCTCTAGTCCAATATGCTTATACAACTTGTAAGAGTTTCTCAGCCCAGTTCCCTTTCTTGGCAGTAAGCCTGGATTTCAATGTATGATTTATTACCTTGTTTACTATCTCAGTTTGCCCATTTATCTGTTGATGGGCAGGAGAAGCATAGTAGTTATTATTCTTCCACTTTTTGCACAGCCTTCAGATGTTTTCATTGTTGAAATGCGTCCTTTTATCTGTGATGATGGTGTTTGACACTCCAAGCCTGTAAATGATGTTCTTCTTGACAAAGCTTGTGTTGTTGGCTTACATTATCTTTACAATTGGCTCAGCTTCCACCCAGTTAGTGAAGTAGTCTAAAGCCACGATAGCGTGCTTTGTTCCTCCCTTGGCCGTTGTTGGCATGGGTCCAATCAAGTCAATTCCCATATAGCAAATAGCTAAGGAAAAGTGAGGCTTCTCAGCAGCTCTAGTGATTGTCGAATATTATTTGCAATCCTATGGCAAGCTTTCCCACCTCACTGTGATCTCTCGAGTGTATGCAAACATCGTTGGCTAACAGAAACCTTGCCTAAGGGCTTTATGAGCCAAGCTTCAACCCTAGTGTGGTTCCCACAACTTCCAGTATAGTTATTCGCCAATGAAGGTGTACTTGGCAACTCTATACCTAACTCAATTTGCTTTAGAGAGGTATTCAGATAGGACATCATTGATAAGGTAGTTTCTGATTGATGTCATCCAAGCTTCTCCCCCGCTTTCGATTTTGTCAATGGATAACTCTTTTTCCTACTCAAAGATGCTGTGTTGGACTAAGTGAGCCACTAAAATGGACTTTGACCAGATATTGGTTGTTACCAAAACCAACTTTGATAAAGCGTCAGCCTACTCATTTTCTTCTCGAGGTATTTGTATGTTCATGAAGTCTTTGAATCGTCAAAGCAGTTTCTTTGCCACATTAAGGTAGGCGATCATGTTCTCATTCTTTGTCCGATACTCGTCTAAAATTTGAATGACGATGACCTATGAATCATTGAAAATTTCTTTTTCGTCAGCCTTTAGTGTTGTGCAAACTCTTAATCCTACCGGTTGAGCCTCGTATTCAACTTGGTTGTTCATGGCCTTGAATTCAAACCATAGGGAACACTCGTTGGGTCGCCATCTAGGGTGGATACTACTATCCCCACTCCGCAATTGTGTGTTCTACGATCCATCCACATACAATTACCACTATAAATGTTTCTTCTCTCTCTCTTCGATCATCTTTGCCATTTCCATGTTTGGTTCCGTGAATTCAGCCACAAAGTCAGCTATGACTTGCCCTTTTATTAATGCTTTTGAGAGGAACTTTATGTCAAACTCACTCAACTCAATTGCCTTTTTGGTCAGTCTGCCTGAAACTTCGGGTTTCTAAAAGATTTACTTGAGCGGGAAGTTTGTGAAAACCTCAATCTGATACGCTTAGAAGTATGGCCTCAACTTCCTTGCTGCCACGACTAAGGCTAGGGCCATTTTCTCAACTGAGAAGTACCTTGTTTCGGGTAAAAGCAAAGCCTAGCTGGTATAATAGATCAGCTTTTGTACTCCTACATTTTATCAAATTAATATGGAGCTGGTAGCTACATCAACAACTGATAAGTAGAGGTAGAGAGTTTCTCCTACTTCTGGTTTTGATTAATTGCTAAAAAACTTTCTCGCAGCTCTCATTCCATTCAACCCCCTTACTTTTCTTCAATGCTTTAAAGAACGACAGGAATTTATCGATGGATATAGAGATGAATCTGTTCAAAGATGCTATGTAGCTAGTTAATCACTGAATGTCTTTTAGGGTTTAAAGGTGAGACCATATTGACTAGGGCTTTGATTTTGTCGGGTTGGACTCGATTCCCTCTAGTGAACCTAGAACCCTTTGGTCCAAGTTACTTCCTTCGCTAAATGATGCGAGATTTGTAGTTCTCTATAATTTCTCCTCGCAAGAGCACGAATCAAAGATTTATATAGTGCTTAAGCAAGGGATCATCCTCGTGGAGGTGGATGCTTTATGGGTTGGTTCTAGGCTTGTTCAATCGATTAAGAATGCTATGTACATGCAAATAAATTAAATCATGGTTTTATTTGCAATTTGTTCACAATTACAAATTACTACTATTCTAATTATCAAGCAAGGTTAACATAAGAGTTGTTCAAAATGTGAGAGTATGATGGTTATGGGAATGTTAGGGAATCGACGAAACACATGCAATTATCCAATCCTCTTATTGATCATTATTAAGAGCCTCTAAACAATTTTTAAGCCTTAGTTCTTTACCATATAATCAATTATTCACTAGTTCATCAAAGACTAACCACCTAAGGTCATAAAGAGGGTAGAATGAGAACTATTAGGCTAAAAAACTCAAGGATTCACTTAATCAAGCAAGGTCATGCACTAATCAATGAATTCTTCTTCAATGGAGCATGCAAGAAAGACCCGTGCTTCAATAGACATATACACATACAATCCTACTCACCATATACTCTAAATAACACATGCATGTCAATAATTCATCATCCAACAACATGCATGCACGAAATTAGACATGCATCAACACTTACAAGCTCAAAATTGCAAGATCAAAAGATAGATCAATTAGATTCATGAATAATCAACATATAAACATTAATTCCCCAGCATTGTGAGTCTATTTACACATAATGTTAAATAGAAGAGAAATCAAGGAGGAGAAGATAAGACCCATTAATGTCATGGTGAGCTCTTCTTTTTCACTAAGTCTAGTGAGTCTTCTTCAACCTTGAGATTCAATGTGTAACAATGGAGAATGTAAGTGCAATTAGTTTTGTGATTAGCTTTTTTCTGTGACAAAACATTGGGGTGCTTTTCTATGGGTAATTTAGGTTCTTAATGTGGTCATCAACATTGTGACCGTGATCGAAGACAACATTTCCAACATCCCAAGATCTTCAAGAGCTGAGCTTCAAAGGTATAATCTACTCATCTTGTTTCTCTTGAAAAGACTAGGTGCACACACTCACAGTTCATTTTTAGTGTGCAATTCACCCACTTCACACTTGCACATCATGTAAATGCCCTTACTTCTAAAAATTTGTGTGGTCAAGGTTATGTGGTTAGGGATAGCATTTTTGACAGCATCTTTTTCATAGAAATTTGTGCAATCAAGGTTGTGCGATTAGGGACTGCACTTTAGACAACATCCCTTTCACAAAGATTTTTTACAGTTTCTGGTTATGCAGGGAGACTTATTTAAACACCATTTTCCGTCTTCTTCATTAAGCTCTTCATAAAAATAAAAATAAAATAAAATAAAATAAAATAAAATAAAACTTCCAAAAGAGAGAAATTAGGGCTTCTAGTGAGAAAACCTTCAAGCTTTGTTCTTTAACTCTCAATACCTCAATCCATGTGCATTTAATGCTCAAATCATGCATGGGTCTTCATTAATCATCTACATTGTTAGGTAAGAACAAACCTCATCTCATTTATTGTTCTTTTCCTTTAAAACTTTATTGATTGCATATCTTTAAAGTTATGGAGATTGTTTGAGGGATAATTAATAACTAGGTTGTTGGGTACATTTCTCTACATCTAGTTAATCATTTTATGTTGTCTAGCATATTTAACATTGAGCATTTATATATGTTCATTTAAGCATTTTTAATAACTAGGATTGTTGGGTATTTCATATTCACATCTAGTTAAGCATTTTTGTGCTTGTCTAGTATTAATTTGCATTGAGCATTCATTGATTGTTCACTTAGACATTTTGCTATCTTCATTAAGTTCAAGTCTTGTAGCCACAAGTGGTGGTTGACAAGCAAAGGGAAAGTATTGTGGCCAAGGTGTTGGTTGCACAAGCAAGTGCCAAGACCCACTATAAAAGGCCCGAGGGGTAGATTTAGTGGTGTTCACGCCAAGAGTAGTGGATCGGGGGATATCACAGGATTCAAACCAAGAGTGGTGAATGGATAGTGACCATAGCCTAAGGTTGTTAAGAGTGAAAGTCTGTGTATCACTTGGTGTAAACTTCTTTTCATATAGTGGATTTTTGTGGCTTAAGTGGCTAGCAAGGCTAGTCCCGTGGGTTTTTACCAGTTAGAGGTTTCCCACGTAAAAATCAAGTTTTCTTTAATTTTCGAATTATTTACTTGATTTTTATTCGTTTGTTTGGGTTTGAAACTTGACTAATCGAAAATTTGGTAATTTCATATATTAATAGCCTATTCACCCCCACCCCCACCCCCACCCCCCTCCCCCCTAATTAATTTTATTCACATTAGATACATTTTCAAAGAATTTGGATGAGAAATGGTGCGGGTCTTGAGAGAAAATGGAGTAAATAGAAATGTATGTTTGTGTGTGTGTGTGTGTGTGTGTGTGTGTGTGTGTGTGTGTGTGTGTGTGTGTGTTTACTAGTGTGAGAGAGTGAGAGGAAGAATGTGAAATTGAGTGGGGAGTGTGTGTAAAACCAATTTCAAACAAAGGGGAGATATATATAGGATTTTGGATTTGGGACAAATATTCCCATCATAAATGACCTGACAAGCAAATTGCGGGCAAGAATTGCAACTAACAATCTAATCGTACCATTTATATATATATTTTCAGTCCCAATATCCTATACTTTTGTGCTCATTTCTCAGGTAAAACCGGGTATTTAATATGTTAAATAAGTGTTATCATGGGTAAAAGTGCAAAATTTTATCAAAATATGGTGATCAGATTTTTGTAATTTTGAAAGAGTTCAAGGGCCTTTCCGTAATTCGCCATGATAGACAACGAAGTCCACAACAAATTTTATAGCAAACTCAATTCCAAAGAAGTTCGTTGTCCAAGTTTCGCTATGAAGGGCAGCGAAGAAAGGTATTTTCGTAATTTTTCGCCAAGAGTTATTTTTGCGATTTTCCAATTTCGTGGACATTTTAAATGCCCCATTTTGAGCCCTCTTTCTAGCCACCATTAGAAATCCCCACACAAAACACCTCTCTTAGATCTACAAAACTCCCAACACCAAATTATGAGAGAGAGATAAGCCTTCAAAAGCATCCACGGAGGTTTTCCTCCTTAGATGCCTCACCACCACACCTTCTACACATTCTCAACCCATCTTAGAGTATATTGTAAAGAGAAAGGAGGGTATTTTAATCAATTTCAAGCAAGCAAGCAATGAGCTCTTGGAGGGGATTTCTTCAAGGGTTTTCTCTATAACTCATGTCTTCTTGTATTTCTTGTTTTCTAGATGTGTAACCCCACTTGGAAATATTTGTAAGCCTACATTTGTGCTATTTATTTAATTATTGTACTTAAATTCATTTGGGTCTTGTTTCATTCTTGCTATATTCATGATTAAATCTCTTATTGTGACATGCATGTGTGTGGAGGATTAGAAATTGATGTGTATTCATGAATGGGATTAGGAGTAGAATAACTTAATTTAGGTGTAGTGTAATGTAAACATCCACTCTTGTATGTATGATGATGGATGATTCAAGATGCTATGTTTGGAATGATTTGAGTGAATGTGAGTTAGGGTTATACCTTTAGATGACCTTCCAGATACGACCTTGACTACGTAGCTTTAAAAGAATGGATAAAACTTATTGCATGACATTGCTAGAATAGGTTTTAGCTTTATGTTCTAGTTCTTAATAGATCTTTGACCTTAAGACACAATTGCTCATTCCATGACCTTGGTTGAGTGATGAGTTGATTTCGGTAAATTCCTTAATCAAGAGAACGAGCCCTTAACTTGAATTGAATGTGCTTTATGTTTAACAATCAACTTGATGTGCATTTGTGATTAGCGAACTCATTTCCCTTGTGTGACCACTATCTTGCATCTCTCCAAGTCAAATTTGTTTTCATAACTTATGGTGTTTTGCCTTTAGGAGTAGATTAATTTAGCTTAGGAGTAGTGTAATTTAGAAAAGGCAAGCACTCGGTTACTTTTTTACCTTTAGTTTTAGGTTATACAATCACAATATGCTTACATTTCACACACACCATTCTCACCATTTCCATGTTCTATTTTCATGCTTTCAATCAACTCTAAAACTTGAGACGATTGACAGATGACACATCCCTGTGGAACGATACCCTTACTTGTTGATATGCTTGTCTTTTGACTCGTGCACTTGCGAGGTAGAAAATACAAGAACAATCTTTTGACATCAAAAAAGACGTTGTCATAACTGCAATTTGCAATGCCTATATTAAGCTTCTGAAGTCTATGTGATAATATGCAGTTGCCAACCGCATGCAAGCACCTGCATTTCTCTTTCTTTAAATCTTTTGCCTTGAGTTGCGATTGACATATATATGGCCGATGACAGCAAATTGAATGCCTGCAACTTGATCTGAAAACCTTTGGAGTGATTTGCGGTTACCAATATGCGATTGCCAATCGCATGTAAGCACCCACAATTCTCCTCGATCTTTAGAAATATCCATTTTTCCCCCAATTTGTTTGCTTTAAGCACAAATACCCTTGAATCCTTGATAACACCTGAAAACACTTATTTATGCTCCTGGTTTACAGTCATTCGAATCATTTCAATGAGAGATCGCCAAGAGTTTATAGGAACATGAGGCATAACAACCCATCGTTTAAAGCATATTGTGTCATTACATTTCGGAATCATCTAACATGTTCCTTTGAGTCCATGGCTTCCTTGTATTGCTCGATGTTGGGTATTCTAAACATGTCCGAAAATAGTGTTTGGACAATGCTATCAATGAGCGAGTTATCTGATTCGTCATCTGATAGTATACTATGACTATTTCTTCTCGCCATCGCCATTTCTTCCTTTACTCTTTTCATCAATTCTTACATTGTAATGTTGCATTCTCTAGTTGGTTCTCCATCCGGGCCAAGGCGTCTTTTCACAGTTAACCCTGAACGAGGCCTACTGTCATCTTCGAAGTCATTATTAACCCTAGTTCGTAGACCATTATGACTTTTGGGTCTCTTAGGGTTAGTTCTTTCTACCCAGGGCCTTCTTCTTAGCCTCAGGTCACTGTCCTCAAATAAGTTGGAGTGGTGTTGTTGGCGGGACATTCATCGTGCCATTCTTGAACCTAACCTCTCTATATGGGAATGGTCAGGTCTATCATCTTCCCTGGGCCTTTCCACATCCAATATTCCTTTCCCTTTGTGCTGTCTCTTTTCAGCCGATGTCTTAAGGAAATCCTAGAAAATTCTGCCTCTCGTAGGTTACCTCATTATAGCGTTTGGAGTTGACACATGGATTTCCGAGAGTAACCTTCCAAGTGGAACAACTCTAGATTGTCCAAGGCGTATGGCGAAGTAATTCTTGCGCTCGCTAGAATGGTAATCCCAAATCCGACAGCATCATTAAAGAGTTGCTAAAGGGTAACTTGAAATTGTTGGATGGTCTATCGAGGTGTTGGGGTCATTGTTTGGGCGTCTAGCACAACGGCTGATTGATCTCCAATCGTCAACTTGCTGTTTTCAACTGTAACGCATGGGGTGCTGATTGTTAGTGTCGTCATTATTGGAGGCCATGTGTGGATCTGTTCTCGAGGGTCCTTGAAGTTATAGTTCGTCCCTCCCTCCTTCTACTACTAATTGTTAATGATTATTTTTTTATTGTTGAAAACTTAATCCACCAACAATAACACATAGGCATATTGGAGACTTTGACTTGTTAAGGCAAAATAGCCAAAACCTCTCTCTTTCACCTGGATGTGATGCCACTGTCAAATAGCCTGCTATAGGTGGCTTGCTCGGCAGAAACAATGGTTTATGGAATAAAGTAAAGTAAAAACAAAGCAATAGACACGAGATTTTACATGGAAAACCCTAAGGTAGAGAAAAAACCATGGTTACGCACAGACGGCAAAAAAATATCACTAGCTTTTGAAGGTTACGCACTCAGTACTCTCCTTCTCACGAATAATTGCTCATGTTGTAATACAATAATTTCTACTAGTATTTGTATGGGTTGATAGGGTGTTGCCCTAATCCTTGTCGTATATGTCACGAATTCACAGCTAGAGTCCTTGTAAGATTCTAGTCAAGTAACTAGTTTGGGACTTGTTTCCCTTTTGGTGTTTATCTTTCTGGAAGTGTGGGCACATTGCCCAATTAGGATTCTCAGATATTTGAGAGGGAATAGTAATATTTCCTTATTGGAATGTGACTTTGAGACTTCATATCAGAGTGAATCTTCGCTCGATACAGCGTATCCTAATGAGATTGTGTTTTCTGATTTGCTAAGGAGATCTCGCTAAACAGAGATCTTAGGCGAGTATGATTCTAATTCATTAGATTCCTTAGCCGAATGGGTTTCCTTCGCCGGGCAGGTTTATTCAACATATACATCTTTGACTATTATCTTAACTGCCTTGATGACGTGGTCAACATTTTTTTGTTGACTGGTTGACTTTTGATGAAGTGGTGTCACTATTTCTCCACTATGTTCTCCACTTCTGCTAACGTATTTTATAGCCAAGTTAGAGCATCTCCAATGTAAGTGTGGCTTGTGAAAAAAATAGATGCCACGTAGAATAAATAAACGTTATGTTAATAATTGTGTCTCCAGTGCAACCGTGCATATTTAACCTCAAGCTGACGTGGCAAAAAATATATATATATTTGACATTGTCAACATAACCGTCCACTTTCAGACAGTCTGTTGCACAGCTATATTTTAGGTTGACTCAGCAAATATTTAAAACTGACATTAATTTTTCATATATTTTTTGTAAGGAAATAAATTATAAAATAAAACAGGAAAAAAAGATGAACACATCATTAAAAAAAAAATTGCATTTTAGATAAAAGCATTGGAGACCAAATTTTGAGTTGATTGTCTATCAAATTTATTTTTAAACCACATAGAAAGCAAGTCTCTTGACATTGTTGCCATGTCAACAATTATTGGTATGCAAGCCACTTTTGCATTGGAGATGCTCTTATACCTAAAACAAATATGATCAAAGGAAAAATTGCTGATTTCTGTGTCGTAAGAAAAAAAAAAATAATGTCTTTTTTTAGATCCCGCGGTTTCCTTTTGATTTCTATTCAAACATCGTCAACAACAAAAAAATTTCGTCTCTCAATCTTCTATTCTTTTTCTTCTTACTCAAAATTTCCTTTGAGATCTCTATCAAGGAAATCATCTCTCCTTCTTCATTTTTCATCTACTCCTTCTTCTTCAAAAATTCAAAACCTCCTTTGAGATCTCTACCCACAAAAAAAAATTCAAAAAGTCTAAAACAAAAAATTAAGGGGGCATTCAATTTTGATTTCAAAAACCGGTTTTTTTTTTTTTTTTTTTGGAATAAAAAACATCGAAAATACGTCCGGCTGCTGCACTCTGATTTTCAGAACACAAGAAACAAAAACATAATTTATAATAAATGTACTAGAAAAGTGGAAACATTTATTTAATGTTTCAACTGTTTTTTATTTTCAACCACTTAGGTATCTACAATATTTTTTATTTATTACAATAAATATTAAACTTTTAAAATATATTTTTAAAGGACTTTTTCTGATTTATAATATATATTTATACAGAGTTTTTAGGTGCATACTCCCTGTTATAAGGTTATATATAAACATGTTTGTCAACCTTTGGATCAAAATTCAATGGATGTTGTGTAAGTGGTGGGCTAGGAGAGAGAATACACAGCATCCCTCAGATTTTGATCCAAAGGCTAACAAACAGGTTTGTATATAACCTTATGGATAAAAACGAAAAAAGTCCCTTTAGTTTGCCATATTATCCATTTTGGTCTCCCTAGTTTCAGTATTGGCTCATAAGATCCAAACATTTGCCATTAATGGTTTTTTTGGTCCTTACCATCCAATTATATTAGGGTTTTCAAAAATTCCGCAAATGGTGCGAGGGTAAAATGGTAAATATGCCTTAAATGTTTCTAGAAGGTTTTTAATGAAGGGCAAAATGATAAATTAATAATTGAATTAAAATAATTAAAAATAAAACAAAATAAAAAAGGTTTTAATAAAATATTAATATTGAAAATAATTTTTTTTAAAAAAATTTAAAAAATTCTGCAAATGGTGTGAGGGTAAAATGGTAAATATGGCTTATATGTTTCTAGAAGTTTTTTAATGAAGGGAAAAATGATATATTAATAATTGAATTAAAATAATTGAAAAAATAAAACAAAATAAAAAAGGTTTTAATAAAATATTAATATTGAAAATAATTAGTAGTAGTAGTAGTAGTAGTAATAGTAATAAAACAATATTTCAAAAAATAATAATAATAATAATAATAAAACAAGCAAATTCAACACTACCACGCACCATCAAAATCTTCCATCATCGTCTTCAACACCCAAACCTTAATCTAATCCACCACAACTCAAAAACCAAACCCTAACCCTAGTCGTTGCCACTGCCAACGACACCATCACCCTAAAACCAAACCCTAGCCTGCCGAAATCACACTAACCACCACCCCTAGTCTCTATGATCCTGATGTCCTCCCAATTGAGGCAATCGAAGCCAACTAAACCATCTCTTTCCGCCACCAATCCCCTTCTCTTTCTCTTTCCCTTTTTCTTTCTTCTGGTTGATCTCCTCATGTGGTTTATATGGAAATATAGGTTGCAATTAGTGTTTTAGTGGAGAGCAATTGGGTTTAAGTTTGGTGGAGAGAGAGACTTACTTTAAGTGGTGGTCGATCTCTTCATGGGGTGGTTTGGGGTAGCCGTCAGCGAAGAGAGAGAGAGAGAGAGAGAGAGAGAGAGAGAGAGAGAGAGAGAGAGAGAGAGAGAGAGACTGGGTTTTTGGGTTTTGGTTTAAGAAGATTTCAAAGTTGGATTGAGTGTTAGGTTTTGGTTTTGTTACCTTTTACTTTTTAATGATTTTTATTTCTTTCTTTTTTTCACACAGGAATTAATTAGGTTGTATTTGTTGTTGATGATGTTGGATGATGAGGTTTCGGTTTCTAATGGTGGTAGTGGTGGTGGTGGTGGTGGTGTATGGGGGATGGGAGAT
Source organism: Acer campestre (assembly GCA_954870605.1). Lineage (NCBI taxonomy): Eukaryota > Viridiplantae > Streptophyta > Magnoliopsida > Sapindales > Sapindaceae > Acer > Acer campestre. Next base: position 13,839,863 of record OX940806.1, read on the forward strand.
AGTAAAGAGTTGGATGAGATAGGTTTCTAATTTCTAGAATCAGTTTTGGTTATTTTTATTTTTATTTTTTTTCTTTTTAACAACAAACTGTTAATGTTGAATCTGGTGTTGATAAGGTTTCTGGATTTTTTTTTCCTAATAGGGGTGGGGGTTTCTGATGAAGAGTTAGGTGATGAGGTTTATGGGTTTTGATTTGGAAACTCGTTTGTTTTTGTTTTTGGTGGTGATTGATTTTATTTTCTGGGATTTTGTTTTTTGATTTTGGTGAGGATGATGATTGAAGATTGCAGTTGGATGGATTTGTTTTGATTTGGAAACTTGTTTGTTTTTGTTTTTGGTGGTGATTGATTTTATTTTCTGGGATTTTGTTTTTTGATTTTGGTGAGGATGATGATTGAAGATTGCAATTGGATGGATTTTCCTTTTGGAATTCTTTTAAATTTTTATTTTTATTTTTTTATTTTTTTGATAAGATGGATTGGATCTCCATTGGATCCAATCTAGATTTCCACCGAATAAATTTTTTAATTTTTTTTCCTTTGTTTGGTGGAGATTCCAAACTATCCATTTGAGATGATGGACGATGGAAATCTCATCTGGGATCTACACCAAATCCATCTTATCTAGGATCTCCACTTTCCATTTGAGATAATGGATGGTGAAGATCCAAAGAAATTTTTTTTTTTTGTTTTTTTAAATTAACAAAGAAGAGATTTTTTTAGACAATGGAGATATTTTTTAGGGCAAAACTATCCTTGTACGTCCCTCGGACACTTTAAGGGGCAACTAGGTAATTTTGGCCTTTGGTCATGTCAGCAAGCCTGATTTTAAAGGAAATTGTAATAGAATGATCAAACAAGCCAATACTAAAACTAGGAAAACTAGAATGGATAATATAGCAAACTAGAGGGACTTTTTTCATTTTTACCCTAACCCTTATATCAGGGTTATGCACCTGAGAAGGACTGTTTATTTACATATCTTATCTTTCTAATTAATATTTTTAAACTGTTTATATATATATATATATATATTAAATGAAAATTATTTCATTTTGATACTATAATATACATGATGATGATGATGATGATGATAATAATAATAATAATAATAATAATAATAATAATAATAATAATAAGAATAATAATTATAACTTTCATTAAAAAATTTAATTTTTTTAAGGTTATTATAATAATAATTTTACTTGAAATTATTATTTCTCTCAATTCTTTTATTTTAATTGGTAGTCCCAAACTTATAAATTTTAATTTATTTTATTAGTATAATTTTGTTTTTTCAATCCCAATTTGATTCATATTAATAAATATAAAATTTAGAATATTGTTTTCAATTATTGCTACCAAATGTGTTTTCAGTGTTTTCAGCTTCTGAAAATATGAAAATCAATTACTTGTTTTCAACTATAAATTTATAAAACAAAATAAATAGAATAAAAACGTTACGGAACAAGCCATAAATCTCCATAGAGATCTCCACCTACCAAACCCCTCGCAATTACCGCCATCGTCCTCCTCTATGGCCAGTTATGATGAGATTAGTTTTGGAGGAGATATCTCTAGATGAGATATTTGTTTTTGTAAAACTTTCTTCTTCTTCTTTTTTCTTTTTTTCAAGATGAATTTGTTTTATTTTTTCAATATTTGATTGACATGTTATTTCTTCATTGGACACTATGAGTTTGTTCTACTAACACTATGGGTAATTTAATTTAGACATGTCATAATATTGTACTGATCAATCTGGTCAATCGTTAACTCTAACAATTAAAGGGCTAGTCAATGGTACTTTTTTGTAATTTTGTTAAAAGTACGATCTGATTGCATATACACCAAATGTCAGGGCACTTTATATCAATTTTCCCATTAATTTTTTAAGATTATGATATGATTTAAATTTTTATAAGAAAATAACATAAAATGATTTCTTTATGTTAAATTTGCACATCACCTCTTAGTATATGTAGTAATGCACCTCTCTTTTCATGTTGGTGACGAAGGTTTCAAGTCCCACTATGCACATAATAAAAGTATTTGTCTGGAGTTTTCTCTCAGTTTATAGGAGTAGATATCCAGACCGCATATGTATTGTCTAATCTTGGCAAGTCTTGACAATCATATTGTAATAATTTGTAATACTTCAAAAAGCATTATGGGAGTATATATCTCTTGCTATGAGGTAGATCATAATACTTCAACAAATAAATTTAAAAAATTAAAAAAAAAAAAAAAAAACTAGATAACTAAATTAAAAAACAAAAAAAAACAAAACAAAACAAAAACAAAAAAAACAAAAAAAAAAAATGCCCAACCTATTCAGACTTATTAATTAAATCATTAATTAAACACCTTGTAAAAAATTTATATAGAGTGGCGAAACCTTAATTCCCTCATATTGCGGACAAGTTATTCAAAAAATAACAAAAGCAGAATGGAGACTTGACGAGTCTGCAGCCGATAATTAGAAACTATAAGAATAAATTAATTGATTTAGCTACTAGATGACATGATCCAAGAATGCATTCCTGTTTAATGCTTAAAGTCAAGAGATGACACCAATTTCATCTCCCGTGACTGATGGATATATATAACACTTTCTACATAAGCGTTTTGATTTATTTTAACATAGTAAACTCCAATTATTCATATTCCATGATCTAATGATTTCAAATACTGTTATAAATGAAGAAGATATCAGGTTGGTCAAGTGGTAAGCCTCTCACATATACGATATAATCATATAAGGTTGTGGGTTCAAGTCCTCCCCCTTCTCGAAAAATCCGAATTTATGTATTATTTCAAAAAAAATAAAAAAAATAAAAAATAAAAACCTTTATAATTGACAAAATAAACCACTTACCACATTATTTGTGTTGGTTTTTGAGCTAATTTTTTGGCTTATCTAGCATTAGTGATATCTAAAAGAAATAGAATAAATAATATTTTAAAAAAAAAATTCTATAAAATTATAGTTTATAGAGCATTTTGTTATACATACATGTGATTACATATGAGTTGTATGTGATCATGCCTAAAAGAACATGATCACACTAGGTGCACCAGTATAATTAAAGGGACCCCATCATTTATATAGAGTATACAGATAGAGAGAATGCACCTTTTTAGCCACGTAAACAATGGGTTTTTTTATTTTATCATGAATCATTATTTTGATTGTTTTTTTAGATGAAATGATGTTGGTTTGGTGGTAAACCCCTCATATCTATGCCACGAGATCGTAGATTTGAGTCCTCCCACTCTAAAAATAATAATAATAATAATAAATAAATAAACATTTTTTTCTAAACCAACAAAATTACCCCAACCTCATTTTACTTTTATTTTTTAAAAGTATATTTATTATTTTATTAAAGGGACTTCCATGGAGGTCAGTGCATTGAGGTTCTGTTGACAGACCTCCACGGAACTTTTTTAAAAAAAAAAAGAGGAGGAGGAGGCACACTATACTTTTTTGTTATTATTATTACTATTAAACACATTAGGTTTTTTATTATAGGAATAAAACACGCTAAATTTCTTATTTTTATATTAAGCACATTAAAAAAATGTTAAAAAAATCTCATAATTTTTTTTTTTATTAAAAACGCTGTACCTTTTTTTTTTATTAAACGCCAAGGTTTTTTATTGTTGGGATAAAACATACTAAACTTTTTTATTATTATTAAGCACATTAAAAAAAAAAAAAATTTAAAAAATTTAAAAAAAGTTTAAAAAGCTCATAATTTTTTTTTTTCTTCTACTTCCAAAAAGTCTAAAACTAATTGTGTTAGAATGCTAAACTTTTTTTTTATTATTATTAAACACGTCCAAAAAAACTCAGAACTTTTTTTTTTTCTTTATCCAAAAAGTCTAACTATATGTGTTAGAATGCCTTATTAGTTGCCTTTACATTATGAGAAATTAACTTTCCTAATCTTCAATTTATTTTAAAAAATAAAAATAAAAATCATTTATATATCAATATTTAGAATATTTTAATTGTGAATAACATCTTATCAACATTTACGTAAAAATAATTTAAGATTTGTTAAATCATTTTTGTTTAGTTTTTTATATGATATGATATGAAAATATATAACAAATATATAAATGACAAATTACTAGTTTTCAAACAGTATTATCCTAAAAAACAATCAATTTGATACTATATTGAGAGGTGAAAAAAATATATATAAAACAAACATGTACAAGTTTCAATCCATAATCAGCCCTTTTTTTTTTTTTTTGACAGCTCTTCAAAGCAGAAGCAGAGAAAATTACAACCCAACAAAAGGGAAAGAAGAAAAGAACTCAGGGAGAGAGCCTTCTCCAAATAAGGTCGTTCCTACGCAGTAAGGCCTGCCTGGTGAGAGCAACAGCAGCCTTATTAGTCCCTTTCTTGCCAAAGCTGATAAGGGAAATATCTAGCTCCTTCAAACTGCTGTGAATATCACTAACAATATTACCACAGCTAGAATTCACAGGAAAAACCCAGATTAATCAAGTTCACAACCTTAGAAACATCAGATTCCACACATAAACAGAGGAGACCACAATTCTTCCCAAACTGCAATCCCTTGAGAATGGCAATAGCATTAGTAGACACAAAATCCACACCAGAGTCATGAAAAAGGCTGCAAGAAGAAATAACTAAACCATCATGGTTCTTGACAACAATGCCAAAACCAGTCCTTTTATTCACAAAATCAGTGATAGCCCTGCAATTAATCTTGAAAGAATCCAAGGCCGGAGGAGACCAGGAAGCAGCCAAAAGAAAAGCGGGCCTAGGAGGGAGAGAGGAGTTGCCTTTCCTGCTGTTAAAGGAATTCAAAAAATCAATGCTCCAACCAATGGTGGACTGAAAATCGGTACATGTAGAGTTAAAGAGCAGGGAGTTCCTGATGAATCAAGTTCTCCAAACAATGATGCAAAGTAAACCAAAATCATCCATGCTTAGCTTTCTCCAGCCATCAAAAATAAAATCCCTGAAGTTAACGAAATAACCTGGATTGCCAGGATGAAGCTCTTCCCAATCCCTTCTGGTATGAATCAGCTTACGATAGTTCCAAAGGGCATGGAGAGTGGATTCAACCTCTGAGTTGCAGCGTTGACAAAAAACATCTAACTTGATACCCCTTTTAGCAAGAGTAGCAGAAGTTGGAATCCAATTGTGCCACACTTTCCATATGAAAATCTTGACTTTAAGAGGGATATTGGTTTTCCAGAGAGAATTCCACCAGCTGGAGGCATTAGAGTGAGAGGTGCTAGGGAAATTCAAAAAGGATTGGCCAATCCTATACCCACTTTTAACAGAATAATTACCAGAGACCTCATAATGCCAAATCAAGGTATCATTGTAGTCCCCAGCACCCACCGGGATACCCAAGATTATGTCAGCATCTTCTTTGACAAAATGACTCCTTATACGATGCTTGTCCCACTCACCAGAGGGAGAAAAAAGACTGCTAACCGTGGCATTCAAACCCAAAGTTGGCTAGGAGATAATTCTGAACTCGGAAGGTCTTGGCAGCCATTTATCCTTGTATATAGAAACAGCAATACCATTACCAATCCTCCATCTTGTGCCAGAATTAAGGATGTGCCTACCCCAAAAAATACTTTTCCAAACATAAGAACCAGAAGCAGGGTTCGAAGCTTCCATAAAGGAAGTGTTCCTGAAATAACAACCCTTCAAAATCCTGGCAGCTAGGGAATCCGGCTATTTTAAGATCATCCAGCCTTGTTTAGCAAGAAGAGCCATGTTGAAGTTTTCAAGATTGCGAAAACCCAACCCACCCTTATCCTTGTCAGAACAGAGCTTACTCCATGTGCACCAGTGCAACTTACGCTTCTCATTCGTACTTCCCCACCAATATCTAGCACACAGCCTCTGGATCTCTTTAATGAGCCCCTTAGGAAGCTTGAAAATGCCCATAGCATAGGTTGGTAGAGACTGAATAACAAATTTGATGAGGATATCTTTGCCACCACTTGACAAAAACTTTTCTCCCCAACCCTTCAATCTGTTCCACACCCTGTCAACAATGTCCGTAAAAACAATCTGCTTGCTTCTACCCGTAAAACACGGGAGACCCAGATATTTCCCATGACACTCAACGAGATTGACCCCAATGATGCTCGCCAACCTTTCACCCTCCTCCTTCGAAAAGGACGGGCTAACGCACATAGCCGACTTATTCAGATTTATGACCTGACCAGAAGCTTTCCCATACTGCGCTAACACTTTCCGAATGGCCACACAATTCTTGTTGTTGGCTTTCAAAAAAATCAGACTATCGTCTACAAAAAAACAGGTGAGTGATAGTAGGCCCTCTCAAGTTGCACCAAAAACCATCAATATTCCCCTTCATTTAGGCTTTTTGAAGTAAACCAGAGAGACCCTCATCACAAATAATGAAAAGGTAAGGAGACATCGGATCTCCCTACCTTAGGCCCCTAGTAGGTGTAATGTTACCATGAACCTCCCCATTGAGCTAAAGGAATACTTGACCGACGATATGTAGCAAATAATAAGGCTGGCCCAGTTGACTGGAAACCCCATACTAAGCATCATATCGCCAACGAAATCCCATTCGACTCTATCAAAGGCTTTAGACATATCTAGCTTTAAAGCCGTTGAACCCTTCTTTCGCTTTCTCCTCTTGATCCGATGAAGACATTCAAACCCAACTATAGTGTTGTCTGAAGTGAGGCGACCAGGAATGAATGCACATTGCTCCTCAGATATCACACCATTGAGGACATTCCGTAATCTGTTTGTGATAGCCTTGGAAATGACTTTGTAAAGAACATTGCATAAGCTAATTGGTCGAAAGTCTGTAATGGAATCAGGAGAGCTGGATTTCGGGATTAAGGCAATTATAGTGTTGTTTATGTCATCCACTGGACCACCATCATTCAAAATATACAAGCAACACCTAGTAATACTTAGACCAATTGTCCCCCAGAATTTTTGATAGAATCCAGCCGAGAGACCGTCAGGCCCAGGGGCCTTCGTGGGGTTTATATCAAAAATGGCTTTTTCAATGTCCAAAGCAGTGAACTTAACCTCCAAAAAACTGACCATTTGCTTAGAGAGCTTATTCTGAATATTCTTGGAAACCTTCTTCAAGTCCTGACTACTAGGGAAACTTGAAGTGAAAAGCTCGGAGAAGTAGTTTGAAATAATACTAACCATGTCATCTTTGGATTCATGCCAGGCGCCATTGTTATCAATCAAACCCTCAATCCGGTTTCTGGCTCGCCTGCCTGAAGCTTTCGTGTGAAAAAATCGCGAGTTGCGATTTCCATCCTTCATCCAATCCGCTTTCGCCCTTTGCTGGCAATATTTCTCCTCCACAGACAACGTTTCATCCAGAGAATTTTCTAATCTTCTTATGCTTTTCCAGTTATTTGGGATATCCCTAGCACTAGCCTCCTTCAAAGCTTTCCTACTAGTGTTAATATCCTGACGTTGCCTCCTCCTTTTCAAAGCATTCCAGGAATCTAGCCCCTTCCCACTATTAATAATTTTACTGATAACATCTTGGAGATTACTGTTGCAAACACCATTATCCCAAACAGCAGAGACAATACCTTTACAATCTTCATCATTAGCCCAGCAATTCTCAAAGAAAAACCGCCTCCTAGAGATGGCTGAATGGGACTGAACATTCTTGTCAGAGAAATCTAACAACAACGGCCGGTGATCCGAACCCCAAAAGTCTAAATGCTTGATAGAGAAAAAGGGAAATAAACTCTTCCAACCTTTGTTACAAAACCCTATGTCAAGTCTTTCCAAAATATTAGCAGCGCCCTCCCGCTTATTGCTCCAAATGAACTTAGGCCCCCTGAAGCCCATATCTTCTAAGTTACAATCACTGACTGCCTCTCTAAAATCAGCCAAATCTCTCCACCTTTTAGTCACACCCCCTACCTTCTCGCTATCCCAAAAGACTTCATTGAAGTCACCCAAACAAACCCAAGGTAAATTGTTCATTCCTGAAAGCCATTTTAAAAGGGTCCAGGAATGCTTCCTCTGCACCGGAATTGGATGGCCGTAAAACCCTGTGAACCTCCAACTTTTATTAGAGCTGTGACGAATCCTAACATCGATGTGCTCCTGCGAATACGATAGGAGATCCACCGAAGAACTGTCTGACCAGTACAAACATAGACCACCAGACTTACCCACACTATTTACAACCAATTTGCTGTTATAACCCAACTTTACCTTCCATAACTCAAGCTTAGCATGCTGACATCTAGTCTCCAAAAGAAAAATTAAATCAGGTTTCCATTCCTGCTTGTGAGTGAGTAGGATATTGAACGCCCGGGCACTCCCTAGCCCCCGGGCATTCCAAGCGAGGATCTTCATTGAACCCGACGGACCGGTAGAAACCGATCGACCGATATAGAGATAGTAGCCTGAGACGAAACCTTAGAGGAGTAACAATTCCCAGTTGTGAAGGGATTTCTTCCTTCTGATGAACATTTCCGAGATTCAACCTCTCACCCTCAACTATGACGGAACTGATCTCACCCTCACCTATGACGAAATTGAACTGGTTAGGAGGAGGGATTTCTTCCTTCTTTTGCACAATATCGGACTCCAGACTCTCTACCTGAACTATGACTGAATTGGGCTGATTAATTGCCCTGGAGGCTTTAAATTTCTTCAGATCAACAGGAGCTTCCTCCACCCTTTCCTTATTTCCTCTTTTACCAAGATGTGAGGATTCCCCCAGAGCAGAGGTACTATGGTTACAACGAGCAACTCGTTTCCACTTAGAAGAATTTTGGTTCTTTTTAAACACAGGGCCACCTCCTTTCTTCTGATCTAAAGCTGGTCTGGGCTCAAGAATCTCTATGGACTTGGAGGTAGAAAGATGGACCGAATCACCTTGAGGACCCAAAGTAGTGGGCTGATCTACACTCATGAGAGTTTCGAATCCCGATCCCTCTGCTGGACTTATAGCCTGATCCATACTCATTTGGTTCTTTACACCTATTGGGCCCAATGTTACAGGCTGATCCACCCTCATTTGGCCCACTGATAAGTCCATATTATGTCCCATCGTCTCCTTCTCAATGGCCAACTTTGGCAACTGCACTTCCTTTCCTTTCCTTACTGTGAACTTGAGTTCTGAATTCTAAACCCCTGACAGGGTCTTATCCTTCAACGCATTAATTGTTAGGTCTCTTCTCATTAAATTGGTGTTGGGCTCAACGTACTGTAACTCTTCGATTGGACCCTTGTGTAGACCGCCGATCTTAGTTTAACCACCGGAAGAATTTTTCGATAATTTTTTGACTGCACCTTTCCAATGCCCTCCATGTCTCCAATTCCCCTGTTCATATTTGCTGTAAGAATTATTTCCCTGATGACCCCAGCTTTTCCTTTCCCCAGGATTACTTCGAAGATTGAATCGTTTGGGGGGGCTCTCTGTCCTGAGCCAAACATTCAATCCTGCCATGGCTTCAGTGGTAGCTGCTTTCCCAGCTCCAAGTTCAGAGCAATCCTTGAAAGGATGGCCTAATCTACTACAATTGAAACAGTAATCTAGTAACCTCTCATACCTTAAAAGCATAGTTGTTATCTTCCCGGTACCCAGAAGGTCCCCTCTTAAGCTTCTCACTAGAGGCTCTTCAAAGGATATCACCACTCTGACTCGAATAAAACGACCTTCTGTATTCTTTGCTGCTAATAAATCCACCTCTTTTACCTTCCCAATCATAGAACCTAGGAAAGTGCATGTATCTTCAGTCATACAAAGCAGAGGTAGGTTGTGAATTTGAACCCAAAACTCCACCGATTTGAATGTCATATGAGCAATATCACCTGTACCCGCTGGTTCTTCAAAAGCTGTAATGGCTCTGTCAAAAGTCCACGGACCTCCTGATAGGATATGATTCCTATCATCCAAGTTTTTGAAGTGAAAAGCAAAGACATTCCCTTCCAATGCCTCAATCTCTACCCCTTCTCTAACCCTCCATAATGAAGTCATGACATTAATGAAGGCTTCTTTATTGACAGCCTTGTTAGTTAAAACATTACCTACCAGACATAATGACAGTAACCTCTCGCCTCTTTCTATGAGGTTGATATCAAGAATTTCCGCTGGTCTTTCCTTCTCACTTATGGATAAAGCACTACAGAGCATTTCTAGTTCTAAAGAATTCATCTAAACCCACAATAGAATAACTCACCTTGAACTCCTGAAACAAGACACCACCCCTCCCACCTTAGAATTCAGAGAAACCTAAGAGAGAGACTTTTTCCCACCGATCCATATTCAACCTTTTAAAGTCTAGGATTGTTCCGTCTTTATAAAAAACAAATTGAAAGTATACAAACAAGGTTAAATTGCTTAAGACGTACCTAGAGGGGGGGTGAATAGGTTTTTCGCCTAATTTCAATCCCTTGAACAAACTTAAGTTTGTCCCTCAAGGTAGCCTTACATACAACACAAACATCATAGAATCATACTAAGACAAGTTATCATGTGATCATTCATACATTGTCTAAGTATCAATAAGTTGTATGAGGTATAAAGAAAATACAAAAACAATTAACAAGAATACTTGTATATCAATATATGTTCAATCATTACAAGTATATACAAATATTGCTATACATAAAATTCTAAACAATATACAAAAGAAATGTAATTACAAATGTGATCAAAAGAATATATTTCCAAATCACAGTTTACAAAATCTTGTATCCAAAAAAAAATCACAAGTGAAGATTGTACTACAAGATTAAAACATACACAAAAACAAATATAAAAGATACAAAATTATAAATTGAAAAGTACCTAGAAATTCCTATATATATTTGAAAAGTAAATTAGAAATTCCACAAAGTGACCAATCCTAGATCACCAACCCATGTGGAGTCTATGTTTACCCAATCCCTATTGGAAGATACAAAATCCCTCAATGATGTAAACCACATATTGGAACTCATACCAAACCAACATCGTTGGAAGATTAGAAATTCCTCAAGAGTGCATACATATCCCATGTACCCCGCTCTATCGGACTCTATATCTAACCAAACACCCGGGCCTACCAATATATAAGCCAACTCTCTATACAAGGCACACTTGCCCCTAGAAAGCCTCACATGCATGACTATCCAAGTCCTCCCGACTCTAGCCATGACTTCTTGTTTGTCTATCCAAGTCATCCCGACTCTAGACAAGACTTCTTGCTTACCTATCCAAGTCCTCAAGACTCTAGGCAAGACTTCTTGCTTGGCTATCCGAGTCACCCCGACTCTAACCAAGACTTCATGCCTTTTACAAGGACTTCCTAGTGTGTTCATGTGAATGCAAATGATGCAAACAATCAAAACAACATAGAACATGTGATCAATACATTCCATGGAACAACTAGATCTAGAGATGTGAAAACACAAGCAATAGAAATCTAGATGCAAAATCATGAATGAAAACCTAGAGCATGTGAAATCAACTAACACAAAAAACTCCTACATTCATTCATTCAAATAACTCTTGAACAATTCATATACATGAGGCACAAGTTCAAGATGTTATAAACATACATAAAAAATGCTAGAATCATAAAATGTATTCAACAAGTATTCTAGCCAAAGATTTAGAGATAGGAGATATTGTTAAAAACAAATCAATCCTAGATATCTCTAAAAACACATACAAAGGCTCTAATCCTAGAAATCATCAATCAAGGATCAAAGACACATATAAAGGATTATTAATCATAAAATGAATCAATCAAGTCTCAAATAATCCTAGATATCAATCTAATCACAATACAACTCTCAATCATGTGAAAAACCTAGAATCCAAGAAACTAGTCCACATGTGTCTCTAATTAGACTTTTCAATTAGATTGATTGTGAAGCTATCTTTCTCTATAGCATTCACTAAACATACATATATATATATATAAGAAGAAACCCCAAGCAAATTGAAGGTTTCAAAAGATGAAATCACCAAGATATGAACTCTACATTGATTTCACGAGCTGGTTCGGTTTTCTGAGTAGATCACTTTGAAAATCAATCAAACAGCTGCAAGATCACTTAGAAAAGGTAGAGGACTCAATTACAAACAATATCCAACTTGAATCACTCAATTCCGACTTCGTATGAGAAAGTTATGGTGTTTGGAAGTTGAGAAAATTGGAGAGAAACTCTAGACGGGATTTCACAATTTTTCTTCTTGAAAACAAATAGAGTGAGATGGAGAGATTTAAAAGGAAAGGAAAGGAAGGGAAGAGAAGGGCATTTTTGTCCAATGAAAATAGGCCACACCAGCCTAGTCCACGTGTGGGGCGCGTGTGCCACACGGGACCAGAGGATTGGTTGGGCCGTGTGGCACACGGCCTCCACACGTGGTGGCTAGGCCATGGCCTTTGGCCACCTTGCCTCTCCCGCGTACCTCTCACGTTCTTCAGCCGTATTCGGGCATCCGAACTCCGATTTCAAATCTGTTTTTGGATTACAAACCGTGACTCCCTCACGCATAACGAAGACTATGAAACTTTGACAAATAGTTGAGAATTCATCTCGGAAAATGACGACAAACACAACTCAACGAATGAGAACGAAAAGTAGCGTAGCTACTTCGTTTGGACTCGAAACTTAACATATGAGTAACCAAAATGACTGGGACTCAATAAGGAATTAATTAAGATTAAGTACAAGTCCAAAACATAATAAACACAAACATACAAACACAATTTCACATATGAATGCCATTTCCTAGACATAGTCTTAGAACATGCAACTCTAAAATGTATGAGCATTTGAGTTCAATGCATGAGCATACAAAATCATGTGAATGTGTTATATAAATGATGCACAACGATGCAGGGACACTTATGAATGATTTTTGTGTGTGTGCCTAAGCCTTGTAAGAGGAATGGGGTCAATTATACCTTTGATGAGCAATGAAGCAAATTCCCCTTAACAAGCCATCATCTTGTATGTACCGTAGTCAAATCTTTCTTTGAAGCTTTGTATCATCATCAATGAGACCACATAAACATTACAAGATAAACAACGTTTTGATATGGAATACATGCCAACAACAACCAAAAACCTAACACAAATGATCCTTTAATTATGTGGCATAGAAGTTAGGGCAATAATATTTTTGTCCCTAGAGGATTGCAAGATAGTCGTTTACCCCCTCACTTTTCAAGAATCCTCAAAATCCTCCTTATCGTTATAAAGTCTGTTAAAAAGGTTGATGTTGATGGGAGATGACGAGTTTGCCCTCAGCTTTTAAATCCTATCATAAAATAATTTTATTAAAATTCATATAATATAACAAAATTTAAAAGAAAAAAAAAATATCTCTCTTTTCCTTTCTCTCTCACACCTTTCTAGTTTTTTTTTTTCCTTCTATTTTCATCAAACATTATCTCCTAGACTCACATATCTCATCATAAACATATCCTACTCATCAAACCCTAGCCACCCAAACCCGCCGTCGCCCCATAACCACTACCGCCACCCAAACTCGCACCCTAACCACCACCGCCACCCTAACCCGCACTACTAAGAGGAGATTCAATCCGGTGCTAGATCTCCCATGTCAATTTTTGTCCAATCAACAACTCAAAACCTACCAATAATTCAAACCCAAGAGAAAGATGGTGCGAGAGAAACCAGAAGTTAGAGAGAGAGTGAGAAAAAACAAAAGTTAGAGCAAGAGGGTGTGAGAGAGGACATGCGATTTGTAGAGGGAATGAAAAAGACGATCGGAGAGAAAGAGGGAGATTAAAGAGGCAAAATAGATTGGTTGCAGATGAGAGTGATTGAGGGTCTACAAATGAGAGAGATGGAAGGTTGATGTGAGATTTTTTTTCTTTTTATCTTTTTGGGATATTTAATTTTTATTTATTTTAAATTATATTATATAATTGTTTTGTAGCATTTTATTTTTTATTTAAATATCTCATTATATATTTTAAATTACTAAATTGCCCTTAAAAGTTAACTGCCACATAATGACGATTCCTGAAATGTTGGGGGGGGGGGGGGATGTTAGTAACATGTTGGGATTGCTTTTGCTTAAGCTTGAGAAATAAGTGATCTGTTTGGTAAACTTTCCAAAAGCAGCTTATTGTACAATTTGCTCCTCTTATAATCATTTTTTGAGAAGTTGATTGGGGTAGCTTTTGGAAGTTGATTATTGGAGAAGCTAGCTTATTGCTTATGCAATGTCCACAATGCCCTCACTATTTAATTAAAATACAATATTACCCTTATATTTAATAATAATATAATAAAAAGTAATATATATATATATATAAAATGATCGGGAATGGTGGCCACCACCGAAAGTCGATGGCGGAGGAGGATCGGCATTCTCCGGTGATAGCCAGCTCTTCCTCCGACAGCGGAGGAGGTGTCCATAAAATCTGAAAATGGAGGAGGAATCTCGCCTCCTCCAGCAGGAGGCGAGACACCTCCTCCATTTCTAGATTTTATAGAGGACGCGTCTCACCTCCTCTAGTGCCGAATGAGGTCGATCCTCCTCCAACACTAGCGAAGGCGAGACGTGTCCTCCACTGGAATAGATGGAGGAGGGTTCGCCTCCTCTAGAATAAAGTAGAGGAACATCTCCTCCAGCACCGGAGGTGGATTTGTCCACCTCCGACGACTACGACATCAGCGTCTGATGATGCTGAGGTCACCATCGTCGAAGGTGGACACCTCTAGCATTTTGAAGTTTTTATTATTATTTTTTTTAAGTTTTTTTAATATCTAATTATTTATTTTTAAAATTTATTATATTTAAATTTTAAATATATAATTATTATACCAATTTATTATTTTTCATATTAAAATGATGTCCATTTTTGTCATTTCAACAAATACATTTCCTACCTTTTCAAAAGCAAAGCAATTTTAAAATTTAATTTACCAAACACTTACCCACTTTTTTGTTAAATTAATTATTGCTCAAGTCATAAGTGGATTTTTAAAAAAAAAAAAAAAACAAAGCAATCTCAAATATAACTTGCTGCTTATTGTTAATCAGAATCACTGGTTTATATATACGCTCACGTGTAAACATCTTTATCAAACTATTATCAAAACTTTTGGATAAAAATAAAAAAAATAAAAAAATAAAAAAAATCAAATTAGTTACCAACGTACAATAATGATACTATTATTTTTTTTATTTTTTTTTGAACCTCACGAAATGAGAAATATTATTGGAAAAAAAAAAAAAACTATGAGTGAATAGTTTCTAATATTTGTATTTTAATCCAAACCTTCTCATAATTGTAGTTGTTTTTTTTTTTATTTTTTATTCTTTTTTTGAAAGTATTACAACATTGCTTTTTTGATTTTCAAACACGCAAAATCAACTTTAACTTTTGTTGACAAATATGTTTATATGATTATCATAAGCTCCAACTTACCAAACCATAGACTTTTGCTGTCTCCTCTTTAAGTATCATGATGTGACACTTTACTATATATCTAACCCCTATGATTAATTACCATTACAGTCCTCATATAGATAAAGCATCAATTTTAACAAATGGAAACAACTACAACAGCAAGAAGAAGATGCTCTTATTCTTCTATTTCCTCCTTGTTAATGGCAACAATATGTGTAACACTAATGATATATCCATCTCATGCTCAATTAAACGCTACGTTTTATGCAACGACGTGTCCAAACGTATCCACCATTGTACGAAATGTTGTTCAACAGGCTTTGCAAACTGATGCCAGAATTGGTGCCAGCCTCATACGCCTCCATTTCCATGATTGTTTTGTCAATGTAATTGTAAATCCAATCCATCAATGAATATTTTCTTTTTCTTTTTTCTTTTTTCTTTTTCTTGGACATATATAATATGTTGATTTTGTTATAGGGCTGTGATGGCTCAATTTTGTTAGACAACAGTGGAAGCATACAGAGTGAAAAAGATGCTGGTCCAAACACAAACTCCACTAGAGGTTTTAATGTTGTTGACAACATTAAGACTGCTGTCGAAAATTCTTGCCCTGCTGTTGTTTCTTGTGCTGACATTCTTGCGCTGGCCGCGGAAGCTTCTGTTTCTTTGGTAAGTATCAAAAAAAGTTTCTAAAAAGGATTTTTATGGGGTTCTAATTGTGCTTAATTTGCAGTCAGGAGGTCCTTCATGGAATGTTCTATTAGGAAGGAGAGACAGTTTGAGTGCCAACCAAGGTGGAGCCAATACTTCAATTCCATCTCCTTTTGAAGGCTTAAGCAACATCACTTCCAAGTTCTCTGTTGTTGGTCTAAACATTACAGATCTTGTTGCATTATCTGGTAATTAACAACATATATATATATATATATATGTACTTTCCAAAATGGTATATAATGTTTG
Source organism: Acer campestre (assembly GCA_954870605.1). Lineage (NCBI taxonomy): Eukaryota > Viridiplantae > Streptophyta > Magnoliopsida > Sapindales > Sapindaceae > Acer > Acer campestre. The sequence goes on from OX940806.1 coordinate 13,856,257, forward strand.
TGTGATTAATTGATTATATGTACGTACGATGTAGGTGCGCATACTTTCGGACGCGCTCAATGTCGATTGTTCAGCAACAGACTATACAATTTCGGTGGCACAAACAATCCAGATCCAACAATGAATACATCATATTCGACAAGTCTGCAGCAAATATGTCCACAAAATGGGAGTGGATTTTCTATAGCCAATCTTGATCCCACAACTCCAGATGGTTTTGATAATAATTACTTTTCAAATCTTCAAAACAATCAAGGTCTTCTCCAGTCAGACCAAGAGTTGTTTTCAACAACCGGAGCTGCCACTGTCACTATTGTCAACAGTTTTGCAAGTAGCCAAGCTGCCTTCTTTCAAAGCTTTGCTCAGTCCATGATTAATATGGGAAATATCAGCCCATTGACTGGTAGCAGTGGACAGATTAGATCAGATTGTAAGAAGGTTAATGGAAGTTAATTAGTGTGAATCAGTTTTTAAATTCCCGTTTAATTACTGTGAGTTTCCTTTTCAATAAAATTATGTTATTGTGAAGTCTCAAGGCCAACAATTCTTAGCAGCTAAGACTTAGCTGATGCAAAGAAGACTTTGTATAATTAACGAAAAAGAAAGATGATTTAATAATTGTTAATATTTTCTATATTTCCGAATAATCTAAAGGGTACGGGTTTCAATTTCGATAAAAAAATTCCATGCTACAGTATTTGTCCTAATTTCAATTCCCAGTACAATAATTATTCTTATGAGTTATGGCACACATAAACATATAATCCTTTTAGTATTGGGCCTATTGGCTCATGAATCGCAGTAAAATTGTAGTGGATTTCACAATTCTCCACGAAATAAAGACAAAATTGGAGAATCCAAAATGAGCAACCTAAAAATTACTTTTTTACCTTAGCTTTGCAGGTACGACAGAGAAACACACAAGGCACAAGTTCATGATCGTCAATGCTGTTGCATCTGGTATGCTGCCACACCTGGCAAATCTCACAGGCCACCATTCTCTCTCCATCGTCATCTTTGGCCCCACACACGCAATCAACCGTCCAATTCTCTGCCCCACCTTCGTACCTCAGCTCCGTACCCAAGTCCAGCCCACACCCTCTCACCTCAACCTCCACATCGCATGATCTCTCTGTACCCGACCACTCCCGATCCTGATCCTCCTCAGATTTTCTCATTTTTACATCCGACAGCACAAACTTGTCCATTATACAATACGTGTCCCTAAGCGCACATTGCACCGCCGATATCATTTCGCCGACCGTCGCTCGCGGTCGGACTACCACCAGCTCTCCCGGCGGTAAGGGTCGACTCAACTCAGTCACTAACTCGTCATAACTCGGCATAACCCGGCAAATTAATCTCGATAAGTTGTCCTCTCTGTTACCTTTAAATTGCCACTCTTTAACAAAATTCTTGCTATTAAAAATCGTCCGAGTTGCCAAACTCACCGGGTGAGACTCGGGATAACCCAATAGAACATTCTTGTATAATTTCAACATATCTCCATAAACATCTCGACCTGTTTCAGGAGTCGGAGTAACACTGTGTGACTCGGTTTTTGTTTCAGTGAACTCTGCTTTTTGAACATCTTGAAGATAGAATTCTAACAATTTGGTAATTGGGTTTATCGAACGACGAACAATTCGATCTTCCACGACAGTTTTATGGATAGTTTTGAGCAAAAAATCTATCAAACCCGTGTCTCCAACGTGTTTTCTTGCTTCATCTCGCAATTCCTGACGAGTAACGCTAACTCCACTGTTTGTCCTTGCGTGTTCTACTAGTATGTTGACGATTATTTTTGCTGTGTACTCGAGTCTTTGAGCATTCCATCTAGAGTTGGATTTCGCAACAAAAGATTCAAAAGAATCGTACTCCAGATTTGTGTTTTTTCCAGGAAGATTTTTCTGTTTTGGGGTTGTTTTTGATGAGAATTTAACCACGGCCAAGGTGGTTTTCCTTTGAATGAGAGGTTTCGATGAAAATGCAAGCATGAAACGAAGCAAATCACTGATGGTGACCAGTTGGGTCTCGCTTGCATTCATGTAGCAATTGATAATCTGTTGAATCATTCTTCCTCTGCTTGTGTTGCTATAATCATGGATGATTTTGTCGAGATCTAGAGATCTTAGAATCTGGATTGCTCTGTTGTACATGTGCTCTGTAACTCCAAAACTTCCATGGTAGAATTTATAGCCCCAATCGCCAAACCAAGAACACCCGTATGCGACAGCATGTAGCAATCGATGATCCATGCCTCTCTTCATCAACAAATCATGCACTGATATTTTTCTGAAATAATTATTTAGAAGAAAAAAACAACAATAAAACAAATCAAGGAATAAAAACTTTGATTTCAAATTGTAATAGCAAATCTGTTTGAAATCTTACTGGGTACGGAGACATGAACAGAGACAATCCCAGAGATTCATGAGCTCTTCTCCGCAGAGATAGTTGGAGTAGTCTTTGGTTCCATTAATGGAGAGAAGATGACCAAAGCCATTGCAATGAACGACACCATGTAAGAGATGGGTGTCGAATTCGATTGAATCCATGTTTAGAGGTCTGCTCCATTTTAAATTTTCTGGTATTATCAAGTGGTACCTCCGTTTTGATACAAAATGGTGACTCCAACCTTTAGAAATTACAACCCAAAAAAATTGATTGTTAGATTTATAATACTAAGATTGAAGTGAAATCTTGAAGAGAGATCCAAACCCATCTAAAATATGAATCTCACCAACACATCTGCAGAGGTCGCAGAAGGGTTCGGATGATTGTTGAACATTTTGTTCTACTATGTAAAGAGGGAAAACGACACCATTAGTTTCACTGAGGAACAAAGTGCACCAAACGGGATTGTTTTCGACGATATAGTCTTCCTTCTCGGAGCATTGTTGAAGAAACAATCTGATGTTATCTCTAAAGGGACCGTCCATGGGAGACGCTGGAGTGGCAAAGCTGTGAATAGTGAAGATTTTTGGGGTTCTTTTTCGTTTTTTGCAGGATTCAAAAGCAGTTATCGCCATTGAAGAGAAAATGCAAATACCCAGAGAGAGAGAGAGAGTGAGAAGAAGAAAAGAAGTTATGTTCCGTTTCTCCTGTGTCGATTTGGGTCGGTGAGGAAATTTGAAAAGTGATCTGACGGATTTATCCTTTCGAAGGCGGGAGATTTTGAGCGTAGCGTTTTAGTGTTTTGGTCATTTTAGAGGGCTTGGTAACTGACTTTTTTTTTTCCCTTTTTTTTTTCTATTTTAGAAAAACAAAATTCACATTAGATGATTGTTAGTAGGGGTGTCAATACGGGTTGGCGGGTCGTGTTAGGGCCAACCCGAACACGACACGATTATTTTTGGGTCAACCCAACACGACACGATTATTAAACGGGTCAGACCCCTTCGACCCAAACACGACACGATTAAATATGGGTCAACACGAACACGACACGAATAACCCGTTTAATAAACGGGTTTGACGGGTCGTGTCATTTGACACGTTTAAATGACCCATATATGACCCATTTAACCCGTTAATGCTTATTTCACTAAATGACACATTAAAAATAAAAATAAAAATAAAAAAGTAATCAAGAGAAATACTTGCTATGAAAAAATTACAGAAATGAAAAATCCGGTCAAGATATCAGACAAAAACCTTAAAAAAAATCATCCAAATCAAGAGTAATACGTGCTATGAAAAAATTACAAAAACGAAAAATATATAGATCCACATCCATTAAAATTAAATTATAATAACTGAGCACAACAGTACAACAACAACAAGAAAAGAACTCAGATCTGTATTTATTTCAGATCTATATCTATTTTGATTACAAATGAAAAAAAAAAAAATGAAGAATGGAGAGTTGATCATTGGAACAGACGGCCTGTTGAGGCGACGCCGACGAGGTGGAAGCTGCGGCGCCGGCTGAAGAGAGAGAGGAAAGGGAGAGGCATGAGAGAGAGAGAGAGAGAGGAAAGGGAGAGGCGTGACAAAGAGAGAGCTGATGTGAGGAAATTACAGAGGAGAAGGAGTGAAGGCTGTGAAGTGGCTGCGTGAGTGGGTGAGGGAAATAATGAGATAGGGTTGAAAGTTGACTTTATATAGTATTGTGATAATTACAAACAATACCCTTAAACATAAAATTACATATTCACCCTTACTATTCGTGTCAACCCGTGACCCACTAAGCATAACCCGAACACGACACGATTATTAAACGGGTTAAGCGGGTTGACCCGTTTATTGACACGACCCGTTTAGTCATAACCCAAACCCTTAATAATCGTGTTCGTGTCGTGTCGACCCATCGTGTCGTGACCCATATTGCCACCCCTAATTGTTAGTATGGAATATGGATAGGCATTTCTCCCATGGGGCCCATCCCATCAGACCCCACTCCCATTTGAGGGCAAATTTTACCCCCAAATGGGGTTTGGGTGTAAGGGTAGTGGCAAAAGCAAAAAAACTAGACTAAAAGCTGAATAACATGTTTGTAATGAGGTTGGGATTATTGAATATCAGGTAATGAGGTTGGGATTATTGAATATCGGGTGAAAATATATACGTGTGTCTAAAACAACCTAGGGGGGTGAATGGGTTGTTAATCCAATTAGTTACCAACTTTTCGGATTAGTCAATATTATAAAAATTAACCTAATACAATCAAATACAATCAACATAATTAGAGTGCGGAAAACAATAAATAACACGTTGATTGATTTACGTGAGAAACCCACCAATTGGGCAAAACTCACTGGCTATCCATCTAGCCACACACAGTCCTCAAATCCACTATATGTAATGATGTTTACAACCTATGTTGACCTCTAGTCACACCATTATCGGTCATTAACTCACCACTACTACCCTACAGGCCTTTTATAGTGATTATAGACCAATGCTTGTGCACTATACCATCGTAGTCACAAGACTTAATTCTCAATGAAAAGATCAACGGCCTATGTGAATATATAAAAATATTATAAATACAATTAATGCTAAGCAACACTAAATGCTTATCTAGAGATTAAATTATGGCAATAAAAGCAATCATAGATATCAAAATCTATATGAATATTCATAAAGACCTAACTAGATATAGATATGAGAATCTAAAATATAGTCATCAAACAAAAGCCAATCAACAAGAGTTGTCATTAAACATGGTAAGGATAATAAATGCAATCAAGAAATGCAATCAATAAGTCTTAAACAACAATGTCTAAATGCAAAGCATAGAGAATTAGCTAGAGGGCAATAATGTCTTAAATGCAAGTTATCACAATACAAACCCCAAACATGTCATAACTTCACTAGATATGCAATTAATGTGAAGATTTGCTAACTTAAACAATAAAAGACATGTCTTGATTAAATAGAACAATAAATGAGATGAGTCGTTTGTTCTACTTACCAAGTAGAGACATTAATGAAAACTCATACTTGAATGATGCTAGATATGCAAGATGAAGATGGGTTTTGGGGTTTGGAGAGTAAAAGAATGAAGCTTGAAATCTTTTTCTCTCTAGGGGAACTCTTTCTCTTTCTAAGATCAAAATTTTTGAGTTCTAGGTCGAAATGGGGAGGAAAAGAAAGCTTATATATAAGCCATAGTGAAACTACGCCGCTTTGGAAAATTAGGCCTAAAACTAGACACTGTGCAGTTAGGTACCAACGCACTACCAGCGAACTTACTAGCGAACCGGGACCTGAAAAAACAACCCAAGGCCACTGCGTTGGTAGGAACAGCGCAGTACCAGCGAATTTACTTGCACAGCGGGACCTGGAAAAACCATCCAAGGCCATTGTGTGAGAAGCACCAACGCACTACCAATGCACTGGGACCTAGGTCATTCATTGCGCTAAAACAAGCATACAATCATGCATGTGCGAACGTTTCCGATCAAGCATCAGGAAATGAATTACATCACACAAAAACCACACTTAGGACTAAGAATGAGGTGTAAATGTGATTGTGAAAAGAATGCACACTTAATCAATAAGGAACAATTGCATGACAATACAAACGCATGTAAATGTGTGTGTGCAACTAATCTCGTCAAGAATCAAAGTCAAATGTTATATCTTTTGAAGCTATTGATCTTGAAGTCATGGAGATGATTGGAAACTTGTCTTGATAATCATCAAGAAGACCTAAGCTACCCATTACATATCAATCACAAAATAAAGGTTCTTATATCAGGCTCACTACAAGAAAATAATGCAGTTAAAAACTGTCAAGAATAACATTATTTTTAATTTTTTTTATTTATATTTATACATAATAGCCCCCACCTGCCTCCGTTTCGGTCACGTTTTGTTACATGTTGGAATGGTAATGAAAATGAGAATGATAATGAGAATGGAAAGGAAAGGAAAACTAAGTTTTTGTTTGGTTAGAACTTTAGAATTAGTCTCTGAATCAGTATTATTTTGTTTGGTTAACAGCGGAACAGAATGGAGTTAACTGTATTTTTACTAAAATACCCCTAATTATAAAGCACTCATAATAACATGATATATTATGGATAATAATAATAAAATATAAAAGTATATTATATTCATATAATTATATATTATTTAATATAATAAATATATATATAATATATATAATACTGTATATATAATTTATAACATATATATTATATTATACAATATATATAATACATATATATATATATTATATAATACATATAATACATATAATAATATATATATAATATATATTATATATATAATAATATATATATTATTTTATATAATGTATATAATATTAAATAATATATAATATAATATATATATATATAATAATATATATTATATATTTATAATATATATAATATTATATAATATATATAATATATTTATATAATATAATATATAATATACATATTATATATAATATATATAGTATTAATATTATATATATATTATTAATATATAATATATATATAATTTATATAATACTATAATATATAAATATATTATATTATATATGTTTATATATCGTTATATATATTATAATAATAATATATATGTATCATTAATATAATATATAATAATAATATATTATTTTTGGAAAGGAGGGTATTTTTGGAATGGAGTTTGGGCATATGAGGGTATTTATGGAATATAATTTTTAGTTTGGAATAGAATAAGCATTCCATTGGTTTTTGGATGGAATGGCGATGGGTGGCCGGACGTCAACGGCGGTGGTCGACGACGGCAGCGGGTGATGGTCCAGCGGTGAGGGAGGTGGTTATTATAAATATAAAAAATGTTATTTAATTAAATATTATAATTAAATATTAAATAATGAAGATTTAAAAAAATATATAAAAACATTTATTGATAGTTTTTAACTGTCAAGAAAAAAAAAAAAAAAAACTTATAATTTATGATAGTTTTGTAAAACTGTCATAAAATAACTGTCATCTATGAAGATTTTTCCAGTAGTGGCTATTCCTAGAAATTGGAATGGTTTGATCCATAATCTTGCTTCCATGGTTAGTTTCCAACAGAGACCATTTGTGGCAAGTTCATTGCTGTAGTTGTTTGTTTCCCGATGTTTAATGCCCGTTTCTATTTTATGTATATAAGAAAAAAAAAAAAATTAATAGTAACTAAAAGTTGAATAACATGTTTGTTTTTCATTAAAAACTGAATATAAATGATTAGTTGTTTGTTTTTTTAGTTAAAAAAAATATGGAAATTAACACTTTTACATCTATGTCCTTTCAACATTTATTTATTTTATATTTACTTTTTAATATAATGAGATACTACTATAACAAGTAATTTAAATACTTCCAAAAAAAAAAAAAAACAAGTAATTTAATAATTTTTGTTTAAAACATTTGTAGTTTGAGACCCTCACTTCTGTGGTTCTTGTACATGAGACTTTGATAATTTTAATGATTGATCTCATCCCAAATTGTACAAGTTTACAAGCAATTGTATTGCCATTAAGTGCTTAAACCAATAAATTTGTATATTAATATGGTTAGGGTTGTGAGAGAAGGCAAAACTCAAAATATATTAGCATTGTGATAATAGTTTTGGAAGTATAAAATTGATATAAATTCCAATTGTTTTTATTTAGGTGAAAAATGGTGTAGTGGTCAAAATTGGGCCTCTAGCCCAATTAAACGAGTCGACTATCAAAGAGATTAAATGTTTCAAAGAATCCATCAGAAATAGGCCCAAATGCCCCAAAACTAACCCACAAGTTCTTAGACAAAAGTCTAAGCACGTGGTCAAATCAAATCATAAATCAGACAATTATGATGGGACGTTTTACAAATCCCAACATCTGAATTCATTTCCAGATTCAAACGAATCAAAACAGGCAATTTAAATCTCCTTGATCCATGCTACCGCTTGAATAAATCGAAACGTTAAAGACCCTTGGTCTTCACTATAAATAAGAGGTCCCTTCTCAAAGAAGGGGGTCCTAATTTTTCCACTACTTACGTGAAGCTCTCAAACTCTCTCAAATCCTCTTTGCCTAATTTAGCTCTCAAACATTTATTACGGTAGTTCTCTTCTAGCATTAATTGTTGATCCATCGCTTGGTCGTTTTGATACAACCACCCTCGAACAAAGACAAATCCAACCTTCAATCGACCCAAGTCGAACAAATGAGTTCATCAAAGCATTCAAGCTACCAAATTGTTCAACTATCAACATCGACCAAATCCTTGATCAACCAACTGCACGATTCGACAATATTGAACAAATACAGTTTGCAATTATGTACTCCTTACTTTATATGTATCGAATAAATTACTGACTTGAGCGTCGAAGAGTCCTCCAAAGGGAACATCCCCTCATGTGGTTCACCGCCGCCCTATTTTCTTCACTGATTTTCAGGTTGTCGATGCCCATCTTAACGATCAGAATTAATTGTAGATCCGATTGACTACAAGAGAAAAATTTTAACTTTTATAAATAAGTGATTTTAGGAGTTGTTTAAGTGATTTCATGATTTAAAAAATCAAACAAAACAACTTAATGAAACACATTAATGGGTCGTTTTTTTTTTTTTTTTTTCCACTTAACACTTAATAGGTCTAAAGTGAACATTAAATTGTTTTGTTTGATTTTATGAGTGGTCAAATAACTTAAAAATACCTCAAAACAACTTAAAATAAAAAAGTAAAAATCATGACTTTTTCACTTAATTCCAAATCAATGTATTGCATTTAAAAGGGTTCAAAATTTTTTTGTCACACTTTTTGTAAGACAGACACCACATTACTAATTTAAGTTTAAAAGGCACCTATTTAGGTGACCAGACAAAAATACCCATTTTTGTCACTTTATGTCTTTTTCAAACATTGAGAGAAAACCTATTTGAACTTTTTCCGAGCCTTTTAGAACAGATCCCGAGCTTTTTAAAATGTTACCAGAGCCTTTTCAAGGAAAATTCATAGGTTAATCAGTTTAGAATCTCCGAGCCTTTTTACACTCGATCCGAGCCTTTTCGTGCGATTTCGAGCCTTTTTACACTAGATTCGAGTCTTTTCAACAGTAATCTGAGCCTTTTCAACAGTGTATGAAAAGGCTCGAACTGTGTATTTGTTATAGGTAAAAATAGTCGTGACAGACACGTCATCCTCATAAAAAGCCACGTAAGCAGAAGTCAAGATAAGTCAATTCACGAAGCAAAAGAATCTCCTGAAAACATACTCAGAAAAAGAGTAGGATGCCCGACCGCAAACAAAGACCACCTGCTCGGGCAATAAATCGCAGTCGGGCGCATGCTCAGGCATACTCGGGAATCAGTAAAAACAGATAGCCACCAGCATCCATATTCAAGGCAAAACGTAATCAGCGACCAGCGTCTTCACGATAAGCAACAGTGTGACTACTCAGAGTTCAAGAAAGGAAAACAAATAGTTTTCCCTTTATTTACGGAGAAAGAATCAGAATCAGATCAAGACTCAACCAAATCAGGAAATACACCACAAAAAAGGAAAGTAGAATCCGACTAAAACTAGGGCATCACACACGAAACCCTAGTAAACATGTATAAATACCCCATCTTTACGCAGAGATGGGGGGGAGAAAAAAAAGAGCGAGAAAGAGAGATCACTGTGGAGAGATCATAATACGATATTCTTGTAATCATTCTTCATAGTGAATTTGGCTTAGTTGCTTAAGGCAACAACCCGTGGATGTTTTCTCCAATTATTGGGGTTTTACCACGTAATTGTTTGTTATTTCTTACTGATCTTTAGCTGTTTTTTATCCATAAACCATAACAATTCAAAAGCAAATCATTGACCCGGTGACCATCAAAAATCACTGTCAACAGTATTAAAAAGCTCGAATTACTGTTTAAAAAGCTCAAACATAGTATTAAAAGGCTCGAACCAAGTATTAAAAGGCTTGAACAGTGTTAAAAGTCTCGGAGAACACATGAAAAGGCTCGGAGGTTCAAAATTAACAAGTATGAAAAGGCTCGAACCAAATATGAAAAGGCTCGAACCAAGTGTTAAAAGTCTCGGAGAATACATGAAAAGGCTCCAAGTATGAAAAGGCTCGAACCAAGTGTTAAAAGTCTCGGAGAACACATGAAAAGGCTCGAACCTAGTATTAAAAGGTTCAAACCTAGTATCAAAATTCTGAAATAGGTTCCTTAGAAATGTATATCGGCTGGTCCTTATAAGTTAAACTTATTTGAAACTACATGCATGATTAATTAGAATGAAACTATCTTGGCTGAGGCATATTTGAGTATAGTTACAACACAAATAAATATAGTTGAAATTAAAAATTAGAATGCTTACCGGTAACTTGGGGTCTTCCAAAAATTCGATGATGTAAAATGCAGTTTTAGGTCATATATGATAATAATATTAATGTAATAGTACCATATATTTTTTTAAATGTTGTTAGTTTTACAACTTACAATAGAGAAGAAAGTGGAGGAACGGTTTTTGATCTATTTTATATTTAGTTATATATATATAAATAACAGATAATAGGCTACAGAATCTTATAAGAGTGCCTATTTAATTTAGGAAGATACTTAGGAGGGTGTATTCAATTAGGATTTTTAAGGACATTTAAAGACATTTTTTAAGTGACGGATTTTCATAGATTTTTTACGGATTTTTACAGACTTTTATAAATACATATGGATTTTCATTGATTTGTTTAGACATCTTTCTCAGACTTTTATGGATTTGCTTAGATATCTATCTCAGACTGTTATGGATTTGTTTAGACATCCATGGGCTTTCATGGATTTGTTATCCCTGACTTCTATTATAAATGGAGAAGATTGAAGATATTTGCACCCCTTAAAAGCTGTATGTACACCTCTCTGGTAAGTTCAATCAACTTTATTATTATTTAAAAATTTGTTATTGGATTTATTGTTTTCAAAAAAAAAAAAAAAATCTAACTCTTAATTACATAAATTACATCAAGATGAGTTGGGGTTTGAGCTATTTTATTTTAAAGTGGTATATTAAAATAATAAAAGAAGATAAAAAATAAAAATAAAAATAAAGTTAAGTTAAATGCATAGAACCTGTATAAAAGGCAAAACACAGACAAATAAAAAAATAAAAAAAATCAATGTTTTTGCTTCTATGTGTTGCCACTTGCTAGTGTGTGTAACTCAAAAGAAAAAGGAAAAGAAAAAAAAGGGCGCTATTTTTTTTTTTTTTTTTTTTTTTTGGGATGTTGTTGGGTAAGATTATAGTCAAAAAAGTCACCAAGGGAAGATCATCGATCATGATTATTTGAGCAGAGAATAAGTGAGAAGAAGCAACACGTTTCTGTTTTGAGAGAGAGAGAGAGAGAGAGAGAGAGAGAGAGAGAGCAAAGTCTTCTAAAATCTTTGGAGAGAAGGCCAGACATATTATGACATTTGATATTTATATCTCCCCACTATCAAGTCCACCAAAATCCACCAAAATCCATGATCTAAGAAAATCCTTTAAAATCCAATCCTAATTGAATATATCTTGATTCTTGCAGACATTTTTAAAGTCTCAATTCAATACACCCAGATTTGAAAGGATTCTTTAAAAGTCCATAGAAATCCTAATTGAATACCATTGGATTAATATAGACTATTTTAAAGTCTTTAAATGTCCTAATTGAATACATCAGGATTT